>JBBEEQ010000017.1:15591450-16293800 GCA_037950945.1 Hypolimnas misippus | reverse complement strand
ACTAAGCGTACGATAAATAAAGATTTACGTTTTCAATTACTTATAACAAAATAATTAATTGTGTAACAAAAATACTATCATCCATTTTTCGATTGAAGAACTTAAAGCAGCAATACACATTACGACGTTCGCACGACTCATATAGTATTCTGGCCTGGGACAATTTCGACTGTAAATGTGTAACCTTGATCTAGAACTTTAACGTAGGGTTGTATTGGAAACTGATGAATTCAAAATGTTTTCAAGCGAAATACAGCTAAAGAAGCGGTACTAACGCGTAACTACATTGTTTTAAGGCTAGTGCACATGTAATTTAATTCGGTTAGTAAAAAAAAAGGGATAAATTTTACATTTTTAATTTTTTAAATCTAAATTTTTAAAGCGCTTGCGAATCGTTTTAGTTATACATATTTTACGTTAGTATTATTTGACGTTAAAAATCTGTACCATTAACAATTTTGACAAGCAAGACTTGTTTGATGAAAGATATTCTCGACTAGCATTCTCAGTCACTAGCTGATTGCTAGGCAACGTCGTCCAAAATGGTCGCCATTCTGGATGCTAAAATCAATGAGCTTATAACATTTCTATAGTTATATAATATCATTGTATGAATGCTTATAGCTCTCGTAACAGCACGATATTTGTCAAACATACGATCTGCCTAAATGTGATTTATTCAGTCAGTTAAAGCCGATAAAAAAGCCGTTTAAAAGTGAAATTACAATGTGTCAAAGCGATCAGTGTGTTTTAAAATAAATGGAATGAATGATTTCCCTTCAAATAAAAATTGTAGAAGTTATAACTGCGAATCTAGAGCTAGACTAAATTATACTGTGCAGAAAAAAAAAATCAAAGTAACTTACATACATATTCGGTTAGTCACATGAACATCTTAAACCATTTTCTTACATATTATTTTTTCTACTAACAAACGCTACAATGTTAATTCAAAATAACTTTTATATTGTAAAATTCCTAAGAATATACTATAAAAAGGAAAGTATTAAAGTTATTTCAGATTGTAGATTGAGGTGTAAACATTCCTACATTGATTAATTTTGACAGAATTTATTTATACGAGTATCTGTCTATTAAAGACAGACGGTCTATGAAAGAGCCGAGATAAAAAATCGTATTCAAATGCGTAGATAATTCTAATATTTAATAAAGGAAAAAATACCGTTTATAGGCAAAATCATATACTTCATGACAAAGTAAGGATAAAAAATAAAATTAAATAATTTATTAAAGGTGAGACTACTTGTAGCCCACTGACACTCACTCTCACAGAAGATCGGCATGAAGTAGCTAATATACCATTTCGAATGGTGCATGAGAGAGCCTAATATTTACATTTGTAATTTTTAAATGTATGTACTAAGTAACAAAATTTTAAAAGAGTAGCTATCGAGTTTCTTGCCGGTTCTTCTCGGTAGAAACTACATTTCGAACCGGTGGTAGCTTTTCCTTAATTTAAGTACTTTTTATGTGTTTTGACGATTCAGAAGTGCTTCTAAAAGCCTACTTGAAAAAAGTATTTTTTGATTTTGATTTTTTGATTTGAACCGGAAGCCTAACACCATGTCCCATTCCTTACTTCATATGCCGTTTCATCCCTTATACCTTTTTTGGCTTGCAATGTATTTGTGATTTGTCCACGGCATTCAATACTTAACATCAGACATCCCGCCTGCTGGTTTGCCTGTATTTATTTATAAAATAATAATAATAAGAAATTTCAGCTTTGTGTGCTGCCAAAAGGAGGTCACTCTAACTATGAGGTTGTAAAAATCTTTGTTGATTTTCAGATGTTTTCTTTGTGACCTCATAACTCTAAAACCGATAGATAATATTTTATATCAATATTAGGTGTACATCAGGGTCGTTTTCATTTTGTAATAACGAGTAGGCACGTCTGTTGATCACGACGTTATATGACATCACATTCATGATTCAGTATTAACATCTCAAATATAACAGCCGAAATAATCATGATTACTGGGATTAGCTGAAAATTAGAAAATATTGCGGTTATAACGCAGAATTCCAATTTACGCTCCCATATTAGAGTTTCATAAACTTTACAACAATTTCTTAAGATGTAAATATTTGAAATTCTTATGCCGTAAGTAAATATCGTTTCAATTTAGATTGCGTGGAATAAAAAAATCTTTACAGTACTATGTAGTTTGTGATAGCTTTTTATTTATTTAAAAAAAATGTTTGATTTGAAGATTCAAAAATACTTTTAAAATCTTAATTTAATGAGGTATATTTTGATTCGATATTTTTATTACGTTGGTATTTTAAGCACTTAATGCCTATTGCTTTCTTATCTTCAGAACAACATTTTAATTATGGAGACCTTGTAACGGATAGTTTTAATGATAACTAGTACTTATCTTGATTAAAGATTAATGATAATTCTAATTTCTCTAACTTAAATGGAAATATGAAACATACTAATTCGCTTACCCAATATCGATGGTTCATCAAGAGAATCGAATATTGTTATGTTCTAGAGTCTAATGTTAGTAAAGCCCATGTAAAAATATGTGACATGACAAATTAAAACGCAAAGACAGCTCAAATTGCCTAATATACCCTGCATATATACCTAATAACGTTACCAGTAGCGGATAGCACATGACTTTTAGTTGAATTTTGCAAAGGACACTTTAAAAAACTACAATTAATACGAGCAGGGTCGTCTTAGCCCGCGCCGGCCTACCGATTCTAAGGCATGCGAATATATGGGGCACTTATATATTTTAAACTTTCGCGATTTATACTATTCATATTTTATATAACGGGTCTTATCCTCACAATATTATAATAACGGTAAAGATAATATTAATATTGTGAGGGTAGGCGAACAAAACTCGCGCACTCGACGCCGGAGGGCGCGCGGTACACCAGTCAGCTCGTGACCACGACGAATGTAACTTCGTCGAAACGTCGGGCAATAAAAAGGTATTTATACCATTAATTGTCGCGATAAGACTCGTTTTATTAAATATGAATATGGGGCAATGTTGGAAAGAAAAAAAGATATCAATGAACAATACAGTATAAGTATATTGACCATACACTCTGTGCTATTTTGGTAAACACATTGCATGCTAGTTACCTGTGTATATATTGAACTATATTATTTATTTTATTATTAGAAAAATATTATCATTCACCATTGGTCGTATTTTTCTCTTATTTGAATTTTACGTATTTCTCATTTGACACATTTTTTTTTACATATTTCTATTTATTTACCCAGAACCGTTTCTCACTTTACATACATCTTGTTCATTCATAGTTTTCTACTTTCTATCTAGATACATTAATATTCTAATAACAACAGGATCGTTTCCGTTCTAAAACCAGTATTACAATCACAAACAATATCCGTGTTTTCGTCTTCTATTACTAATCATCTCTAAATCTTTTTTAATTTGTTTTTTTTTTTCACTAAACACTGTCTGTGGTATTAATTGGCTATATTTCATAATATATAAATATTAAATAGTTCTTCCGGAACAGTGTACTCGCTAGATCTCTACTAGTAATAGGATTTTTAAAATCAAATCAGGTACAAACAAACAAACACTATTTTACACTAATAAAGATATTGGTAATTTATAAATTTTAATGCGAATATTTCAATATTATTTATTTATGTATTGTAGCACTAGCAAAATCTTAAGGCTCGACTAAATTAGCGCACGTGCATGAAGCGTGCGCATCGCGTGCTAAGGAACGCCTTTCTACATGTTCGCGAGCAGTTCGCGTGCAAGTTATATGGACCTCACGCGGACAAAAACAGTACGGTTCGCGTATTTTCTGAAAATAGCATGGACACTTTTAGACATATTTAGTGCTTTTTACATGTATATACTTCGTGCACATGCACAGGTATGGACACGCCTTAATTGTGGACCTTTCTGATAGAGGTACGAGGAAGTCGTGTGTGTATACATTTTTTTTAACATAAACATAATTACTCCCTTTCATTTGATCGTAACATCACAACTGATAACTCAATCGTTTTGGTGTCGACATATGATAATAATTTTTGTCAATTTCCGCATTCTATTAGATCACATTCTACTTGTGTCCGGTATATAGCCTTAAATGACATTCATATAATTTTTTGTTACGTAAGATTGATTATTCGTTTCCAAAAATAATTATATGTATATCCAATAGATTGTTAATAAAATTCATTAGTTTCATTAATACATATTGTCGTCGTCGAAAGAAGATTACAAAATTTAGTGCACTAAAAATAATGAATCTAGTTTCGAATACAAATTTATGCGAAACAACAAAAGTTATCTTGTAAATGATTAAACAACTTTACCTATCATTCTAGCTAATACCATGAGATCAAATTTTGTAACACAATTTAAAAAAAAACTAACAGACAATTCCGCGCACAAAACCTAGTTCGCATACGTTATGTTAACGAGGTAATCCATATTAACGTGGCTATACGGCTCTGAGGTGCTCAAATTGGAATACGCAAATAACAGGATTCATCCAAGTACGTCGCCCCTACTTACCGAAATGGGTCAGCGTAGAGCCCGTGAAAATGATTTGTTATCTCAGGTGAAGCTGCACTGAACCACTGACATTAATGCGTCAGTGACTACCGTTTCTATTTTTTTTCTTCGTTGAAAAAAATATCGGCAAAACTTGATTCGGATTCGCGCACAAGTTTGAGTTAATGGCAAAAGTCAAGTTTTAATTTGTATACGTAGTTTGAAGTATTCAAAGCCGTATAATGTTTTTTTTTTTTTGTTTAGGATGACAATATAGACATGTAATCTATACTGTAAGACCCAAAGATACATTTAGTGAATTCTGCGTGCAACCGGAACGTTATTCAAAATACCAATTAAGAAACCGATGGCGGTAGTTGCAAATAATATTTTTCTAAAACTTCAAATAGATAAATGTCACCTTAGTCTACCCGCGACCACGAACGCTGTAAAGTGCTCGAAACGTCTGGATGATAAAAAAATAGTTAATATACGCGATTTAAATCCGTTTAAAATAGTTTTATTTAAAAAAAGAAGAAGTTTATATGTCCTATATGTATGGTAATACCTTGATTGAAATGCTCCAAAGAGCTCTTTACAAAATTATAATAATGAAAAATTTATTCTAATTTTGTACAAGGAAGTCATGCGGTGTCAACATCAAATTTTTTATCTACCATCTAGTATAAACTAGATCTTTATATATTTCAGTAAATACGTGCTTTAATAGCTTCTAGAATAATACAAATAAAAACTATAAATATGTATTTTTTATCTGTATATTTTTTCGATAAATTATACAATGTCGTTTTTATAAAAAAAAAACCTTTGAAAATAAACGGATTTTTAATATAACTATGTATTGAGAACTTTTCCTGATTTTTTGTTAGTTTTTTAGGGTTCCGTACCTTAAAAGGAAAAACGGAACCCTTATAGGATCACTTTGTTGTCCGTCTGTCTGTCTGTCTGTCTGTCTGTCTGTCTGTCTGTCTGTCTGTCTGTCTGTCTGTCTGTCTGTCGGGATGTCAACCCTTTTTTCTCAGAAATGCATAGACGTATCATGTTGAAATTAATATCATATACTCAAGTCTACGATGACATGCGGCCGTGAAAATATTAAGGTTCTAAGTCAACGCAATCAAAAGATAATGGCAAATATGTCGAATATTTTGACCATTTTAGCGTTTTCGCAAGGGAATCAAAACCTATAGGGTACTTCCCATTGACCTAGCACGATGAAATTTGGCAAGAAGTAAGATCTTATGGTACAAATAAAGGAAAAAATCTGAAAACTGTAAATTTTTGTATGTATGTTTGTCTGTTTGTAAGTTTGTCTTTCAACCTTTTTCTCAGAAACGCGTGAAGGTAACAAATTTTTATCAACGTCAAGTACTCAGAGTTGTAATTACTAAGAGCTGTGAAAAAATCAAACTTCTAAGTTAACGCAATCAAAAGATACGGTCATTTATATCACATATTTTAAGTATGATGATTGTCCTAGCATTATGAAATTTGGCCAGGAGCAAGGTCCTTTAGTATACATAAAGGAAAAAATCCGAAAACTGTAAATTTCTGTTCGTGTGTCTGTCAGTCTGTACGTCTGTCTTTCAACCTTTTTCTCAGGAACGCGTAAATGTATCAAGTTGTAAATTGATCAAGCGGAAAATATATTAATCTTAGAATTAAAATTATATGTACTTGTAACAAATTAACATAGAAGTTGAACATGGTCAAAAAAACAATTTTACAAACACTGAGAAGAAATTTGTATCAATACGAAAACATTAAAAAGCAGCAAACCTTTATAAACAACGCAATGCAATCTATATATCGCAGCTAACATAATGATAGCGCGATGCAGCGTACAGCTAATGCCATCTATTACTACATTATGACATTAACTGTGATATAATTCTGCTCGATTAATAAAAAATTTTATTTTAATTATTATTTTAACGCGCTAAAAATTATAAAATAAACTTTTCATTTAAAAGTTTTATCGTCGATTTATAACGTCATTACGTAATTAACATTCAATATAAGAGCTTCACGCCATTTGATTTAAGTATTCGTATTGACTTAGTACGAAAATTTTAAAATTAAATTCAAACAGATCGAGTTATTTAATTTACTTATTTATCTACACATATAAGTCTTCTGGTTATTAGTAATATAATGAGTTATTTATAAATAAACAATTAGTTTTGTTCGAATTAAGGACTAATTATTTTCGTCTTGGCAACACTAATATATATTTCAATATTTTGATTGATAATGTAAATCAAAATATTTTACGAACGTAGTGCAGGGGTAGTGGAGTGTAGTAGAATATAAATAAAAATAAAACGAGAAAAAAATATAATATAATTATGTTGTTAATGTCAAAGTCAACAAGTTAGTTCATTGAAATTGTCAAGAGATGGCGCTAGGTGATCCTGAATCGCGCTATAACTTTTTTTTTTAAAGTATAAGGTGTATTAGTACTTAAAATAAAATTTTGTGTTTCCATGGATTGCAACGATGATCGTGTTTTAAATTAAAGTGCTCCTAAGTAGTTTCAAAATAGTTTTTGGGACGTGATCCATATTTACATAATATTGATTATATTTAAGCGACTTCTAAAAAGGAGTGTTTTCAATTCGACCTTGTATTTAATTTTTTTTTATGTTTGTTCGCCGATTACGCCGCCATTTGGGTACCGATTTTCAAAATTTTTTTTTTGTTTGAAAAGATATACTTCCAAGGTGGTCCCAATGTCTTCAGGTCAGGATCAGATGATGGGATCCTGGAGAAATTGAGGGAACTCCTCAAATATTATAGGCAAGCGTATACCGATTTAGGTATTTTTGATAGTAACTTATGTTGGAACTGATGATGAAGACCACAAATGGCGTAGATGGGTTAGTCTTATATAGATTTCTATAAGTTTGTACGGAACCCTCGGTGCGCGAGTCCTACTCGCACTTGACCAGTTATTTATATTGGTAATTCCTAAAACCTCTTTAATAGTCCTAAACCTTCTTACAAACTACAATTTTTTTATTAGCTGCCCGCCTCAACTTCGTATGGATTCAGGCTGTAACGGAGATACTTTTTAAGCGCCTATATTATGTTTAACTATAGTAGGTAGGTATAGCCTAAATGCATTTCAATATATTGCCTATCCATCGCGAAAAATTTTTCATTTTAGTAATTAAAAATAGTCAAATTAGCACGTTAAAATATACAAAATTCTCAAGTATCATATAAGAGTAAATATCTAAGGTCCAGTAGGGGCAAGCGAGCTAGTTTAATTATTAGAACAAGACGCCTTCAGATCTCAAGGTTGGCGGTACTTAAGCGATGTCGGGAAATCACAAACGTCACTAAAACCAAGAAAATATTTTCATCACGAGCAAAAAAAAACTCTCAAGTATCATATTAAAGTAGATATACTAAATTAAAGTAAATACTCTAGCTATTGTTTTTAATTTCATTACAATTACTCGGTTTGTCACGATGTAAGTTGAAATCTATTCTAATAGTATAAATGCGAAAATAACTCCGTCTTAAACAGACTCTGTACGTTTTGACGCGTATCCCGCTCAACCAATTCTGATATTTTTTTTATATAAATATGGATTGGACCTTAAAGCTAAGAGCTGTTTTCTCGCCTCGTCAAAAATACAGGTGACCGAAGGACTGGCGGCTTAACCAGGATAGCAGTCTGTGCATTCAAAGACGTAATGCCAATGTTTTGGCCACCTTACCCCACTGTTACATCGATAGCTATTTCGGCTTAATATTATTCTTACTTTATCTTTATTTTATGTGTCTAAGTGTATTAATATATTACATTGTTAATATCTGTGATTATCTATTACATAATTATCATATTTATGAGATACAATAAAAGCGTTATCAGTAAACAGCAATTATAGCGTTTGTCTTCTGTATGTATTCTCAATATATTACAATGTTGTCGCTTATGCTTTGGATTCTTAGGATTGTGTCCGTCAAATTATGTACATCTAAAAATTCTTTAGTTTTACGGCGTCAAAATACGTTTTACAGGAAACCGGGTCATATTATATCCTTGTTATAATTTTGAGTGATGTAATCTGAATACATAAAGCGACCAAAGGAAACCAAAGCATGACCCGGTACGCTACGTAAGCGAACGCGATATAGTGCGGTGCGGCGCGAAAACAACAGTTCACGTCTATTGAAATCGCCTAAGTAACATAAAAACGCGGTGCGGTGCGATGCGAAGTGTAGCGAACGCGATCTGTTGGCTTGATATTTTAATATATCGCCAAGTATAGCTAAGATGTCGGTCGCCTCTTGTAGGTAAAATGTCATATTTCAATCTGTTTTTTAATTAGAAAATTTTAGTTTAATTGAGTTTGTAAGAAACCTGTCTTATATGAAAAAGAAGACTTTAATACTTCTACGTCAAACTGACTTTATCAAACATTTAAGATTTTTGCGAAAGTATTACGGAGTGAACGAGTACAACCTTAACAATGTTAAGAATCTCAGCGTTAAGTATTAACGTTACACAGCGGAATCCTTAAACAATTCCTAACTATACAGCGATACAAGTTACTAAGTTAATCACATACTGTTGAACTGGCTTTAACTTACAATCTTAACTACTTCGTATATAATTAAGTCAATTATTGGATCAATGACGTAATATCGGGTCAAGTGCAAGTCCTCTGAACTGAAAGGGCGATAACATATGCAGAGGTGAAGAGGCGAGAGTTAATCGGATATTTTCTCCGTGTTTCCCATCCACTGTGAATATAAAAATAGTTAACAAGGAAAGGAAAACGAATTGTTTTATTCGAGATGTTATATCTGTAGGTATTTCATAAAAATATTTTTCTAATATATTTGCAACTTCTAATTCTAATTTTACAATTTTGTTTACGTTTGGTTTAATTGGTCACAGTCTAACAATCACAACAACAATCGAACAATCCTTTTAGAATCAGTATTTAAAAAAAATATTTTTAGTTGTGTATGAGCTAGTAACCAATGAGATTTTATAACTATAGATTTGTTAAGTTAAGTATGAACGTGACGTTAATAATCTGTACTCATTTTCAAGTTTGGTAAGCTCATTAGTTGATTTGTTGGCCCAAATATCCTCTGGGTAACAACACAACCGTATTCAATTTCGTGTAGTAGTTTTTTGCGTGATGCGCAGATTTCGGCTAGTTACATTCTTATTATGCATATAGTATGACGTTTAACGATTACATGCGAACTACGCCGGATGGAACCGAACTCCTCATAATGTTTTTGCGTTACATTACTATTTCTACCAGTCAACTCAGTCAAAAAAATCAGAAGGCATTCGTTTATCACATAGACGTTTTATCCTTATACCAACCTTGAAGAGAATAATGTTTTATTTATTAAAAAATAATTGAAATAGCATATAATTGTGTCCGTGGGATTTTAAAGATGCAGTCATTATAATTATCTTTTCAAACCACAATCATTAGAGTTAATACAAGTTTTGTTAGCGTACAAAGTATTTTAACTATTTTAAGTAGTCCAACACGAAATGACAAGATTGTTCCACTAATCTTCATCGGAAAGCTTTGTGACTAAGTTACGTGATCCCTCATTAATTAGGAAGCCCTAACCCGCAATGGATGTGGGAGTTAATGGAAATTGCCTTCACTCTTCTTGAAATCTATACTAATAATAAAATTCTAGGGGGTCGCTGTCTGTACATGGAAGATATATGAAAAAAAATCTTACTGAGGGCCTTTACCAACGCAATAGAACCCAAAACAAAGATTTTTAGAATTCTTATCTGTTTGTCTGTTTATCTGTGCGTTTGTGCACGCTAATCTCAGAAACGGCTTATCCGATTTAGATGCGGTTTTCACTAATATATTGTAGTAAGCTTCACTTAACATTTAGGGTTTGTTTCATGTCAATCGGTTCATAAATAAATAAGTTATGTCAATTTAAGGGTTCACGTCGAACATTATTTTGTACTTTTCACTAAATGCATGAAAGTATATACAGTACTTATATCAAAAAATACAGTTTTAAATTTTTTCTGTCAGTCTGTCTGTCTATCTGTTTGTTCCGACTAATCTTTAAAACGGCTGAACCAATTTTGATGGTACTTTTACTTGCAGTTAGCAAATGTTATAAGGAGTGACATAGGCTGACTTCTATTTTAGATATTTTTAATCGATATGTACAAAAATAATCTAACGGGTCGCTGTCTGCACATGACAGATATATAAAAAAATATATAATATTGGGGGCCTTTACCCACGCAATAGAACCCAAAACAATAATTGTTAGATATTTGTTTATCTGTGAGTTTGTGCCCGCTAATCTCAAAAACGGCTTATCCGATTTAGATGTGGTTTTCATTAATATATTTCAGTAAGCTTCATTTAACATTTAGTGATTTTTTCATTTCAATCGGTTCATAAATAAAAAAGTCATGTAAATTTAAGGGTTCACATCACACATTATTTTGTATTTTTCACTAAATGCATGAAAGTATGTATATACAGTACTTACATAAAAAAATCCATTTTTTTAATTTTTTGTCTGTCTGTCTGTTTCTTACAACTAATCTCTGAAACAGCTGAACGAAATTTGATGGGACTTTCACTTGCAGTTAGGGGATGTCCATTAATCACGTGAGGGCCAGAGGAGGGAGAGGGGATGGAAGAAAAAAAATCACGAAATATCACAAAGTCTAAAAAGTTCTTAAAAACATTACGTGATTAATGAACAGCCCCTATACCTAGCTAATATTATAAGGATTAACTTAGGCTACTTTTATTAAAAAGTATATTTATTTTAATAAATAAGTATAAAAGAGATAATTCTCTTAATATTTTGTTATTGCGTAATCGCGATAACAAAATATTGTAGAACACAATAAAATTGTGAACAATTTCTGATTTAAAAAGGGAAGGTTATACATATATACAAATAAATATAATTGATGTGTCCGTTTGTAATTTTAAATAAATGCATATGAAAGTATACACGGTACTGACAATAAAATTACCAACTTTAAAATTTTTGTCAGTCTATCTGTCACTCAGTTTGTTAAGGCTAATATCTAAACAGCTGGACCGATTTTGACGAAACTTTTACTGAACAGAAAGCTAATGTAATAAGGAACAAAATCGAAACCAATGAAATAGTGAACAACATCTAATTCAAATAGGGAAGATATATGTATATTATATAAATATAATAATTTGGAAAATAATATATTTACTGGGTAATTTTTTAACTGGATATGATAGACCAAATCCGAAACTATAAGCAATAGCGAAAAATAATTAAAGGAGTAACAGAGCCGATTTTAATAAAAACTAAAACTGTGTCATTAGTTTTTTGAAAAATAAGTTCTCCTAGCCAGAAACGAACACGTTGATTTTGGAAAAAATTAACATTCTGTATGATTGCATCAACTGATACTGTCACATATCAGCAACAAAAAGAAAGGGCAAATTTTTTACAAAATTCTATCAAATTCATACATTAATTAAATCTTTAGTAATTCTTCAAAAAAACGATCATACCTAAAAGGGAAATTTTAAAATTATAACGGGATGTTGTAACGCTAATAGCGGGTGAGTACAATAGCCGAGTCCAGTGAAATGTAGATTTTCAATAAATTGATTCATCTTTTTAGGAATTATCTAAATCTACTTAGGTAACGGAGTAGGTGACGTTGACCAAAAAAAACGTCACATTCTATCAACTTTGTATAGCTCACATAGAAAAAATAGACAAACATAAAAGAAGTTACTGTGAGTTATTCATTTTATATATTTTTGATTGTATTCTTTACACTCTTCCTTACTTTAGTATATAGAATCGATTACTTAACTTCCAATTCATGTATAGATTTAATGTTATTTTATTAAAAAATAAATCTTTTCCTTTAATTTGTCTCTTACTATTACTTTTCGAAAGTTGATTCTTACAAGTGACACTACTAGGTAAGTGGTGCAATAATACAGAATGTATTCTTTTTTCTTTGAATTAGTGGGTTCAATTCCTGGCCAGGAGAATCATGAAATCAAAAAAACTTATGATGCAGTTTTAGATTTCTCAAAATCGTACACGAGACTCCTTTAAGTATTTTTCGCGATTCCTTAAAGTTCCGGATATGGCCTATTAAGCCCAGTTAAAAAAGTCACCCGACATATAATACAAGGAGAACCTTGGCGGGAACATACTGTTATACAGTCAAAATTTTAAAGACTAGCACAAAACACTTTTCTTAAACATTTATAGTGAAAACCGTAGAGGAATACCGTATCTGAGTTAGGGTCTGCTTATAAATACAACCAGAAAGTTCCCAAATCCAAAGTAAGAAGCTCCTTTCTTGAGCAGCACCGCAGACTATCATAACCTTGCTTTGCAGGAGACATGCCAGGCATTCTGTAATCCACACGAACGAAGTCGCGGGCACAGCTAGTCCAAAATATAACTGCTTAACCTATTTTGATGTATATTGGTAAAGATATTAGAGTCAAAACTCTTAATCGGTACGTAGTACTGTTTAACTGGCAAAGGGATTTCGATAAAACTTTTAGTATAAACTAGCTGTGCCCCGGAATTTCAATTTGAGTAAAAATTATATTTATATAACGTTTCCCATTCACTTCTTGAATTGGATATTGTTTACATTTTTTAAAATTTATTATAAAAAATAAATAAAAAATTGAAAATAAAAGAAACCTAAGTTACTCCTCATAACATTAGCTGTAAGGGAAATAATCTGTGAGTGAAAGTACCGTCAAAATACGTCCAGCCGTTTCAGAGTTTAGCCGGAAACAAACAGACAGACAGGCAGACCAAAAATTTATACATTATGTTTTTGATGTAAGTATCTTATTTAGGTACTTTCATATTCATTAATATAATCGTAAGTAGTAAGTAAACTTTTGACACATTCTATAAAAACTGCGCATTAAAACATGTAGCGAGATAAAAGCCGTGGCTTATTTCATTCGTAAAATAATTCAACTGCACGCAGCTGCAACCGGAAACCGTTTTATAATTTGTTTGACTGAATTTATCGCGGAAATATTTACTTATTCCGCTGTTTAAAGCTGTATTTCTCGCGACTTTTTTTAGACTTATACTTTAGCAGAATATTCTATCTGATTTTATATTATTTTTGTTTTAAATTCCATATTATTTGCATCAAATACTTTATATTACACTAGCTGGTGCTCGCGACTTTGTCTGCGATGTCTGTGATGTCTACGTCGTAGCAGCTTTATGCATGCCAAGTCTCAGCCCGATCGGTTTAAAATTGACAAAGTTTAATACAAACTTTCATCCCCTATTTAATCCCCTTGGGATTAATCAAAATCCTTTCTTAGCGGAAGCCCGATTCAGCCCGATCCGTATCCGTATTTGTCTTTATTTGGTAACAATACCCCGAACGAAAATCACGAATTTTCGAATTTTTTTTTTCGATTATAAGTTTGCATCATAAAAAATTATTCAGTTCAATCATTCAATTGATAACTTCCTATCTAACTCTTTTGTGTGGAAAATACGAACATATTTGCTAAATAAGACAAGTAAAGAAAAATAAATAAATAATAACAAATAAATAACGCCTCACACTCAATGGCCCCCATTAAGATGACCTTGTGTCGGGGGTCCGGAAACACTCACAACACTAACACAAACACCCAGACCCCGACAAACATCTGTATGGCCGATACACACGTTTGCCGTGAGCGGGGATCGAACCCGCGACCGTTAGCGCCTTAGTCAGTTGCAGTGACCATTACGCCAACGCGTCTGTCAAAAAATAGACTATACATCACATTACAAATATTTGGAATTCTCGGCTTTTCTCTACTATAATATATACATATATATGTATTATACACATAAACCTTTATCACTACATAGTATAAAACAAAGTCGCTATCCGCCGTCTGTCTGTCCCTATGTATGCTTAGATCTTTAAAACTACGCAACGGATTTTGATGCGATTTTTTTTAATAGATAGAGTGATTCTTAAGGAAGGTTTATATGTATAATACATGCATAATATAGTAGAGAAACGCTGATAAATTTAGAGGTTTCTAATGTGATGTCGTAAATAAGCACGTTTTTTTACGCTTATATTGCAAACGCTGGCTGAACCCTACGAGATAGACCAAAATAATGTACTACAGTATTGTCCCCCTTAAAAAGTTCAACAAAAAAGTCCGCGATGGTATATGTCTATCTCTTAGGGATAACCCACCATAACCATTTTTTATCCTTTACTAAATAATGGTTATTTACAAAGTGATTTTAAACAATACAGCATTAATCCTTATCCAATTAAGTACCTTAAATAAATTGTGCATTTATTATAGATCAATATGCTTTTTACAGCATGTAATTTAAGTGAATATTTCCGAAGATATTACAAATTTAAAATGCAGGGCCGTAGTTATTGCGGCGCCGCGGCGGTACCGACCCGCGGTAAATAGCGCGTTGATGGCCGCGCTTCGCCCTATAGCACATCATGATTTGCAGCGATCGCACGCGTTTGTCGGAGCTCTCTTGCGAGGAAAATATCAATCTATTACTAATAATAAAATTCCATCGGTTCGCTGTCTGTACATGGAAGATATTTGAAAAAAAAATATTGGGGGTCTTTACCAACGCAATAGAACCCAAAACTATGATTTTTAGAATTCTTATCTGTTTGTCTGTTTATCTGTGCGTTTGTGCACGCTAATCTCAGAAACGGCTTATCCGATTTAGATGTGGTTTTCACTAATATATTGTACTAAGCTTCACTTAACATTTAGGGTTTGTTTCATGTCAGTCGGTCCATAAATAAAAAAGTTATGTCAATTTAACGAATCACCTTGAATATTTTTTCTGCTTATCACTAAATGCATGAAAGTATATACAGTACTTACATCAAAAAATACATTTTTAAAATTTTTGTCTGTTAGTCTGTCTGTCTATCTGTTTGTTCCAATGAATCTCTGAAACGGCTGAACCGGTTGTGATGGTACTTTTACTCGCAGTTAGCAAATGTTATAAGGAGTGACTTGGGCTTACTTCTATTTTAGTTTTTTTTTATTCTATAAATATGAAAAAAAATTCTAACGGGTCGCTGTCTGTACATGCAAGATATATGAAAAAAAATATTGGGGATCCTTCTACGCAATAGAACACAAAACAATAATTGTTAGAATTTTTGTCTGTTTGTCTGTTTATCTGTGCGTTTGTGCCAGCTAAAAAAGATATGTCTATGTATGGGGTCACGTCGAACATTATTTTGTGATTTTCACTAAATGCATGAAAGTACTTGCATCAAGTACTGTCAGACTATTTCTTACGACTAATCTCTGAAACAGCTGAATCAAATTTGATGAGACTTTCACTCGCAGATAGAGGATGTCCATTAATCACGTGAGGAGAAGGGAGTGGGAATGGGAGAAAAAAATATCCAAATATCAAACAAAATATCACTAAGTCTAAGAAGTTCTTAAAAACATTACAGCAGCCCCTATAGCTAATATTATAAGGATTAACTTAGTTTACTTTTATTAAAAAATATATTTATTTAAATCAATAATTAAAAAAGAGAATTACGCGATAACAAAATATTGGAGAAACCAATAAAATAGTGAACAATTTCAGATTTAAGAAGGGATGTATACCTTATACATCTATACAAGTAAATAAAATTGATGTGTCTGTTTGTAATTTCAAATACTTTATACTTTCATATGCATATGCATTTGCATATGAAAGTATACACGGTACTTACAACAAAATTCCCAATTTTAAAATTTTTGTCTGTCTGTCCCTCAATTTGTTTCAGCTAATATCTGAAACAGCTGGACCGATTTTGACGAAACTTTTACTAGCAGAAAGCCAATTTTATAAGGAACGAAATTGAAACTAATTAAATAGTGAATCATATTTGATTCAAATAGGAAAGTAAATAAATAATAATAATAATTAAAAAAAAAATTACTGGGTAAGTTTTTTACTGGATATGATAGAACCAATCCGAAACTAGAAGAAATAGCAAAAAATAATTAAAGACACTAAGCCGATTTTGATAAAAACTAAAACTGCATCACTACTTTTTTGAAAAATATGTTTTCCTAGCTAAAACGAACACGTTTATTTTTCAAAAAAATAACATTCTGTAGTATTGCACCATCTGCTACTGTCACATATTATAAGGATCAACTTCAGGGAGCTAATAGTATACAGTTAACTGCAACAAAAAGAAAAGGCTATTTTTTTTACAAAATTCTATCAGATTCTTACATTAATTAAATCTTTAGTAATTCTTTAAAACAACGATTATACCTAAAAGTGAAATTTTAAAATTCTAACAGGATGTTGTAACGCTAATAGCGGGTGAGTACAATAGCCGAGTCCAGTGAAATGTAGATTTTCAATAAATTGTTTCATCTTTTTAAGAATCATCTAAACCTACCTAGGTAACGGAATAGGTGACGGGGACCAAAACAAACGTCACATTCTATCAGCTTTGTATAACTCACATAGAAAAAATAGACAAACATAAAGAAGTTACTGTGAGTTATTCATTTTATATATTTTCGATTGTATTGTTCACAGTCTTCCTTACTTTAGTAGGTGACTAGCATTTTGATGCAATTTATAAACAAATCGTTCGAAGTAATGCAGATTTTTTTTTTCTAAACCTACGGGAACCCATGATTTAACCCCCATATTTGATTATGTCTATGTAGAATCGAATACTTAACTTCTAATTAGTGTATATATATTTAATGTTATTTTGTAAAAAAAATCTTTTCCTTTAATTTGTCGCTTTCTATTACTTTCCAAAAGTTGATCTTTACAAGTTTATTGGTGGTGCTATAATACAGAATGTATTTTTTTTTCCAAAATTAGTGGGTTCTATTCCTGGCCAGGAGAATCATGAAATCAAAAAAAATTATGATGCAGTTTTAGATTTTTCAAAATTTGACACGAAACTCCTTTAAGTATCTTTCGCGATTTCTTATAGTTCCGGATTTGGCCTATCAAGCCCAGTTTAAAAAAGTCACCCGATATATAATACAAGAAGAACCTCGGTAGGAACTTACTGTTTTGCAGTCAAAATTTTAAAGACTAGCACAAAACAACTTTTCTTCAACATTTATAGCGAAAACCATGGAGGAATACCATATCTGAGTTATTGTCTACTTATAAAAACAACCAGAAAGTTCCCCGATCCAAAGTAAAAAGCTTCTTTCTTGAGCAGTACCGCAGACTATTATAACCTTGATTTGCAGGAGACATACCAAGCATTCTGTAATCCACGCGAACGAAGTCGCGGGCACAGCTAGTAGAAAATAAAGGATACCATCTGTTTAATGATGAAAACCACATTAAAGTCCGTTGCGTAATTTAAAAGATCTAATGCTTTGGATACCAAAGCCCGTCGAATTATGTGCTCAATATTATAAGCGTCTAGAAAACTCTTTGACTTTATGGCGTCAAAATACGCTTTTTAGGAAACCATGGTGTACTATTTCCATTGTTTTCAAGTTTGAGAGATGACATCTGAAGACATAAAGTGACCGCTAAAATGGCAAGCAATATCATTCTAGGAAACCAAAGATTAAGTGTACAGACGTCAGGAAGCGACTTCCCGTTTTACCTACTATGTAAAGATAAAGATACTGTGATGTATGTATAACTTCTACCAATATTTTTTTCCGCTATACTAGATTATATTTACTTTGAGATTGCTATGGCTGTTAGTTTCAGCTACATTCACATTAAAGTTAATTATCTGGAGTATTCCCCAGGCGTCTGAACGTAATTGCAAGTTAAAAGGAAATCAAAATAGATGACGATATCATAGTCTTCACATTAACTTTAATAGATAAGAACTCTTGTTAAATGATATGTATAGTGTATTATTAATTATATTTTAATTCATATTATTAATTATATTGTATTAAATAATGTTCTACTTTAATGGGAAACCTATCAAAATAAGATCACGAAACTGTATGATTCTCAAGCGAAACATCTATTAACGCGGATTTAACGCGCTCTGGTACAGACTCGTATGCCTTGACGGCGAATAGCATGACGCTCTCATGCTATCAGGTCGCTCAACACCAACACTCTCGAATTCCTTCTGTGCGCATATGACATAAACACTTCATTGCTTCCACGTATTCGTTGTGCGCTGCACACGTCTTGCGTTTTCATTAATAATAAATTCCACAATCAACTTAAATGTTTTATCTGCCAGGCGTCACGTGACGGACTACTTTTTTTTTAATTGTAAAAGTATTTACTAAAAGGTCAATCGTTGTTACTTTCATTTTTAATATTATTTAAAAAAAAAGCTATATTTAATATAGCCATATAAGATTAAGATTAGTACAGTGCATGCTAAATCTACTTTGATCTTAATAAAATATCGTGATTGCAAATCCGAGCTATGTAGTTCTTAAAGCGCTCGTCTTGTGTTTGCTATTCATTTCACGTTCCACGGTGAAGGAAAAATCCTGAGGGATATGCATGAAAGAAATTCTGAATTAAAGGAACTTGTTGAATTGAGTTCTAAATCCTTTTCCTCAATATACACGACTCTTTTTAGGAGTAGAAAATATCTCATGGTAAGAAAATGCCCCTACGATTAAATATTCAGTACCTGTGTCGACGGGCTGGCGCAGTCAATATCATTGATGTCTCATTGTTCAAAACTATCGCTTTCACAAGACTTTTTTGAAAAAGGGGAACCGACTTCAAACCAAAATTCGTAATTTCGTTTACTTGTAGACAAATTTCTCTCTCTTCTAGCTATTTTAAAACTAAACTACTGAACCAATTTTGATGAAAATTCTATGGTACTAATCGGAGAGTTCCCCTTTCAAACGAAAATCGAAATACCCAAATTTTCAAATAAACGAGAAACATTTAATAAAAAAAAACCGGTCAAGTGTTTCAAGCGTTTTCAAGTAATCGGTAAATATACGTAAAAAAGCCGAATAATTGAGAATCTTCTCATTTTTGTAAGTCTTTTAATAGCATACTACACATGGACAATTGCTTCCTGGTTTTTGTATTAAAACTTTTTTTTTAATGTGAATATAATAACATGTTTTGGTAGGTAATCGTTTTGAATATGTAATAGAATCGGGAGGGATAAAATCATAGCGGAATTCGATGTGGTGTCTTATGGTTTCGTATGCCTGTGTGCCGTGTGTGGTGTGTGTGTATGTGTGAGTGGGCAGTGCTCCTGCTGCATAATACCAGACAAATTTATGATGTTTTCATAGATTAACGCTATATAATATTGTTATTACTTTTTTGGGATAGTACTAGCAATTATTCTTAGGTAGGGTGCGCTAACGAAGGCAGGTTCGATACCGCTCATCTATATTAATATTATAAAGAGGTTATTTGTTTGTAAGTTTGTTTTTTAGGGAGTAATGTTTAAAATTACAAATCCAATTTGAAAAATATTTTTATGTTCGATAGCTTCTATTCAAGGAAGCAACACAGTGACCATAAACGCCATTGAAAAAGGGGTCTTGCTAATGCTTGTAATATTAAATGTACGAAATCATATGAAATACATTATTAGTGTATTTAAAGCTAAAGACGTATTTGAATCTATATTCTTAGACTTTAATTCAAAGATCGTCAAGCAAAACGGTCTTTTAAAATGTTAATTAGAAATTCCTTTACCGTCCTTTGCTTAAACTTCTCGAGCGGGTAGACGTTGGTTTGTATTGCAATTTGTTGAAAATTCACTTTTCCTTCATTCATTCATACTTTAGTTATGAAAGTAAAACCGTCAAAACTTTATTCAGCCCTCGTAGTTGCCCTCAATTTTTAATAAATTGGAAAACTACGAGTATTACACAAAAGAGCTACTAAACTTTGTTTTGATTGGTTTGTAGATAAATACTAAAACGAATTCAAAAAGCATTTTTGTTGTATATATAGATAAACAATGGCAGTGATTTCTTGTTAGTTATGTGAGTTTTCCTTTATTTATATACGAAGATATTTATATATATTAATACTAATATTATAAGAGTATGATTGTTTGTTTAAGCGCGATAATCTCACGAAGTACTGGTTCGAATTGAAAAATCTTTTTGTGTTAATAGTTCATTTATTGAGGTAGGCTTTACTACTACATCACGCTACAACTCATAGGAGCGAAGCAGTAATTATAAACGCGAGTGAAACTGCAAGGGACAGCTAATATTAGATAATTGTGAACGATACGTTGAAATGTATCAGTATACTTTTTTCAACGTTGTTTTTAATAAATTTGTAAACTGTGTTTTAAAAATTGGTTTTTAGAAAAATACTAAACTTCAAAAAAGCATTTTTGTCGTATATAAACGATCGCAGTAATCGCGGATTTTGATAGTTATTGAAGTTTTCCTTTATTTATATATGAAGATCTTCAAATGTCTATCTATACATATAAAAATTAACACTGACTAGCTGACATATTCAATGACTTATCAATCGACTCAGAACAGGAACCGTAGATTTAAGAAATATTAAATTTTGTACAAATGTTGCTTAAATGCCGTTAGTGTGCACTAAGATAGGATTTTTGAAAATCTTTCTCCTAAGAGATTAAAAAAAGGGTTGAAAATTTGTTGGGTATCGAATTCATAAGTATACATACATTTTATATAACAAACCATTCTTTGAAAAATATGCATTTAAACATCTTAAACTCGATCCAAATCGGAACTTTACTTTTTGTAAAAATTGCAACCATACCAACTTAAATACATACGATCCAATACGGAATCTTTTTTGAAGTCGGCTAATAAAAGAAACATTTTTTATTGAGGGTTTCGGAGCGCGAAATATCGTTACAATATTTTTTAGCCAATCTTTGATACCCACGTCGGCAATATATTCGTCTTATTGGGAAAATTCGGCTTAATGGTTAGCTGTACAGTGAATTTACCTTATCGATACCTTACGAAATTATTTTACAATTTACGCACATATCTAATCCTTGTATATACAAGGTGTCAACTAGAATGTGTTTGATAATACCAGTGATAACGGAATGGATATTTAAAATTAAAAAAAAAAAACAAGACGTTTCTTTAACTTTTTTTCATAATTTCTTTTTCATATACAAAGCTCGGTTAGTATTTATATAGAACTAGCTGGTTTTTGTATTTTGTATATAAAACAGGGGGGCAAACGAGCAAATAGTACCACCTGATGCTAAGTGGTTACTATCGTCCGGACATCTGCAACACCAGGGGCGTTGCGGGTGCGTTGCCGGCCTTTGACGGAAAGGTGGCTATACACTCGACACTTGAAAAGGTGACGCTTTAAAAAGCTTGGAAAGGTGTCTCTACACTCGATGCTTGATAACTCCCAAATTATAGCGCTCTGGGAAAACCTCAGGAGGTAGATCATTCCACAGCCGTAGGTACGCGGGAAAAAGATCGTGAAGCCCGGACATTGGATACCGACCATGCATCTAAGTGGTGTGGATGTTATGGAGTCCTGAGGCGTAGAGTGTGATTAAGATTCATTTTAAGAAACTAATTTCTACCAACTAAGATTCATTTAAAGGACTACTCGTCCGATTTGAAAAATTCTTTCAGTGTTAGATAGCCCATTTATTGAGGAAGGCTATAGGCTATATATTATCACGCGAAGACTAAAAGGAGCGGAGCACCAATGAAGAATGTTCCAAAATTGGAGGATATTTTCCTATTGACAGAGCTTACGCTGCGTGCGCTGCGTAAACGGTTAAAGTTTCGCAAAAATCATGTATGACAGAATTGTTCCCCTTTAAAAGTTCTAAAAAAAGTCTATTACTTCTAACAGCGAAAATATCAAGTTCTGAATCATGAAAATTCCTAAGAAATTATATTCATTGATACTATCTCATATTTTATTATTTAGCGACTTATAACCTTTTGAGATTATGTTTTAGTATGATGGCTAAGTAGTTAAATATGTAATGTATCTAATTATTTACCTTTGATTGTTATTTCTATTAAATAACAAGTTGGTTTTATAGGAAAGGGAATAATGGGACAATGTTTTAAACAATTGATACTTTTAGATATTTTTAGGTTGTAATACAGTATCTTGACATGAAGTTTAATTGACAAATAGACGACTAGGCCTGTAACTACGACGCCAGCGAGCTATCCCAACAAGGTGGAAGCAGTATTTATGCCACTATCAAAGTCCCTAAGGCACGATACAATGCAATTTTAGTCTCGGATATTTATACAATTTACAATGTTACAACGTTAGCGCGATTTAGAATACAACTAACGCCATCTATTGGCATATACAGTGAACTAATGTAAGATGTAATGTGTAATGTTAGGAGTTGGAACATGTGCTGTTACAAGGTCTATTTATTACTATTTTTATAATATCGGTAAGCCAATATATGAGAATTTTTAATGTAGTGGGTTCATTTGGTACATTATCAAATAAAATTCATCTGTCTAGGGTCAAAAAATAAATTTCATAAATTTTTAAACTTAGTGTGACCGATTTGGGGGAGGAAGGGGGGGTCGTGACAGCTATCTAGGTAGCCATAGGAAAACTATGAATATCAAAAATAAAGCACCGAAAAGTAATAATCTCAGGTGTAAAGCAATGACAAACAACTTATGTATGTAAATCTTTAGAAAAGTCTGAGAGCAAAATTTATAAGTATGATTCTCGGCTAAGATTATAATCTTGATATAAAAATCCAATTTACCTTAACATAATTTTCCTTTATATTGGAAGTAGATGTTATGTCCTATACCTTGGAGTTAAGAGTGGATGATTAGAAAATGTTTGTTCTTTTGAATCGCTCGCCGTGTAGTGATTACGATGTTACGATGTGTACGATAAACGTACTTAATCGTTTTACGTTCACATTATAAAGACCATTTCATAGATGAAAAACTATACGTGTTTTTAGGTTTTATATTTACAAAAGTGTAAGTACAAAACGATGCTGATAAGCAATAATGTGTCAACCCACTAAAAGTCAAATTCGGAGATATTGATGTATTATATTTATTATGATGTATACTACATAACCTATTTAACATTACTAAAAAAATTCAAGTCATATACACTAAATAAGTACGGAAAAAAGTTTCTTAATTAATTATTTCGAATTTCGAGTGCATCATGCTATTTATACAATAATCTCAAATATTTAAAAACATTTTATTAAGTAATATATTCAATATATCACTCTGCTTGTAATTTATTATTCCCTTTCTCATAAAAGAAAAGAAAAGATGGATATATACGTCTTGAAACTGATTTATTAAGAATAGGTTTGTCATCTTTTGTCACCATTTTCTCAAAATGAAGTCTGTGTGGCTTGACATAGTATTGCTTATCAGCGTCCAAATGATGTATTGCATTTATTTGCAACGTATATTCCGGACCACGGAAGAGAAGCGGCACTTTGCAGGGCGGCATATTCATCGTGACTCAAGCGTGTGCAATACGGTTATGAAAAAGTTTTTTAAAAGGTTCACCGAACGCTGAGAATTTTTCTGAGACAGAGCCTAGTTGTAGCCTGCTGACTGCAGCTCGTATACATGCTGGCTCACCTGATCCGTAACTAAATCTCACAGAAAATCGGCATAAAATAATTAATATTCGTTTTGCACGGTGAGTTAGAGAGCCGGAAACCTAACCAAATAGAAATAAAATTGGGCTTTCCCACTTCCTATATCTTGCTATTCATCTTTCAATCACTTTTATGCCAAACACGCGTTTATAAGTCTTCTGGTGCTGCAAATGTCCAGGGGTGGCAATGATTAATTAACATAATGTGTCCTCAGCTGCATTTATTTATGCGAATTTGCTGGTTTGGGATAAGTTTTTAAGCAGTTCGAGTGCTACGTCTTGCAGTCTGCTGATAACGCACCAGTTCTTTTTCATGATGCTTGGAAAAAAAGAGACTTTCTCTGTACATTTTGGACTTCCCCTCTCCCTCGGACCCTTTGTTTGGACGAACCCGTCCCATATGAAAGCTATGTGTGTAGCAATATTTATGTAAGTGTGTAACTAGTACTAAAGTCTATATGATGCGATCGTCTTAACGTGAATGGCCCCTTACATATGAAAACCGCGGGATTTTAATAAAAGTCGACGAGGTGACAAATTACATCGCGGGTCAACATAATGAATACCATTTATTCCGGGAAATAAAAGGGCCCTTGGATGTCATATTATACAAAATTGTATTAAGTGAATAGAGGAAATATCACAAAATTGTCTTGTTAGAGAAGATTGAACGTTTTAATTCATTTTCCTTAGTACAGGTAACGAAATATTTATATAAATGTTTTTAGAAATACCAGTGTAAGAAGATGTCAAAAGACAATTCGAATGCAATAAAGTACTCAAGTAGGAAGATTTCAAAATCTGAAAATACAAAAGACCTAACGAGTTTTTATATAGATACATTTTTGGGCTCACCTTTTTTAAATTCTCACAAGTCTATGTCATCCGAGAATTATAATCAATTAATATAAGCAAAAAGTGGCATCTTTAGGTGAATGAGTCGTTTAGATGTTATGGTGAAATAAACACATCACATATAAACGCTCTTTTTGTGATTAATGCAAAATATGTCATACATTAAAACAGTTACAGTTTATTGATATTTCTGCTAGATACTATCGTGTATCTTCAATCTATATACATAATATTATGTGTCCAGAGTTATAGACTTACGCCTACACAAAGATATCATTTCTCGGAAAAGGTTATAGTTCAAAAAACCTACTTTTCTTGTATACAAAATATTGCAAACAGAGTCGAAAAGTTATAGTAAACTTATTGAAAATATTACATGACACTCCAGAGTACAATATGTCTTGTTAAATTAGATTAAAAAATGTTTTTTTTTTCAGACAACTAATACGAAGATAATAACTTGTGTTTCACACAATTATCGTCACGATGTTGTACTCGTTAGTACTTTACCGAAAAGCATAAATTATTTTAAAGATAAATTCAATACCGTCTCGAATAACGCAGAAATTCCTTTTTAAATTTCAGCATTCACGGATATATTTCATTAAGAACTTTACAACATTTTTCGTTAACAACGGCATGTCAAAAAAAATCTTTACAAAGAAAAGGTTCATACCAATTTATTTACTTTCAATAAAGTTTCAAGTTCAAAACAAACTCGAACATCTTTTTTATATAGCGATATCTCCCACGTAAGTTATTGTAAGCCACAAAATTGCCGTTAGTGTTTTTACTGAATACTACACGAATTTGCATTGCTTAATGCATTCAAAGTGAAAAAATACCAAAAATCTTTTTTTTTTTTCAAGGAAAGTTACAACAAAATACTCTTGAAAAAAGGTGTATTTTGTTGTAACTTTCAAACTAAAACGGATTAAAAGTGCTCTACTGTAAAATTGTAATTTTGGGGTTACAACAACTTACGTGGGAGGTATCGATAGATATCGACAATTCTAAAAAATATACATACATGTGGTCACATAATATACCTGACTTATAAATAAACATAAGAGCTGTCTAGTGAATAGAACACGCGGTTCTTAAACGAAGGCCAAGGTTCAAATCTAGTTACCGAGTTTTTCTAGGGCCTTTGTGTTAATCTTCGTCTCATGCTACAAATCTTTGCGAAGAAACCTGCCTGCAGTGAAAATTTTTTGAGATGTAACTGTAGGCATATTGCAACATATAACCCAGCATGCAATTTCTTTATTTCTTTTTAATAAGAATAGCTGACAAACGCGCAGGCGGGACATCTGAAATTAAGTGATCACCGCCGCCCATGGACATTTGCAGCACCAAGTGTGTTGCCAGCTTAAAAAGAAAAACGGTATAAAATGGGATATTAAGCACGGAAAGGAATGGGAAGTGAGACTCTTTTACTACACACTACTTAACGCCGATCATGTGTGAGCTATACGGATATTAACTTTCTTACTTAAAAACTTACTACTACCTCAACAATGTTACTTGAAACGACAGTTGACGCCACTTCACACTCTGCGTGGGTCTTTCTTTTCTTTTGTAGATAATTTAGTATGACACTGGGCACAGGTAGGTATACATAAAATTTAATCTATTAATTGAAAATGAATAAGGTAAAAAATTCGTACGAGATCCGCCAAAAAGTAACGGATACGAATCTCTTCTACCTCGAATATCCGCGGATACGGATACGGATATCCGGCAGATCACTAGTAAGTATACTCTATATTTCTTTACTTGTCTTATTTTGCAAATAAAAATAGCGTATTTACAACCACACATAATAGTTAGAGACGAGAAAGTGTCGATCGAATGATTTAACTGAATAATTTTTTATAATAAAAATTATCAAGGAAAATAATGTTCGAAAATTCGTGATTATTGTACCGGGTATTGTTACCAGATAGGACAAATAAAAAAAAATAGACTAACACTACAGTATAGGTAGAGTTAAGAGTAACTTTCCTATATGTATTGCATACTTCCAGATTTCGGAATTATAATTCGGAAGAAAAAAACGAAAAAAAGTCAACGCTTTAATCAGATAGATAAAAAATATATAACTTTAATTAATGACTTAATTACGCTACAAGTTATTCATAACAACATTAAAAGCGTACCGATAATATTATGAATAGAATTTACACGCTTATCTTTTTTAACCTCCTCCAAAGAAAGAGGAAGTTCTCAATTCGATTTAATTTTATGCATACGCGACATTCCGATATTTGTGAACCGAATTCAATAATTAATTTTTATTAATTATATCAATTACACTCAAGGTTTAGGCGCATTTGTATGTGTGATAAGTTTGTATGCAGTAGATAATTTCTGAAACTTATATAGCCTGTTTATTGAGGAAGGTTATAGGCTATATTACGTCACGCTACGACTAATTAAAGCGAAGTAGTAACCGTAAAAACAAGTGAAACCGCGAGGGGCAGCGAGTTAATTATAAATTTAGATTTAGTTGATTTAGATTTTGTATTTTACGAGTTATTTTAGAACGGTTATTCCTGGTCGACTATATTTGTGCATTTTCGTCAAATTATGTAACAGAACTCAGAATCAGTCCACTTCTATGCACAATAGGATATTTGTTTAGGATCCAATGCCATTCATTCACCGATTCCTCACGCTTCGTCTACTTTGTTTACTATGAATAATATATTCATAAAAAATTTAAAATACAGTTGAACAAGTAAAATAGTAAAAAAAATGTATTTGTATTTTCCTTAACGGAAAGGTCTCATAGAAATGTAAGTAGTTTTACCCAACTGACCCAGACAGAGGGTATTGTTTGTCGTACGTATGTATTCATGTACGAGTATTCATGCAAAATAAGTTAGCTAAATTATTAATTACAATTTCGTTTCATACAATTCTGTAATTATCATAATGAAAAAAAAAATTGAACTAATCTGTCAACATTTTGTGACAATAGTCTATATAAATGGCCGAAGTCCCAAGTGTAAAACGTTTTTTGCGTTTTGTGCCCAATCATTTGGATTTGGTCACTTTAATACTATGCGTAAGATTATAATCGCAGGACCGAAGGTCCATAGTGTCCAACCTAAAGAGTTTCAAAAGGTCACGGTAAGGTGCCATTAGATTCGTACTATTCCCTGGAGTGTCGTTGGCTATGTGACGTCAGCAAAAAATCAAAAATCAACATGGCGGACGTTTAAACTGTTTGACCGATTTTAAAGTGCGATATGTTATTATTGGGCAGTCGAGTTTTAATTTTTTTAATTACTTTATTCTTTTTTATACGAGTATCAGTGTTATTTCCTTAATTTTATAATTGTATCTGTTTTCTTCTGTCAAATTAGTAATATTTTTTTCTGTAATATCGGTAAGTTTCAATTAATAAAAATAATATTCAACCCATTTCAATATTTTAAAATGAGCAAAATGTTTTTTTGCGAAACAATTTATGCAAATAGATAAAATAAAAATAATTTATTACGTTGACATAAAATGTCTCAATAGCCTTCTGATCACATGTAATTTAAACGTTTATAGAATACGTTCTTTTCTTTCTTTATTTTGTTTTGTGGATAGAATACGTTAAAAATGTATGTAAAAGAATATAATAAACAGGTAAGTGTGTTGGGCCACGCGCAGTCGGGTTCCGTAGATGCTCCGACTTCCATAAATTTGCATAGATATAAATTTACAACCTGTTTTATACAACCCACAACTTTATCTAAATAGTTTTTATTGAAACTAATACAAAATCTTTGATTTTACCTTTCCAAGTACCCGCCATATTTTAAAACCTATTCAACGATACCTTATGTCGTAAGATTGGCGAGAAGACAAAATTCGTCTCCACTTGTAGAAGAAATACCAACAATTTTTTTTTATTTCTTATTTATCGTTTTGTTGTATAATAATATGAATTTGATTAATGTGTATATGAAATTATAGTTTTCCAATACTATAGACAATACTAAGAATCTATGAGCTAAGTCGCAAAAAATAGACAGACAGACATAAGGAGACTAAAAGGATTCCGAGTTGATTACAGGGCCCTAAATGTTCAATGTCAAAAAAGTCACGAATAAAACAAAAACTGTCATACTACAAAACACGCGTTAAACCATGTTCAACGCGTGTCTAGCTAAACAGTGTTTAAAAATTAAACATTGCTTAAAATATTATCTAAATTGCTTAACAGCGAATAAACTCATAAAAAAACTTATTGATAAAATGTTATACGTTACTTTTGACAGTTAAAATAGGTTCTAAACATGTATTAATCTCACTTAAATGTATGTTAAACTATATCTAAAGCATATTTAACTCAAAACTGTCTTGACGCGGATTTGTAGTATGGTTTTTTTTTAACACGCGTTTAACATCTGTTTAAATCTTTTGTAGTAAGGCAGAAAGAGTGCAACTCAATATCATCTCTAAACGCTTACACTTATATTTAAAAGAGAAGAACATTTTTTTAAACGGTGCACAAAAATGTGACTCTCCCGAACGGAAATCCTCAGCTTATGAATATCTAATTTAATTTAAAATATAAATAAACTTTGAATCAACAAACTCACGGTTTTGTCAAGAAGATAGCTGGCCGGGAAAATCAGCGGTATATACGTTATCATATACACCATCGACGTCCAATACACCACGATGCTCGTCGTCCCATAGTACTTCACCACCGCGTCCTGAATTATGCTATATTGCAACCATTGCATCGAATTAGTGGCGGAGTACAGAACGAATATGAACAAAACCAGCCATCTAATCGGAAAAACTTTGTACTCGACCGGCGGCTTCTTGGACGGGGAATCTAGAACACCCCCCTTTTCAGCCACGCCGTCCATCACGCTACCGCATACTTCGACATTCTTTGAATCCGTCATAGTTTAAAATCTTATATTATTGTCGTTAGGAAGAATAAAATTTCTCTATGGCACATTAATTTACTAAAGCTAATACGTAAATATTATTGTCGGGAACGCTAAGCGTTGTTAATTTTTAAAAACTATTATTGTCAATTTTCCCGCGCGTTTTGTTTTTTTTTTTTTTTGAGCGCTTGGCTCGGGCTGTAGGCGTGAGAGACGCGCGGCCGCCCGCAGTAGACTGTTTTCAATTTTCCTCAATCACGGCCCGTAGCGTTCCTTCTCACCCTTCGCGATACTTTGATAAGCGATTAGACTAGACCAGTTGTCTTAATGTTACTCATCATGTTATTATTATGTTACAAATTAACGTCAACATGCTAATATACACAATTACAAAGTAATTATTAGATTATCATTTTGCATTCATTATGTTCGCGTAATAATTATTACTTACTTAAAGAATTAAATAAATAATTAAGTGAGTATTTTTAACTACTTAATAGTTTTCTTATACCTACTTAATAATATTATTTAAAATATTTGTATAATAACATTAAATTTATGTAAATGTTTGCAAATAAGAATTGTATTTGTAAAATGTATTTAAGTTGGACGTTGATATGCAATACTATGTCAAGCGACACGGACTTCATTTTGAGAAAATGCCATCTAAAGATGTCAAACCTATTCTTGATAAATTTGTTCGAAGAAGTATATGTAGATTTCATCTTTTCTTTTCTATTTTGATAAAAGATATAATGAATAAAAACAGATTGGTATATGAAAAGTTTTATCTAATAATAAGTTTTTCTAATACATGAGATTTTATATTGCAAAATATGGACCACACTTCTATATTCGAAACATTAAATTAAAAAACTTTTTTCGTTCCTTTTAATTTAGTTTTAGTTTGATGGCCTTTACAAAATTTGAATATTGTTAAATACGTAACGCATTATCAGAATACATCAACCTTTTGTGGGTTGACGCATACGCACAGCATCCAGTAATCCATGGTTAAGACAGTTTTAGTTTTAAACTCATACTAGGTACTTACTACAAAATTAATTAATTAGAATAATTTTAAACAAAACCTTACTCTAACTTACTTAACCTAACTCTTTGTACTTTACAACAAAATATAAAAAATAGCATTAATACGCGAAAAAAATTATGTAGGAAAAACAAAAAACATCGCGAATTACAACAAAGTTACAGCGCATATAACTATACAAAGAATAGAGCATACGTATAACAGGTATGTGTTGAGCGCCGTTGGATGTTTTGCATACAACAATTGAATTTGAAACTGGCGACGTCATTTCCGACATATTTCTCTCAGTCCATCGAATTCCATAACAATGTTGAACAAGTTACATAGTGGCTAATACTGAAAGCAAATATGTTTCACGATCGTATCTTTTTTAATACGTGACCAATGATGTTATAAAACTATATATAAGTTATGGTTATAGTGTTTCATATCAAAAATCTATACCCATTTTTCAATTTGACAAGTTCGTTGACTTATTGGCCCAAAGATATTCACGTCTGTTATACTGAGTCGCTAGCTGGTTGCTAGGCAACGTCGTCCAAAGTGGTGAGCATTCTAGCTGCCGAAATCCATGAGCTTATAATTTCTCGGTAGTTATATAATTATTCGTGACGCAAAAAGTGTATCTATCTGTGGATAGTAACTATTTAATGTTTTTAATTAAGTTTTTTTTATTTCAGAGGCGATTTGATCGGGATTGCACTAAATAGGTATTTTTCTTATTTCGGAAATAATAACTTGTAATTATAGCTTCATTTTGTGAAAATTATGTCAACAAAATGGTTACACGTCAGGACTTTTGCTCCTCTCTCGATTATCTTTAACGTGCTCTTAAGAAGCTTCAAGACAAAAATTTACATATTGCTCTCCCAAGGTATTACGTACCATTACTCTGCAGAGAAAAGAGGAATCCTGGAAAGGAGGCCACGAAAAACAGAATTCCATTTAGAAAAGCAAAAAAAAAGCATTGTAATAAAATTATTAAGTTGTTGCCTCATACTATTACACCTGCCCGTATTCGCTTGAAAAAATTGCATTTTACGTTACATATCCGACGCTTAGAAATACGCGAGAAATTTCGTTTGTTTGTTTTATTCTCGTAATTGATATAAAACATCCTTGTAACTTTGCACCTTGCAAAAACTGGAAGAATTTCAAAAATAAGGCACTAAGTCATTTGTTTCATATAAATATATAAAGCAATTACTAACAACTTTTAGAAAATTTTATGAAAGAGTACGAATAAAACTTAAAATTGTAATTGTCGCCTTAAAGTTACTGAATTTAAAACTTCACATTTTAGATATAAAACGGAAACCCGATTTACACTTGGGATTTCGAACGTTTATTTATACTCGAATGTCATAAAATGTTGATAGAATAGTTATTTATATTTTTCATAATCATCGATTAGGAACAATGTAATTATATGAAACTAAATTTTAATTACTTAGTTTTACACAGATTTTGAATTCGGTCATTTTAACACCAAGCGTGCGATGTGTCATCCAACTTTTTTAATACATTATATACACAAATGTTTAATTTAAATAATATACCTAATAATATCCGAGGGATGAAAGTTCGATTCTTGCCGCAATTCGTTATGGTTATCTTTGAACATGATTACTCTACGTATGAAACAAGAAATAATATAATAAATATTTTGTTTGATTTCTCCATCTCATGCTCTTCTAATTAAAAAAAAATATTTCGCACAGGCGTCGTATTTTATGAAAACCGATGATATAATTTCGTATAGGTTTGAGCTGGGCGTCCAGGGAGCCTATTTCATCGGAGATAGGTACTAAAAATGAAAACATGCGAAGCGTTGAGCTGCGTTCAATTGTTCCTACTCGTTAAAACAGCAATCACGATAATTAACGGATTGGCTTGAAAAGATATCTACATATATAAATTAAAATCTATTGACTGATGCATATCCGCGCTGATTCACTGCTGCACTTATTTGGGTAATACTTTTTGTTGTTATTGTTGTTGTCAGCACAAAATTTGTATGAAAGATTTTTTTTAAATCGTTCGGAAAAGTAAAGAAAAAAAAATGTCATATTAAAAAAAGTGAGTATGTCTTCATTTGTACACACGTGCGGGTAGGTAATTACTATAAAGCGAGAATGACGCATAAGTTTTGCTCTCTGACTTTCATAAATATTTACATAAGTAGTTTGTCGTTGGTTAACATGTGAAACAATTTACACTCGGTCTTTATTTTTGATGATCACAGCTTTCGTAAGGATATATAGGTAACGGTTGCCAAGTTACCGATTTAATTGATATCAATTACGAGAGTAAAATTACATTAGTAACTTCCGTCTAATATATTACATAAATGAATTACTATACCAGAAGCATAATTTTTTTAAAACGCTTAAAACTGTACGTTTATAAGTACCGATTATCTTTTAATTTCTCGGAAGAAAAAAAGAAAAAGTTTCTACATATTACAAAAAAAACTTATATCTAAAAGAGTGTCCATAATTAATATTTTCATTGAAAACTTAAATCCCTAATATCTCATTACCATAATTTTACCTACATATACTTCTCATAAATAAAAACGATAACTAAGGAACGCGAATATAAAATATTATTTTACTGTGGATGTTTCAACCTTAAGTAAAGAATCGATTTTTATATATTTTCTTGCAGAACACCTATAACGGAACCAAAAAATAACCCTCGTACAAAAGTGCGACACAGCTATTTTGTAGTGTCTTTGAAAATTAAGCGGTCTCTACTAAGTTTGATAAATTTTATAGGCGAGCGCAAACCTAAGACAATTTGAACACAAGATGGCACCTACTTTGATAATTTATTTTTTGTTGTGTGTGTAATTGTCACGACAAGGTTTGTATGAAAGAAAATATTTGAAAGAACGTATGGAATAAGGAATTTGTTTAAAATATCTCCACATAAAAAAATAATATATCTAGTCGATCTTAAAAATGAAAACTTATTAGGTACTAGCTGGTGCTTGCGACTATGTCTGCGATGTCTGTGATGCCTACGTCATAATGGCTCTATGCATACAAAGTCTCAGCTCGATCGGTTTTAAATTGATAAAGTTTCATACAAACTTTCATCCCCAATTTTATCCTCTTGGGGGTAGAATTAATCAAAATCCTCTCATGCTACAAGCTAAATTTCAACCCGATCCGTCCAGTGGTTTGGGCTGTGCGTTGATATCACTATGTCAGTCAGTCGCCTTTGAATTACATATATTTCTGACAGACACGTTGGCGCAGTGGTCACTGCAACTGACTGTAGCGCTAATGGTCGCGGGTTCGATCCCCGCTCACGACAAATGTCTGTATTGACCATACGTATGTTTGTCGTGGTCTGGGTGTTTGTGTTAGTGTTGTGAGTGTTTCCGGACCCCGACACAAGGTCACAAGATCTTAATGGGGGCCGTGAGTGTGATGCGTTTATTTATTATTTATTATATTTAGATTACCAGTTATAATTTAACTGGTAAAGGTTTTATTTCGATGAGTAAAAAACATACCTTATAAATTATCATTTTCTATGGTCCCATAGAATTCTCATCGAAATCGGTTTAAAGTCAAAGCACTTTGGTTTAAAAACAAAATAACTTGGTTAAATATGTCATTCAAGTAGATCAATTACGTATTTTGCTTTGAAGTTGGTTTCCTTTTTAACTCAAAGAAATGTTTTGCGGAATTTGGACTCATGTTTTGCTGTTTCTTAACTGGCGAACTACTACGTAACTACGAGTAAACGAAAGTACCAGGTTCCAGTTTTAAAAATAGTATTGTTAAGTGTTCCTTCTATCAAGTATCTAAAGCAACAGAACCGAAATGTCCTTTATTGAGCAGAATTTAGGTTATGCGTATTTCGGTTCAGTATAATTTACCGAGCATAACATAAATAACGATTAAGGAGAAATGCATATTGTATGATATGTGAAAAATATGATAATCGACAAAGAATAGTAGGTACTTATTCACAATTTCATCAGAGACGAAATTGGAATTTTACATGTGTAATCCACACGCCTAAAACGTCCCATAGGAAAACCGAATTTTTTATATGTTTATTATAAGATATACCTATTTTTATACATCGAGATCGTCTAGTGATTAGAACATGCCAATCTCAACCCATGATCGCGGGTTTAAGCCCTAATTAGAATCCCAACCCCAGTGCTAAATTCGTGTTCAAATTCATCTCGTGCTCGATAGTAAAGGACAATATTGAAAAGAAACCAGAAAAATTCTGACACATACATATCCGTCAACCCGCATCGTGCAGCGAGGTGGATTAAGCTCTAAAACCTTCTCCTTAATAGGACAGGCGTTCTACACAGCAGTGGATATTTACAAGCTGGGATATATGTACTTATTTTTTTGTATTGTATATTAACCACTTGTCCTAGCAAACTATTTCAATTGAAGGTTGCGGTTTTAAAACAGCACCACCATTTTTCGGTGCTACATTTTTGTTTTAAAATAAATTTCATATTCAGAGGCGAAAATAATCCTCCTGATTTTTTGCCGCAAGAAATTCTGATATATATTTAAGTCTATTTATATGTATGCGAAAAATCCGTAATAAAATAGCAAGGCGGGTTTAAATGTGTTCACCTAATTAGTAATAGAGGCCTTTCATCCATTTACTTTACGTTTTCACCTGACTGCCGAAAGAGGGTTATGTTTTTGGGAGTTATTAACTATGTTATATATTTTAAACTTTCGCGATTTATACTATTCATATTTAATATAACGGGTCTTATCGCGATAACTAATAGTAGTAATACCTTTTTATTGCCCGACGTTTCGACGAAGTTACATTCGCCGTGGTCACGAGCTGACTGACCACGGCGAATGTAACTTCGTCGAAACGTCGGGCAATAAAAAGGTATTACTACTATTAGTTATCGCGATAAGACCCGTTATATTAAATATGAATTATTAACTATGTGTATGACTTATTCCATATTGCGATATAAAACCCCAGCCCTAAAACTGATTTTAACATATAATTTGCCAGTAAATTCGTCTCAGTTTTGAAAGTGACATATCTAAAGTCTAAAACATAGGGTACATTATTTCTCGATATTTCTCTAGAAACGGAAATTAGGCGGGAACCACCACTCTCCAATAATATTATTCCTATTTCAAAACTTCTTTCACCAACGAAAATTCACATAGTAGATATATTATTTCTAACACTCCTTTTGGGTATTCGGGTTACAAATTATTCTGTCACTTAACAAGTTCCGCGATATAAGCTGAAATTCCTTATTTATGAACTAACGGTCAGTGCGACAGCAAAAATTCATCGAATTTTTCCGTTTCTATTGAAAAATTATTATCAAAACCATTAGCTAAGCAATATAGATACAACAGAATCTTGAAGAAAATAGAAATAATTTAATATTAGAAGTTTTGACATTTATTCTTTGAAATCAGCTATACCTTAAAAATTAACAAGGTCTGATCTATTATCGCACTCGCACAAACTATAATGACTAAAATTTTGACCGCAGCGAACGTGTTAAGTCTTGTCAATACTGTCGAATGTCTAAGGTTTCCCTAAGACATGTAATTAAACTCTATGGAAAGTGAATAGCGGCGTTTCCAACAAATTGCTGAGGTCGTTAGTCGAACAGCTGGTACGGGACTTACGTCTCCATATAATTACGGGAATATATGAGAGGGAGCAAGCCTTTATATTGATGGGTTATACGCTGGGACGTGAACAAAAGGGGATGATATTAATTAATACGAATATTAGACTGAAACTTTGGCCAATGTGCTCTTTGATTTAACCCTTAAATGCGTGGAATCAAAGATGAAATGCTCATTTTTAAGTTTACTGTCAACTAAAAATTGTACTAAGCATATAATTTAGCTGGATGTTTATATTTTACATGACCTGAAATACATAATGATTTAATTTACTATTTTTCCGCGATCTACTCATTAGTCTGTAAATATAAGTAGTTTTATATTTTGATGAAAAATAAGTCATGCATTGAAGGGTTCTTATAAATCATTATGAAACAAATGGTGATATTTTTTTATGTAACATGTTAAGTTTCAGGTTTATTTCATATTGCCGATGAAAACACTAAATAGGACATTATTGAAAACTTTAACTTGCTTTTTCCATTTTTAATGCCTGAAATATTTTATCAACCAAAAGAAAGCTAAGACGAAATTGATTTAGCGATATTTAATTAACCTTATACTCAGAAACTCAAAACAAAATAGAAATCAAAATATGCTTTATTCAGGTAGACTTTTACGCACTTTTGAATAGTCAATACAGGAAAAAAAAAATTAATTTACCACCAGTTATATGTATATTCTACCGAGAAGAACCGGCAAGAAACTCGAGAGTTACTCTTTTAAAAAGTTTAACAGTGCATACCTTTATGAGATACAAATATATTAAATACCCTGAGTGAATCCAGCTTATACAAAATCCAAGCATCTTTATCATATATATTATCTTGAACAGAATAATGTTTTATCTACTAAGGATATGTACTTTAAATTTCTTATTTGTAAACTGTAACACTTTCTGCGGAATTTTATTATAAAAACGAATACTTTGCCCCAAGAACATTACGTAACATTGACTTTGCGAAGTCGACTTGTAAAATATTACAAAAAAATAACCCTGTCAGAAAAATCATAGCAAATTTGCACTCATACATTTATAAAATATTGCTAAAATAAAGTAGGGTTTATAGTTTGTGACTTATAACGCGGTATTTCCTTTACACCTCTCAAGTTCTAGTCGTAGGAATATTCGGCAATAAATTTGAAGCAAACCGTACCATTGGCTGACAGCAGGCTGCCTCTAAATCATGAAATAATTACGCATACTAACATATTATTATGACATTTGCAAAGTACTACAAATGGATGTTGATAAGCAATAATGTATCATTCCACAAAAAGTCAAATTGGGAGATATTGACATATTCCGATACTGCGTAACATATATAACATTATTAAAAAAAAATGAAGTAATCCAAACCAAATATGTACGGAAAAGAGTAATGTTTCGTATATTGAAGTGTATACCATATTTTGCAATATAAAATAATGAAATATATATGAAAAACTTCAATTAGATAAAACTTTTTACTGTACCAATCTGCCTTTAATTCATTATACATTTTGTCAAAATAGAAAAGAAAAGATTGATATATACGTCTTCAAACAAATTGATTAAAAATAGATTCGATATGTTTAGAGGACATTTTCTCAAAATGCAGTCCATGTCACATGACATAGTATTGCTTATCAGCATCCAAATACAACATTAAATTTTTTAAAGTTACGAAATAATTTTGCAAGAACCAATATGTTTTAATATTTTCGTTTTGATAATCGAAGCGCTATAATTTACATTTTTAAGTTAAAGGAAACTTATGAAAAACTAGAACAAAATAACCTTCGTATACATAAACATTGATAAGAATCACGTACAACCAAAACGACAACACACTTTAAAAATATATTCAAAAGGAAAACTCTCACATATAATAAAACTCTCATATCCAGTGACACATGTACAAAAGAGCTGATACTGAAATTCACACAGGGCTTTAAATTGAACCGCACAGGCACCACGAGCGCAATATATCATTTCTCTAACCATTGTCCCGACGGGCGTATACGTACACCTACATCACTCTCATTACCCTTCAGACAATGCTCCGATAAAATACTATTGTATTTTAAAATATCCTCCATTATATTATATAGGTTACATTTCAAAGGATTTGTATTAATATTTGGATGCTGATAAGCAATAATGTGTCAATCCACGAAAAGTCGAATTCGCAGAAATTGATCTCACCGACAATGCGTCACGTGTTCCACAGTACGAATTTTTTTTTTGTGTATTGTTTCGAAATTCAAGTGCGTTTCAATTTATACAATAGTCTCAAATATTTGAAAAAAGTACTATTTGATATATCAATCTGATTTTAATTTTATGTATGTACCTTGAATGAAAATAAAAAAGAACAGATCGATATATACTTCTTCAAACAAATTTATTAAGAATAGGTTTGACATCTTTATACGCCATTTTAAAATTAAGTCAGTGTGGTTTGACATAGAATTGCTTATCAGCGTCCAATTAATAGCCCCTCAACTAAGTTTAATAAATATATTTTTTCTATACATATATGATTTCATACAATTTAAGGTTAAGCAGGAAGTAGTACGTGTTTCTTTTAAGGGATATTTAAGTTTACCTGCCCCTGCTGTTTTCAATAGTAAAAACAAAAAACAAACCACATAAAAACCACATTACGAGGATGGATTGAAATTAGTCTACAACAAACCTTATTATGGTTTAGAAAAACAAATTTTTAAACCATTTACTGATTAGTAATCAACTATTTCTTATTATTTTATGAATAAAAGACCTGTGTTTAATTAAAGATTTTTTAAATTAATATGCTTTAAACATTTTTATTTCAATAACGGTTACAAGGTTCATATAATATCATAAGTATATTTGCGAGCAGTAAACTAAGTCTGGACTATAAACGGAATATTCTCGGAAAACAGGAAATAGAGTTATCCAACTGTGGATGGGAAGAGGCCTTTATTCGTTAAGTTTCCATTCTTGAGCTGTGCAGTTGATCTAACAATTTTCCAACAGTTTAAAAACTGTCGATTTACTTCTTAAACTTATAAGACTTGGCTGACGAATTTTAATATAACTTATAAGTATGTTTCTGCCTGATCGATCATCTAACTTCATATAGGAGATATTTCAGCGATTAAAATATAAAATACTCCTAATGCTATCAAGTAAATAAATTGCATATAAATTATGTACTTTATAATCTATATTTTTTAATAATATTTTTTTTTTTTATTTTGTGTTGTGGCTTTTAGTTGTGCCAATTGTGCATATATTATTTCGCCAATGTCACGTGGAGTGGAAAAAACACGATGGAGATTGTTCGGTGGGGCCGAGTATCCAACCTTAATTAAATTTGGAAGACACCTTAAAATAGTGTCAATTTTATTATTAGTCCTTAACTTAAAACAACATGAATATAATTAAATAAATTAAATACACGTCATTATATAAATACTTATAATTTAATTAAGACAATCCCACACTTTATTTACAACTTAATATTATTACTTTGGGCAATATTGAGTTATGATTGATTCACTGCGCACCATGCGTGCATTAATTTACTGATAAATAATAAACTAAACACTAAATCTATAAAAAAAAAACGTTATGTAACGTTTATTCTTATTATTTTTAACCGATTTCCAACGGAGGTTCTTAATTTGTCGGGAACTTTTTTTTAACAATTTCCCCAATAACTGGAATACGGCTTGACCGATTTTGTACCCTTTCAAAGAAAAAAAAACCGTGACTATTTTTTTTTTTCTTTCAAAGGGTATCCACTTCCATTGACCCCATGAATTTTTTATCAGAATCAGTTCGGTAGTTTGGTTTTAAAATCAAAATAGCTGGAATGAGTATGCCATTGAAATAAACGAAATTATACATTTAGCTTTTAAATTTTTCTTTTTTTTAAAGTCTTGTTGTTTTAAAACCTATACTACTTTTATATGGTACAAATAAAAAAAAAGTTACGGAAACAAGCCAGTGGAGACTCTAAATTAATAAATAAAAACATCACTTTCACTAACGTGATGTACAAAGATGTAAGAAGGACTATCTTCATTTCTGAAAATGATCTGAAAAACATCACGCAGATCATTCAAATCAGTCTCAATGTTACCATTAGAAACACATTGAAAGCTTAACGAAACCTCATAGCTCCTTCAAGGTTCATAAGCCGTTAAGTTCCGTTCAGCAGGAGATAATCCACAATAGCGACCGATCTACTTCATCTATCGTAATCTTCACAAGTCACTCATATATGGACGCTGACAAGCAATACTGTGTCAAGCCACACGACTCCATTTTGAGAAAATGGCGTGTAAATATAACATACATATTCTTAAAAAAACAGTTTAAAGACGTATATATCCATTTTTCTTTACTATTTTGATAAAAGGTGTAATGAATTGAATGCATTTTAGTATAATAAAAAGTTTTATCAAATAATAAGTTTTTCCGATATATGATATTATCGAATACCTCAAAAAATGTAACACACTTTGTTAGTGACATAACTACTATTCTTTATTTTAAATTATTCTTTATAATACAATTTATAAGTGGCCAGTACTATGTACTGACCTTTTTATGTTGTCGTTAACACACTTCAATAGTCTAATCATTAAATTAAGACACTTTTTTCTGTACTTATTTTGTTTAACTGACTTGAATTTTTTGAATAATGTTAAACATATAACGAATTATTAGAATACATCAATATCTCCGAATTTCTTTTTGCGGGTTGACACATTCTTGTTTATCAGCATCTATATCAGCTCTCAGGATAACAAAAAAAAAACACTTATAAAACGTTACATTGAACGATAATATTATCTAATAGGATGTAATTTGCAATTCCAATGATATGGGAAGAGTTATCTTATTGAATTTCAGTAAGTAGACATCGTTTCTCAAGCGTCAATTGCCTTTGTTTCTCTCGCGATAGTTCTTTATTTTTTTTTCTTATAGTATGGCGTTCATCCGCGCTACTTATGTGCAAAATATTGACTGTCATACCACAAAAGACGCATTAAAACCATGTTGAACACGTGTCTAGCTAAACAATGTTTAAGATTTAAACATTGCTTAAAATATTATCTAAATTGCTTAGCAGCGAATAAACTCATAAAAAACTTATTGATAAAATGTTATCCGTTACATTTGACAGCAAAAATAGGTTTTAAACATCTATTAAACTCACTTAAACGTATTGTCTAAAGCATGTTTAACTCAAAACTGTCTTAGACGCGCGTTTAGCGTCTGTTTAAATCTTTTGTAGTAAGGCAGTGATAGTTCTTTAAAAGAATTCGTTATGGAGTGATAAGGCCGACTATTGCACTATTTTTTTGGTTAAATTAATATACCTATGTTAGTTTTGAGGTGTAAATAGAAGCGAATTTGAATGTGCGAAGATAACTTCATAACTGTTGAAAGAAAGTAAACATAATTATTCAGTACAGGATCCACTTGTGACACTGGCTATTTTTATATGTATTTAAACCTCCTTTGTACATTATTCTATACGGTCATAGGATGTTTTTTGTATGTATGCTTATTGGTTTAACACAAAATCTACATAAAAGCAAGTGCAGCGGTGAGCAAAATTCGCTCGATAGATTTCATCAAAATGTTTGAAGGTCGTCTTTAAGGGAAGGTACAACAACCTCAAGTTTTTAACAAAGAACAATTATCTGCAATCTTTTTAGTAAAAAAAAAAAACAAATAATTGCGAGAAAAAAGTTTTTATTTTACAAATAAATATCAAAAGAGTGTGGAATTCATCTGTGCAAGCGAATACCACAAAATGCGGTTCCGCTCATAAGGAAATAATTATATTAAAAATAACTAATGAAAAAGCCGTTAAGTGAATACAGTATTTAACTGAATTCCACTATCACCATTTTTCTGAAAAATTATTTTAAACTAGGGTACAAACTAACTACTTTAATAATAATATATTGGGGGCAAATATTTATACCAATCCCAAAAAAGACAAATAAACTCAATACAAATTGCAATGAAAAATAAAAACCCTTATAAATCAAAAACGAAATGATAATGGGTAATGATAAAATGGAACGCAATCGTATATAATAATATAATAATGAAAACACGAAATTATTTTTAACAACGGGCGTAAATTGAAACAGAACAACGTAAAACAATTAATCTCGCGAACGTTTTGCGAGGTCCATTGCCCGAGAATTCGATGAATCCTCTTTGTTATTAAAACAGCATTGAATTAAATAAGCTGATTAATTGTTTTTGTATGAATACAAAAATCAACATGATCCTTTTTAAATTCTTACGTAAAAAGTTCGTCCCTTTCTATATAAGTAAAACTTACTCGTATATCCATTAGTTGGATAATGATAAGCAATAATGTGTCAACCAACAAAAAGTCGATTTCGGAGATATTGATGTATTTTTATACTGCATTATCTATTTAACATTATTCAAAAAAAATCAAGCCATCTAAACCAAATAAGTACGGAAAAAAATTGATAATTAATTGTGTCGAATTTGAGGTGCGTTCCATATTTTGCTTTTTATACTATAATCTCAAATGTTTGAAGAACTTTTTATTAGATAATATATTAAATATATCAATCTGCTTTTAATTCATTATACCTTTTATCTAAAAAGAATATTAAAGGTGGATATAATCTTCTTCGAACATATTTATTAAGAATAGGTTTGACATCTTTAGACGCCATTTTCTCAAAATCAAGTCCGTGTGGCTTGACACAGTATTGCTTATCAGCGTCCATTTATGTATTGTGATACTGCGTCAGCTATTTAATGTTATTCAAAAAAATTCATGTCATATAAACTAAATAATTACGGAAAAGAGTTTCTTAATTTAATGTTTCGAATTTCAAGTGTGTTCCATGTTTCGTAGTTTATAAAATAATGACAAACATTTGATAAACTTTTTATTTAATAATACATTAAATATATCAATCTGCATTTATTTGTCACACCTTTAATCAAAATAGAAAAGAAAAGATATACTTCTTCAAACAAATTTATCCAGAATAGGTTTGACATATTAAGAGGCCATTTTCTTAAATTGAAGTCTGTGGCTTGACACAGTATTGCTTATCAGCGTCCAGCTGTAACATGTAACACGAGTGACTCGACAATAGTCGATTTCTGTTCGATAAAGTTTTCAATGTAGAAAGGATGGAATTAAATCTGCCGTTTCCAAAAATAGTCAGATGTACTTTCTATATTATAATATTTATATATTTTTTTTTTCAAGATGGCGCTGATTAATTGCGCGGGAAACATTGACATCTTGAAAAAAAATTATTTTAAATTATTAAATAAGTGTAAAAGTATTTTAGATATTATTTTATATTTAGTAATGAATTTGAAAATTATATGTGATGGTGGATAACTCTGTTTCAAGCGACAATGTAATTCAATTATTCGATTATGTGGAAACTAATAAGAGCGGACATATGTTAGTAGTGGAAAATTCGTTAAAGGAGTTAGAGGACTATACAGTGCCAATGAATTTAAATAATATGGATAGTAATTCTAACAAACGCGGACGCATTGACGATTCTGAAAATAATGATGACGATTGGACTCAGGTGTCTAGAAATAGAGCGAAAAGAAGATCTCTTGAGGATATTCAGTTAAGTGTGACTTGTAGAGATAAATTTCCTAAACAATTCGCATTAGCAAAGTTACTTAAATCTCAAAATATTTCTGGTATTATGAATATTAAGTTTATAAATCCATATAAAATTCTTATAAATTTTAATTCAGAAGAGTCTGTTGAAAAGTTTATGTGTTGCGAGGTATTACATAACATGGGTTGGAAGGGTCAAAAAACTTGGGAGGTCGGAATTTCCTATGGAATTGTTAAGGATATTGATTCTGATTTAGCAGACGAAGATCTATTGAAATATTTAAAAAGTGGAATTGAAGTTGTATCTGTTAAGCGGCTTAATCGTAGGTCCGAGAATGAATGGGTTGCAAGTGAATCAGTTAGAATTGGATTTAAAGGTCCTGTTTTACCGTCGCATATCTATATATTTGACTTACGAATTAAAGTGGATCCATATATATTTCCGGTGACCCAGTGCTCTAAATGTTGGAGATTTGGACATACAAAGAATTTGTGTCCTTCTAACAAAGTTATATGTCCTAAATGTAGTGGTCACCATGAAAACTGTGAAACTATTTCATATAAATGCGTCAACTGTGGAGATGATCACTTATCTTTATCGAAAGCGTGTCGTGTATATAAGAAGGAAAGAAAAATTAGAGAGCTCATGTCTGAATATAACGTTACCTATAAAAAAGCGTTATTATTATATTTACCCCCTACTTCAACACAACGTGAAAAGTCGCAGTCTCCCAGCAACAACAATATCATTAAATCTACTTCTAATAGTAATATTGGAATCTCGGATGGACCTAGTTCCTCGTCGGCTGCTGTTACCCCATCGTTTGCGGAGGTAGTTGGTTCGGGTCCCTCTCGTACAAAGAAAGTTTCTTTCGAAAATCATCCGTCAAATACAGTTAATTTACATAAACACCCTGCTCCAGTGGATGATGAAAATGCGTTTATGGAAATTTCTTCAAATATAGATATTGACGATGAAAATGAGTGCCCACAGACGAATGATGTATCTCAAGAGCAAACAGATACCAGTGATCAGACATTATCTTTCAGTGATTTAATTCAGAAAGTTAGAATGATTATTTTGTTAAAAAATGTTAGTGTATTTTCTAAATTTAAAAAAGTGTTTAGTGTTATAATAGAATGGATTAAGACATTTGTTTCTAAAAGTATATCAAACGTATCGGATTTCTTTAAAATTATATCGTCTTTTATAAATGGATAACAATCACATTAAGCAGGTTAATTTTAATATTTCTCAATGGAATGCTCGAAATATTAAGTCAAAATTATCATCTTTTAAGCATTTATTAATTCAGGAGAGAATTCACGTGGCTGCTGTGACGGAAACCTGGCTTGATTTAGAGTTTAAGTTGAAAATTAGTAATTATAATATATATAGACAAGATAGAAATGTTCCGTACGGTGGTGTTATGTTGTTAGTACACAAAACTATCAGGTCTGAACTTATTCAGTTTCAAAACATCAATCCAGGCCTAGAATTAATTTGGGTTAAAATTTTTAACTGTGATCAATTAGAAAATATTATTTGCATCTATTGCACAAGTGAAGCTAATACTTATCAATCTGATTGGGATTTTTTGTTTAGTCTTTCGACTAACAAAACAATGATTTTAGGTGACTTTAACGGTCATCATACGACTTGGTCGAACAAAACAGATTGCCGTGGTATGCAAATCCTTAATTCATTTATGAAAACTGATTTTATTATCTTAAATAATGGTTCCCCTACTAGATTTCAACTGGTTGAAGGTGTCTTGAGAGAGTCTTCACCTGATATAACTTTTGTATCGGCGGATGTTTCCTTACGTTTTAACTGGCAAGTTACTAGGGAAACATTAGGAAGCGATCATTTAATGATTAAAATATCTACAAGTATGCCAGTAAATATTTTTTATCATAAAAAAAGGAATTTTAAATTATCTAATTGGCACGGTTATACTTTGTTTTTGGAAAAATCATTTACGAACTTCTCCGTTCCTGGCGATCTTCAATGTTTTTATGATAATTTTTTACGTTTAATTAACGACGCGGCTAATTTATTTATTCCAAACATAAAATTTTGTCAAAAGCCTGAATGTAGATTTTCTCCGAGACCTTACTGGAATGCACAGTTATCTAAAGCTGTTGCTATTCGTCGACTTTATTTAGCTGAATTTAGGCGTAATCCTATTCCTTCTAATCTCGATAGGTATTTAGATGCCGTTAGAGAAGCGCAAAGACTTATGCGTTGTGCGGAGAGAAAAGGTTGGTCAAATTTCTGTGATTCGATTGATGAAAGCGCTAGTTCTAATCAGCTATGGTGTAGAATGAAATGGATGAAAGGTCGCGGTCATCCTCACATTCAAGTTGATAAGTATAAAGCTAGTCGTCTTCTACGAAATTTATGTCCAGATTTTGTTTCTCCGTCTAAACCGGAGTTTCATTCTTTTAATTCATTTTTAGAAACCCCTATAACAATTTTCGAATTAAAAAATTGTATTAAATCTACAGACACGGCCCCTGGAGTCGACGATATTTCATTTTCAATGTTAAAACATCTTCCCGAAAATGCTAAAATTGTTCTTTTAAATTTATATAACTGTTTTTTAGATACAGGCTTTGTTCCTACTCAATGGCAGGACGTACGCGTTATTCCGATTCCAAAACCGGGTCGCGACCCTCAATCCGCGTCTAAGCTACGTCCTATATCATTAATATCTTGTGTTTGCATAGTTTTTCATACTATAATTAATAGAAGGATTGAATGGTTTTTAGAAAAAAACAAGTTATTTCCTGACGATACATTTGGTTTTAGAAAATCTAGATCTTGTTTAGATAGCCTTTCTCGTTTGGTTACTCAAATTCAAATTGGATTTTTAAAAAATAATGCAACTCTCGCCTGTTTTGTTGACATTGACAATGCTTACAATAATGTAGACCTTTTATCTTTGATGAAGACCCTAGATCGTCTCAATATTGGTTCAAAATTATGTACATATATTTGGAATTTTCTTAGAGAAAGACGAATTCATATCAACGTGGATAATGTCTCTGTTGTTAGAATATGTAGTCGTGGTTTGGCACAAGGTGACCCTTTGTCTCCACTACTGTTTAATGTGGCTTCAATTAATATTTGCAAGCAGATTAAAACTGCTATGATTATGCAGTATGCCGACGATTTTGTATTATATTGCACTAGTAATAATATATTGCAAGCTGTTGTTAATTTGCAGTCAGCCTTAGATGTGTTGTGTAAACTTTTAAATGATCTTGGTTTAAACCTTTCTCCATTTAAAAGTAAACTTTGTATTTTTAAGAAAAGACCATTAAGGGAGGTAGTAGAACTTAAAATAAATAGAATTGTTTTGGAGACAGTAGAACACGTTAAATATTTAGGTTTATGGTTGGATCGTTCTCTTAGATGGGGAAAACATGTGAGCGAGACGCATGATAAATGTCTTAAATTTCTTAACTTGTTTAAAGTTTTGTCTGGTTCGGGTTGGGGAATTCATCCTAAGCATTTACGAAAGGTCTATATATCAATAATTCGTAGTCGTTTGGATTATGCCAGTTTTTTATATGACGACTGCTCTCAATCACAGCTAAATAAATTGGATTTGATTCAAAACCAGGCTATGCGTGTTATAGGGAGTTTTATCAAAAGTTCTCCTATTCACGTAATGGAAAGCGAACTTTCTTTACAGCCACTCTTTATTCGTAGGCAGTATTTAGGCAGTAAATTTTGGTTAAAAAACAGAGCTTATAAACCGAACTCAATTTTTTTTCAATTAGATGAACTCTCAGATTTAATGCAAATGTATCGATGGCAAAGAAAGAAAAAACCTTTGTTATGTTCTATTCATAATTATCTAAAAAATACTGATATTAATATAAGTTCTATTTTGGAAATGTTTACTTTAAATATATGGATTAGTGGTATAAATTTACAACATTTCATTAGACCTACTATCAAATTTATAGACAAATCAAAACGTACCTTTACTAAAGATCAATTAAATACTTTCTTTAATATGTTATGTGTAGAGAACTATGATGGGTTCCATAAGATTTTCACTGACGGCTCCAAAGAAATTAACTGTAGTGGTGCAGCGTTTTTTGATTGTCAAAATAACTTTAAAGCTAAGTTTCAAATTAATTGTAGTGTGTCTATAATGCACATAGAATTATTAGCTATAGTTAGGGCTTTATTGTATATTAAGAATTTAGATGAAAATAATTTTGTTATATTTACAGATGCTAAAAGTGCTTTACAACATTTATCTCGATGTACTTCAAATTTTAGAGGAATTCCTGTAGCCTATGACATAATTAAGTTAATATTAGAGTTGAACACCTTGTCTAAAACTGTATATTTGCAATGGATTCCATCGCATAGCGGTATAGATGGTAATGAAATTGTTGACAATTTAGCAAAACAGGCTTCTGCGGACGGTCTAGCGTTGAGAACTACTCCTTTTTACAGCGAATGTTTGTATATAGCTAAAGAACATTGTTCAAAATTCTGGAAAACATATTTTGATGAAAGGTCTACCACAAAAGGTATTTGGTACAAGACCATACAGCCTGAACCCTTGAATTCTCCCTGGATTAATAACCACTTAAAGAGGTCCGATATTGTTATAGCTTTAAGGATTCGTTCCGGACACATTCCATTAAATAAATTTGCATTTTTAATGCGAAAAAGTGACACGCCAACTTGTGAGGAATGTGGCAAAATTGAAGACGTATATCACATTTTGATGGAATGCGTTCGGAATGAAAATTTCCGGTATGTCGTATCAATGTCCCATAGCGTAATTAGAGAAATCGGTGGAGTAAATAGTGTTTTGGCCTATCCTTTATCGGATGGGGCCAGAGCCCTGTACAAACTTGTCAGGCTCGGTTTGAAAGGTAGATAATGTACTTATTTTAAGAGAAGGTATAGAGTGACATAGTTGCTTTTTTTGTGACAAAACTCTTTAAATAAAGATTAAAAAAAAAAAAATATTTATATATTTTTATATTCTGATCTGTTGTTATATTACAAATGTCAAATTTAGTTTTATTTTGAAATTGCTATTATTCTATTAACTTAGATGTTCAATGATGATCATTCATTAAGTCGTTTAAGAGTTTAACGACTAAAAAAATATGATGATCTTTAGGTCATTTATGAATTTGTTCCAGTAGAAGATCTTACAGTTTAAGATGAAATAAAAATTTTAAGGCGATCAATATATTATTTTATAATTTTTATATAAATATTCTGAAATTTATATAAAATTTATGATATACAACTTTATAAAAGAAATCAAGTTAAAAACGTAGTCAGTATTATCAATAACAAGATTTATAAGGACTGCCCGTGGTTAGCTTCGAACGACGATTTAGCGAAAATACATTCCCATTTTCATCCTTTCAATTTAAGTAACTCGATTCTACTTGTTGGAACTTATCGGATAAATGCTACAGCAGCGGATTCTTGGAATATTTGTAAAAATCTTTTTAGATAGAATTACATCAGATTTTTAGCAATGTTTAGAAGCCAATAATGTGTTATAAAACTCTTTATGATTTTAAAATGGGAAATGAAATAAATTGTACTATTGAGTAATGATATAACAATATTAGCTGCCCCTGGCTGTTTTACTCGCGTTTATGGTTAATACTGTTCTCCTAGGAGTCGTAGCGTGATGTAATATAGCCTATAGCCTACCATAATAAATAAACTATGCAACACAAAAATAATTTTTCAATTCGAACCAGTAGTTCTTGAGATTTGCGCGTTTAAACAAATATACAAATTCTGCAGCTTTATAATATTAGTTATAGATTGATATTACAATCCCATGGATTTTGGACTCAGAATGCCGAACATTTTAGACGTCGTAGCCAACAACTAGCTGGACGGAGCATAACAAACGAGAGCATATTTGGGCCAAGAAGTCAATTGACGAACTTGTTAATGTCGGAAATAAGTACAGGTTTTTAACGACAAATAGTATGAACGTTAATTTCGTTTTTGTATAGTTAAATAATATCATTGCTACAGAGTTGTAGCAATGATATTATTTAACTATACATAAACGAGTATTAAGAAGAAGAATTTTGAGCGTAATCGACTACAATCTAGTGGATTACGATCAATATTGACGAAAATGAATCTACCACTATCTATTCATTTGACGTTCAAAAAGATAATATTCATTCCTAATTTTGAATGCAAATATGAAATCAAGATAATTTCATTTATGAAGTTTTCCAGAAGGCGTAAGGTATGTCTTGCCTTCTGCTGCTTCACGTATAGCAAATTGTAAAATTCTTGTTGTTTTTAGTTTATTTCAAACCGCGATATTTATGATGATTTGGAATCAAAATTTGTGTATGTTTTCTATTAATTCATAATTCTTATAGAAAAAGCAGAAAAGCTTCAATTACGAAAAACGTATATTGCAATGTTGGTATAAAGAAAAGAAAATTTCCTCTTTTTAATTTGCTGAGAAAAATAGCGTATGTAACACTACGACTTATCTTAGTGTTACATACACTATATTTCTCTTCAGCCTTAGCTAATGATGAAAATAATATTTAGAAGATTGCAAACTCTACTCGAATTGAGCTACAAGAAATATTCGTAGATATAAGAGAATATTGCTGCACAGTAACTAAGAAGAATTATGAAATCCAACGAATAATCTACACAAAGACAGATCTAAATAACTGATAAGACGGTTTTATCAAGTACCACTGAGTATTATTTGTTATTGCCTTAAAATTTCAGGCAGACAAAATAATAACCAGAAAAAAAATAATTACTAAAAAGATCAGAATAAAAAAAATACAAAGAAAAATAACTAATTATGTACATTAAAATAACAAATTAATGGCTACAGAAAAATTAACTGCATAATCAAATTAAACTGCTAACATTTATATCAAAATTAAATAAACACAATTTCACTCACCGTTTTATCCAGCAACCAGCTCGCCGGGAATATCAAGGGCACATACGTTATCATATACACCATAGACGTCCAAGACACGACATTGCTCGTAACACCATAGTACTTCACTATAATATCCGATATTATCGTAAACTGGGTCCACTGTAGGGAATTCGAAGCTGAATACAGCACAAACAACGCCAACATCACCCATCGTGTCCTGTACACTGTGTATGAACCCTTCACCTCCATGATCAGACCGTCCATTACACTCCCGGAGACATTGTGCTTGATCGGGTCCTCGTCTGAGAGGAACAGCTTCGAACTGATCGGCTCTGCTGGACTACAAATCCCGTTCGCTACGTTATCAGTCTTAGCTGACATTTGTAAAACTTTGAAATACTCGATAATATTAATTTTATCACAAACGGTATCACCGGCCGAAGTATTATCGTTGCAATAAGACACTTCTTTCCTTTATCTATTTTAATAACTTTTATATCTATATTGGACCCCAATTCTGTTTAATCGTTTTAATACTGAATTAAATTACATTTGACATTAGGTATTATCAGTCTTTTATTGCGCTCAATTAGTAAGATTTAGAGGAACTTCAGTTACACTGATGCGTAAATATAAATTGATATTTTCATTATTAACTGACCGAGACGCGGTTATTTTCTCGTCTTCTCCGAATCTGGAAGTTCACGGCCACGTATAAACGCAGCCTTCAATGTGTGGATTTTTTTCATAACGGAGATAAAGTAAATATGCTTGTCTCTTTCTCGCTTACGATGTTGGAAACAGAACGTGGCGAGTCGCGTCGCTATTTAACGGTAGATACAAAAGAACTGCTAAGACTTGAACGTGAAATACATTACTAGAACACGTGGAAAAGTACGTGAATAATTTAGCGATTGATTCATTGCAGTTAACTGTATAAGTAGGACGGGTTGCGTCAGGCAGCTGGTGTGATAAGAAAGATAATTAATCACATAAGACATTTATTATCCTCATGTATTGTTCTATCTCATAAAAAAAATATCTTATATTGGACTGTCCAAGAGAGAAAATTATATTTGTTTAAAAATCTTATAGATAAAATTCTCGTGTTACCTTACTCGTCCGAAACTGCGTTACTGTTTTTTACCAAATTTTATATGCATATTCAGTAGGTCTGAGAATCGGCTACCTCTAAGTGATAAGGGTTCACCCTTAACATTTTTTTTAAATTTTTGGACAAAAGTTTTTGGTTTTATTTTTCTATAATGTGGCATTAAAAATACATACAACCCTAATTTTTTCCCCTTGTATCACCAATCCCTATTTTTAATAGCCAATTTAGTAATTTAACAATTTTTCATCCCGCTCGATACCTAATCAACGGGTTAGCTAGTTGTCTTTTAAAATTTATTCTTGACTGTCAGCAACTTTGTCGAAACGTCGGACAATATAAAAGTATTATTACGATTATTTATTTCGATAAGACCCGTTATATAAAATATGAACAATACAAATCGCGAAACTTAAAAATATATAATTAAAATATACATTTTACAAGAAAATTTAAGCGCTATTAAAGTAGTCCAGAAACGTAAACTCCTGTTGACATAAATGATTATCTAATTCGACTCGGAATCACTGAACAAAGTCCACTTTAAAGTAGCGTCAGCCAATTAGAGTTAGTCTTCGAAGTTACGATAAATAATATCGCGTTAAAGTGCTGAAAAACATTAACTATACAATATAAATTGCCTTTTTTACCATTCTAAATAATTATCATTGTTTCGAAGAATATTATTAGCGCTCGCTAGAACGCGAAAACGTAATGTCTGCCCATTTTTCAGTCCAAGAAAATTTAAAAAAAAATGACGATCTATCAATGTTTTACAACAAGCAGAGAGTAAAGTCTGACACATAATTAATGGGAACTGTATGAACAGTAATTGATAAATCTGTTAAAATATCTAAACTAATATTATAAAACTGCAGAGTTTGTTTGTTTGAACGCGCTTATCGACGACGCTACTGGTTCGAATTGAAAAATTCGTTTTGTCTTAGATAGTTTATTTATTGAGGAAAGCTATAGGCTATATTACATAGCCTATAGCCCTACGCTACGACTAAGCAGTGGCCATAAACGCGGGTGAAACAGTATTTTTTTTCAATAACATCTAAAGGTTTGTAATTGTCATGTCATCAGTACCACGCGCGTGGTGAAGACGGCTTCGACGGAATATTAGCTGTTCGTAAAATGAAATGGTGCGATGCTAAGCGACTAATCTTTCCGCTCTATTTCATTTGGAATATTAAATCCAAACTATGGAAAAATGTACATTTAGTTAAATCTATAAAGGAGTAGTATAAACTCTATAGGAGGATTAAGGTAACTTTAATAATAATGTGACACGAGAATTTTATATATGAGATTTTTAAAACAATTATATTTTTCTCTCTTGGGCAGTGTAATATAAGATATTTTTTTGTGCGATGCTAAGCGACTAATCTTTTCGCTCTATTTCATTTGGAATATTAAATCCAAACTATGAAAAAATGTATGTTTAGTTAACTAAATAAAATTGAAAGTAGTCACTTATACAATTAAACCAATCTACAATAAATTGTTTTTACTCGGTATTTTGCCTGTTTATTTGTTGTAAAAGATTTCGTTACATTACTTTATAAATAAAGTGTTGTTAATTTCATTATTTTACGTTTAAATACTGTGTTTAATAAAGTAGCCTATCAACATTTGGGATAGAGTAATAAGCAAACCCTGACATAACCGAGAAATAAATAAATAAATAAACGCATCACACTCGACAGCCCCCATTAAGATCGCGTGACCTTGTGTCGGGGGTCCGGAAACGCTCACAACACTAACACAAACACCCAGACCACGACAAACATCAGTATGGCCAATACAGACATTTGCCGCGAGCGGGGCTCGAACCACCACTGCGCCAACGTGTCCGTCAAAAATGAAAAGAGAAAAATATTATGTAGATGAAAAAGAAAGAAAAAATAGAAAAAAGGAAAGAAAGAAAGTTTTGAAGGACTGATAATTTCCGATCGATACTAATATTATGAAGAGTTGATTTGTTTGTAAGTTCGTATGTAGTAATCTCTGAAACTATTGATCCGATTTGAGAAATATTTTTGGTTTAGATAGCCTGTTTATTGAGATAGGTTATAAGTTATAATACATCCCATAAACGCAAGTAAAACTAAGAGGGGAAGCTAGTAGCTTATAAAGGTAATTAAGTTTAATGCGAATAAGACTCATAAAAGTGTTGGCGGATATTTTGCAAAGGCAATTTGTAAACAAGCCTAACTGCGGGTGCCAAAAATCTGAAGCTCAACAGGTTCCACTATAACAGCTGGCGTTTGCCTTTTCCACTATTATTAAACTTTGTAACATCGAAATAACATCATGTAAAACTTGTTTTTAACCACCGACCCATAAAAAAGGGAGTTTTATATTTGATCTGTGTGTCTGTCTGTAGCATCGTAGCTCCGTATTGAATAGACCAGTTTTGTTGAGACTGATGTAATCGAAATGGTTCTTAAATATAATTTATGAAGATCTGTTTGAAGGTTTTCAACTCTTATCTAGCTGTTGAAAAGATATGAATGCCTTCTACTATTCTCATCGATTCTAATCAAATTTATAGTAAACTACGAATTTATTGATATTAAAATATCCAAACCTTGACCTGATCCTGCAGCATAATCTGGAATTCGTATTATATAAAACTTCTACCCAACTTACAGCAAAACAGGATACTGTTGGTACTCGTTGAAATGTCTCATGGAATAGATTGATTATAGTTTTTTTTTTTTTTTTTTAAGAAATTTAATTTTTTATGCATTAGTACCTTCTCCTTAATAGTAAAAAGGGTTTAAATCTTTGTACAGGAGTGGGATAATTAAGTACAGTACAGTAATAGGGTAAATGCATCACTTTTCTGGTTGTACCAAAATTAAAAAGAAAAATTGAATAATTTTAAAAAATGAATTAATTCGATGTAACTGAATCGATCAAAATGCAATTAATTATAAAATAATAGATATAAATTGGATAAAAGCATAACTATTCAATAAACATTTACAAATTGATTTACGATTGCAATTGTATTGAAGAACACCGAATGAAGTGTCATGTCATGCGTTTTATCTTATCATTAAATTGTCAATGATATTATACTACACGTTACTATGCGATTATCAGACAAAGACAGAATAATAAGCTTAGGATAACGTTGAGCAGATAATATAGATAACAGTCAAATGAGAATGAATGGAAACATATGTTTACAAAAGTTTTACATTTGCCACTTAATAAGTTTAAAGCCTACGTTAAAAAATCTCTAATAGATAAAGCATATTAAACTATACAAGAATATTTTGACGACAGAGACGTGGATTTGACAAGCGTTGATTTTCTACCCGGATAACATAATTAAAATGTAATAAAAATACATTATGTATAAATGATTTTAAAAGAGTTACTATCGAGTTTCTTGCCGGTTCTTTTCGGTAGAGACTACATTCCGAACCGGTGGTAGCTTTATAAAAATCTAAAATAAAAATATTACATGTAACTTTACGATTCGAAAGTGCTTTAAAAGCCTATTTGAATAAAGTATATTATGAGTTTGAGTATGAGTTTATGTATAATAATACTGATTGATGGATGCCAGGATATTTAACCTAATTTAAGTTGCGATAATATTTGAATAGTATATGTGAAACTAGTGAGTTTCTCGCCGGGTCCTCTCAGTAGAGTTCACATTCGGGGTTAGCTTCACGTGGAACTGACACGACAAACTTATGAAAGCCTATTTGAATCAAGTATATTTTAAGTTTAAGTTGAGTTTAACATACATAATTCTAGATAGTTTCTAGGCTACATTTTATGCATACAAGTGAATTTTTAACTGTGCGTGGAAGGCAAAATCCAAAACTATAAAGAGTAGCTAAAATACTTAAAGGAGTCTCGAGGCTGATTTTGATAAAAACTAAAACTGCATCATAATGTTTTTTTTATTAATATTCCTCGCCAGAAATCGAACCCGCTGATTTTGAAAGTAGTTGTAGTGTACGGCAAATTAAAAGAAAGGGCCTTTTGTACGTGATGTTGTAACGCTGATTGCGGGTGGGTACAGTCGTCAAATCCCGATATGTCTAATTAAAAAAAACATAGATTTACTTTGAACACTATCTTTATAGGCTGCACGAACATACTAGTCACCTCCTGAAGTAACGCCCCAACCAATAAAAAAAACAGTCTATACATATATGCGCATTATTCTAAAACAATATCTATTATACACTAAAACTTCCTTAAATTTTATGCATTTGAATATCTAAAACCAAACCCAAATCAGTGTAGTTTTTGAGATAATCGCCGACACACAAACCAATCAAACATCTATCCATATTTCCTTATCTTTTTTGAAGTCGATTAATATTAATATTCAATATTAATGAATTTGTGTTTATTTCCTTAATTTGACGTTTTTTATTTCATCAAAGCCACAAGACCAATGACATTATTATATTCAACCAAACTTGATTTATAAAAAGTTTTTACTTGACACTTAAGACCTCATAGAAATACCGTTACACGATATTGTATAAGCAACGACATTTTTTATCGTTTTTTGCTTCAAATAGCAAAACCGTTAATAGGAATAACTTATTTAAATAATAACTTATTTTGTTCACAGTACTTTCGCCTGTTCCCCCTTTTAATAAAGACGATATTTACATATCAAAGCGGGTATTAATTGTAATAAGTTTCGAGGGGTGAACAGAATATCGCGACCCCGTTGAAGGACATGCGTCAAAGGATTGTAAAAGACTGACTTTAAGCTTGAGAACTCGTGACAAACATCTTGAATTTTGGACTCGATTCGTGTTGCCATTATATTATAATCATGCATTTTTTACTACAGCAATACGCAAACCAATGCATTTATCTGTAGACTAATATCAAAAGATCGAATAATTCCAATTGGATTAAAATTCAAAGTAATTGCTTGATTGGTCGAGAATTTTTGTACAATTGGTTCGTTTTTAACTTCCAAAAAAGAAGTATCTCAATTCGTCGTCACCTTTATTTATCGTATATTTATTCATAATTCTTTCATTGTTTGAAAGGGTCTCAATAGTCTCATAGAATTTTCATCAAATACTTTGGTTGTAAATCAAAATATCTTGAATAATTATGTTATTCAAGTAAACAAAATTAGGCTTCTCATTTTTTAAACGTCTTATTAAGCTAATAATCGGGACCAATGAATAAATAATTTTGTTAATAGAAGTAGTTCTATTTATACAATCATTTCTATATGCTTGATATGAAATCAAGAAAAGCATAACTATGGTGTTAAAACATGAACATTTTTATATTATACTTGTCACACATTCCATTTCTCTGAATACCAAACTCGAATATCTAGATAAAAGTAATTATCATACCAAGAATCATGAACATCTTATTATAATCGCCTTATTTTTATTTGATGCGACTGATAAGAAGTCTGAAATCGATGATATCTTCACCGACATTTTTCACCGACAATCAAATGCGAACACTTCACAATTTTTGCAATAGACCTATGGATCATAATGCTTATCATCTTAAGACAAGAAAAACTGGTGAAAAGGTTTAAATAAAGCACCATAGTCCATCTGGTTATTGCATTTCCTTTAGACAAATAAACACAAACAATGAAAGAAAAATTTAAATTCCTTTATTTGCTCTTCATCATCCTTCTGCGGTACGTGATTGGAATTTTGACACAGACTGTAACTTTGAAACATCCGTATCTGTACGTGGATTTATAGAACTGAGAAAATTATTATCAGTAGATGTCGCCTAGCATTCGTAATTCAACCGTAGTTCGTTAAGTTTTCAAACGATTTCAAGATTGACCACAGATGAAATCTACTCCCAATTTGACCACAGATTAACAATAAGCAAAAGAGCATTCTTGTGTGTGTCAAATGCATGGTATGTGTGGAATGTTTTCGTATTTATTTAATGCATTTTTTACGTTTAATTAAAAAACAGTATTAGCATTTCTCTCTCCCTCTGTATATAAACTATGTGTTTACGAAATTTCATACTCATCCTGCCGCGTAATTTTCGTAAAAAGAGGTACAACATTTTTGATTCACGTATATACGATACGATATTAATTTTCAAAAGTGTAGCTTTTAAATGAATTTCTAACCCCTGAAATCCAGAAGCCTGACATTTTACATAAGACTTTTCTTATATGACATTACATAGAAACACACGATAATTCACTAATTTAGATATCGCATGATTGGTTATTTACTGACGTGGCATAATGCTAAACTAGTTTTCATTTAACTTTTAAAACCTAACTTTTTGAAGACAATTTCTAATCAATAGTAGTTATTTAGCTATGCCATGTAAATTCTTAGATCAGTTTGATTAATGTATATATTTTTGGCTAGCCAATTTAAGACATTTATAAAAATCAGTTTTTATGAAGAATTTGTTAGTCATAGAATCTGCACAATTGCCGAAAGGGACTATATTGACAGTAAAGTAAATAATATACTTGATTTATTAAATTCAATTCGATTCTTTAGGTTAATGGCTTTTAGATTTGCTATATGAAGTCATATTATTCCGCTAATATCGTGTAGGATGAAGAAGACATGCAGGAGATTGTTCGCTGCGGTATTCATTTAAATTAATTGTTAAGTTAACATTTTTAAGCAACAAATAAGAACACACATACGACTATTATTTTTCAGATCAATCGTTTAGGGGCAGGTTGTCTTATAATTTACTAAAATACATGTTATGTATTTGATAAAGGCATCAATATATTCAAGGCAAACGAGCCCAATGTCGTTGATACAAGGACGAAATAAATTACCACATACATAACCTTATGCATGCAAATAATTGTTTTACAAAACGAAGTAAAATTGAATCAAGAATTTACCGTATTTTTCAAATTTCGAGAAAGAGACAGAGCACATTCTATCTTTATCTAACCTGCAACAGCTGTTGAATTCCCGGCACCGTATTTACATTCAAAATAACACTTTTTTAAATGAACTTAAACACTTTACATTGAGTACTTATCATTTTCTTTCAAAATACCACATTAAAGACACTTTATTCACTAAAAATACACGAGAATCGCGATGGCTAACGTTCTATTGATCCCCATTCAGTAAACGAGATAAATTGAAATGATTTAAAAGTCTTCAATTTAAAACATGGTTCGATCTATTGACCAATTGAAGGACACTATATTAATACACACGTATCTATTTAATACCTAATGTTTTGATACGATATTTTGTAGGTTATGTTAGTTCCGAATGACAGTCCCGTGAGAAATGAGCGCGCATGCGTACCTTCAACTTTTTATTTGTAATTTCACGTTCAGGAATTAAGAATTTGTCGTTTGTTTTTTGTTTTTTATGCGGATGATTTAAAAACTCAATCGACAGTTCTAAGATACGGCAAGACAAAACTAAGACTAAGTTCAGTATCTATACGAGTTAAATTATTTTTATTGTGCTCTGAAATTGAAATACGAGGAAGTGGTCGAGTGGGTGGTGAACAATTTCAATTATTAAATAAATGCCGACCACATCATATTCTTTGTAGGCGAACTGTTCTTCTTTCTGAATATATATTATTCAATTATTTTCTTATCAAGTAAAGGATATTGACTTCATTAAGGAAAAAATAGTTACTTATATATTTTTCAGGAAATAATTGATACTTACAATTTATTTAAAACTAGGTGTATGTATTTAAGGGGCACCACTTTTTGTTATATATGTAGGTATATCGTATAAGTCGTCGCAGACCAATAAAAAATTAAGTTAATTATTCATATTTAATGAACATTTAATAAAACAACCAAATATATATAACTTCAGTAGGTAATTATAAATATTATATTCTAATACAACGAGGTGAACTTTTAAATATGATTTACGATCTTTTCAGATTTCTATAAAGGTGATTTTAAATTATGGTGTAAGTTTAATTATGCGTAATTTATATTATTGAAACGGTATCGTATTTTGCCATGACACAAACTGCTGAGACATTTTCAAAATCTTTTTAAACACAACCTTTATATAAATACCTCCTTATTTTTATATTCTTATTTTTAATACCTTTATTGTGTGAACTGTGTAAATATTTAAATATTTTGTTTTTACGAACACCAAACATGCGTAATTATTACATTTTTAATGTTAAAAATTAAATTCATTTACTATTGCCAACACTTAACATCAATCGCTTTTTGCAATAAAGTCATTAATTTATCAATCTTCATTAGTAACGAGAACAACTGACGGCCGTAATTCAATTAATTATTTCTCGTTAGACTTAGACGAGTTAAGACTTAACGGGCTTATTAAGTAAAAACGCCTGAGTAATATTTATAGCAATTTATTTTTTTAACAAATTCACTTTAAAAACATAAAATGGTTGTAACTTTAATTTTAACCGTCTAGAATATTCATACTATTTGATTTCTTGGCCCAAAGATACGCTCGCGTGTCATACTCAGCCGCGAGCTGGTTGCTTGGCAACATCATCCAAATTGGTTAGCATTCTGGGTGCCAATTTTCACGATCTTATAACATAAGTATATATAGTTACATAATATCATTAAAGGGCAAGTGTGCAAAATATAAAAATAATGTACATGTTAAACCTAGAAATGAACATTTGCACAAAAATAAATTGATACCGAACGGAAATCAAACTTACAACAGTTAATACGATCGTCATCACTACACCACAATGGTCGATTAAATAAAAATCAATCACGCTCATTTAAAAGGTATGTATAAATATTATAACTCATCCATACCAATATTATAAATGTGACAGTAATTTTATTTGTTTGTGCGTTTATTGTTGCGTTTTAAAACCGTTGAAACAATTTCAATTTTAGTTTATATATAGATTGCAACGATAGAAGGACATAAGCTACTTTCTGTTGCAGCTAAAAACTAAATAAAACTTATAGTTAACTAAAGTAACAGCCAGTAAATATCCCACAGCTCTTCACATATTAAGGAGAAGGGTTAAAGCTGTATCCACCACGCTGTTCTAATGCGGGTTAGCGGATATACATATGTCAGAACTTTTCCCGATACATATTTTCGCGCGATGTTTTCCTTCACCGCCGAGTACGACATGAAATATAATAAAACTGGAAGTGTATAGGGATATCACTAAAAGAAATCTGTTATTCTAAAAATTATTCAACGCAGACTAAGTCGCATGAACGAACTTGTCACACCAGTTAAACTCTCTAGTTTTAACAAAAGGCTTCTCGCTCGGTTAAATTGATTGCTCTGGAGTCTGGACATATTGATTTAAGCAAATCCGAGAGAGGAATTAGGTCAGGATTAGCAAGACACGGGTTCCGCTGAATTGGATCGAGTTTAATTTTATTTGTTACGTAAAATAAATTTGAACTAGGAAACGTATCTTAAATGCAATATGTAAAAATGGGACTGATGTACTCTTGATTTTGAGACTTGCCTAGCAACGGGCTGTATTATTACAGTAGTTGATTTTTTCGGAGGGGGAACTGGTTATGCGGAAATTTATACCCACTAAAACCCCAGCGATCCGTTTCCTCAAGACGGAACTGGAAAGGCCGGGATCGCTTGTGCATGCGCATTCGCTGCCCCTCCAGTACGGCGCTTTGTGGCTGACGGAGTTCCTCTCGGGATTGTAATGGGTAATTTTGTCCTTTCCGTTTCCCTCGCTGGTGCGTACGGCAGTTCTAAGCCATGGCGTCCTTTCCGAGATGGACTATGAATCAAATGTATTTTATTATTTACTTTCGAAGTATTTAAAAGTACTTTTTGTAACTCATAATGAAAAAACTTAAAAAAATAAGGCAACATTAATAATCCAACGAGTGATCCTGTGAAGTTTTGTATCAATTTAATAAACATATTTGTTTTCCTTTTTTGAAAAAGGGGTCGCCATTAAAAAACATTAAAAATTGATTAATTATGAATCTGATTAAAATTTAAATCCAAGCAAGTCCAGCTCACGCTTGTCTAGTTTATGTTGTTTATTGTAAGAGTTATGCGTCTCTCATTTTTAATTAGCATATGTTGTCTACAAATTACAAAAGATTTTGTTTTTATCAAGGTACATTAAAATAAATCTTTGTACTAATTAACTAATTGTCTATTATTGCAAAGAGTTATTTTAATGTTCAGATCGTACAGAAACGAGAAAAAATTATATTCACTAATTACATTACATAAAATTTTCCCAAAACGTTAAACTTGTAACTCATTTACTTATAACTTTTCAAAACCCCATTCCCTTTACACAAATGTAGCTATATTTTAATTCCTTTAAATTGAATCGTTAGAATGCTTTCAATTAGAGATCACGGACGGAATAAAAAATTCAGTTAAATACTTTATTGGATGTCCGCCTAACGCTCTGGGCAGAATATGTCGAATACGTGAACGAAAACCCGATAAAAAAACTACGATACAGCATCTGCGAGAGACACAAAAAGTGTACACGATTTAATGAATCTTTTGCTTTATAAAGTTGATTTTTTATCATCGAACATGTAATAATATAAAAAAGTAATACAATTATTCATTCTTGTTTTATGTTTGGGTTTTTATGATGGTTTTATCTATAGAAAGTATACATAAACTCAACTCCTACAAAAAAAAAATAATATATTTATACAAAAACAGTAAATATTTTAAAGGAAAATTTGTGAGTAATAAGTAATTTTCTGATAGCCATTACATTTTTTGTGTTTCTATGGTTATCGTAATTTTTTTAACTAGCGGCTACTCACGCTTAAAATAGGGTTTTATTCAAACTTCCAATCCCCATTTTACCCCCTTAAGGGTCTTGGTTTGCAATATCCCGTCTTAGTGAGCACCTACGTCCTAAAAAGAACGGCAAAATTTGAAGATAATTTGTTAACACTTTCAATTAATAAAATATGAAAGAAATTATCTGACTCTCTAAACATTAACTTAGTTACTTCTACGTTTAAATCGATACCTCCCACGTAAGTTGTTGTAACCCCAAAATTACAATTTTACAGTAGAGCACTTTTAATCCGTTTTAGTTTGAAAAAAAAAAGATTTTTGGTATTTTTTCACATTGAATGCATTAAGCAATGCAAATTAGTGTAATATTCAGTAAAAACGCTAACGGCAATTTTGTGGCTTACAATAACTTACGTGGGAGGTATCGAAATTAATTTGACCTTTCGTCATTGCTGGAAATAAGAGTTTTACTTATAGTATGGTATAAGTAATTCGATAGGCTTAAAATAAATTTACCAAGAGTACTACTTATGTAATAAAACCTTCATGTCAATTTGAGATACATATGAAAACAAGATATCGGTTACGGATATCCGGACAGACTGACCCATTACATACATATACAAGTTACATATATATATATATATATATATATATGTAACTACTAACTGTCCCTTTCGGTTACACTCGCGTTTATGGTTACTGCTTCGCTTCTATGAGTCGTAGTGTGATGTAATATAGCCTATAAAATCAAAATCAAAATATGCTTTATTCAAGTAGGCTTTTTTTACAAGCACTTTTGAATCGTCAATACAGAAACAAAAAAGAACAAACAACAAAAAAGTTAATTAATTAATTAATTTTACACCGGTTCGGAATGTAGATTCTATCGAGAAGAATCGTCAAGCAAGAAACACAAAAAGATTTTTTAAATTCGAAGCGGTAGTTCCTAAAAAAAGTGCGTTTAAACAAACAAACTTTTCAACTTTATAATATTCGTATAGATTGAATATCATTAAAATGTTAGCTTTCAAAAATTAATAGGTTCTTCTCTGAGCTCAATAAGATTAACATAATATCTTAAATCTTCTAAGATCAGAGAAGAATAAAAGACATGTCCAAAGACACTTTTCATCTAAGTCGTAACGCATAAACAATTTTACACGTGGTATTTTCTTGTAATTTTTTAACATAATATAGTTGATATAGTTTTCATGTCCCGGCGTGTTTAAATTTCTCTGAATCCTAAATTTATCGCCGCTATTCTTTTCTCTTCGTTTCGCCTTTTTTCATTGTCATTATTCGAACAAGTTTTAAAAAATATGAGCTTTGCTTTTAATTTCTGAATTTACTGTGTTGTTAATCTGAACCATATTCTAGTATTATTAAGCTGAAGAGTTTGTTTGAATTAAATCGTATATTTAATAAAGGTTATGGAAGGCTATAAAATATATAGTTACGAAAATCCCATGTGTATAATATAATATATTTTGAAATAAAAAAAAAGATTAAAAATTTTCTATGATAAACATAAGATTTTAACTAAAGAACAATTTGGATTTCGTAACGATAGCTCTACGACGTTGGCTTGTTTTGATTTCGTCAAAACCATTACTGATAGCTTAAACAACAAAGTACCAATTACTGCTATACTATTGGATATGACAAAAGCTTTTGATTACGTTGACCACAAATTGTTACTAAAAAAATTAGATAGATACGGCATAAGAGGGAAAGCATACCAATGGATTGATACCTACCTAAGTAACAGAATACAAAGTACAGAAGTATCAAAAATCATTAATGACGCTAAAATTACGTGTAATTCAAAACTTAAAACAATCGTGCGTGGTGTTCCACAAGGGAGTATTATGGGTCCTTTTCTTTTTCTTACATACATTAACGATCTACCAAGAAGTATCAATCACCCTTGTATCTTGTATGCGGATGACACAACTATTCTGGTAAAACATTTAAAAAATCACAATTATGACTATTTGATAAATAAAGCACTCAACGAAGTGATGAAATGGCTCGATGCTAACCTATTAAAAGTAAATTTAAGTAAAACAAAAGTTATACAATTTCTTTCATATAATAGTAAAAAAACAAATATAAATGTTCAATATGCATCCAATAATATAGAAGAAACAAACTTAACTCAATTTTTAGGTATTATGTTCGATGCACACTGTAGCTGGAATCATCATATTGACTTTGTATGTACAAGGTTGGATAAGTTTGTATACGCAATAAGACGCTTACGTTTAACCGTGTCACGTGAAGCAGCTATAACCGCCTATCACGGGTATGTAGCATCTGTTTTATCCTATGGATTAATAATTTGGGGAAACTCTATACATATCATAAGAGCATTCCGAGTTCAAAAGAAATGCATTAGAGCTATTTACGGAGCTGGACCTCTCGAAAGTTGCAAGCCACTATTCAAAGAACTTAAGATTTTGCCTTTACCATGTTTATATATAAAAGAAATTTGTATATTTGTCAAAAGATATCCAGATTACTTTCAGCTTAACTCAGAAAAATCATAAATCTAAAAGATATCCCAACAAACTGTATGTACCTAGGTCTTATTTTAATATTTATAAGAATAATGTATTCTTTATGGCAATCAAAATTTTTAACAAATTACCAGCTGATTTACAAAGTTTACCAATTACCAAATTCAAAACAAAGATTAAACTATGGCTCTTAGAAAAATGTTATTATGACATTAAGGAATATTTTAGTAATTAAAGAAAATTATTTACGACTATAATAAGTAATGTTAATATTCTATATTTTGTCAATCTCTTTTGTTCACATGACCAATGTTTTGATTTGTTTTTTTTTTTTAATTAAGTTTCTTTTGTTTATTTATTTATTTTACTAATATTGACATATATTTGAAAAAATATTTTATAATTGACATGATATTATCTTTTATTTGTGTAGTTGAGTAATTAATAAATTTAAGATGTTGTTACTATACTATTCTGTTGGGTTCTGCTATGTACAGGCGTATAGTTATGCCTACCATATCCTTGTTATTAATTTGAGGGTATATCGCAAGTTTTTCAAATGTAATCATAATATTGTTTCAATAAATGTATTTTTAATTTTGCATTGTTAAGATTTTTTGCATGTTGCTAAAAAATGCTTATTCCTACTTGTTAATACTTTCAACATGTGACTTAATAAATATTTGCACACCGGTAACGGTTGAATATGTCTCGAACGTTATTATTATTTTAAGAACTTATGTAACCGTTATTATTATTTTAAGAACTTATGTAACCGTATTCTTGCAAATAAATATTATTATTATTATTATTATTATTATAAAATCCAGTATATTGACAGTAATGAGTCAAGATAGCCTATCTGTTAAAACTCGACATTCTCAACCGATGATAACTACTTCAAACTCCAGCTAATACCGCTGAATTTTCAAGTGCTAAATTTGTTTTTATATTCATCTCGAGCTTGGCGGTGAAGGAAATTATGAAGAAATCTGAATGTACCGGGAGAAATTCTGACACATGTATGTCCCCGCAGTGGAGCAGCGTGGTGGATTAAGCTCTTAAACATTGCCCTTAATAGGAGAAGAGCCGTTGCGCAGCAGTGAGACCTTTACGGGCTTTATTTTTACATTTATGGGACATGCATTGACATTTTACATGTCCAACGAAAGAGGGAGCAGATGGGTGTTATAACATTGACGTGTGAATCTGTGTATCTGTCTGTGGCATCGCAGCTCCCTAACGAAAGGATTAATTTTGATATAGTTTTTTTGTTTAAATGCTGATGTAATTCAGATGGTTTTTAGGTATAAGAATATCTGTTCAAACGGTTCAAGGTAAGCTTAGATCTGAGCAACTTCTGGATCAATCGAAAACAATCGATTCTAAATTTATTATACTGTAAACGATATCAAATTAACATACTTGAGTAATCACAACGTGATGCTGTCGAATTATCTGCAACTAGCAGAAAACGTAACTCCTTACCAACGTTCAGCAGAAGCTGGTGTTAGGGCTTGATGAAATCTCAATGAGAAGATTTTCAGGAGATATTTTAAATTTTCTATTTTAAACTGACTTCCAAAAAAAGAGCAGGTTTCAATTCGTCGGGGACTTTTCTGTGTATCTGTACAGATTAAATTATTCATTTAATAAAGGTGGTGTGGGGCTATAAAATATAAAGTTACGACACATGGGATCACAGAGAGAAAGAGAAAGTTTCTTTTACGATTGACTGTTTTGGTTCATTCTTTTTTTGTTTGAAGGGGTATATTTCCAGATTGTTCCTATGGAATTTTCGTCAAAATCGATTTAGCAGTATTAAAATCAAAATATCTGGAATAACACCGCTTATTCAAGTAAACGATATGACGTAATTTTCTTTTGAAGTCTGTTCTACTTTAAAAAAAAGTCTTGTATATTATTAGAAGAATGGAAAAATAAAGACGTTTACAATGAATCAAATATCTCATTATTGTTTTCTTTTGAACTCTTAATACTACTTGTATTACATATCAACATATCCATATGTCGATTCTAATTAGTTTGTAATATTGTTACATGAACGACTAATACTGGAAAATTTGTATTGCTTTCATTTAACATAGGAAGATAATCAAGTCTTGCTTGCTTGCTTGTCGACTATGTAATACATTCAAATGGCTCATTACCGTGAACGAAGCTTACAATGAAATAATGAAACATGGCATTTAAAATAAATATCATACAAATAGTTCGAAGTCACGAACTCCATTATTTCGTGTGTTGCTATTTACTAATGATTTGTTACAAAGTATTGCTTCGAAAAGACTTTGTGGATTAAAATTTTAACGAAATAGAACTAATCTATTGTTAGAGGATATACGCCAAGAAGGCAGAGTCCGTTATGGCTTGTGACATAGTAAAGATTAAAAAATTTAATGTTTCGAATATCAAGTCCGTTCCTTATTTTGCAATTTATACAATAATCTCATATTTTATAAAAACCTATTATTAGATAAAACTTGGTAGTATACCAATCCGTTTTTAATTTACTTTACCTTTTATCAAAATAGAAAAGAAAAAATAGATATACACTTCTTCAAACAAATTAATTAAGAATAATTTTGTTGTGGTCTGGGTGTTGGTGCTGTTTGTTTTCAGACAACGACATAGGATCATACGATCATAACAGGGCGTTGACTGTGATGCGTTTATTTATTATTAAGTGTAATTCTCGCCTAAGATTATTACGATGGTCTTACGCTTGAGTCATTAACAATCCTACTTCCTCCGATTAAGACATTAATATAATATTATCTACATTTTTTCTCGCACGGAAGCGCAAGCCATAATATGATGTAACGATTAAAACAATACAATTTTGCAATATACGATATTTATATATTCCCGCGCCGAGAGATTTCGAGGTCGACGAACTAAGATTAGTTCTTTGAAAAAGAGTTATTACTTTTTCTATTAATAGTTTTATAGTCATACTTATTATTTATTATTTAATTCTTCGTTGAAAATCATATAAATTTGACCTATCTATGTTTTACTTAGGTGCTACATTTAAAATACGTAAAAAACGGATTTTTAAATGTCTTCTACCATTTACCTTCTTAAAATATTACATTTTCTAGTCTATGACTTGATTAGCACTTTACATCTAATATTTTATGCTTATCGTTATAATTAGGCTAAATTATACAATATATTTATAAATTGCAACCTATGTGTTATTTTGACGTATAAGTTATATTACAGTAAAATTTCATTAAAATCTGCTCAGTAGCTGGCAAAAGTAAAAATTTTTTTTTAAAGTCGGTTTAATTTTTTGAAAAAAAAAATTATTTGTCTCCCTAATTTTTGGAACGTTAAAATTTGGTTGGTTGGTCTGGTGCATTACAATACATTAATTAAAACTTTAATCATATTCATCAGATTTTATTATAACAAGAAAATACAAAAACATTATACTTAACATATGTACAAGTCACGAGTTCAAAATGCGCATGCGCAACAGGCGATCGGCATCAACGCCTGTGTCTGTCGAGCGTGCCGCGCAGGCTTTCATTCATCTTACATTGCGCAAGAGTGACCATGGACGAGTTGTGACAAGTGTACGGGTGTCATATGTAAAGTTTAATGTATTTATGTATACAAACTATGCCCTGCGGTTACATCTGCGTTAATTTGAGGAAAAATTATATTTATTAATGTTTACCTTCCGTACTTGAATCGCATTTCGCTATTTTATTGGTTTTAATTTTATATTCGCAGAACCTTCTTTTTTAATTATCAATTAAAATAAATATTTTGAAAATAAAAGTAGTCTAAATTACACCTCATAGCATTAGCTATCTGTGAGTGAATGTCTCGTCAAAATCAGTCAAGCTGTTTCAGAGATTAAGCTGACCAGACATGAAAAATTTAAGAATTGTGTTTTTGATGTAAGTACCGTGTTTACTTTCATATGCATTTATTTAAGAACAGTTAATTTTAAATTATAAACAGACTTTAATTTGATTTATTTGTATAAATCTATACTAATATTATAAAAACTATAGGATTTTATGTTTTACGTATGTTCGTAACAAATACTATTTTTTGACCGATTGCAATAAAATGTTACATGGATGTAGATTTAAAAGGACATATGGTTACTGCTTGTCGTAACGTGTTTCTTTCCCATTTTATTCTCAGTTCTGAGGTTTAACTTAATACCTTCCTTAATAAACAGGCTATCTAACGCAAGAATAATTTTTCAAATCGGGTCAATAGCTTTAGAGATTTCCCCCTACAAACTAACAAACAAATCTCTACAATATTAGTGTAGACAATGTATCAATGTGTTACTAATTATGCTTCAGTGTTAATGTTGATATTCTAAACTATGTTATTATACTCGTTTCTTTTTAGAAAGCATTAATTAATAGCACAATCAACATGGTCAAAATAATTTATCGATTCGTATAAATATTGATTGTCATAATATCCTTACTTCATTATTTTTAATATATTAAGTCAATTGCGTATAATATATTTATTGTTAATTTATTATTAACATTGTATAAAATGTCCATTATTAATTATATAGAATAATTTAAATAGGGTAGATACTTTTGCGCAAAATCATTTAATTAATTTTCCTACCCAGTCTCCTGAATATTACCACAAGCATGGTCACAGTGTTGCCACTTCAGTGTCGTGATAACAGCCTCCTCGTAATCTGCGCCCGCGCACTGCAGCGTGCGCCCGCGTCTTTACTTTTGCTTAAGAGACATTGGATTTTGTGACTTGTTTTAAAAGTGATTGCGTTTTATTTGACTTGTTAACATTTTTCATATTCATGTATTTTACTGTTACGTGTCACGTGTTTGTGTAAAAGTGGAAATTTATTATTTTGATACGGTGTAAGTGTCTTATGTAATATTCAGTGTCAGGCAGGTCAGAGTGTGATCAATTTTTATTATTATTATTCGTAATAATTAGAAAAAAAATTTTATGCATACGAAGTACAAGCCTTCGCACGGATGTACATCATATTAAGACTCTGTTGAATTTTTCTGATGAGTTTATTTAAATCGTAATTTTTTACCCTAAATTTTTGCCGTACGTTTATTTAAAATTGTCTTGTAAACCACGACCACCAACTTGTTGTCCTGGCAATTATAAACACAAAAAATAGGTGAAGACAAATAGGTGCAGCCGTACTGAAGTGATGCTCTTACATACATTCGGCAATTGACTTTATTTAGGCATCCATATTTAGATTTCATTACTAAATTTTATAACACTATTTTAAAGCGATTTCACAACTTTATCGCATATACTATTACAAACGTTACGCTTTCCTGTAATCGTTTTCATGTCTGTGTTAACTTTAATGATTCTACTAGGCGATAGGATTTCCCATTAACAAATCAGAAGCCTAAATCCTAACTAATATTATAAATTGCAGATATTACTTTGTACGTTTTCTCCTTAAGTTTTCACGCCATATCTTTTCAAGTGATCTTGTAATTATGTTGTTTTACATACATCAATAGAAAATATAAGTGATATTTTCTTAAATAATCAAACTATTTTTAAATGGATTTAAATTACATACTTTAATTAATTTATATTAAATATTCGAAGTTCCGAATACTTTTCACAGTCAGTTAACATTACCCGTGACTACGAATATTGAAATGATCATCTTTGAAATACAGTTTTATTTCTATACATATATTGATATGATTTATGCAAGTGAAATAAATTAAAAATAGTATTATTTTATGCTTAATTATAACTAAAAACTTAGGGAACAAAAAAACCCTTTGTAGCCGCGGTAGCTTAGTGGACTGTATAGGGTAAGATGGAGGGCACAGTACCTTGATCAATCCAGCTCTTACTTCTTTATGGGAGCGCTCCCTCGGTCTTCAGCACCAGTACACGAGCCAGGGGATGGGTGGTAAGGGGATTAGGCGTAGGAACGTACTTTATACGAGTCGATTTTATGACACGGCGGACGCGACACGCACGACGTCCGACATACACGCAAGCACACACGAGAAGAGGGGGGCCCATACGTCAAAGTCAATTCATGACGCAAGTACGGCGTTCCATTACACGTACACATTTAATAAAAATACACTACATACCGCCCGCCTTAGAGTCACCTACTCTAACACTAACACTCGGACGGTCCTACACTAAACTATAACCTACACTACACTATCACATACTACACTAGACACTAATTCTATATTGTAACACTACACTATAACAATACACTATTAGTTGTCCGGTAGCGGACACACCTTAACGACTGCACGCTTAGAAACACCTTGTGCAGTGCGTACAGAGACAACACGAATAATGCCGTCCATGCCAGGATGCGTCTCCTCAATTACACCGAGACGCCACTGCAAAGGTGGCAAGTTGTCCTCTTTAAGGACCACTACTGAGCCTACCCTAACATTGTTCCTTGACTCTGTCCATTTGGATCTTTGTTGCAACGTATGGAGATATTCTTTACTCCACCGTTGCCAATAATGCTGTACGATACTACTTATAAGTTGCCATCGGGTCAAACGATTCATTTTCTCATTAGTAACGTCTGGTTCCGGAATAGCCACGAGCGGCTGACCTATTATAAAATGACCGGGTGTAAGCGCTTGCGGATCACTAGGATCAGAACTCAACGGACATATCGGACGAGAGTTCAACACGGCTTCTATCTGACACACGACAGTATAGAATTCTTCGTACGTGAGGATCTGCTGCCCTATCACGCGCTTGAGGTGGTGTTTGAAGCAACGCACTTGTATCTCCCACAAACCACCCATGTGTGGAGAATACGGTGGATTAAAATGAAAATTTATATTTTGTTTCAAACATTCTTTTGAAACCTTACATTTAAACTCATTCGATTCACACAATTCACAGAACTCAGACAAGATTTTATTCGCTTTCACAAAATTTCGACCACAATCACAATACACATCCGTACACTTACCTCGACGACTACAGAACCTTTTTAATGCAGCTATAAAGGCTTCTGCTGTCAGTTCCGACACCAATTCCAAATGGACTGCACGAGTCACGGTACACACAAACAAACAAACATAGGCCTTATAAAGTTTTGCATTTCTATGAGTACCTAGCTTTATCATAAAGTGACCACAATAATCGACACCCACACGCAAAAAAGCACGACATTTATCCACACGAAAATTAGGCAAATTCCCCATGATTGGTTCTACGGCCTTTGGTTTATTTCTGAAACATATAATGCACTGAAATACTCTTTGTCTTACAATACTACGAGCAGACAATATCCAATATTTTTGTAGTAGCAAATACTGTAATGTTTGAACACCTACATGTAAATAAATTTTATGATAATAATCAATAATTAATGTAGTCAAAGGATGTCGCTTCGGTAGAATAATTTGATTTTTAACATCAAAAGGCAAAGATGAATTAGATAACCGCCCGCCAACCCGCAGTAAACCACACTCATCAACAAAGGGTTTTAAGCGTTGTATACCTGTTGCACACGGGACATTTTTTGACAAACATTTAAACACATCATTAAATTCACTTTTTTGAACTAACTTAATCAAACACAACAAAGCCACGTCGTACTCACAGACAGTTATATAATTATAATCAAATCTTTTACTATTTAAACAATTATTTTTGAAACGTAAACACCAGGCCATAACACGTACAAGTTTCGAAAGATCCGAATATTTAACAAATAAATCACAATCATTCCTCACACAAGCAAAAGCTTTAATTACACGTTTTTCACTATTGATGACCTCGCTCTCATCATCACACATATCACCTGTCACACTCATCGGCCACTGATCTTGCGACAACCGTAACCACTGCGGTCCTCGCCACCAGAGATCATATGAAACTAACTGTGAAGGCAACAAACCTCGCGAAGCACAGTCCGCGGGATTATGAACCGATGGTATGTGGTACCAATTGTCGGGAGCAACATTACCCTGACATTCATTCACTCGATTGGCCACAAAGGTTTTATACTCATGAGATGAACCCTTTATCCAGGACAAAGCTATTGTAGAATCTGTCCACGCGAAAATTCTATTTATCTGTAGTTTACCATCAAACACACTTACAACATACTTCATTAGACGGGATAGAAGCACTGCAGCACAGAGCTCCAATCGCGGTAAACTTATTCTTTTAAGAGGTGCTACACGAGACTTAGACATTAATAAATAAATTTTATTACGTCTATTAGCATCTGTCACTCGCAAATAGACTACACCAGCGTAACCCCGCTCAGAGCTGTCCGAGAACCCATGAAGCTCAATCGAAGTAGCATTTGTCGATATAAACCGATTTATTTTTACATCAGACAACATTTTAAACTCCGTCATATATTGTAACCAAATCTCTTTTAAGTCATCTGGTAAAGGTTCATCCCACGGTAAGCCACGCATCCACAATTGTTGCATTAGACACTTAGAAAATAATGTGACCGGGCACAACCAACCTAAAGGATCATAACATTTTGCAATTTGAGACAACACAGCTCGTTTTGTACACTCACACGATTCGAGCTTGACACTATATTGGAACACATCACTTTGTGGGTTCCATTGCACGCCTAACACTTTAACAACACTTTCATCTTGTGCTGTTATAAAACTTACATTAGGTTCCTTGTCACGATTAGGAATATCATATAATAGGGACGTATTGTTACTAGCCCACTTTCGTAGCTCGAAACACCCACGAGCACATAAAGCTATAAGTTCGTCTTTCAGTCTCAACGCAGACTCCAAATCGGCCGCACCGCTCACAATATCATCGACAAAAATATCGCTAACTAGAGCCTTAGCAGCATGCGGATAACGGTCGCCCTCGTCAGAGGCCAGTTGCTGCAACGTCCGTATGGCGAGATACGGAGAGCACGAAAGGCCGTATGTAACCGTTTTGAGTCTATATTCGCGAACTGATTCTGAGGACGAGTCTCGCCACAGAATACGTTGATAATCCCTATCATTATTATTCACTAAAATCCCCCGAAACATCTGCTTTATATCTGCTATAAATCCTACCTTGTGAAGTCTAAACTTCAAGAGAATACTTTCAATATCATTTTGAAGTCTAGGCCCTACCAACAAACATTCATTAATAGACACGCCGTTACTAGACTTCGCCGAGCCGTCGAACACAACGCGAAGTTTAGTCGTAGAGCTACACTCTCTAATAACACAATGATGAGGAATATAATTAGGCCTATAATTTAAATCCTCGCAATCCTCAACTAATTCCATGTGATACGAATCTAAATAATCCCTCATAAATTCACAATACGCCTTTTTTAAAGTTACATTTTTAGCGAGCCTTCTCTCTAACGCAAATAGCCGTCGCAAAGCGATATCACGGGAATCACCCAACTCAGGTCGATCACTTTTAAAGGGCAACTTTACCACATATCTCCCGTTTCCCTCACGAGAGTGACCCGAGACAAATATGTCTTCGCAACGCTTTTCCTCTATGCTTAGAGAGGACACTGTGATTGGTTCCGATTCAATCTCCCAAAACATTTTTAAAATTGAATCAAGACGTTCATCAGATATAAAATTAGACAAAGAAACTTGTTGCAGGTTTTTAAGAATCTTATTTTTCACTTCTCCCATCACCAACCAACCAAACACACTGTTGAGAGCTGAAGGAGCACCACATTCACCTACCACGCGACCATCCCTTATGATATGAGGAAATACCTCTGCACCTAACAATATATCAACACCGGAAGGGATATTAAATTTGGAATCGGCAAGATTTAATTTATTCAAATGATCCCACTGTTCACAAGGGACATACACACTAGGAATAAAATTAGTAATTTTATTCAACACCAGGGGGGTAAGGGGTGAACGGTAAAAACATCTTAACCGACCCAATTGTCAGCCTCACCTGCACGCGTAGGTTGTTTATATTGAACAACCGACGACGAAGGTTTGTTAACGTCGGCCTTCGTGGTGCCCCCTGCTAGACAACAGACGAGGCTCTGGCGACCGAGCAATGGCGGTATATCCATACACCCTACTGGGCAACTGGAAGGAAGAGGTTAAAGCGGCCTTGAAGTCTAAATAACTTCTAAAAAGTCTAGTGCAGAAGGCAACGGGAAACCACTGCATAACTTTATATTCCCTAGTTGTCAGTTTCACATGGAAAAGTCGAAAAATACAATGGCCCCGAGTTCCTGGCGTCCCTTAAATGGGACAGGGGTGCGAAGAATCTCCAGGCGGAAAACACAAACTAAGTTAAAGATAGGAACATGGAATGTTCGAAGCTTGAAGAGTCCAGAAAAAGTTTACAATATATGCAAAGAAATGAAACGTTTAGATGTGGACATCCTAGGTGTTAGTGATGTGAGGTGGATGGGAAGTGGTAAACACGTAGTTGAAGGAAACTACGTCATGTATTACTCTGGTTCCAATGACACCTCGAATAAGTACGGAGTTGGAGTCATTATAAACACAAAACGATTTAAAACCACCTTAAACTTTCTATCTCATACAAATCGAACCATGATGCTTCAACTGCAAAACAAGCCTAGAAATATCAACATCATTCAAGTGTACGCTCCCACGACTGACGGATCAGATCAAGACTTGCAAGAATTTTATAGTGAATTAGAATATCTGCTCGGAATCACAAAACATCACGAAATCAACCTAGTGATGGGCGATATGAATGCTAAAGTAGGCGATACCGAAGTACAGGGTGTTGCTGGTAAATTTGGTTTGGGTGTTAGAAACGAAAGAGGGGATATTTTTATTCAGTTTTGTCAAGAAAATGACCTAGTGATAATGAATACTTTTTTCCAACTACCCCCTAGAAGACTTTATACATGGAGCTCACCACGCCATAATCCGCAACATATCATTAGAAATCAAATCGATTACATAACGATAAATAGCCGCTTTAGAAATTGTATCAAAAGTGTAAAAACATATCCTGGAGCTGATATTGGATCTGATCATAACCCAGTCATAGCCACCCTAGCATGTACCCTTAAGAAAATAAGGAATAAGTCACAAAATGTTATGGCCGACACAAACAAACTAAAAGATGCCAATATTAAGAATAAAGTGGCGAAGGAAATAAATGACTGGGCACAGATTGTGAAATCACAGGCAATCATTTCACCCGAAGACACCTGGAATACTTTAAAGACCAAAGTACTCGAAATTAACAGACTGCACCTAAAGCTTGATTGGATTCCTAAACACGGTTGGATGACAGAAAAAATTTACAAACTTATGGAAGAGCGTAGACTTTGTAAACATACCGACACAACCAAATACGGAGAACTCCACAGAGCAGTACGTAGAGAAGCGCGTTTTGCTCGTAATGTCTGGTATCAGCACAAGTGTGAACATCTAGAATATCTCTATGACAAACATGACGCATTTAATTTACATAAAGAAATAAAGACCTTTATAGGTACTAAAAAGTTCACAAACAATCTCGTGGATGAACAAAATGTCCCAATCATAGATATATGCAAGAAAAAACAGCTTTGGAAACAATATATTACGACCATGTTTGCTGACAATACACGGAGTGAATATGTACCTTATGCTGCGAATGATGGGTACTCCATTTTACCAGAGGAAATAAAGAAGGCTCTATGTAAAGCTAAGACTGGAAAATCTCCTGGACCAGATAATATCCACATTGAGATAATAAAACTAATAGATGAACACAACATCGACGTTCTCGTTAAATTTATGAATGACATCTACGATTCTGGTCGGTTGCCTCAAGACTGGTTGTCGTCAACTTTTGTCACTCTTCCAAAGAAAACAAATGCGAAAAGATGTGAGGATTTTAGAACAATAAGCCTTATGAGCCAAGTGTTGAAATTATTCCTCAGCATCATCCACGAACGCATAAGAACTAAATGCGACGGCCAACTCGCTGATACCCAATTTGGATTCCGATCTGGTGTTGGAACTAGAGAAGCTCTTTTTGCAATACAGGTTTTAGTACAGAAATGCAGAGATATGCAGCAAGACGTTTTTCTTTGCTTCATCGATTACGAAAAAGCGTTTGATCGAGTACAGCATGACCGTCTTGTAGAGCTTTTACACGGCATCGGATTAGACAGCAAAGATATCCGAATAATACAGAATCTGTATTGGAATCAAAGAGCAAATGTTCGGGTTGAAAATGAGGAAACGGAAGATGTTGATATAAAGAGAGGGGTCCGGCAGGGCTGTATTTTGTCACCTATGCTGTTTAATTTATACGCGGAAGCAATAATGACGGAATCACTGCATGATCTAGATTGCGGAGTTAAAATCAATGGACGCAATATTAACAACCTGAGATACGCTGATGACACAGTACTCATAGCGTCGTCACTTAAGGATCTGCAGCAGGTTCTTGACCGAGTTAATGACTGCAGCGAGGAAGCGGATCTCAAAATAAATATATCTAAAACGAAGCTCATGATTATTTCTAAAAACGGAGTGAGTGATGACCATCTAACCGTAGGTGGCCAAAAGCTGGAGCGGGTACGCAAGTATAAATATTTGGGTACGTGGCTAAATGAAAATTGGGACAATGATTTAGAAATTAAGACACGTATCGAAATAGCCCGTAACACCTTTAAGAAGATGCAAAAAATTCTTTGCTGTCGAAACCTGAAATTACATTTGCGTATCCGTCTTCTTAAATGTTACATCTGGCCCGTCCTTCTTTACGGATGTGAGACCTGGACTATAAAAGAAGAACTTAGAAAACGTATCGAAGCGTTCGAAATGTGGGCATACAGGCGCATGTTGGCCATAAGCTGGACAAAAAAGGTTTCAAATGCGGATGTTCTGCGACAAGTCAACCAAAAACCCGAACTTTTGCATACCGTCAAGACGAGGAAAGTCGCTTATCTCGGACATGTGCTTAGGCATGAGAGATACGAACTCCTCCAACTCATTATGATGGGAAAAGTCGCCGGTAGAAGAGGTGTCGGTCGTAGAAGAAAGTCATGGCTACGGAACATCAGAGAGTGGACTGGAATTGCGAGTGCTGCCCATCTTTTTCACCTCGCACAAGATAGAGAAAAGTATGCGGAGCTGACTGCCAACCTTCGCTAGTCGGAGAGGCACCTTAAGAAGAAGATTCAACACCAAACACGACACAGTCTGTGAATTACCATCACTATTCACAGGCAGTATCTCACACGTCACAACACCATTCGCCTTACACACATTAGACATACCGAGACCACACACTGGCACACACACACGCCGAAACGGTATACCTAATCGACGAACGAAGCTGGACGTCACAAATGACGACTGAGATCCGGGATCCAGCAACACACGAGCACTCTCGCAGGAACCGTCACCTCGTCGTACACGCACCAAGGCGGTGGACAGCAATACCGTGCCCGAGCTCGCACACACAGAGCCATTCAGGGACACCACGGTCTGCTCTCCGCTGGCGTTCACGCACTCACCAGACACTCGCCGTACACCACTATCACAATCACGAACACGGGAATTGTCCCTCTCACTCACAAAATCTTGCCGAAAATGCAACAACTTATTATGTGACATACTACACTTGTCGCACTTTAAGTTTGATTGACACTTGGAAGCCACATGCTTTCCAGACAGACACAAAAAACACAATCTATTTCGCTTTACAACACTCACTCGATCATACGGACACAAACATAAAAACTTAGGACATTTATACAACTCATGATTATTATTACAAAGTACACATTCATTATTATTAGTCACCCGAGTTGCAAAAGAAGACACATACTTATTCCCGCTAGTACTCTTAACATTCACCGATTTACGCATAATAACACGATTCGAAATCTCACAAGCTCTTATTTGTTTATCTAAAAATTCTAAAAGTTGAACATATGTCGGATACTCACGATCATTTTCTAAAGATAATTCAAAACGACGTCTTGAATCATAATCCAATTTTTTCAGCACTAAATGAAGTAATAAAAAACTCCATTCCGCAGTAGGAAAACCTAAAGCCTTTAACGCGCCTAAATTTTCTACTAAGTTATTTCTTAATCGCTTCATGCCTTCAATATCTGTATCACTACGCAACGAAATCAAATTTAACAATTCATCCATATATTTATTCGCAATACGGCGTTTATCAGAGTATCTTTCTACAAGCGAATTCCAAGCGACACTAAAATTATCCGACGTTAACGATAAACATTTAATTAAATTATACGCTTCGCCCTTTAAGCTACCACGCAAATATTGAAACTTTTGTATATCTGATAAACAGTTATTATCGATAATGGTCGAACTAAAAAAGTCAAAATAACTGTTCCATTCGGAATACTCACCGGAAAAGGTCAGCAATGGTAGCTTAGGTAACCTAACACCTGTACTGGGAGCACTACACTTTCCACAATCAAATTTATGTTCCGAATTCATGTCACTATCGTTGCGCTCAATAATGGACTTACGTTTCATAAACTTGCTATATTTTGCACGAATATCAATTAATTTATCCATAAAACTATCACGAATTTTCTCCTGTTCGGATTCATTAAATATTTTTTGCGAAATTAAGTGAGTTTCGATTTTAGTTTGTACTTCATCAAATTGAGAACGAATCAAGTCTAAATCGCCATAACTCGCATCAAACTCTTCAATTAAATCCGAACTTTCATATTGTAAAATACGATCCAATTGTTTAATAATAAATTTTCTCTGGAATAATAATTGATTTAAATCCATTTTTATACTTAGTATATTTATACTTTAACACAATATACGGAAATAGTCGAGGAACAACGTTTACTATTAAATCACTCAAAACTATTCAATATTAATATTTTACACAAAAAAAAGAACGAGTTGTCCTAAGTACACAATGCACAAGTATTATAACACTAAATATAATACGACTATGCAGTATAATCTATAACGGTATAATTAGTAACAAACAACTTTTTTAACACACAGCGTTATAACACGACTGGTCTATACCGATCGCGCGGCGATCAAAAATGAGGGTAGATTTATGCGACCTTTTATAACTGACCTTTATATAAATTATATTACAACTATTTAATATATTTTTAATACTGCATATATCAACACTATAAACACTAATTTAAATTTATAAAGCGAAATTAGACTATTAACACGTCGACTCCTACACACAATGTACAATCCTTTACGCCATGAATTGATTTGAGGTACGAACACGCGATTTTAAGACACACAAAATCGCAATTTAATTTCTACAAAATTAAGAATTACGTTATTTAATTAGTTAAATGGGCCAAAATTCGGGTCGAATGGACCAAAAAATGTAGCCGCGGTAGCTTAGTGGACTGTATAGGGTAAGATGGAGGGCACAGTACCTTGATCAATCCAGCTCTTACTTCTTTATGGGAGCGCTCCCTCGGTCTTCAGCACCAGTACACGAGCCAGGGGATGGGTGGTAAGGGGATTAGGCGTAGGAACGTACTTTATACGAGTCGATTTTATGACACGGCGGACGCGACACGCACGACGTCCGACATACACGCAAGCACACACGAGAAGAGGGGGGCCCATACGTCAAAGTCAATTCATGACGCAAGTACGGCGTTCCATTACACGTACACATTTAATAAAAATACACTACACCCTTTTTTATTACAAAATAAAATTACTTCTAAAGGTTTTTCAAATTTTTATACTGCATCATTGTAATTCCTTACAATTTAGTTAACATCGAGAATTTCTAGAATTATCTTTTGTTGATTGTTTGCTTTAATTTTGTTCGAATAATTACTCATTGCGGTATAATATGAGGTTATGATATCTAAAGATACGACAACTCACGTTATAAAATGACAGACACACTGACATGTTTAACTTTAAAGTATGAATTTTATGGTGAATTGTTTTATCAAGGACAACTTAAAGCCATAAACCAAAGAATTGAATTGAATTGTTTTATCAAAATTAAATACGTATAACTTAATGTTTTCTTAAATCTTTGACAATCGCTTATAAATTTTAAATTTCTTCGTGTGTGTTTTAATACGATATTCTTCTTAATATTTTCTTCCTTTAGAACACTTCATAAGAAAACGAAGGCTAAAAAGTGAAATGCATAATAGTTATTTTGTGTACATGAAAATTGGGTATACTCGTGTACCCATATTTGTCTCTAAATGCCAAAAGTTAACGCAAATTTTTTGTAACACTATCATTTCAGACCAAAAATAACAAATGACTAAAAATATAGAAATTATTTTGACGACGAAAGAAATAATAAAACTCACACAATAATTAATTGCACGTCACTAAAACGTTAACACTACAAATTAACAATCGTAGCGTAAATAACAAAAATAATATTTATTTACAAACATAGACAAAACTCAACAACAATATACACATATAAATACACAAGACCGTGTATTAGTTAATATTAAACGTCGTAACATACGAAAAAAAGATCATTTACCGCTTCGCTGACCGGATATAATTGAACGAGCTTGTCTACGCAAATTTAAGAAAGCGTAGTCACACTACTATCTTATTTCCATCAGAATAAGAACATTATAAAATATTACGATGTTTTTATTATTTTATTTCGTTTGTAATTCGAAAAAGTGTTAACGTATTAGTAAGATGCGTTATTGCTAAGTGTATTATATAATGTGTATATAAATAAAACATTTAGAAATATTATTTCATATGATTTTTTTAAATTATATCGTAAATAAGAAGACGAAAGCATGTGTCACATGTCAGTTATATGTTTTCACTATTTCTAAACTGTAAATTAGTATGTTTAAGTAATTAGTTGAAACCTAATTTCTTTAAGATAATTGTAGTCATTACGCGCGCCTTGAAAAAGGAGACTTAACTAAACTAACAATCAATCAAAATAAATATTTTTACAGCCAATGGAAGGAATGACTGAAATACAGTTATTTATCAATCGGAAAAAACTTACAAAACATCATACGTCTACATTTGTATAGGCCCAGACGCTTTTCTCGGTCACCCGAGTCCGAGTAAAATGCTCAATTCAACCATGACATTAAGTATATCGTCTTATTTCCCTCATTGTGTTATGCAAACAGATCTAGCGATCTCGATCGATGAGGAAAGTAAAGCGCGTTCGAAAGTGAACATTCTCTTCATGAGTGTACGCCAAATTCAATTATGAGTACGATATTCGAGTGCATTTCGTAAATTTCACTCTCGTCGAACTAATTAACTCTATGTATAAATACAGGACCGCTGCACTTTGAGGAAAATAATTTTTATGCATTAACACCGCGAATTATAGTAACTAGTTTTGCTTTTAAAATTTAATTAGGATTTACACATGTTATTTCTCATTGCTTTACACCTGAAAGATTTTACTGCCTGTGCCTTATTTTTGACACCATTCATCTTTCGTAATTACTTACGACATATCTGTTACTAGGTTACAGAGTTGTTTTATATCGCTCACGAAAGTAGAACTTACAAATGTAAGTCTCGCCTTATACTGTTATCTTATAATGAAGTTGTCGTTTTATACTTTACTGAGGTTATGTTATATTTCGAGATATTTTAATAGAAATTGTAATACAATTAATACCATGCAAAGTGATCTTTTCTTTTAGACAGTACGCTTATTACCTCAGCACAGCTGAAGGTACGTGATGCATGAAGTATTTTGCATTCTATAGAAAATATTTTTTTATCTACTAAAATATTTTCTTTTATGTTTACTGCTTCGCTCCTATGAGTAAGTGATGTAATATAGCCTATAGCCTTGTTCGATAAATAAACTATCTAACAAAAAATATTTTTTCAATTAGACATAATAGTTCCTGAGATTACCGCGTTCAAACAAACAAACCAACTGTTCAGCTTTATAATATTAGTACATATATTTTTAAAGTCACATTTTAAGTAATGGTGCACAATAACCAAGTATAAAAATTATATATAGACAAAAGAAATATGCAAAGTATAAACAAAACTTTATTCTTTACGAAACGGAAAGTATAGAATAAGCTACTCGTATAATAATAATAATAATAAAAAATGTTTTAAAAATATTATATCACCAAAACTCATTCCAGTAACAAAGGCCTGTCTTTTACGCAGAAGGATTAATAGATCTGTCAAGTAGTTCTATCCCAGATTTCGTACAAACAATTGGTTTTCCTTCGTCGTTATCCTCAACCGCGAGACACGAAATGAATGTAAATGGAATTTCGTACTTGAAATCGTAAGAACAGATTCACTCAAGATTATTTGGACGCTGATAAGCAATACTGTTTCAAGCCACACGAACTTCATTTTGAATAAATGGCGTCTAAAGATGTGAAACGTATTCTTAATACATTTGTTTGAATAAGTATTTATCCATATTTTCTTTTCATTTTTGATAAAAGGTTTAATGCATCAAAAACAGGTTGATGTATTTAATATACTATCTAATAAAAAGTTTTTTTTTTAAATATGAGATTATTGTATAAATTACAAAATATGGAACGACCTTGAAATTCAAAACAATAAATTAACAAACTTTTTCTGTACTTATTTAGTTTATATGTCTTTATTTTTTATTGAATAATGTTAAATAGGTGATGCAGTATCAAAATACATCAATATCTCCGAATTTGACATTTTGTGGGTTGACACATTATTGCTTATCAGCATCCATTTATAGAATAGCAAAAGTTGAGGTTCAATAAAAATATCACTTTGATGTATCTAGCTCTGGCCATGCCAATTAGTCTGCCACTTCCTGGATTGTATTTCGAAACATTTCCATCATGTTTGTTATTATTGCCCCTCTAAACTTTTTAAAATGTAAAAAACTGAATTAATTTCTTCTTATTTAAAAAACTAAAACTTTTTTTAAAAACGAAACTTTGAAACTTTAGATCTTATAGGCTCGTACAGTCTAGGCTTCATTTTAGAAAGACAATTAAAAAAAAAAAAAAATTAATTTTTCTCTTTTAAATATCGATTCTGGTAACGCTGGTAAAATATCCACCACATGCCCAGTTGACATCCTAAATATACATATGTGAGCCATATCCGCTCACATCAACGAAAGAGCGCGTTTTAAAACAGTCAATTACATATGTAATTATTAAATTGTCAATCTCTGGACTAGAATAATAAACAGATCATGGTATTTTTTTTTGATTACGCAGGGCAAATTTACCCACTAAAACCCCTGCGATGGCTTTCCTTAGCGCGGAAATGGAGCCTCAGGATCGCTTGCGCATGCGCATCCCCTGCCCCTCCCGTGCGACGCTCCGCTCGTGGCTAGCGGAGCTCGTCTCAGGAGGGCAAAGTCTGGTCTTGCCTTCCCCGCAACCCTCGCTAGTGCGTACGGCAGCTCGAAGCCATCCAGGCTGCCGTCTTCCTCGGGGTCGTATGAAAAGCAGATCATAATATAACCGGAAAATACTTCGTAGGATAGTAGGTAGGTAGTAGTTCGTTATATTTTTACTTAATATATTGTTGGTAAATCGCTTGTTTTTTTCGAAACACGTTCCGTTTTAAACCAATGCAAGCACTATGAAACATCTACTTACATAAAAATCTCACATTGTTCAAGAACTACTTTTTCCGTGTCTTGGTCCACTTTTATTTAAACGATAATGAGAGGTTTCAAACTTTCATGTTTGTTGTTTTTAATTGCGTCTCAAATCATGAATTTCGGCTGAGATGATGACAAAAATCATGTCTACTTACCCATATTATTATTTTCCATTTGATCCATATATATTTATATCCTTGTTAATGAGACTTTTAAAAAAAAGGGAATCAATTTCATAGTAAAAAACATAATTTCGTTTATTTTAATGACATACTTATTCCTGTTATTTTTATTTTAAAACTGAACTACTTGATGAAAATTCTATTCAGACCAAGAAAGTATAGGTTATAACTGTCAAACAAGTGAACATACCTACATAAAAAAAGTCCTCGGCGAATTGAAAACGTCCTCCTTCTTTGTAAGTCAGTTAAAAAACGTATAAAATTTAATCAATTCATTACTTGGACCTTGGAGTACGACAATAAATTACGAAAACATTCCACTCCTTGTCATTACCCTCGCTGATGACGCGTAATTTGGCAATTTGCTCGAAGAGTCGTTGAATTTCGATTCAATGCAGGAAGTATTACTGGCATGTATTCTTATCTTTTCTAATTATGATATTTTTTTAATGTAAAAAGTAAAGTAAAGTAACAGCCTGTAAATATTCCACTGCTAGGCAAAGGCCTACTCTCCTATTAAGGAGAAAGTTTAGAGCTTAATCTACCACGCTGGTCCTCTGCGGGCTGGCAGATATACATGTGTCAGAATTTCTACCGGCACATGTAGGTTTCCTCATGATGTTTTCCATCACCGCCGATGTGGTCCATCTAATTATAAAAAGTACGTACCAGCCGTGCCTATGCATGCTTTGCAATCCTACTTTAAGTAGGTATATATAGGTAATTTTTAACTCTCGTGGGCAGGGCCACATTTACTCTAAGTGCGGCTCTGGGGCAGTGTAAAATACCGCCCCTTTATCTAAATCATTACTTATGTAAAAAAGCAGTTTTAAAAAATAAATAAAAAAATTTAGGAGAGTGAAGTGTATTAATTATAATGTTAGGAATTATGTATGTAACTGTACTCGCATTTAGCTATGTAAGCATAATTTTATTAGTATATTTTTTTATTCATATATAAGTTAGTTCAATAAATGCCACGATACAGTAAACAGTTGTTTCCTTTAACTAAAGATTAAGGTTCCAACATCACATGGCGACCCTGCCAGGGCTCTGCCAAGGAACCTCTTCCTTCTGTTTTGGCTCTTGGGTGCAGATAATTAACAAAATGAAAAGATGTGTCAGTCAAAAGTAGAAAAGGAAGATGTGTTTTTGAATCAAAATGCCGTTGGCGACAATTCGGCTCAATTGGAAAATTTTGGCAATCATCTAAGCAGCATAAGCACTGTAACGTATATTGTTTTAGCCCTGGTTTTGGTTGTTGTAATATTTTTCGGATGCAAGCTGTACAGGGAGTGCCTTCGACGCGTTATTCAAGAGGAATTGGGGATGCGAACTGTAGCCCGCATCAGGTCATCATTACGGGCCAGGGGCCGCAGCGTCGAGGAGACCACTACGTAAGCAATACGACATACCTGTGTGAGTGTTTTAAACTATTACGTGCATTTAGTGTAATAAAGTGCTGTTATTTTCAATGAACTATGACTATATGTGAAAGTGTGAGCTGTATTTAAACAATTTAGAATGTATTTGAGCAGTTAATTTGGTTTTCTAATGTTAATATTAAGTAAAATGTGTAAAGACGGTGATCAAATTTCATTACGCTAATAATTATAATTGACTAAACGGCGCAGAAACTTCGCGAACATGATACCTTGTAACAAAAACTGCTTACGCGTTACATTTCATGTATGTATGTTGCGAAATAGTTTTCAGTTTTACGTACTTATGAATTATTATACAATATTTTAAAATTATAGGCATAAAATGATAGAAAGTTTAAAAGAATGTTATGAATTGTTACTCGAAATACGAAAATATTTAGTAAAAAGAGGTCAAAGTAGGTATAAAGGTAGCACTGTTGCAACTAAACTGAAGGAATCAAGTGATATTTTTGAGAAATGTCAATCATTATTATTATTAAGTTTAGAAAAGAGTAGTGATAAAGAAGTAGCTCTATTAAGCAAAGAAATTTTTAGTAGGTGTCAAATATTGTATGACGAGATAAAAAATTTATGTGTTTTTCCAATGTCAATTAAAACTAACAAAATGGAGTTTGATTTAAAAGTGGCATGTAATTTAATTCCAGTAATGGATGATACTGAAAGCACCACTAAGAGAATGCTTGACTCTATCGAAATGTACGCTGATATGCTGGAGGATGCAGGTAAGTCCTTATTGATAGTTTTTGTCTTAAAAAATAGACTTTCAGAAAACGCAAAATTACGTATTTCTAACAAATATGAGAATGTTGACGACTTAATTAGAGATATACGCAATCATTTAATAACAAAAAAGTCGTATACGGCTATTCAGTCCAGGTTACAGTCTATGAGACAAGGTCAAAAGACCATTGAGGAATATGGTAAGGAAATAGAGCAGTTGTTTACTGACATGACGATTTCACAGGCCGATGGGAACTCGAGTGTTTATTCGGTACTTAAACCCATAAATGAAAAAACGGCGATAAAAACATTTTCAGATGGACTGCGCAGCTCACGAGTATCTACAATCATTACGTCCCGAAATTATAGCAGTTTGAAAGAAGCAGTACAGGCTGCCAAAGACGAGGACAGGCCAGCTCCACCACAAGGTAACCTCATGCATGTATCAAAGCAAGGACGTACTTTCTATAACAATAGGCACTTTAGTGCTAATCGCGGTCATCGTGGTAGTCATAATTATGGCCAAAACACAAACTTCTTTCGCGGTCAGCGTAACAACAATTACGGTAATCAGCGTGGAACGGGACGCGCTAGTTATAGTAACTATAGAGCTAATAATTTTAATAATAACTTCAGAGTTAATTATGCTAATCGCAGACCTTCTTACAATACCAGAGGTAGGGGTTTCACAACAAGTAGAAATAACACTCAAAATCGAAATTTATATGCAGTTGAGCACAATGTAGAGGAGCTTCAAAGTAGTCAACCATCAAATAATAAACCGATTCAGTTTTTTCGATCTTAAGAACACAATCTTATCATGCAATGAAAACACAAAATATGTGGCATTGTACATTAATAACATAAAATATTATTGGCTTATTGATACTGGTGCATCACTTTCTGTCATAAAAAATGAAGCGATTCCTTTTAACACGCCAGTACACAGAGATAATACGTTAATAAATGGCATTGGTGGACAGACCAGAGCTAAAGGATTGGTAAATTTAACTTTAAAATCCAGTAAAGATATACAGTTTAACCATACATTTTCAGTTTTTGAGTCGTTACCGTTAAAGGCTGATGGAATTCTAGGGTTAGATTTTCTATTAAAGTACGAAGCAAACATTAATTTATACACAAATTTAGTTACTTTACGTATAGACAACTTTACTCATTCTTTGAAACTAATAAGCGATGTCAATAAAAGTAATGAAGTCTTACTTATTCCTGCTCGATCAGAATCAATACACTTTCTTTATGTGAATGAATGTATAAGTGGGGATGTTGTTGTTTGTGGAAAAGAATTGAGCAAAGATATAATTTTAGCTAATGAAATCACTACAGTAAAAAATAATAGGATTCCTATTAAGATATTAAATGTTAGTGAACAAGACATAGAGCTAGGATCTTTTACACCAGAATTACAATCTTTAGATAACTATAATATATGTACATTTAATAAAATCAATATTAGCGTTGATAGAGTTCAAAAGTTACTGCACGAACTAAATTTATCTCATTTGCACGATGATGAGCAGAAAAGCATTGAGGCCATTTGTGCAAAGTACGCAGATGTGTTTCATATGGAAGGTGATAAGTTAACGACCACAAATATTTATCAACAATCCATTACTGTTAAGCCAAATGTTTCTCCAGTATATGTAAAACCATACCGTTTACCACAAGCCTTAAAGCCTGAAATCGAAAACCAAATAAAAAATTTAAAAGCAAATGATATCATAGAGGAATGTAATAGTGAGTGGTCTAGTCCAATACTGTTAGTTCCTAAGAAAGCTGTTGATGGTCAAAATACCAAATGGAGACTAGTAGTTGATTATAGGAAATTAAACGGTCTTGTAGTAGATGATAAATTTCCGTTACCGAACATAAATGAAATCTTAGATTCGCTTTCTGGAGCAATTTACTTTAGTCACCTTGACCTTCACCAAGGTTACTTCCAAGTGCCCTTGACTTCTGAGAGTCGTAAATATACAGCATTTACAACTAGCTCAGGGCAGTATCAAATGAAAAGACTACCTATGGGTCTTAAAGTTAGTCCCAGTTCGTTCAGTCGTATGATGTCTGTTGCTATGTCAGGCCTTGCATTTGAGAAATGTTTCATATATTTAGATGATCTTATAATATTTGGACGGAATTTGAGCTCGCATAATCAGAATTTGATAAGCGTGATGGAAAGACTTAGAAAAGTAAATTTAAAATTAAACCCCCATAAATGTGAATTTTTGAAAAAGGAACTTTTATATTTAGGGCACGTTGTTTCTGATAAAGGCGTTTCTCCGGACCCAAGTAAAATTAAAATTCTTCAAAATTATCCTATACCTAAGAATTCAGACGATGTTAAGCGATTTGTAGCGTTCTGTAATTATTATCGTAAATTTATACAATCTTTTGCTGATATTACTATACCTTTAACTAAATTATGCAGGAAAAACGAACCATTTATATGGACTAATGAATGTCAAAAAGCGTTCGATATTTTAAAAAAGTCTTTAATATCACCGCCAATATTGCAATATCCTGATTTTTCAACAAGCAATGAATTCGTAGTACAAACAGACGCGTCAGGTATCGCTATCGGTGCAGTCTTATGTAACAGAGATTTGAGACCGGTAGCTTATGCTAGTAGGCCATTAAATAAGGCCGAAAGAAACTACCCAACAATTCAAAAAGAACTTTTGGCCATTGTTTGGGCTGTGAAGTACTTTAGGCCTTATATTTACGGCAGAAATTTCACATTAATGACGGACCACAAGCCTTTAGTATATCTTTTTAGTATTAAAGATCCTTCTAATAGACTACTTAAATTTAGACTTACTTTAGAGGAATATAAATACAAAATTGTTTACATTAAGGGCAAAGAGAATGTTGTAGCAGATGCTTTATCGAGAGTTAGTATGACCTCAGATGAGTTAAAGCAGATGCATGAACAAGTTGTGAATGTGATGACTAGAGCACAGAAGAAAAGAATGAATGAAATGAATGACAAAGAAGTTTCAAAAGGGAACGTGGATCTTAATAAATCTAAAGACAATTGGCCTGATCAACCAAGAATCGTAGATATATTAAGAAAACCGCGTTATACAATTGAGTTGATGTTTATGGATGGGAAAACATTAGATAAATTGAGAGCGAACAATGTTATTACTACAGAAATGGAGTGTTTTGCTTTTAGATCGGATAGGAGACATTTATATATTAATCTTAATTTTAAGGCGCACTTCTCGCGAGTCGAATTTGTGCAGAAATTAAGTTTATTTTGTAAGAAGATAGGTGTTGAAGAAGTTTGTATCGTTAAAGATGAACAAAATGTAGATTTTATTAAAAATATTTGTAATGAAATTAAGTCATTGAATAATTGGACCGGTCCCCGTTTATGTATATTGCGAGGTGTTAAAAGAATAACGGATGATAAGGAGAAAACTCTTATTATGAATGATTTTCATTTGCTGCCATCTAGCGGACATGCTGGTATGCGCAGAATGATAAACACAATTAAGAAACGATATTTCTGGCCTAGCATTGAAAGAGATGTACAGGAATTTGTACGTAAATGCACGATGTGTCAGAAAATGAAACATAGTCGCTATATTAAAGAACCGATGGAAATTACCACTACGGCATCTTCGGCTTTTGAAAAAGTATATCTAGATTTAGTTGGACCTTTAGATAAGGACATAGATAATAAGTCTTATATTTTAACTATACAATGTGAATTGTCAAAATACATACAAGCAATTCCTTTAGAAAATAAAGAAACTACGTCCATTGCTGATGCATTCGTACGCAATTTTATTCTAATATTTGGCATTCCTAAGGTAATAGCTACAGACAGAGGGACAGAGTTTATTTCGTCGACAATGGAACAGGTTTGTAAGATCTTGAATATAGAAAAACTATCATCGACTGCTTACCACCATGAGTCAATAGGTGCATTAGAAAACACCCATAAAGTGTTAGGGTCCTTTCTAAGAATCCAGTGTAGCAATCACCCGGATACTTGGAGTCATTGGTTATCTTTCTGGTGTTTCGGTTTCAATAATACAGTTCATTCGGAAACAAATTACACGCCACATGAATTAGTTTTTGGTAAAGTATGCAATATACCCTCTAATTTAACTAATCATGTAGATCCGCTATATAATTCTGATAGTTATCCATTGCAATTAAAATATAGACTACAGCTAGCACAAACTGAAGCTAAACATAACTTAATAACTAATAAACATAAGCGAAAATCTAAGTATGACATTTCTATAAATCCTGTTAAATATAATGTAGGAGATTTAATATTAATTAAGATAGAAACAGGTAGAAAACTAGATCCTCTTTATAAAGGACCATATACAGTTGTAAAAGACTTAGGATGTAATGTTAGGATTAAAAATAACTCGAATAAGGAAGAAATAGTTCATAAAAATAGGACCAAACCCTTTTATGAATAATATTTGATAAAATTATAATTAATGAATTTATATTGTTATGCCTGTGTTGTATTGTATAATTATAATATATTAACATTCTTTAATATTTTTTTAATTGTGTTTTATAATTGTTTGTTGGTAGTATTAGAGTAACAGTTAGTTATTATATTTTTTTGGATATATCTAATATTCTTACCTAAAACAAAACAAAAAAAAATGTTCCAATGTTACATTTTTTTTTCAACGCCTTCGGGAGGTGAAGTGTATTAATTATAATGTTAGGAATTATGTATGTAACTGTACTCGCATTTAGCTATGTAAGCATAATTTTATTAGTATATTTTTTTATTCATATATAAGTTAGTTCAATAAATGCCACGATACAGTAAACAGTTGTTTCCTTTAACTAAAGATTAAGGTTCCAACATCACAAGAGTATAATATTTTTTTTTAATATTTTAATTTATGCTTTTGAATACATGCCATAGCATCACCTACATAAATGTTTTCAAGATCCGATACAAATCGAAGATTACCTTTGATTTATCCGCGTACGTCAAAGCTGATGATTTGCCCACGTGAGTTATAAGCCGTGTTTGTGTCTATATGTACCAACAATGAAACATAAAACCCGACAATTTACAGCTCAATAAAAGTAGTAAAACCATAGAGATATAGATTAGATCAATAACATATATTCCAGAAAGCGTATATTCATTTTCTTGGCGTTCGAAAAGGGAATGTAAATTCCTATTTTGAATAAAAATGATTTTGATTTGATTTTAACATATTGCATTTATGAACAAGGCGTGTGTTCCTTTCTTTCTACTGGTGTGAATAAAAGACAAATTAGTGACTTAATTACTCATTAGAACCGTTCACTCTTGGTCAAACTGTTCGCTCAATCAATAAAATGATTTTTTAAATCTGTTTACAATTTTTTGTAGAAGTATATATTAATGTTTTTTTTAATAAAAAAACTATGAAGTCAATTAAAAATAGCATTATAATGGATATGATTTATTTCTCATCTGAAAAGATGAGATCACGGTGACTGGATTAAAAATTTCCTCACGTTAAGTTTTCCAATTTACTTTGTTTTATATAACAGTTATTTTATATTTTTTCCTCGGTGATGAAAACGTTAAAATTTATTCGAAATTGTAAAAATAAGCGAACAAAATTTTACAATTTAAATAATAATAAAATTTAGTATTTATACTAATATTATAAAGCTGAGCTGTTTGTTTATTCTTTTGTACGCGCTAATCTCAGGATCTACTAGTTCGAATTGAAAAAATATTTTTGTTTTAGATATTTATTTATTGAGAAAGGCTATAGGCTATATTACGTCACGCTACGACTCATATGAGCGAAGCAATAATCATAAACGCGAGTGAAACTGCAAGGAACGGCTAGTCTATTATAGCCCCATTCGTAAATACCGTAAAAAATTAAAATAAACTACCAAGTTCTTAAATAAATGAATATTATTTAAAAACAATTAATAAATGAGTTAGTAATTTACAGAAATAGACATTTTTATGTAAAAATAAATAGTTTTGGTCGAATTTTTTTACAAGATCAACAATCTAAGATGATTCTTATTGCAAAATCAATTTTATCACTGCAACATGCCGATGTTACGTAGAACTGATAATGAGTGTCTCGTGAGTTGGAAATTATCATCGATGACGCTTTTAACGTACATTATTATATTTATATTACAAAGGTCTGCTTGTGGTTGTGGTTTGTGTAAAAAGAGAATTATTCAAAAAATTATATGTCAGAGTTTTGGCTTCGAAAATAGTGAAATAAGTTTTCCAATCTATTATCTTACTCCCTATTAGCTAACGATTTTGCAATAAATATTACAAAGATTAATCTAAGAAAACGTAAAAAATATTTCCTTCTCAGAAAAAAAAAATCTACCAGAATATTTGTCAACATATTTTCATTATAATTTCTCAAGAAGGTAATGATACTTGCACTGATTAGCGCCCAAATTGCTCTGCAAATTAAATAATAATAAATACATACCTGTTAATACCGCAGTGGTTAAATTTAGATAAAATACAAGTATTTTTATTTTCTTTTGATGTGACGTTTCACTTTTTGTATCAAATGTGAATAACGTTAATAATACACAGACCATTAAAATCAACTAACATTTATTAATAAATTACAAGGACATAGTAATAAAATAATTACTATTACTAACATTACCATACAGTTGTTAGTTTTATTAGCAAAAAATAATTAAAATAAATATTAATAGCAATGTGAATTAATTTTTCAAGGCACGAGAAACAGCTACTTTACTTTTTTTGTATTTAAATTAGAAACAATAACAGAACTTATTAGCAATATTTGCATTTAATGTTAGCACTCTGCGTTATGCACTGTCCTGTTTAAACGTCACGTCACTTATTTATGTAACTATCTGGTGCTCGCGACTTCTTTTGAGACCGATCGGTTAAAAATGACAAAATTTTATACAAACTTTCATCCCCTATTTTATCCCTTTGGGGCCAGAATTATTCAAAATTCTTAGCGGATGCCTACGTGATAAAATCTACTTGCATGCCAAATTTCAGCCCGATCCGTCCGGTGGTTTGGGCTGTGCGTTGATAGATCATTATGTCAGTCAATCAGTCAGTCACCCTTGAGTTATATATATTTAGATACAACTGTAACTATACAAAAATTAAAATATATAATATAAACTATGAGTCTTGTTAGTCTCATTGCCTTGTGATTTCTCAAAGAGAATATATTGAAGTATTTTTTGACAATATTGCCAGAATAAATATTGAAACGCGTCGACTACGTGAGAAATAAGATGATCACGTGACTAATCGAGTGCTTAGGTAATTTTCCAGCATTATGAAACGTCTGTAAACGTATTTGGCAATCAATAGATAACTTTTGTTAGAGGTGGCCTAGACCGTTTAGTCGGACTAGCTACTAGCTACGAGAGACGCCTTACAAAACCTTCGCTATCTGTAAAATTTTACACATAAGATTTTCCTAACCTAAATTTACTATCATAGATTTTGTTTAATTACATCATAAAATTAATAAATCTACTTCATATCAAATCTGTAGATTTTATATTTTCAGCCACTTTGGCGATGAATTATGCAAGAGGTGTTATTTCCCCTCATATTTATGCTGCAGTGATGTTATGGTTATGGACACTACTTCACTTCTATACCACTCGTGACTTTATGTAATCTATAAGCTTCAACACTAAGCTGGCTTTTTGAGAAGAACCTTCCAAATCGGACAGTTCCAAAAAGTTATAACCATCTAACAAATGAACTCATCTTTCTATATTTCTACAGATATGAGATAACAGATATACCCATTAAATTATATTATTAAGTCCATTACGCTAACCATTTATAAAATTCCCATCAAACAACATCGTAACATTCACGTTTTCACAAACATGGTCGAGTTGATAGCGGGAAGCGTTTTAACGCCTTTTTTGGAGACGGATTTCACTCGGAAGTTCGGCAGCGTTATAAACAACCGCTTCTGGATCTCACGGACGCACAGCTTGATCACCTCATACGCTTCCATTTCTGATAAGGCTGTGTGAAATTTTAAAATTAGAATTCGAAATTTCACGTTAATTGGCTGTGTGGAGTGATCGATCACATCGTTCGCAGCCAATCGCAACGTATGATGTGATCTTGTGACATAAATATCGTAATTAGCTACGTCAATTTTTGGTGTGATCGTTATTTCATCAATCAAGTAAACTTCATGGGTTTTGGCACCCAGAATGTTGTTTCATTTGGACGACGTTGCCTAGCAGCGTGTATGACAGGGTATCTCAGACCGAACAAGACTATTAACGAGTTTGTTAACGATGAAAATGGATACAAATTTTTAGCGTCAAAAATTAAGTAAGAAACATATCTAAAGTCTTAAAATATCAGTAAATGTCATATAAAACAATTAAATTAAATGTTAGATATATTAATTGACTACCAATAATGGCATGTGTCGCTGATGTGAAGTAACACCATTGTCGTACATATAGGCAGTACTAAAAAGAATAGTAAATACAAATAAGTAAATACACGTATGTAAATCCAAATGAACGCCATACGTACACTAATACACTACACTATTCACTTAAAAACACTTTAGAAACTATACTCCAGTAATCATACTTGTTCATAATCATTTTTAGTCACGCAATAAGACTAAAGTTGTCAAATTATTAAAATTATTCGTCGTCGCCTCGGTAGACTTATAATATGTTATAACTAGCTACCTTTCGCGGCTTCACTCGCGTTTATGGTTACTACTACGCTCCTATGAGTTGTACCATGATATAATATGGCCTTTAATGTTCCTCAATAAACGAACTAGCGAACGCATAAAGAATTTTTCAAATCGCTTTAGTAGTTTTGAAGCCTATTAAATAAAAACAAACAAACAATGCTTCATGATTATAATATTACGGGTTCATCTTACTTGGTTTATAATAATGATCAAGAATTGAGATGCTCAAGAGGCCGCCGAGACCGTGAGCCGCGTACGGAATCTTGACGCAGGACGCCAAAAAATCCATCGTGTACAGTTGACAGCCGTGATCGTCGTCGTATCCCGCGATTAGCATGTTTATTATACGTGGATTCTGCGATCAATATAAACGATTAGGCTAAAGCATTGTAAGAGATATGTAGAGGCGAAAAGGTAAGACTGAATTTGACATTTTGAACAATAGTCTAATAGTTGTTTATGATATTTTGTATTTACGAAAATAAAATTAAATTGCAAATTCCCGCCTTGCTAACAATAGATAACTCTCTCGTGGTAGTCGCGTTTTATGTTAAAAACGTCGAACATTATTATTTATTAATTGCATTAAAAAAGTCTACTTTTACCTTCAATCAGACTCAAAATTTTCCATTTTTTTGCGCTTAGAAAAATAATCTAGCAAAAGTAAATAGAATACCTAATTATACGGATATTAGAAGTGTTCCAAACTTCTTATTTTAATCATGTAATCATACTTTGACACAATGCCATCTATAAAAAATATTACAACCAGAATCTTAAATTTTAACACAATTGTGAACGCCACTATACCTAAACTTCAATCATATCTAATCTTCAATTATCTAATCCACTAAGCTCTCAATTAGCCAAGTCCTCACCTCAGCTCGTAAAGCATCGGCAATGCTCTTTCTAGTGAAGTGCACCACAGCCGGCGTGTCCAGGTGGTATTTATTCTTCATCGTATACAGCTGCAGGTTCTTCTCTACGTACTGAGTGAACTGCGTCGTGTCTGCTGCGTCTCCATTCACACCTATCACCAACGTTTCTGATATTTCTATTAGTTTGTCTACATCTGTAAAAAGGAGTTACCTGGAGGAGTGAGGAGTTAAGGGTATATGTTTATAATATTATATGTGTGTAACCTCTGAAACTATTGATTCGATTTTAAAGAAATCATTTGGCGATGCATAGCCTATTTATTGAGGAAGGTTATAGGCTATCTTATATCACGCTACAGCCGTGGCCATAGAAGCGAAGAAACCATAAACGCTTGTGAAATCGCAAGAAGCAGCTAGTACTAAGCATTCTGATGCCATTCATCGCTTTTTTTCAATTTTTTTTTTATTAACCTATCCACACATCAAAGAAACGTTTATCGATACGAAGGTTATAAAATAATCTGCCCCACAAATTAGTCATTTGTTTCTGCGTAATACTCGTACATACTCAAAGAGATAGAAACACTTTATGTTAAATTTTAGCTCTGCTATAGTTTGATATTGATATACAGACATTCCTTCTGAAATGATATTTTTAACGGCATATTAAAGATAAGCCATTGAATAGGTAACCCCTAGAAAGAATGTAAACCATTCAAATTCAAAAATATACTTAAATTTGTAACTTAAAAGATTACTCAAAATTTTCCCGGAGAAATCAGAGCCCATCCATGTATATTTCTAGCTTAGACAAATTTAATATTCGTCATAGTTCTGGTGCGTAACCCGCAGAATTAGATATGAAGTTGGATCCTAAGTTAGCTATAGAGACGCCCGCAGGCCGACATCAAACGCAGAACAGTTCGTCACTTCGTTATCACTGCAATGGGAGCGAGGCGCTCACAAGGTCGCCATCTGACATTGATTTTATCATATTCAATTAAGATCCGCAATGCTACCTGGAATCTTATCAGCCACGAGATATTAATAGATTGATAGTTTTTCCACTTTCGTTTTCAAGAGAATTTTCCTTTTTAATTAATTTATTTTACACAATACTTAGATGTTTTCTAATATTTTCAGAAATACTGTAAATTGTAATGAAATTATTTTGGACTACAATCGCGTTGTGTTGAAAACGTCGTATCATGACAATAAGAATAATAATAGTAATAATTGTGATTTGAATGCGTTAAAAAAGTTTTATTTCAATGTTTGAAATATTCACCTATGAGACCTGTGAGACCAACTGCACGTTCTTAAATTTTGTTATTATAGCTTTCGGTTACCTGTCTTACATTCCGTCCGTCACCCATACCGTCTTTTGACACGAAACCCTTTAAGGTCTGACTCTTGTACACTAGATAATAAATTTCATTATGATGATTTTTAACTGTCTTTCGAAAAAGGTGGTAGGTTCTTTATTCGTTGGAGTATTTTTATGTACGTTCACCGATTACTTGGAAACGGCTTGACCGATTTGATAAACATTTCATTTCAAAGAATTTTGATCGAAAACTGTTCAGTTCAATTTGGTTTTAAAATAAAAATAATTGAAATACGTTTTTCAGTCAACTGAATAAAATTATGTATTCTGCTTTTGAAGTCTGTTCCCTTAAAAAAAAATCTTGTTATATTTGTTATTAATGTTCATAATGACAATAAGCAAATACTTAATTTTTGAAAAAAAGAAACTTAAACTCAATCTAAACGTTTAATTTTTTAAAGTTGGCCGGCAAAGTATTCCTAAATCAAGCAATAAAGAAAAACCTAACTCTACAATTTTAAAACACTTTCACTCGTAGTACTAACACAAATAAATTAATTTGTTTTTAAACGTTTTCAAACGATCAGATTATAACCGAAAGGCACTCATACATACACAAATTCATACTCATGCTCACATTATCACATTGTGCACCTTTCTCACACACACACACACTCACATATACGCCCTACACTAGTGTACACTTTTGTTTACGTTGTAAATGATCTTTTTATTTATTTTGTTGTCTTCAGTCAAGTTTATTTTTATTATATTTACCATAATTTTAAAAGGCATTTCTTTGACGACATTTAACGACTCCGGTGAATATTTTACATATTTTCGCATTTCATTAACAGATATAACAAGCAGTGGTATATTGCAAGGTCATTGACTTGATTTACACGATAGTAAATGAAAATATAAATAGGAAATTTAAGTGATGCTAAATACAAGCTTAAAATAACTTACATTGGTTCAACGTTCAAGTGACTATATCTTTAGTAAGAGTTTTTAAAGTTGTCGATAACGTAATTACACGATTACGACAAAAGCAAAGAAGGGTTATGATATTGACAGACTATGTATGTACGTTCATCTGTTCCATCTTAGCTCCTAAATTATCAGAACTGAACAAATGAAGTATCGTTAGAAGCGTCTTGATCGTCCGCTAGTTATAGGCTATATCACGTGTCACTAAATTGAATGTGGCGTCCTCTAGCGGGTATAAAGTACTGTTTTAAAAAAGAAATAAATATACCGTGTTTAGTATCACTGGAAAGGGAGTTACTTGTGTATTTCAAAAATATATACATTACTAGTATTTGCTTGTGACTTTGTCCGTATTACCTAATTATGATATTTCTATCGTTTTTTGTCGTAATTGGGTTTTAGTTTTCTACTTATTCTCGTTTATAATCGGTGTCCTTCTGTACATTGAGTAAGGGAACTGTGTTGTTACCTTGATGACATGCATCTGCAACAGACTAAAGTATTTACGGTCACGAGTTCAATTCCCGCTCATGACAAAAATGGGCTATACGGATGTTTGTCGTGGTCTTGATGTTTTTTTTTGTGTTGTATATTTTTTCGGACCCCGTCCATGTATCATATGATAATAATGGGTGCTGGTGAGTATGAAATGTATTTATTTTAAGTCGATTCTCGACGGGAATGTACATACATAGCTACATATATTATTAAGTCGTTACATGTAAATAACGAAAGAATAAAGAAAAAAGGATTATTATAACCATCGAAAGTTTTCTAACTAAATCGGAAACATCAAATTCAAAGGCTTCGTTGAAACCCTTCAATGGGATCACATAAATTTCCACGTGTAGGTATATACATGCTATGAATAAATTATACACTTGTTATTCCCCGCAGTTTCACCCGCGTTAATTTGAGGAAAAATTATATATATGTACTGTTTACCTTCCCCAATTGAATCAGAAATTGTTCACACTTTCATTGGTTTGAATTATGTTGTTGCGTAAGAAGGTTCTTATTTAGTAATTAAAATAAATACAATTTTTTAAATAAAAGTAGCCTAAGTTATTCCTTGTAACATTAGCTATCTGTAAGTGAAAGTCTCGTAACAATCGATTCCGTTAGACAAGCCAGAACAATGATATAGACAAACAAAATTTTCAAAAATTATGTTTTTGATGTAAGCACTGTATATATTTCTTATATGTACGTATTAGTTAAAAGCTGTTAAGTTGTAATTACAAACAGACTTCAAATTTTATTTATTTGTATGGATAAGTTAGTATGCCTTATTTTAATAATACTCGTAATGTTTGTGCAAATCAAGTAAGCACTTCATATAATAAATAAAATTAAGATTTCTTCACCAACTAAAAAATTGTTGACACATAATACGTAAGATCTCATGCATATGCAATATACTCACCGGTTATTTAATGCAATTATTAAATAATTGCACTCATAATTAGCGGCGAGACTTTTAGGTTATATTAATTTTATTACTAGCTTTTGCTCGCGACTTCGTTCGCCTTAATGTCGATTTGACATTAATGATGTTTGTCGGACGACGGCTTAACTAATTTCCTATCTTTAACCTCCGACGCAAAAAGAGGGGTGTTGTAAGTTTGACCGCTGTGTGTCTGTCTGTGGCATCATAACTCCTAAACGGATGAACCGATTGGGAAGCATTTTTTTTTATTTAAAATAGGGTTTTCTAGCGATGGTTCTTCGACATGATCTATCAAAATCGGTCCAACCATTTCAAGATCATGAGCTCTCTTCTTTTTAGCTGCAGTAGAAATCTTAGATGGACGATAAGTATTAGATTTACTTTCAAACATATGTGTGACCTAAAATTTTAAACATAGCATGCAACATAACTATGCAAAATTATGAATTTCTTGATCTGATGCTGCAGTTAGGATCAGCTGGAATCGCAGCTATTCACCACCATACCGCCGAGGTATCGTGTCTTCGTGAACATGGTCTCAATGAAAAGATTACCGATTGTTTTTTAATTTTCAATTTAAGTTATTTATAATACACTATTTTTCTATCTGCCTGACACGACAAAGCGGTAACTAGAAGGTAATTGGATTATGCCTATAACCTTCTCGTAAGTGCAAACAATAAGTTGACAAAGTTTTATCGCAATGATTATTAGGATATCGTACGAGCTATTAACAAGTATTGGTTTAGATATTTAGATTATTATTATAACCTCGTCATGATTGCAATGACCTCCCTTCTATGTAACGTCTATTAGCCTGGAAGGCTTTCGATAACAACATAATATACAAATCAAATACACATATATGAACGTAGTTGGACGCTGATAAGCAATACTGTGTCAAGCCACACGGACTTCGTTTTGAGAAAATGGCGTCTAAAGATGTCAAACCTATTCTTGATAAATTTGTTGAAGACGTATATATTCATCTTTTCTTTTCTATTTTGATAAAATGTATAATTAATCAAAAGCAGACAGATTTATATAATATGTCAATATGTTTTTAAATATTTGAGATTATTTTATAAATTGCAAAATATGGGACTCACCTGAAATTCGAAACATTGAGTTTAGAAACATTTTCCCATACTTATTTAGTTTAGAAGACTTAAAATTATATTCTCTTTTTATTTTTTTTTTGTCACTAAATTTAACTTTTTGTGGGTTGACACATTATTGCTTATCAGCAATCATATATGAACATAATTTGACAGTGATAAGCAATACTATGTCAAACCACATGAAATCCATTTGAAAAAACGGCGTCTAAAAATGTCAAATTTATTTTTAATCAATAAGTTGGAAGAACTATGTGTCCATTAATGGTAGAATTTGGGAATATAGGTAATATTTCAGAAAATTATTTAAAAGAAAATTAACGATATGCGTCGTGGGGAGGAGTTTATTTCGGTTGTGAGCCAGGGGGGGGTAGGGGGAGGTCAAAAGCACCTTTTGCTTGATCTCAGTAAGAATTAGTTACACAGGTAAAAACACACGATACACGATCCGCCTTATAACTACATAAAGTAACATCCAGCACGTCAAAGTTTAAACGAAAAAATATGTATTGAAATTGGTCTAATTCATCATAATCATTTAGGAGATATGGCACTACAAACAAAGACACAAAGACAAAGTCACAGACTGTCTTTAAGCTTTCTATATTACTACTTATTTCCGCTTTGGTCAAAAGAAATCATACTTAGTCACTAATCACACTATCATGGTAAACATCATACCCCACACTAGTATGACCTTGTATATACCAGTTTTACTGACATCATGACGATGAAAGTTATGTTTGTTTGATTGCTTGTTCCGGATTATGGCAAAAACTGATAATGTGACATTAAACTTTCACATTATCTACTGTAAGTTATAGCTTAATGATTATTTCAACTCCGTGTGAAATGTGTGTGTGTATGTGTGTGTTATAATACTCATACTATTAATGTTAATTTACTAAATTACCAGCTATTACTTGCAGTTTCGCTCGCGTTAATCTGGATTTTGTTTTAAAATAATACACATACATATGGATGCTGATAAGCAATAATGTGTCAATCCATAAAAAGTCAAACTCAAACTCCAAATATACTTTATTCAAATGGGCTTTTAAAGCACTTTCGAATCGTCAAGTTACATTTCATATTTTTATTTTAGATTTTTATAAAGCTACCAAATTCGAATTCGGAGATATTGATGTATTTTGATACTGCATCACCTATTTAAGATTATTAAAAAAATTTCAGTCATATAAACTAAATAAGCACGGAAAATGGTTCTTAATTTATTGTTTCGAATTTCGAGTGCGTTCCATATTTTTCAATTTATACAATAATCTTAAATATATGAAAAACTTTTTATTAGATAATATATTCAATATTAATATTATTCTGCTTTTAATTCAAATTACCTTTTATCAATATAGAAAATAGAAGATAGATTTATGTGTATTTCTTCAAATAAATTTATTAAGAATCGTTTTGGCATCTTTGGACGTCATTTTCTCGAAATGAAGTCTGTTTGGCTTGACATAGTATTGCTTTTCAGCGCCATATATAAAATGTAGCCTTATTACCATCTAGAATAGAATCATAGTTTTTGAAAAAATCATTTCTCTAGTCAGGAATCGAGCTCTTTGAAAAAAAAAACATTATTATACATTTGGGTAGTAAAAGTATCCGGAAAACTAAAAGAAAAAGCTTTTTTTTTTAAACGCTATTAACACGAAGCCCATAACTTAATTAAACCTTAAGGAATCAATTCCTTGAGAAATGATCAATACTATATATAGAGGACTATATTTCTTATATTTACCATCTTTCATAATAATGACACTTTGAATGTTCATCTGGTCTGCGGCGATGATCGTAAACTCCTTGCATTGCATTCCGAGGAGACATTGGAACATCAGACTCGTTTTAGCCATATTATTTCGTAAACATAAAAATTACTATTAAATAGTTATAAATAAATATTTTACACGAAAAGCTTGTCAAAAATTGTCAAAAATATAGATAACAAAAAATATTCTTGCATTAGTGGTTCACTGTCATTGATTTTTTTTAAACCACTAAAATTAAAATTAGCAAAAGTATTTAATTATCCAGCCAGTGAAGTAAACATTATAAACAAAAGTACAAAAAACAAAAACGTATGAAAATTGCAGATTAAGAAGAAATAATATGCTGATAAACAATAATGTGTCAATCCACAAAAAGTCAATATTCATATTCAGTCATATATTTAATATTATTGAAATACTTTTAAAGTCGTATAAACAAAATAAGTACGAAAAAGAGTTCCTTAATTTAATGCTTAAAATATTGAAGTGGGTTTTATATTTTGGAATATACAATAATATCATACATAAGAAAAACTTATTATTAGAACTGTTTATCAAAATAGAAGAGAAAAGTTGTATATATTTCACTTTAAATTATTAAGAACAGGTTTGACGTCATTTTCGCAAAATGAAGTCCATGTGGCTTGACAGTATTGCTTATCAGCGTTCAAATATGAGAGTAAAACTAAAATACGTAAAATAAGTCACCAAGCGATGTCAGGGCCATCGACATGTTAAAGAAAAAACAATTTTCCTCTTACGACCCTGTTGAGACTGAACCTAAATCTTGCTTTACGATGTCACCAAAATGCCTCGTTACGAAACATATCTACGCCTTGCGTTCTGTTTGCTGTCAATATTAGCTGTTCTTATCTTCTTTGTACATACACGTTAAAGAAGGACCCTATTTCTGTGACAATAAGATTGAGAATGATGTCGCATATGGTTTAATACTAGGTATAATGAACAGGGCCCCTTAATAGTTTTACGCCTTATAAAGTTTATTAATCATCTAACATTATATTCGTGTTGTACGTGATAGGTGTAACGTTAGATAGATACTTGAACACGTAATTAATTAAACATACGCGAAAAAGATATAATCGGCTTTCATTTTAATTTAATAAATTAACTTTGTTTTAAAAGGATATATGCAATTTCGTTTACTTAGATGATATACCTAGTAATTTTATTTCTTAAATTACTGAAACGATTTTGATGAAAGTTCTATATTGAAGCAATTTGAAAGTGTAATCCTTTCAAATTAAAAAAAATGTTTTTAGTAGCGGTAATAAATATATAACCTGGAATTTTATCACTCGCTTTTATGGTTACTACTTCGCTCCTGTAACATGGCGTGATGTAATATAGCCTATAACCTTACTCAGTATGGAAGACTATCCAATAAAAAAAATTCAAATCGGATCAGTAGTTTCAAAAATACCGCCTACATACAAACTTACAAACAAATACCTCTTTAAAATATTAATATATGTAGATGAAATACATTCCTCTGACAGGCAGACGGATGGATAACGTTAGCTTAATATCAGTTCCCGTTGGTAACCTTGCGCTACGGAACCCTAAAATGTGCTGTGTTATTTCTTGTTTTATTTTCATCTGTCGTTATATGAGCTACTTTTAAATATAAGTATTAATACAAAAGTTTCGTTAATATTAATTGGACGCTGATAAGCAATACTATGTCAAGCCACACGTACTTCATTTTCAGAAAATAGCGTCCAAAGATGTCAAATCTATTCTTAACCAATATGTTTGAAGAAGTTTATATCTATCTTTTCTTTTCTTTGATGATAAAAGGTATAATGAATTAAAAGCAGATTGTTATACTTAATATATGATCTAATAAAAAGTTTTTCAAATATTGAAAATTATTGTATAAATTGGAAAATATGGAACGTACTTGGAAATCGAAACAACTAATTAAGAGACTTTTTTCCGTACTTATTTAGTTTATATGACTTGAATTTTTTTTAATAATGTTAAATAGGTCAGTATCAAAATATATCAATATATCCGAATTAGACTTTTTGTGGGTTGACACATTATTGCTTATCAGCATCCAATTATCCAGTACTTTGTCGTCACTAAAAAATAAACAATAACACTTGTTTAATAGATTTGTAATATTTTTAAAATAATTTAATTATTTACACATTTATAACAAACAAAAAACGAAAAAAAAAATGATTCTTTGTTTAGCTTTTTTTGTGATAAACTGTGATAATACAATTCCAAATTAGCTTATATAACTGTGATATTTTTTGATAATACTAATTGCAGCGAATTCATGTAAATAATTATATAAATAAAAATTCTATGCAAAACAATGTTTGGAAAGTAGAACAACAGACCTGCTTCATTGTCTTATGTATTTTTAATCAACATTATACTCGTAATAATACTTACATCATGATTTTTGTTCTACTGAATTGTGAATAAAATAATGTGTCTAAGTTTTCTTAAGACATATTTTTTTATCTTTATTAAAACTTGGGCTTTAAAATATACGACAACAAAAAATATACGAAGATTATATTATGTACTACTGGAACCGAGATGGTCGAATGATTAGAACACGTCGATCCCAACCGATGATCGCGAGTTCAAACCCCGGCTAGCACCGCTGATTTTTCAAGTGCTAAATTTGAAGGTGATTGCAGTGAAGCAAAAACCCGTGAGGAGACCTGCATGTGCCGAGAGAAATTCTAACACATATATCTCCGCCAATGGGGCAACGTGGTGGATTAAGCTCTAAACCTTCTCCTTATAAGGAGAGGAGGCCTTTGCCTTTGAACTTCCCGTTGACACGAGTTTATTTTATTGTCTTAAGGAAAAAATTAGAAAATTATAAATAAATACACATGAAAAAGTTATTATTTATTAATCACCAGCTTGTGAATGAAAATGTACAATTGTAAAATACATCATACAATTCTTTCCATTCAGTTCTAATTTATTCCTACATGGCTATGCCAATATTAATACCATCGTCATAGGGATAAAATCGGTCTCATTTTCCGTTCCCAGAAAATGAATTTAAAAATTATACAATATTATCCAAAAAATTAACTAATTAGCTTTAAGTTTTACCCAAACATAATAAGAAAATAACGACGCGAACTTATTGCATCAGATGCAATAAGTAAGTTCTGTGTAATTGTTAATTACACAGAATTGTAATTTAAATGGTTAAAGAACTATTCTTCTATGTCCTATATTTCCACCCCTATCGGTTGAACAAATTCGTGGTTACTTTTACTTTCGATGCCACTGCTCGAAACAGTGTGGTACTTCTTGTATATAATCTGGCACTTTCTTAAGTACATAAATAACCCAACTTTGATGTGAAAGGATCCATTTTGCCCGCCCTAGAAGGATACTAAGGTCATGGATACCAAATAGTGTTAACTCCCAATTGTATTTTTCTTTTCATCACTTTGTCATGAAGTCAGTTGAGAACTTGACCCCGCTTGGGACTGTTCTTCAGATGTTTGAGAATTCTGAGGACATGGAGAAAACTGTATAGGATACTCAGGCTTATACTCAGGCGTGTGTTGAGATACAGAAGAGTAATCCGAATTAGGAGATAGATGATATTTCGGCGAATACTGTCCCACAAGCGGATCCATTAATGTTGGTGTTACTAGAACCAAATTCGACTTTTCCTGCTGTTTCAGGTTGTAAATATATCTGTCTATTTCCAGCATCGCAATCTCTCTTGTTGTTTCTTTCAATGTTTGTAGTTTTTTACACAACAACTGAGTGTATAGAGAACACTCGTCCTGTGCTACAGTAACATCGTTTTTTAAATCTTCTTTCGTAGACACCTCTTCCTCGTTTTTAAGTTTTTTTGGCGTTTTGAAGTTTTGTGCCTTTCGTCGTTTTGATGTTTTTGTCGTGGACGTCGTTTCTTTTTTATAACTATCGTCTTCGGGATATTCTGATTGAGATTCGTCTTTCATGAACGTTGAGCACTGAAATTAAGTGAATGATTAATAAGATGGAAATACTTGAATGGATTACACAATTAAAGTTATTGAAATGTTCAGTTCAGAAGACAATTTATTTTATAACGTTTTATAAAGAAAAAATATTTTATCCGCCTCGTCGCATTTACATCATTCCTTCCCTTACTCCTCTATACACTCGACGCTTGAAAACCTCAGAAGGTAGATCATTCGACAACCTGCACGCCTTGAAAATATGTACGCAAAATTTCACGAACGGTTTAACGTGAAAACGTAAAAACAAACAAACGCATTCTCATTTATAATATTAGTTAGAATTAAGACTTAAAACTACATCAAATATAAACGAGTTACACTCAACGGCCCCATTAAGATCTAATGATCCTGTGTCCGGAAATACATACAACACAAACACATGATAAACACCGTATGGCCAATACAGACGCTTGCCGTGAGCGGTGTTCGAATCCGTGACCGGTGTCGCGTCTGTTAGTTGCAGGGACTACTGCGCCAACCTTAATATATCAAGTACTTTAGGGTGGCAACTATCTAATAAAAAAAACTCAATCATAATATTTTATATTCAAACATATTTATTTACTTTAGATAAAAATAAACATAGACACTTGTAATATGTTTGAAAAAAATTAGTTACAAAAAAATTATAATAAATTTTAAATTTTACAAAAACATTTTACAAAAGGAGAACCGTCTTCAAAAGTAAAACACGAAATTTTGTTGGATGACATATTTATACAAATTATTTCTATTAAAATTACTGTACCGATTTCAATGAAATTTCTATGGGCTAGTAAGGATATCTTTTCAAACAAAAAATAATATTTAAAATCGCTTAATAAATGATCGAGTTCCAAAGATAAAAAGTTTATGATTATGAGCTAACAAAGATAAAAAGTACACTACAAATTGAAACCTCTTGTTTGGAAGTCGGTTAAAACAATCGAATTAAGAACCTCATCTATTTTTTAAGTCAGGTAAAAAGTGTAGATACCTGAGTATAAGCTTAATAATCCTAGCAGTGTGACGTAATTTTAAAGTCGGTTAAAAACTATAGACGCGTGCATGTATACTTACAAATGGTCTGAGTAATTTAATGGAAAGTAATTTCAGACATACATAATTAGTGATAAGGTATAGATTCCAATGTTAAGAGATAATACATTCAGTGCTGTTTGATGCTTTGGGTTAGTTCTCATAACATTGGAATGTATGTCTTATTACGACTAGTTACGTACGAATATACGTTAAATAAAAAAAATATTCTGCCGTGCCGTCCTCTTGTACAGCGCTCCAAGCGGAAAGTGTGAAAAATAAAATTTGCTCATGTATTTTTTAATCTATAGTTACTTCGACATTTGACGCTAATGGTAAACGCTTCTATTATTTGCTCACATCTGTATTTATATGTTATTAAATATTATTACTTACATCAGACAGAGGTAACTTCCTCGGGTTATACATATCATCTAAAAACGACGCCATAACATTGTAAAACGGCCAGTCAGGCTTATACAATTCCTCCTCACCCATTAATCTAGACTTCTCGACTTTACTTCTCAACCGTCTATACGTAGACATCAAATTATCTCTCTTCCTCTTGATCTCTCTTATCGGTATATTCCCTTCACCGAGTTGCTGTTTTATCCTATTCCAAGCGTCATACGTATCGTCCTTATTCTTATGTTCCATAGACAAAGTATTCCATAGCGATGGTTCGGTTTGATATAGATTTAAAAATTGAAATATTAAATCTGTTTTCCATTCCATACTGTGGACTGGAGCGGCCATTGTGTTCTGGAAGTTTCGATCGTTCGATACGCGGCGCGCGGTAGCGCACGTGGCCGCACGCCTTCGCACAGACGCCGACTGCCTATGTTGGGGTACGTAGCGCCGTCTCGCTCTGTGCGAGTGACGCGGCCGGACGCGCACCGCCCGTGTGAACCAGGGCTAGCTAATAGTATCATTCGATAGATTGTGTTGAATTTTTACGCTATTTTTTTAGAAGTTTTGAAATTTCTAATATGTTTATTGCATTTTGTAATTATAATCATTAACATGATAATATATAAATAATTGTTCATAGAGTTTTGTAGTTTAAGTTGCTTCTATGTCTACATTTAGATTTTGACTTAAAAAATAAATAAATCACTTAACTAAATCATTTTCTTTATAATGATTTATTAACAATGACTTATTAACACAGTAAAAATAAAAAAAATATATACTTGTTTTATAAATATTATTTAAGAAAAAGTTTTTATTAACTTTTAATACTATTTCGTTATTAATCGGAAAACCGTAACGTATCGACAACCCTAATGATCGGTATCGATACATAAATGCTTATAATGTAATTGCATTAATCACCATATTTATATTTCGTGAATATAACATTGAAACTTAGCATATACGAGTATGTTTAACAAATTAAATTACTTATAAAAGAGTAATTCCTCTAGTTTTGTTTCCTTCTTATGTAGGTTTCCTTACAACCAACGTCAGTAATATTATCAACGTGAAACGTGAGATAAACCACAGATTCATTAAACGGACACTGATAAGCAATAATGTGTCAACCCACAAAAATTCGAATTCGGAGATATTGATGTATTTTGATAATGCGTCATGTAATTAACATTATTCAATTTTTTTAAGTAATCTTTAATAACTAAGTAAAAAATCTTAATCTTAATGTTTCGAATACTTAATGAGTTCTTAATAATTTGCAATATGCAATAATTTAATACATTTGTAAAACGTATTACTAGATACAAGTTTTAATTATACCAATCTGCTTTTAATTAATTAGGTATACATTTTATCGGAATAGAAAAAAAATTGGATAATATACGTCTTCGAAAAATTAGTTAAGAATACGCTCAAGACGCTCAAAACGCTATTTTCTCAAAATAAAGTCCGTTTGGCTTGATACAGTATTGTTTATCAGCGTCCAAATATAGCCTCAAAAAGTTTGGAATGCGTAACAGAATTTGAACCCGTAACTGCTATTAAGATCCACTTTTATGTTTTAGTCACAGGACCATTACATACATTCTACCCTTAATAACAATTGTGATAATATTTAACCGACTTCAAAAAAAGAGGAAGTTCTCGATTCTTAGAGTACGTTTTAAAATATTTGTTCCTCCATAACTCCGTTATTTCGTAAGTGATTTTAAAAAATCTTTTTTTTTTAATCCTTAAAAAAAAGGATTTTGCTTCCAGATCGAATCAACTAATCCAATACCTGGTATAATATAAGTGTCGCTTAAGAAAACGAAATTGCTTATATTGTCTATGAAGTCGATTACTTTTTTTTGAATTTTAGTTATTAATAAATTTTAAGCGACACAGGCAGCACCTCTAGCGAGCTTGTCGCGGCTAGTTAACGTATGGAAGAATACGAATCGATAATTCAAAATCGTACTAGGCGTATAAATCAGTTTGCTTGATTTGTTTAAACGATCAAAAGTTCTATTATCGCAGGAACTATAAAAAACAGTTGTTTACAGATACATTATGGATTTAATTATTTCAAAAGTACTTTCTTTGGTAAAACTGCTTTTTTTGGTAAATTACTAATCGTAGTTAATCATAATAAATTAATTCTCAGTGTCCAATTTCTATCCATCCATCCCGTTATCCAGTGGTCATACGTCATCATCTGTAGAATAATAGTTGGATAATAATTTACACTTGTAACTTTTAGGCACTAACTGCCTTACTACAAAAGATTTAAACAGACGTTAAACGCGCGTCTAACACAGTTTTGAGTTAAACATGCTTTAGATATAGATTAACATACGTGTAAGTGAGTTTAATAGATGTCTAAAACCTATTATGCTGTCAAATGTAACGTATAACATTTTATCAATAAGTTTTTTTATGAGTTTATAAGCAATTTATATAATATTTTAAGCAATGTTTAATTTTTAAACAGTATTTAGCTAGACACGTGTTCAACGTGGTTTAAATGCGTCTTTTGTAGTATGACAGTAAGTATTTACTCTCCCTTTTACTTATACGAGAGCGATTCTGTAGGAAATTCAAAATTCGACTTTGATTTAGAACATAGAATCCAGACGCGATAATACATTCCTAAATATAAGATGTAATTAATTGGATACATCAAAAACCTGACGTAACAAGACCATCTGCAGTCAGCAGTTCTGTTAAAAGCTTATAAATGAGAATCGTTACTAACCAACTTCAAATTGCTATAGATTCTAAGCGGTAATTCTGATTGCAAAATGATATAGAAAACCTAAAAATGATTTTTAAATACCGTTTCAACCCCACTTAACATAGTTCGTTGATTTTAATTTTATTCGTTTTTACAATATGACGTCCAAAATCGGCCATTTTGATTTTTCCAAATTCTTGTACTTTCTATGAGATTCACGCCGTCATGAAAAATCAAACGACATATCATTTATCAAAACGGTCATCGTGTATAATCTAAATAGTACCACAAAGATTCAAAGCCATATACATATATACATAGACTGATAAGCACCTCCATTGGTCGCGCAGTCGGGTAAAGAACTAGCGGCTTTCACCGGCTTTGCGCGGGTTATATATAGAAAAAAAATCAAACAATTGATTAACCTAATTTATAATAATATCAGGGGTGCATTTTTTTCTGACCAGAAATAACATATATAACTATATAAAATTTCGTGTTTCTACTTTGATGATGACGTACTTCGATACCTCTTATTTAACTTTTGAATTTACATTTTAAATAATCGTGTTTATAAAATAAATCTTTAATTTGAGACTTCGGATTCATGAAATCATTTAGTTTTTTTTTTCATTTCATAGAGGTTGCTGTCAAGACAATCGCTCCAATCAATCGCCTTAAAGTCTACTTCATAGTACGTAACATTGGCAGCATAATCTTTGCTCTATTGACACAGTTAGAAGCCATTAAAGTAACAATTGAATTGAAGGATACTGCATCATTATAGCATTAACATAACTATAGGATAAATACGCGAAATACAACAACGACCTACATGCTCTCCAGACAAAACTTTCTGGGTTCTGTCCCTAGGCAAGGCATAGGTTTAGCTCTCAGACTTTCATAAAGGTTTCCATAAGTTGTTTGTCATTGTTTTATACCTAAAAGAATATACTGTCAGCGCTTGATTTGATAGCTACAGCTTTCGTAACTACTTAGGTAACTGTTACCAACTTACCAGGTTACAAATATGGCGAATATTTTAGTTGGCAACACTGACGATTTAAGATAATCACGTAATGTAATATGACAACACAGTTTTTGCGTTTTCTCAACGGAAAACTTTTATTGTCCACGCAAATTATGATTCTCCTGAAGTTGTATACCTATAATATATTTCATCATAACCCATATCGAAGACTTTTACTGCCGATTGCATCATCTCACACAGAATTGTGGTTTTGAGAGTAATACTTACAAATGTGATTTTCTCCTTAGAGATACCTAAAATATTAATCTCAACACTACCCACTGTTTAAATTGTCTGTTAGTCACTCAATCAGAAGATCTTGTGTAATCATTAATAATTATTTTCAACTGTATATCACGATTATTTAAATTGATAAAAGATCGTAGTCAAGATTGAAGCCTGTAATGTCTTATGAACATAATTAAAATAATTCTGCAAATTGTCTCTCGACTGGCCTTATACAATGTAACCTTTTGCCTACAAAATCGGTCAATGACCATTCCGAAGTAACGAAGATTATCTATGAGGAAGTGAGTCACTCAAAAAGTGTTACTTTTACGTAATAGCTGGTAATACTCTTCATTTTTATTTATCTTTAATAATTATAGAGGGTTTTATCACTAAGTGAATATGTCACCCTCGTCATTATATACAAGAAAGTAAATTCATCATACTACTTAATAACACAACTAGTTACAAATCTAAAAGATAGACCGTTCTAATTTCTATCTGTAAGAACTAAATTTACAAATTTATATCCAAATTTAGCTTCGTAAGATAATGGAGAAGCTAAGATACTATTATAAAAGTCAACATTCTCTCCACTATGTGCAAAAAAATTGCGTTTAAACGCCTTAACTCGGACACATTCTTCCAGAATGTGATATATGTCCTCTACCACACCACACAAAGCACAATTGGGAGAATCTACTTTACCCATCATAAATCCAAAACTATTAAGTGGAATGTGACCAGTACGGAGCCTTAAAGCAATAGTAATATGGATGCTGATAAGCAATAATGTGTCAACCCACAAAAAGTCAAATTGGGAGATATTGATGTACTTTGATACTGCATCACCTATTTAACATTATACAAAAAAAATGTAGTCATATAAACTAAATAAAGTACGGAAAAATGTTTCTTAATTAATTGGTTCGAATTTCAAGTGCGTTCCATTTTTTGCAATTTTTACAATGATCTGAAATATTTAAATAACTTTTTATAAGATAATATATTAAATGTATCAGTCAGAATTCAATTTATTATAGCTTTTATCAAAGAATAAAATAAAAGATGGATATATACTTCTTCAAACATATTTGTTAAGAATAGGTTGGACATCTTTAGACGCCATTTTCTCAAAATGAAGTCCGTGTGGCTTGACACAGTATTGCTTATCAGCGTCCATATATTGTCGTCTCAACTTACACTTTTACGTAATAGCTTGTAATGCTCTTTCTTATCACCTTGTTTGTTAAATTTATAGCTAAATTATTCATGCGTAAATCTCTTTTGCTGAAAGAGGAGTTTGTGTTTCGTGGGGTTGTGGCACATGCTTATGATTCTATTTCGCGAGAAGAGATTTTTTTACCCGTCTGCACGACGAAAAGGAAGGTTAATCAGCCTATTTATGTTTGTGGATACTAACCTTTGTTGCACTATTTAGACCAAACGCGTGGGGCGATTTTGATTCAAGTCGTTTGATTCGTCATGACAGCGCGATTGTTACAGAAAGCATAAAATTTGGAAAAATTAAAATGGCCGACTTTGGACGTCATAATGAGGAAAAGAAAAAAAAATTAAATTCCACAATGTTAAGTGGGCTATCGTTGAGTATGTTTTTACAAATCGTTATTAGACTTCTAATATCTTTTTCAATCAAAATTACCGTTCAGGATCTAAAGTTGGTTGATAACAATTCTTACTTATAAGCTTTTGACAGAACAAATATTGGTATGGTACTGCCGATTGGTCTTTTTACGCAGTTGGGTTTTAGATTTTTTTTAATTACTTAATATTTGTATGATGACAATTTTTTGTCTTGTCTTGGTTCATTGTCTAAATATATTTGTTAATTTTTAAAGTACTCTAAAAGTACATGAGTGCTTGCTTTCTACTATATTGCTTCTTCTACTTTCTATCCAAGCGTAAATAGGCTAGTGAATTTGTTTTTTTTTTTTTAATTTGACTCTAAAATTAAAATTATATATGCCAAATAAAATTTTAATTAGATTAGTCATTAAAGAAATAATTTGAGCGAACAACATTTTTTGCGTAAAATATGATTTATTACCCTCAGTGTCAAAATTTTTTTTACTAAAAATACGCTAGTTTTTCTCTTTCTGCGATACATGAGAAAAAAAGATCAACGCTAATGGATGGGCTTAAGAAATAGCTGCAGATCTATAATTTTAACCTAAACACTACATCTTATCTCGCTGGGAACGTCCCAGGGCTCTTGCCCCATTATTGTGACGGGATTTTATCTTATTGTTACTCTGTGAAAACTTAGGCTTTATGCTGTTGTGCAGTTTTGCATAGTAATGTGAAACCTTTTTGGTATAATTATAGCGTTAATTTATTCGATTCATTTCGAAATATTTGAACAATGATATTTTATTACTATAGTCTATTTTTCTTTACTTCTTCTTTACGTCTTTTTAGCAGACACATAAATATTTACTGCCTTACTATAAAAGATTTAAACAGACGTTAAACGCGTGTTTAAAAAAAACCATACTACAAATCCGCGTCTAAAGACTGTCTTAAGTTAAATATGCTTTAGATATAGATTAATATACGTTTAAGTAAGTTTGATAGATATTTAAAACCTATTTCAGCTGTCAAATGTAACGTATAACATTTTATCACTAAGTTTTTTTATGAGTTTATTCGCTGTTAAGCAATTGAGATAATATTTTAAGCAATGTCTAATTTTTAAACACTGTTTAGCTAGACATGTGTTGAAGAAGGATTTAATGCGTCTTTTGTAGTATCACAGATAAATATTAGTATATTTTTAGCCACACATAAGAGTTAGATTAGAAATTATCAATAAAATGATTGAACTGAATCATTTTTTATTATGCAAAATTGAAATTAAAAAACTACTGTTCGAAAATTCGTGATTTTCATTACATTTATTACGAAATAAAGACAAGCAAAGAAAAATAGATTATGTATTATATGTTATGTTTAAACTATGTGGTGTTAAAAATCCAAAGATATTTTCGCCTGTCATATTCAGTTACCGGCTGGTTGCTAGGCGACGTCGTCCAAAGTGATCGACATTTTGGTTGCCAAAATCCATGAGCTTATAACCTGTATAGTTATATAATATCATTGTGTTTGTATTTAGAATCGATAAAGTATTTTACTGAGTGTTGTTTGATTAAAACCAATTGAAATAAAGTAAATTAAATATTACTTATAAACTTGAATATGTTAGATCACATTCTGACCTATTTTATATATCGTTTACCATATTATATATTAATCTAGACAATACAATTTGATTTTTCATTTATAGTGTAAAGTTTTCCATCTCTTTTATAAACATTAAGATTATGGAGATGATGCGCTGCTTAAACTAGGAATAAAGCAATAAGATAAGATAAATATTTTTTTTAAGTAAATATTTATCTTAAATAATTGATAAAATATAATCACATACAGTTAGAAATAAATATTTTAGATTTCTATGAAGCAAGAAACTTAGAAATAATTAAGTCAATTCAGTTGTAAAAATATTTATTACAATAGGATATAATGTAAAGACCAGGTTCACTTATTTACATTTCAGAAATTTAAAAAATTTACTCTATACCTTATTATAGATTACGGAAAAGAAATAAACATTAGAACAAACCAGGCTTATTTCTAATATCAATATTAACGAGAATATTTAGGTTTTAATTAACTCTGTGATACTAATAGTTTTTAAGTGCTACAGAATTGACATCTACATCGGACTACATGTTAGTTTTTATTATTTAATAATTTATATTACTATCAATTGAAATAGAAAACAACGACAGCGATGAACTTTTGACACATACCATCACTATATTCAAAGTTTTGAAAGAAGCACTCAGAACTTCCATATTAATGCCTGCGCAAACGCAGAGGACGACAGGGCAGACAAGTTTTTTTAATTTTAGGGATTATCCTAATCATCTAGTACCAAGGGCGTAACTATAGGATGACTGGGCTGGCCAAAATTCACGGGCCCCTGACTCGATAGGGCCCCGGCTTAAAATAATTTTATTAATAAAAATCTTATTATAAGTAAATTATTATTTCATTATAAATATGTATAAACCTACGCTTGAAAATAAAACTTATCAGATATTTAACTAAAATTTACACAATATTATTAATAGTTTTGGGTAACTACTTAAGCGGTTCATTAAAATTAAGTTAAAACGTGACGATTTTTGCTGAGAGGCTCCATCCAAAGAATTTGCCACGGGCCTCAGATGGTATAGTTACACCTCTGCTAGTTACGTACAAATTTACGTTGGATGAAAAAAAACCCTACCCTACTGTCCGTGGTGTGCACAGATCATTTAATCTTACCTCTGAGACTGAAGTTACAGAGCTAAGAATATTCACACAAAAAAAATTATTTATTTTGCAAATAAAACAAGTCACGCACTTATTTCAGGTTTTTGTCCCGTCATTATGAGACGCTCATTGTGCGAGTGAAAATTTGAAAAGTGGTATAAAGTGAAAGAGATGCCGGACACTCTATCCCTGTCTGCGGGGGTGAGCCTGGGGCTGCTGGCTGGGATTGTGTCGGGGGTGTGCTACCTCTTCACTAATGGACTGACACGACCTAGGTGAGTTAGATTACTATTATTTTTTTTTTATTTTTACGAAGTTAAAAATGTTATTGTATTTTTTTTTTGTTTTATTATGTTTTTACAAAAATAATAAAATCGCTATAAAATATTTATAAGCAACGAGTAGCAAGTTTTTTTTCTGTAGTAACTTTCATATACGACAGGGGTCATTTTTTTTAGTATAACCATAAGAGCCAAATAATCTCCGTAATTCCTTTCCTTACTTTATACTCCCCTTCATCCTTTATTCCTTTTTAAGCTGGCAACACATTTGTGGTTCCTCTGGTCACTTTACATCAGGTGACCCTTTTACACGTTAGCCTGCTTTTTTATAAAAAAAAAAATAACAAAAGTTAAAACGATATTTTTATTCTTAAAATTATATTTAGATTACAATAAATCAAAGGTTTCATAATAAATCAAGCATCTATGCTTTTTAAACTCTCAAGAAAATCTCAAAGATGATGGTTTCATTTAAAAAGAAAAAGTTAGAGAATAATTTCTAGATTTGAACCCGTTACCTCAGCATTCTGTTCATTAGACCATGTCGAGTATTTCATGTGAGTACTAACACCTTCCACTTTCTTATAAACGTAATTTGGCACGCCGGCTGTCACGTACAAGTGAAATTGTTTTAAAACTGTTCTAAGGAAAAATTTAAACGTATAACAAAAAAACTTATTTGCCTATTAATAAGCATTAACAAGACACCTTTTAAATTATACCAACGCTTATTTTAAATTCTTATTGTTTTTTTTATTATTTTATAACAAGTAAAAACTAATTAAAAATGTACTAGTTGTAATTCTTGGCTATAAATTACTCTTAATTACAGTTTAATTTTCCAAAAGTTAAATCTGTTTAAAATTCTATTTTATGCTAACTAACGCCATCTATCGAGATGTTACGAAAGATTTAAAGCTAATATAACGCGAGCTGTTAGACAATACTTGTACTACAAAAAGTACTTTAAAATCATTATAGATGGCAGTATTATACACCTTGTAATACTCAATCTTAGTGAAGTCCTTGCTCACTCTATTTAATCTCTATAAATCGATGTGTGTATGTTGCCCATAGACTCAAAAAAAACGACTAGAACGATTTCGATAAAATTTTAATCTATTTATATATAATCCCATAGTGATACCATGTAGTTTGGTAGCTATTGAATCAACAGATTTTGTTGACTATCTGTGAAGCGAATTGTTTGTTATGAAATAAAAAATCGTACAGAGTTTTTGTTGTTATATTGACCATATAAAAAGGTTTTTTAACAATCCACATTTATGCTTCCTATTATATACTTTTTGAACGTATCTTCTCTTTATTTACAAAAAAGATTGCAACTAAATATAAAGAAATCAAAAAACCATATAACTTAGAGTGGGTAGATACTATCAAATCAAATTTAACGATAAAAAAAAAACGAACAAGTTAAATTTCATGACAAATCGGATTAAGTTTACAAGCTTACATAATTAAACTAACAGTTCTGTCAATATTTAACAACTTAACTATACAGTTAGCAATTTTGCGTGTTAATTTTCCGCCGTTCAATAAAATCAATCCACGGTTTGGAGAGTTCATAAGATCACACTGAGAGACTGTACTTTCTAGAAATTTTGTTTCTATTGCGAAATTATTACTTTGTATTGTATTAGATGGGAGTTATACTTGTAAGTTTTAGTTACAAAAAGCGATAGGGTTGCTACATGTACTTTATACAGTATTGTATGTAATTTGGGCTAATTGGACGCTGATATGCAATACTGTTTCAAGCCACACGGACTTTATTTTGAGAAAATGGCGTCTAAAGATGTCAAACCTATTCTTAACTATTATGTTTGAACAAGTATATAGGCATCTTTTCTATTATTTTTTGATAAACGTATTAAGGAATGAAAAGAAGATTAATATATTTAATATATTATCTAATAAAAAGTTTTTCAAATATTTGAGATTATTGTGTAAATTGGAAAATATGGAACACACTTGAAATTAATTAGGAAACTTTTTTCCGTACTTTATTAGTTTATATGACCTTAAATTTTTTTGAATAATGTTAAATAGGTGATGCAGTATCAAAATACATCAATATCACAGAATTTGACTTTTTGTGGGTTGACACATTATTGCTTATCAGCATCCAATTATACTCTATACTTTATGAGAACAAGTACGCGAAAATACTTTATTTCGCATCATTTTATTTCTGTGGGTTATCTTACTTACATTATACGCGAAAAGGTTGGTTCTAATAATGTTTTCGTAAAACAGAATCGCTGGAATCGAAGACATTACCGAATAATTTTAATAATAATTGGCGAAAATAATTTCTGGGGGTCGCCACTAGTCTTTAATTATTTACTTTAAGTAACTGATTGTGAATATGTTGTGAAGCTGTTTAGTGATTATTATCTGTTAAAAATAACTAAAAGTAATGAAAAGTATATTATTACGCGAAATAATTGTGTAAAATAAATTGTTCTTTATATTTTCACGACGTACTTTTTTTTCTACATTTCAATAACCAATGTACTTTATATGAACAAAAAAATTGGCAACCCGCGATTGTAAAACTACTCTGTAACCTAGTAATGGTTACCTTTGTGACGAAAACTGTTAGTGTCAATAATAATGCACAGACAGTCAATTCTTTAAAGTGATAAAGAGAACATTGTTTTTTCATGGTAGTGTCATTATTGCATTAATTTATGGGTAGAGACTGTTTTTAGGTCTGTGGCTTGTTCTATAATCGTTGATTAGATAGTTTCTTTATCATATATTTGCGCTCAATCGGCGTAAGGTTTATGGGCTGTCAAGTGACTGTATAGTCTGTGACATTTGTAACAGTGATACTCTGTGACATTATTACTATTGGGATCCGGTTTCCAGCGCTCGCTCTCTGCTACGTGACTCCGATGCGCGCACAATATAAACAACAACAGTTCCTGAAAATCATCGTGTTTACCAACAACAAAACATGGCTTTTATAAAATATATTAAAAGTACCTTATATATAATTATGTATAACGTATGTATACATTTACAAATAATACTGTTAGTTCGTTCGTCGAGGACATATTGACTTTTCACGGTGCAACGCACTTCTACTAACCATTAATTGGAAAAGAGAAATTCATACACATGGTTGATGGGTTCCGTATAATATGATATTAATGGTACGGCCACTTTTGGCCTATGGTTACTTTTTTAACCGACAAAAAAGAGGAGGTTCTCAATTTGTAGTGTGTGTGTTTTTATTGTTTATTACCTCAGAACTCTGACATGTCTAAGCCGATTTTGAAAATTATTATTTCTTATCTTCAGAGGTCTAATTGGTTTCAATTTTTGAGCAAACTTTCGTTTTATTATGGAAATAACTGGTATACTTAAGCGTGTCGTCCACGTAAGCGATTTTTATATTTATTGTTTTTTGTAAGTGTAATAAAGTATAAATAAGTAAATAAATGATATCAAAATATAACCACAAATCTTTATCCATCCTTATTATTATAAAACTTTGTCTGTTTGTTTGTACCGTGTGGTCCGTCGAACAAATAGTACTACAATAATAGTTCAGTGCTTAATAGAGTTGTCATTTATGTAGCTCAAAATAAATAAATATAGTCAAGGGACCTAATTCCGATATGTACTCTATTTTTCTTTACTTGTTGAGAATATTTGTGACGATACTTACGAATTTTCAAATATTATTTGGACGCTGATAAGCAATAATGTGTCAAGCCACACGGACTTCGTTTTGAGAAAATGGCGTCTAAAGATGTCAAACCTATTCTTAATAAATTTGTTTGAAGTGGTATATATTCATTTTTTCTTTTCTATTTTGATAAAATGTATAATGAATCAAAAGTAGATAGGTTTATTTAATATGTTATCTAATAATAAGTTTTTAAATATTTGATATTATTTTATAAATTACAAAATATGGAACGCATATGAAATTCGAAACATTGAGTTAATAAACTTTTTTCCATACTTATTTAGTTTAGATGACTTGAATTTTTTTTGAATAATGTTATATAGGTGACGTAGTATCAAAATACACCAATATCTACAAATTTGACTTTCTGTGGGTTGACACATTATTGCTTATCAGCATCCATTTGTCATTATAATTTTTCATTATAAAAATGATTAACTTTATTCACTTTATCGATAATTTCTCAACTTTAACTTATTTACGGTTTGAAATATGCCGTATTCATCTGTAAAATAAGACAAGTGAAAATATAGACTATACATACTTTTTTTACATTTGATTGTTCGTATTTATTATAACCAAAATGGCTTAACATTAAAAATATACATTACGTGTATTGTAATAATATGTTGTACCGATTATCATGATGGACCCTGATAAAGGGAGAATTTTAAATTAGGAACGCATGAGCCATATCGCCGCTGTGACGCTGACAGTCAGTTCGCGCCAATGCTCGATTCAAAACACCGGTCGCTGTTAGTTCCGAACTTCCGATTACGAATTTTATAATAGCAATTATTTTTAATCTACGTTTTTTTTTTATTTTACAAGTGTTGTTTTTTGTGAGTGTTATTTGTAAAGGGATTTTCATGGATGTATGAGTTTTGACCTTGGATGGTAAATATTATTTTTATAAATTTCATTAAAAACTTAATGTTCTATGAATATTTGGAATAAAAGTGACATCATAAAAAATAACTTTCTTTTTTTGTTTTATAAGAATCAAAAATATGTTAAGAATTTGTTAATATTAATGTATAAATTATATACGAGTTATATGTACTATATTTCTTGCTTACATGCGTATATTTAGCACATAAAAAAATATATAACTCTTGAATATTTATCTTATCACACGGTTTGATTGCAAAAGATAATGAAATATTAACACAAAAGGTTTAACTAATATATTATTTTAACCATACATAAAGACAATAAATACAGTAAAAAAATTAATTATTACTCAAACAATTCTTTTAACAAAATCAACTCTATAAAATTTTGCGTAATGTTACGGTTCACAATACTAGAAGTCAATGATCTAGTTTTTTTCAATTATGTCACAGACAAAACAAAAGCTTAGGAAAAAATACAACATTAACTGTAACGGATGGCCTTACATAATTTCATTGATTAAAGAATGATCAAATACATATTTTTGCACAACTTTCTGCGTGAGCTTTTGTTTTGGATAGAAACTGTAAAAACAAGTTCAATTAATTAAAAAAAAACTCCGACTACGTAACAGGACCATCTGCAGTCAGCAGTACCGTATCAATATCAATTCTATCTAAAAGCCTATAATTGAGAATCATTACTACCAACTTTAATTCGTTATAGGTTCTAATTTTTATTTTGATAATAACGAAACTTAATACCATGTGACATGGGTCCATGTTACCCATGAATAGACAAGGTTCTTCTCGTGGACTTTTCAAGTGCTGAAATACTTAAAATTTATCACATACGTAAGGGCAACATCAGGACCAAAAGCTACATAAAAAGAAATTATGAGACATTTAATTGAGCTTAATTTGCAACAGATCAGATGTTATTTACCGGAGGATCGTATATGACTTATTTTTTCTATCCGTCAAGGAACAACACTTTTCGGGATGAGAGACCCTTACTATTTTCTGCAACCCTGATACCATATATGATATTAAGCGTTTGTATCCGCCAACCTTCAATAGAACTGTAGAGCAATAACCTATGCTATACTATGTAATGAAATGTAAGAGGTCGAAGTTTGTTTTGAATTAATCGCGGTTTTCACAGCTGCATCGGTACCAAGGGCGGATCCAGGGGTAGGGTGGGAGGTTCATGGCAGTCCAAGACCTAGGTAGAGCACTAATTATAATTGTTAAACATGATGATGATTAACATGATTTTTATATTTTTTTGTCACACTACAGATTTTATGTACATACCTAATATAATTTGTATGATTGAAGAACGTTTAACCGGACTGGTACTTCTCCACATCCATAAAAACGTACCCATCGAAGAAGAAGTGATAACTTTTGACCAAAACTAGGTGATCCCCATCCCCCCTCCTGGCGAGCGCGAGCAAAAGCTATTATGTAATATATTTACCAAATTGTGGCAAATTAAGCTCCGAATCCCATATCCTACTTTACATTTTCCCAATACAGGGAGAGAAAGAACTGACAAAGTTTCGCATATATAAAATGCATAAACAATTAATTGCCGTCTGTTCTCACAAAATTGACTTAATTCATTAAAATAATTTGTTTTCCATTTTGTTCGTCTCAATATAGAAGTGGCTTAGGAAAAAAGAAAGTTATAAAAACAAAATCGAAATTAGTAACTTTATATGAGAATTTCCAACTTTAGGTTAGGTTAGATAGGACATTCACGGGGTCATCTAGTTCATTATACTATACAGATATTGCGGAATACTGCTAATAATTTTGACCATTACATCGACCATTAATACGCCGTGTTGCAACTGAGGTATATTTATTGTCAACGGGTTTTGGAGCTCGGTCGCGCTCCGCTGCGCCGCTGTCAAAACTGTTACCGACGTGACGCAACGAAACAATAGTTTCACATAGTTTTGCATTTGTTTATACATACACATGTGTTCTGTAGGTGTAAATTTTAAGTTAATAATAACTTGCTCATTGAAATAAAACTATTTTAAACGGATTTAACGCGTATATTAAGTATTTTTATCATCCCAACGTTTCGAGCACTTTACAGCGTTCGTGGTCGCTGATAAAAATAGCTAATATACGCGTTTTAAATCCGTTTAAAATAGAATTATTTCAATAAGTAACAACTTGCTATTTGCTCTGACTTCTCCCGGGTTACATAGACTTACAACCAATTCACTCCTCATGGGTAAAATTTCGGAAAACGTTATTATGCTTGTATTTTAATAACCAGAAGTACACATAGTAAAATTCACGTTTGTTACTTTGAAAATCACGGACTTGACCCCTTGTTAGTGGGGGAATTTTCAAAAATCATTTCTTAACGAATGCTTACAATTTAAAAGGAAGCAACTAACAAATTCTCAGATCTGCAGCTTCAGTGGTTTAAGCTTTATGTAGTTGAATAAGTTAGTCCGTCATTTCTTAACTGATTTAAAAATGCTTTTTTCGAAACGATATATGTACTTCCAGATAGATTCTATTGATTTTTTATTAAATCGGTTTGTTTGGTATTAAAATCAAAATAACTGAAATAAATCAAGTATCAAAATCAAGTCAAGTCAATCAAGTCAACAAAATCAAGTATTTTGCATTTCATGTCCGTATTTTTAAGTCTTCGTTATTCAAAAATGAATCAAAACATATTTTTATTTTAGTTATATTTGCAGACTATTTATGATGTTACAAAAACGCTGTACTGCTACACAAACCTGCGGCCTCACCTACAAAAAATCCTACCTAAGCTAATTAGGTGTTTAAAAATAAAGCAAAGCTACGTAAAGAATTAAGTAGATACCATGATACATGGAGATATGACTGAAACACTAACGTATTCTAACTTTATATTAAAATAGTTATGTCTTCGTTACGTTTATACGCCTCAATTACACTAGAGGTCATTATGAAATGTTGCATGCACACACACGTAACATGTTTATAGGACCATGTGCGGATACATTTTTCTGAAATACACTTATATCCCCCCTAAAATAAAATTCTGGATCCGCGCCTGTATAGGATTCCATCTAGAAAAAGGCTTAGTTCCCTTCGCTTGGTCGACAGGCTTGATAAAATATACATCGTTATGAGCAATGTAGACTGAATCTAGTTTTTGTCTAAAACTCGGCTTTTATTAAAAGCTGAAGAATTTGCAGACTCTAAAGTAAAAGTCGATCGCTTTGTTCCGCTGCAACATCAAGTCGCTCACCAAAAACTGTTTTTTTCATTTTTGCAGCCATTACACAATACCGTTTTAAATTTTGCACGGAACGTCGTTGCCTGATAAAGTGGTCTCTATGAATTACGAGACTTTTTTTAAAAAAAGGAACCGATTTCAAAAGTAAATAAAAAAATAAACTCACTTTGAAAACGAAACAAGCTAAAAAGCAATGAAATAAATATTTTCTACAACATTTTGAAGTCGGTGCCAAGTAAAACATTCGAAGTCGGCGCGAAGTAAAACCTTTCACGTGTTATAAATAACGCATCACACTCAACGGCCCCCATTAAGATCTCATGACCTTGTGTCGGGGGTCCGGAAACACACACAAGACTAACACAAACACACAGACCACGACAAACATCTGTATGGCCAATACACACGTTTGCCGGGAGCAGGGATCGAACCCGCGACCGTTAGCGCTTTAGTCAGTTGCAGTGACCATTGCACCAACGCGTATGTCATACGAATGTTGTGTGCGTGTGTTATACGAATATAGAACCTCCTTCTATGTATTTCGAAGTCTTTTAATTTCTAAGTCCTTTAATTTCTCTTACTACGATGACATACTCGTTCCAGTTATTTTGATTTTAAAACTAAACAAAAAGATTTTGATGAAAATTCTACGGGATCGATGTAAGACAATAAAAAAAAAATATTTCAAATAAAAAAAATTAACCAAATCGTTCAAGCCGTTGTTGAATAATCTAGGAATAAAAATTATATAAAAAAATCTCCGACGATTTAAGTACCTGGTTTTTTGGCAGTATGTTACAAAATACTTACTTAATTTTAAAATTTAAAGAAGGCGTTTATATCGTAACATGTACAAAAAAGCGGTGAATAGCTTGTTTAAATTGTAAGCTTTTATTTAGTTTTATTTGTCCCGGTGTCTGTTAACAAAACTTGCAAGTTAACTTAAAATTACTTCCTCTATTCTATTTTGTTGAAATTTTACATGTTGGTTCAGTTCTAATGACACTGCATTTTTTAGCAAGCTTCAAAGTATACGTAAAATTGAGTGACGTTTAAGGATTACCACGTTTCAGATGTCTTTTACTTGCGCTTATAGCTGCTATGACTCGTGGCGGGATGCAATATAGCCTATACCGTCTTAATAAAAAAAACCATTTCAAGCTATTGGCTCATATTAATATACAGAATATAATAGTACGTTAACATTAATAATAGCTTTCCCTTAATTTTCTATGTCCGATCGTCACTTAAATCCGCATGTACAAACAGGCCGAACGATTAAAGCTAATATAGTTTCCTCTATAATTAAATTATTTAACATTTTAGGAGCACCTTGTATATTCTCATTAAATGTAATATGAAATTCAAAAAAATGAACAAATGGGATGTCTAACAAACAAAATAATGTTTAAAAAAGGATCAGTTGTTTCAGAGATTACTACATCCAAGCTTACAAACAAACAAATTTTACCTCCCATAATTCTTACGTATTATTTAATCCAATGGTAATAATAATTAGATAAACGTGACAATGGTTAAGTCATTCCCACAGGATATCCGTTTTCCGGGGCACGTGCGCCGCATCCTGTGGTCTGACTTTTATTACCTAGACTTTTCTGTATGTCTGTCACGTACATTTCTTCCTAGACGTCTGTGAGACCTAGGTAAATGTGACTTGAATCTGTATATGAAATTGTCTGTTTATTAGAGCGTCACGCAAATAATAATTGGCCAAGGTTTTGATGAATATTTTTGTGTTTAAAATATGGTATATACTTATAAACATTATAGTAAAGAAGCACGTGATAGAAATAAGTGGAAAATATAAAAGTAAATACTAATAAAGACAATTAATTAATTAATTAAGTAAAATTAAATAAATAGGTCATTTCTTCATTGTTCAAAATATAACAGGACGTATAGATTGGCCTGAAACTGCTTGAAAAATTATAATATATTTAACATAACATTTAAAATAAAAATATGTTAAAGGATATGTTGGTGAAGGTAGACCAAAGAAGAGATGATGGATTGAGTGAAAGATGATATGAGTAAGAAAGGAATACTGGCCAAGATGACGGCTGATAGTCGAAAGTGAAAGAGAAGAACATGTTGTACCGACTCCGCATAGAGTAAGAACCGGGCAGGAAGAAAACATAAAAAATAATTCGCCTGTGACAATATAAGAAGCAATAACGTTCATTGCTTACTTTGAAATACAATGTCTAAAAAACCCTAATACTCCAATAAGTACAACATTCACAATATAAAGAAAGATAATTCCAAACAATAACAAAAACGATCCAATATTGATTAGGGTCTTAACGTAAAAATATTAATGAAAAAAAAGTCTTAATAAAAAGAATAACAATATGGTGGATTTCAAATAAATTTCCCAAAGAGTTCCTATAGACTATTCATCGACTTATGAACTATAGTGCGCAATTGCATTTATACATCTTACTAAATACGACTAAATTCGATCAATCTCTCTGCAATCTGCACGAATCTAACACTTGTTCAAAAATTTAGGATTTAAAAATAAGTAAGAAATAATAATATATATTACGTAAAAAATTGAATTAAAATATGTCTAGTTCATTAAACCAAAGTAAAATAAAAAACTCCTCTGCGAAAAATATGACTTCGTTCATTAAAATTCATGTAAGCAAAATTGCTTAACAATTTTATCAGGCGTTACAAAATACTATTTTATTTTTTCTTCGCATTCTGCTTCGTTGCGAGTGACTTCGTAACGGGCGGTGTAGTTTTTCCCGGCGGTGGAGTGAGTCCCACTGTTGTCGTAGACACGGGACTGACGTCACCTGTAGCTAAATATCTCTTCACCTTCGTTTTTAAATCCGTGTAAATTTTATTCTCGTGGTTAAGTTGAGGCAACACGGATAATCTTTTGTCACTTTTCTGAGAAAAAAGCATTTCATATTAATTAATAACACAATGGAAATTCGATTTTTACTATAGGTTAGTCTGGTTAGCCTACTAAGTACACGGGCTAGCTCGATCGGAGCTGTACCTCAATCTCGTACGGTCAATAAGAGTCAGAAGCCTCACTCTTTCATCCTACATCCAATTTTACTTTCTATTCCGTTTCATCGCATATTCCTATTTGAGTATTTGCGGCTCCTCTGACGCTGCAAATGTCCATGGACGGCGGTGATCACTTAAAATTAAGTATTTCACCCGCTGATATGCCAGCTTTAAAAAAAAAATAAAACAAACACATATGTAATCATATAAAAATTAGACAATGGTGCGCTTAATTATCTCCCATTAGACATTTTTACAAGCATTTATTTTTTATGATTGTCTACATATTAAATTATAAAATTAAAATTCATTAATCTTTTATTTATATCCAAATTTAGACTGTAATACTAATTATTATATGGAATCATATTAAAACAGAAATGCTGTCTCTTTTGGTTTTACTCGCGTTTATGTTTACCGCTTCGCACCTATGAGTCGTAGTGCGATGTAATACGGCCTATTACATTAACATAACATTCTTAATAAACAGATTATCCAACGCAAAAAGTATGTTTCGAATCGAATCAGTATTTCACAGATTTATACCCCCTACATACAAAAAATGTTACCTATTTGTAATATTAATATAGATTTACTATTCTAGTCATATAAGTATATCGTTATATAACGTTGTCAATAATCATATAGTTATTTTCCTAGGTTAAAGTTGATCGCTAAGTATATCTAGAAATTGTTTTGTTATGCTTCAGTTAATTATAAATACAACTGAACTCCGACTTTCGGCAGTAACATTAACATAATAACACAAAGTATACAAAAACATGTTTTTTTTTTTATTTCAATATTACAATACAATGTCGCAAAAACTATTGGTAATTAAAATTTAGTAAAATATTATAATTAAATTTACTTCTTCATTTTAAGAAAATGGCGTCTAAAGATGTCTAACGAATTCTTAACAGATTGATCTAATGAAAAGTTTTATAAAATAATAAGTTTTTCTAATGCATGAGATTATTTTATATCCCAAAATATGGCACACACTTCAATATTCGATATACTTAATCATTAAATTTTTTTTCGTATTTATGTACTGACTTTAGGTGACATGAAAAACTATTAAAAATATTTAATACATGATGCACTATCAAAATACATCAATATCTCCGAATCTGACTTTACGTGGGTTGACACATTATTGCTTATCAGCATCGATATATCAAACTTATCAATAAAATTAATATGTAAATTTCATTGTCTAATGAAGTAATGAAAATACTTTCTCCAATCAATATTTATTTAAAACATGCGATTTGGTGATGCAGATTAATATTATTAAATACTCGTGCCTTGTATTTACTGTTAGGAATATATCATAAAAGTAAATAATACTGTATTTTGTCTATGGTAGCTCGTTGATCAGTTATTATTATATATCGGCAGTACGCGCCCTCCCTCTCTCTAGGATAGATCGCTCGTCTTTACTCTCAGAAATATATTCATAATTACGAATAAACTAGTTACTAGAACCCCGGAGATAACTTAACATTTACTTATCTTATGGACGTTGGAAGTAAGTCGTATACTTACGTATATAGTAAGTATATGACTTACTTCAGCGTATTGAGTATAGTGAATGAATGGCAATGACAATGGTTTATATAATTTCTAAATAAATAACTGAGATTAGCATTATGAATTATACAATTATACTGCGTAATGGCCGGATATCCGGATAGGGGGCTGGTCCTCTCTTCGTACCCTTCCCTCGGACGGACCCCTCCCATATTAAAACTATAGCTACATCCGTGACTTATCTAATATGCAAAGCACTGTTTGGTTGTTCGTTCCTTCGTATGGAATGCGCCGCCAAGCCCTTTATACGATTTTTTTTTTATTGTTGGGAAATGCATTTACGCATCCCGTAAGAGACATAGTCTCAGGAGGGTATGTGGGACTCCCGGACTCAGGCGTTGAACCGGACTACCCACTAAAAACCAACATCCTTACTACGCCTCTCTTAGAGCGTCACGGGATCGCTGAGGTGCATTCGACCGTGTCGCTCCGGCGCGAAGCCCTTTATACGATTGCGATATAAGCTTGTCAATATATTGTTTGCACTTAACAGAAGGTTATATTCGTATATTGATTATACGCATAGTAAAAATAGTTTCCAATCAGTTGGCCGATGACCAGTGGACAGAATGATGGTGCACCGTTCCGGATGTACCCTAAGTGACGCCTTGGGGCATTGTGAAAACTGCCGACCCTTTACATAAATCATTACCTTGTAGTAGAAAAAGCACTCTTTAAAAATAAAGAAATAGTTTAGTATGTATAATAAATTGGACGCTGATAAGCAATACTATGTCAAGCCAAAATGACTTCATTTTGAAAAAATGTCGTTTAAATATGTCAAACCTTAATATATTCATTTAAAAAATCCATTTTTTCTTTTCTATTTTGATAACAGGTATTTATTAAAAGTACATTGGTATAGTAAAGAAGTTTTTTAAATATATGAGATTATTGCATAATACAAAATATGGAACACACTTCAATATTCTAAATATTAGATTAAGACAATTTTTCCGAATTTATTTCATTTAAATGACTTGAATTTTTTTAAATTAAATTTTGAATTAAATTATTATCAGACAGTATATATATTTCATTTTAAACAAATCCTATTTCTGTAGTAAGTTATATAATTTACATACATAAATAACTAACGATTATTTCAGATTGAGAATATTTTCCACCGTGTTAAATTGCATGATAATAAATTGACTACTAGATTTAAATTATGATTCAATTAAATAACGATAATTAATAAACAGAAAACCTCAGTTCAGAGTGCCCTTAACTCGTCGGTCGAAGGATAGGTGGCGCGCGTGTAGTGACAGACAAATAAATCTTCTACGGTCGTCCGACATAATAAAATCTACATTAAAGCGTGAGAAGCCGCGAGCAAACGCTAGTGCAGATCAAAATAATATAAATCAATTTATTACAATCGACAAAAATTCAAATAAATCATTCGATATGACTTTGATAATAATAATACATAAATTATTTCTAATTTTGAATGAGTATCGGTAAAATCAAATCGTCTGAATCGACCCAGTTTCGGGCTTATCAGTTATGCACTGTTTACTGATAACACGTGACCAGCGGACCTCGAAACATCGCGAATTATAACACCACGTAACATTACACGCGGATACAGTTCAATAAATGCAGTTACCCTCTATTTATATGCTATTATATTAATAAATTCATAAAAAAAGCAATATTTCGCTCGTTTCGTAAAAAAAAATGCTAAAAGTGTTGTATACACTTTTATAAAAAAAAGGAAAACGATTTCAACAACATGAATGACATACTTATTAAAGCTATTTTGATTTTAAAACCAAACGACTGAACCGATTTTAATGAAAATTCTATAGGATCAATCTGAGATTATACCAAGGGCGGATCCAGGGCATGGGGGTCATGACCGGGGGGTTAACTGGGTCAAGATCTAGGTAGAGCACTAATTATAATTGTTAAACATAATGATGACTAACATGATTCTTATATTTTTTTTGTCACAATATAGATTTTATGTAAGTACCTTTAATATTTAATTCATTTCATATAATTTGTATGATTGATGAACGTTTAACTGGTACTTCTCCGCGTCCATAAAACGTACCCATCGTAGTAGAAGAAGTGATAACTTTTTACCTGTATCCACCAAAACTAGGTGCCCCCCCCCCCCCTCCCTGGCGAAGAAGCTGGATCCGCCCTTGGATTATACCCTTTCAAACAAAGAATTAGCTAAATCGGTCCGTTTATCGGCGATAACTTTTAGAGAGATGGAGTTATTTTTGTATTTATAATATTACTAGCCGCGAGGCGGTTTCGCCGCGTTATTTTGAGTAAAAAAAAATTTATATAATGTTTACCTTCCTTACTTGAATCGAATATTGTTTACTATTTCATTACTTTCAATTTTGTTTTCACCGAACCCCCTTTTTTAATAAAAATAAATATTTTTTTTATAGAAATTTCCTAAGTTACTCCTTATAACATTAGCTATCTGTGAATAAAAGTCCCGTCAAAATCGGTTCCGCTGTTTTAGAGATTAGCCGGTACAAACAGACAGACAGACTGACAGACCAAAAATTAAAAAAATGCATTTTTTATGTAAGCACTGTATATAATCTCTATGTATTTAGTTAAAAATTAAACGTTCGAGGCAAAAAATTTAAGAATTGTGTTTTTAATGTAATTACCGTACATACTTTCATATGCATTTAATTATCTATTAATTGGACGCTGATAAGCAATACTGTGTCAACCCACACAGACGTCATTTTAAGAAAATGGCGTTTGAAGATGTCAAAGCTATTCTTAATAAATTTGTTTGAAGACGTATATATTCATCTTTTCTTTTCTATTTTGATAAAATGTATAATGAATCAAAAGCAGATAGATTTGGTTAATATGTTATCTAATAATAAGTTTTTAAATATTTGAGATTATTTTATAAATTGCAAAATATGAAACGCACCTGAAATTCGAAACATTGAGTTAAGAAACTTTTTTCCATACTTATTCAGTTTAGATGACTTCAATCTTTTTTAATAATATTAAATAGATGACGTAGTATCAAAATACATCAATATCTCCAAATTTGACTTTTTGTGGGTTGAAACATTATTGCTTATCAGCATCCAATTTGAAATGACAAACAGGACTTTTCTACTTATTTGTATAGATGACGGACACGTTGGCGCAGTGGTCACTGCAAATGACTGAAGCGCTAATGGTCGCGGGTTCGATCCCCGCTCACGGCAAACGTCTGTATTGGCCATACGGATGTTTGTCGTGGTTTCCGGACCCCCGACACAAGGTCACGCGATCTTAATGGGGGCCGTTGAGTGTGATGCGTTTATTTATTTATTTATTTATAGATGAATTTTACCTGCTTAATAACTATCACATAGTAAGTTCCCTTGCGTTCAAACTGATTAGTTGCATACACATATGTGGGCATGTTGAAAAGCCCTTTTAAAACTCCGTTCTCGTCACACAAATCAAACTGCGTGTAAATGCCAAGTCTACATTTCTTCCGTATGTATTCCAGCATTATCCGGACTGGACAATTGGGATTAACTAGCAGAGTTTTCTCAATTGAAAGGTCTGTTTCTGAGGACCTGCGTCTCACAGACAGCTCTGGGGCATCTTTATATGCGACCGTAATAAACATTATTATAATCTTCCTTGATGATTGCGTGAAGTTTTGCTTAAATTTGGCTTTAACGCTTTTTGTACACACTTTTCCGCCAATTTTAAATACGAGTAATCACGATAATATAGTAACTAAATTCTGGAAAATAATAAAATAATACTTTAATTATCAGTAAACTAAAATAATTCAGGAAACAAACATTTTGTATTATATATAAAAATAAGTCAATTAAAATTAAAAGAAGAAAGAGAAATTAAAATAACTATTTAAGCCTAAGTAACTATCGATGTCACAATGAAGCAAGGTGCCGAAAATAATTACAATAATTTATGATGAGTTGAAGGTTTAATGATTCTAGTAAAACAGATTAATGTATTTTTTTACGTTGTGTGGCGAAGATTTAAATGTTACAAACCGTGTAAATTAAATTTTATTTAGTGTCTACATTTATGTTAAAAATTACATTAATAATACTTGTTAATGTCAAAAATGACGTGAATTAACATACAATGAGTAATAAATATACAAATTTCGATCCAAAGAGGATGTAATCATTTAGATTTTATCTCATTCTGTCTTAGTTTATTGAGTTTTTAACCGAAATTAAAAAATTAGGAGTTTCTCAATCGGTCGGAGACTTTATTCGAAAACGACTGGACTGATTTAATTGTTTTTTTTTTTTTAATTAAATCATCAAAATCAGTGCAGTAGTTCAGTTTTAAATTCAAAATAATTAAAATAAGCATGTCATTCGGATAAATGAATCAGGTATTCCCCTTTGAAGTCGATTCCCCCTTTTTAAAAGCCTTATGTCGTTCAAAATTCCTTAACAGAACGATTATAAATGTTCTTGGCAGAAAAATAATATCTAACGAGCTTTTGCATTTTAAAATGAAATAGATTTTGAATTTTAAGCATCAAATCTAAATGACCGCGCACTTTCTTGCATTTCGTGCTATTTGACGAGCGAGACGTCCCGGCTTCGCACAGCTACAATATAATTTTTTACCAAATTACAAATCTTTGAAATTCTCGGCTTTTATCTACTACAATAAGAATGTATTATACATTTAAAATCTTGAATCACTTGGTCTTTAATGAGAACCGTATTAAAATCCGTTCCGTTTTCGTCTAAGGCCGGTAACGTACCCGTTACATGAGTGGGCACTATCGCCCGGATATCTGCAACATAAGGGATGTTACAGATGTTCAGGCGATAGTGTCCACTCAACATTAGGCACTATTTGCTTGTTTGTTCCCTTTTTGAAATAAAAAAAGTAGTTTAAAACGTCTAAGCTTACAAATTGCGGAAAGCGATTTTGTTTTACACTATGTATAGATATTATTTCCACACATGTAGATTAACATGATATAATAAATTAACTGGTGCTCGCGACGTCATAGTAGCTTTATGCATGCAAAGTCTCAGCCCGATCGGTTAAAAATTGACAAAGTTTCATACAAACTTTCATCCCCTATTTCTCCCCCTTAGGAGTAAAATTAATCAAAATTCGTAGCCGATGTCTACGTCATATCATCTACCTGCATGCCAAATTTCAGCCCGATCCGTCCAGTGGTTTGGGCTGTGCGTTAATAGATCACTATGTCAGCCAGTCAGTCACTCAGTCGGTCATTTTTGAATTATATATATTTAGATATGTTATAACTCCACTAAACATAGTATGTGATACGAGTATAACTTCTACTCGTATCATCAATACCATTATAGTCTGTTCTAAAATTTTTGTAAACAAGATTCTTAAAACTACAAACGCGAACGGACTGAGATCGTATCTAGTGATGCATTACGGATGCTATAAAACATTGTCTAGTTAAAAAACGTCTTGAATGAGTTGCTAATTGATTTGGCCATTGTTAAGTTTTTCTGACGGAAACCGAACTACGAGGTAAACCAAAGAATTGAGGATATGCGAATTAATGTGATTAGTCAAGCATGATGCGTCTATACAAATAAATAAAATTAATGTGTCTGTTTGTGATATCAAATTAACAGCTTTTAGCTACATAAGTTACGCGAAAACAAAATGGAGACCTATAAAATAGTGAACAATATTTTTTAAAGTATCAGTTTACACTTACACAGCAGATGTTCGTAGAACCTCATAGTCTGAGCGGTCTAATTTTGTGTCAATAAAAGTTTCTTTCTTTCTATTTTTCAATATCGGACTTAAGTAGGGAAGGTAAACATTATATAAATATAATTTTCCTAAATAGGCATAGCTAGATGAAAATAAAATTGATATAGACACAATATAACTTCCTTGCGCAAAATAAAAAAAATTAGTATCGGTCGATCGATTGCAGTCATAAAAGAAGGTGTTTATTGGAAGTTACAACAGGTCTAAATACGAGAGTTCAAAATATTTCTTCTAAGCGTGTGACAACATACATAAATAGGACATGTTGAAACTAGTCAGAATGATATCGAGAATATATATAATCTAATATTATTGCGATTAAGACACTTCCTTTATTTAACTAACAGAAGCTAATTTTAATTTACTTAGTCAGTACTTTTTTCTTAAGACTAAAAAAAACTACTAACAGTTATTTTGATTTTTAAACCAAATTCCTACACCGATTTTGATAAAATTTCTATGAGACCAATTTAGAAGCATCCTTTCCATCCATTCAAATAAAAAAAGAATTTTTAAAATCGGTTAAGTATTGACGGATTTATAAGGTAACAAACATTTTAAAAATTACGCTTCCTATTGAGAACCTCCTTTTTTGAAATCGGTTGAAAAAGGCACGAACGCGATGACGAATTAATTATATATTCATACATAAAATCTCGTGTATAAAATAACTGTATAATTTGAATGCAATTTTGAGTTCTTTTTTTTTTATTGATACATACATATTAATACTATACATTATAGCACACCTCATACATAAATTCATTTCTACATATCACTAGTAGGTCATGAACTATAACAATTAAAGCTACACATAAAAGCTAATTAAGGGTTAAAAAACATAACGCAAAACGCACAAAGGTCGTCGCCCACTACTCGCGCCGAGCCTTGACCGCAAAACGGTTGCATTCACCCGTATTCCGATGTTTCTCAACGGTGGATCTAACTAAAACGATTCATATTTCATAAGAGTGCGTTACAACAGCGCCCGCGCTGCACCGCGTTGCGCGCGAGTCGCCAAAAGCATTGCTCTAGCGACCCGCGGTACATCCGCACGTACGTAAACAAGAATAAAAACAATTACGACAATCGAATCGAATTAAATTCAATATTTCAAAATCGAATATTAGAAATCGAACAAATAAAATGTGACACAGGAATCACTGATAAGGATGTTATCGATATCGATGTAAATATCGATAATGGCGCTTTCCGCATCGAATCTAGTCACATTTAGTGTTGCAGCATGGCCGCCGCCGGGACCGACGCCGAGTTCTTTCCAATTTCACCACCAGGGGTCGAATTTCGCAATTTTCGTCGTATTTTTTGCGCTCTGTATGATGGAGGTTGTTGTCCTGAAGATTATTACTGAGGAGCAGTCCAGGGAGCAGTCCACTAGTGTTACGTCAATGTGGTTCGATATGGATGACGAGTGAAGTGCTCCGATAGTGTTGTGATTTATCGACTGTTTTAAAAATAAGGATTATTATGTACGGGTAAAATAAATACGTTTTAAGGCAATGCATCTTGTTTATTGAATTTATGAATAGTTCGATACAACTTGAATGATTTATTTTTCAATATCGGCCGTGCGAAATTATTCCTTTATCCTTTAACATATTTAGACATGATCGATTTCTTATTTATTTGATAACTTATCAATATTTATAAAACAATTTTCGTTAAACAAAATTCCTTGCTGATATAAATCTTTAAAATTGTAATGCTTTGTTTACCTGAATAGAAATTAATGTCAGTTTTGATTTATCGTAATATTTATCTATATCTAAATGAAAATTATCATTTAAATTAATCAAATTAATTCTTGATTTTAAACGCCTCACTTAGGTATTTAATTTTAACACTAACGTCTGACCGTGGCCTAGCTTTTACGTTATCAATTTCTTCTTTTTTACTATTTAATCTAGTTTCTGTCATCGTAGCAAAATGAAATACGTATTATAAAAATTTAAATAGAAAAAGCTTCATTGTAATTGGTCTAGTAATTTTTGTGTGATATACAGTTTTGTACTAGATAGTTTTAAGTGTAGGTGTAGATAGATTAGCTAAAATGGTTTATACTAGCAGACAGGCAGGTCAATATGATACGCTCAGACTTCATATTATCCTGAGGGTATCTACTCTATTTACTTCTGCAATAAGAAATAAAAAAATAGTTTTTTTTAATATAATCCCGAACCGTGTTGAATATTTCTACAAATATTTGAATAAAATTTTTCTTAAGACGGTTCCTTTGAACAAATTTCTCTAACTTTCGTAGTTTTAGATTTTTCCATATTGCTCTGACCTGAAGCATCTGAATGAATTATTCTGTATTGATAGAAAATAGGTTATTCAGGGTACTGTTTGCTGTACAATTGTGTTATCTTATAACGTATGTCATAATGTTATAAACGCTGAACTATCTGTTCGTGTGTAACATTATAAAGCCACTGAAATGTTTACAAAGTTTAATACGAATAGTTTATATATTAAAAACATATTTTATATGCGACAAAATCAACTCTTACGAAACCGAAGTAAGTATTCGAAGGTTTCAGAAACAAAAACGAAAAACTCACAATAATGAGACTTTATGCAGAAAGTGACAATAAATCTATATTATTAAGCTGAAGAGTTTGTTTGTTTGTTTGAACGCGCTAATCTCAGGAACAACTGGTTCGAATTGAAAAATTCTTTTTGTGTTAGATACTTTATTTATTGAGTTTGGCTTTAGGCTATATCACATCACGCTACGACTCATAGGAGCAAAGCAATAACCATTAACTGCAAGGGACTGCTGGTTAAATTATAAACGATTAGCTGCTTCTCGGGGTCTCACTCGCGTTGGCAACTGGTTCTCCTATGAGCTGTAGCGAGATGTAATATAGACCATAGCCTTCCTCAATAAACGGACTATCCAACGCAATCTATCACAAAAGGAAAAACCAAAATAGTGAACCTATTTTCATGAAAATTCTATGGGACCAATGGGAGAGTACACCATTTCAAAAAAAGGAAATAACCTAATCAGCCGAGCCGTTTTTGATCAGTAGAGAAATAAACATTAAAAAAAGAATTTAAGAAAATAAACCGACGTCAAAAACCAAACAAGTAAAAAGCAAGAAATAAATATATTTTACAACATTTATCTGTGTTCTCTGTGTTGTGTGTCTGTGTGTTCTCTGTATGATGAAGGATCATCAGTTCCACTTCACCAGATGTAGCTTTCCGAGAGCAAATGCACGAATTACTATGAAAAATACCTAAATCGGTATAGTAGTAATAGCCTATAAATGTCCCACTGCTGGGCAAAGGCCTCCTCTCCTATTAAGGAGAAGGTTTAGAGCTTAATCCAGCACGCCGCTCCACTGCGGGTTGGCGGTATACATGTGTCAGAATTTCTCCCGGAACATGCAGGTTTCCTCACGATGTTTTCCTTCACCGCCGAGCTCGAGATGAATTTAAACACAAATTTAGCACTTAAAAAACCAGCGGTGCTAGCCGGGGTTTGAACCTGCGATCATCAGTTAAGATCGACATGTTCTAACCACTAGGTCATCTCAGCTCGACTAGGCCTTCTCGGCTCATATCAATCGGTATAAGTGTGCCTATAATATTTGAAGAGTTCCCGCGATTTCCCCAGGACTCCAGCATCAGATCTTGTCCTAATGACAATGAGTCCAACTTGGGAAACTATGCCTCATTGTCATTAGGCAAAGATAGTATATAAAAAGATAAAGATTCACATTTGAGGTAAAGGTCAATAGAATCAATTTACAAGTCAGTCAGTCATATAGAATTAAGTAATAAGTTACAAAATTGAATTTTCCCAGTAGTATTTGTTTTTGTATTGTGCGTATGGGAAAATTATTTTTTTACTCAATCGACTCAGAAATAACGTCGTGTTATTTTAATATACCTACAATATTAGAATTTACATGAGATAAATTTCAATGATAAAAATAATTAGTCGAGAATTACATTTTTGTAAGTTTAAATCTCGTAATTGATATAAAACATACACTATAATTGGACGCTGATAAGCAATACTGTGTCAAGCCACACGGACTTCAATCTGAGAAAATGGCGTCCAAAAATGTTGAGCCTGTCCTTAATAAATTTGTTTTAAGAAGTATAGATCTGTTTTTTTTTATATATATTGATAAAAGGTATAATTAATTAAAAGCAGATTGCTGGTTGACACATTATTGCTTATCAGCATCCAATTATAACCTAGTAACAGATTCTATCAAGAATAATCGGCAAGAAACTCGATAGTTAATCTTTTTAAATGATAAGCAATTTATGTAAATCTAATGAAAATCTATGTAAAACTTACAAGTGTAAATCTCGTCTAAAATGTCGTAGTAGTGGTTTGAAGTATTTTATTTACAGTCTCCGCATACACTTTCTATTGGTCGATTATTTAGTCGGGTCCTTATTCAGTATGAAGATGCAAGTACTAAGTAGTACCTATATTATTGAAGAGCCGAGATGCCCAATCAACATCGATCTCAACTCGAGTATCCAAGTGCTAAATTTGTGTTTAAATTCATCTCGTGCTCGGCGGTGAAGAAAAACATCGCGAGAAAACCTGTATATGGCGGGAAAAATTCTGACACATGTATAACTACCAATCCGCAGTAGGACAGTTTGATGGATTAAGCTCTAAACCTTCTAAATAATAGAGGAGGACTTTGTCCAGTAAGCTATTATTATTACTATATTATTAGATACCATTCGGAAACGATTTTTCATATTGGCTTGCTAATCTGTAATTAGCGGGGGCTGTTACAACTCATGACGTTATCCTGCCCAATATCAGCGCCACCTACCGATTCCAATTGTGAATCGAAACCTCCTAAGGACTTAAACATACATAAAAAATTTTATCAATTTCAGGCGATTAGGAGGACTTGAGTGATATACACACGAACAAAAGAATTATGGGTAAAAATGTACACACACACATTATAGCTACTATGATACGATGTTACGATTTTGTAATTAGTCATATTTTATACAAAAGTATTTATTTAATAACCTTGCTACGATTAAAAATGTTCAACATTTAAATAATTATGCAAATTGTTAATTTAATTTGTTAATTTATCATTTTACAACAAAGATTTATATTATAAGCAGCGTTTTTATATCTCATTTTGATTTCAGTTGAAACCAGTACCAAAAATATCTTCTTTATGCAAGACTTTTGCCTTCACATAATTGTAACGTGTGTGGTAGCATTCAAGACATATTTGATGTCATAATGACCAGAAGCTTATTTACTTTTTTATGAATAAATAGATAAAAATTATTTACACAATTAAAAATACAAAATTAACAAAACAACGAGAATAATAGTTCTAATATTATAAATATTATTTTATAATAGAAATATTTTATATATATTATCTTGTGAATTTTTTCAAATCAAATCAAATTGAAGTGATGATAAACTGATCAAAACATGGTGTTTTAATAAAAAAGTCAGAAATCAACTACCAGAATGTAGCTTAAGCTGTCTTACATACTCATTAAAATCAATAGAGCCAAGATGGTCTAACGGTTAAAACACGGCGATCTTCACCGATGTTCGCGGATTCAAAGCTCGTGGTTAACACCGCTGCGTTTCCAAGTGCTAAATTTTTATATCAATTAAAAATCAAATTTAAATTCATCTCGTGCTCGGTTAAATAAAACATCGTGGGGAAACCTTCATTTGCCAACCCGCAGCAAAGCAGCGAAGTGGATTAAGCTTTAAACCTTATTAAGAGCATAGGCGGCCTTTGCCCCCTATGCTATTAAGGTATGGTTTAGGTAAGACTCCGTTTAGCCACCCTAAAGTATCATGTCCGTCCAACGGTAGGTAACGCGATAACTAATGGTAGTAATACCTTTTTTATTGCCCGACGTTTCGTCGAAGTTTCATCCGTCGTGATCACAAGCTTACCAGTCAGCTACCATTAGTTATCGCGATAAGACACGTTATATTAAATATGAATAGTATAAATCGTTGAAGTTTAAAATATATATTTTAAACTTTATATATACTATTTACGATAAACGTAAAATAGAATGTGAATTTAACATATACAAATGTTATTATATCGTCGGGGATAGTGCAAGACCGCGTAACTAGCTTTTGCAATAAGGTCCATCTTCGAATCAAATTTTAATTTATAAGTTAATTTAATTTATAATTAATTTCATTATTATAAGTATTATATAATCGATATAATTATGTAAAATTAATACTTAACATAAATAATTTTTTGCATATCGTCGGTAACACTACAAATACAATATACTGCACAATGGAAAATATCCATATTTATTTTTATCAACAATGTAATTTAATATTTGGTTCAAATTTAAACTTTTTAAGCTAGATACGCAGTTTTGCACTATTCGCTACGATATGTCCCCGCCACATACTTCGTACATAGTCAATACTAACATATCGTCAGTCTTGATGTGATAGCTCGTAAATGCAAACTGCCCAACAGGACAGTTACAAGAGAGACAAAAAACTTCTTTTAAAGCTAATATAGATTTAAGATATTGTAACAAAATCTATACCTTTATTATAAAGCTGAAGAGTTCGTTTGTTTGTTTATTTATTTCCTTCAACGCGCCACTCTCAGGAACTACTGCTTCGAATTGAAAAAATCTTTTTGTGTCAGATAGTTTATTTATTGAGGAAGGCTGAAGGCTATATTACATCACGCTACAACTCATAGGAGCGAAGCAGTGACTATAAACGAGAGAGAAACCGTAAGGGACAGCTAGTATTATATAAAAGTAAATTAATGGAATACCGTATTCACTAAGAGAATCCATTTTTACCGAAATTATTATTTACGAGGTGTCCCATATAGAGCAACGATATATACTTATACTATGTATATAAGAGTGATAAAAACGAAATAATCCTTTGATAACGTAACACGGATTTTTTATGACAACAAAATACAGTCCATATATATTAAACTGATTCATAAAAATTAATCGATACACATAACTTTGATTTTTTACAAAAATTCATGACATCAAAAAAGGAAAAGTGAGATCTCAAATCGTAGTGTTTTAATGTTTCTTAACATGGATCTACGCCATGTATTAACGAATTGGTAGCATTGAATTTTCGTTAAAATCGATTCAGCAGTCGGGTTTTTAAATCACAATAACTGTAATAAGTACGTCATCAAAGTACATAAAATTGTCTATTTTACTTTAAACGTCACTTCCTTTTTTTCAAGTCTAAGTTATATAATAATTAATCGATGAAATTAATTTAAATCGTCAAGTCTTTACTAAATTTTAGTAAGTTTTTCCAGTCAATATCTGGGTGTTTATAATCGTCTTTTGTTTTCGAACACTCGAGAGGATGCCATGATAGTGACTCTTGAGGAACTTGCATTTTCGTATTTACTATTTTTGTAACACAAAACAAGGTAGTTTTCCTTCTAAATTTCATTATGCGTTTGTCAATATATAAGTAGATATGTGGAAAAAGTTGTAGGCGGCCTTGTGTTACTGTCCCAATCCTGACTAAAGCCGCATTGCTATTGAGCAAGCTATTGGGCAAGCTAAAACCTACTTAAGGAAAGTGAGCTGCTAGAGAATTTGGTTTTCGTGAGATATAACGTGAAATTGTGTCATATCCTAAAAGATTTTGTAAGCTATTTCACTCAAGACACGAATTTTAGACAATTTTTTTTTCGAACTATAAAAACTGCCTTTATCTAGTGATAAAATTATATTTATTTATTTATCTGTTGTATTTTAAAGGATAGGTTAACTTGACATTTTTGTTTTTTTTTTTTAATTTCGAAAATAAAAAGTACACAGAAGTAGAACGATAAACAGCTGAAAACAAGCAATAAGAGCTTACGTTGAGGCAAATAATGTGAAAATAACACTACTTATGTGTTAAACGATGATAAAATTGAACAAAAATTACAACATTATGTACTTAAATAAAATTATATTACGAATACAGTATGATGTTTTTATAGAAAAATATATAAGATAAGGTCGATGCTACATACTACAAAATATCGTAAATGGCTCGCTGTCTTTGAGTTTTACTATTTATGAATAATTTATTTTATTATTTATAAACTAGTGATGTTACTATTTCTTTTGTAAATATTTTTGAAGTTTTAATAATCTGTAATACACTGTAGAGCTTATACATAATGTCTACAAAGTTGGTAAATTGTTAAATAGGGCAGATTAAATTTTAATTATTAAAATATACGTGTAATTTCTAACCAATATCATAAATTTAATTTGTTTACTTTCATCTTTCAACTGTTCAAGGTTTCTAAGTCATAGAAAAGTAACTTATAGAACTTCTTAGACGGTCGTTTGGCATATTAAAATTTGCTTAAACACAACCACAATCGCGGGCAAAAACTAGTGGCCATCAAACTGCATTTTGAAGTGCAAATACGACATCTATGTAATTATACTAATTTTTGCTTGCGTTATTATAGAATTTGTTTTAAAATAAGTATTCATAAAATTTATTCTATATTTAGTGTATAACTAATAAATAAAATTGAAGTGTCCGTTTGTAATTACAAATCAACTGCTTTTAACTAAAAGCTTATGAAAGTATACGGTACTTCCATCTAAATCCCAATTTAAAAATTTATTGTCTGTCTGTCTGTTTGCAAATCTCTGAAATGGCTGGATTTTGACAATATAGCATTAACATGACCGAAAATAACATTAGCTGAAGGACCTTCACTCACAGACAGTTAATTTTATAACGAGGAACTTAGGCTACTTTCATTTTTATAAATATATTTATTTTAATTACTAAATAAAATAGTGTGAAAACATCCGATTTAAAAACTTTATATAAGTATAATTTTTACTCAAAATAACGCGGATATAACCGTGGTACACAACTAGTCACATATACAACCTAGAATAATGAACTTTTCAAATGGTGTCATAATTTTTAAATAGTTTGCTTTGCATATCCAAAATTCGTTCTCTATGATACTAGCATAGATAATATTATTCATTTACTAGTCACCTTGTCAACACAGGTGTGAACCAGGCATTAGTCCACGACGAATGACGTATAATTAACCAGAATGTTACGCAATACAATGTCAAGATCAAACTGCGTAACGCATAGCTTTATTTTTACATAAATATCTCGTCAAGGTACCGAGAAATATCTTCAAATGCGACATGTTAAGTATTTTGATTATTTAGTTATAATATTATAAATATATACTTTGAAATATTTTTGTATATGTATAAGTAACTCTGTCTATCTATTTGTTATGTTACGAAACTGCCAAACCAATTTTAGTGATTGCTATAGAGATAGATTGAATCTTAGATAAGGCCATAGGCTTAAGGAGGCGAAATAGGAGAGAGGGGGAACAACTAGTGGATGTATAATATGATTATCTATACACATAAAATTACTTATCCTTACTGGTTTATCAACGCAGAGCTAAACCGCTAAGGCTACGAACTTGAAATTTTGGCTGTAGGTGCCTTTTAGGGTGTAAGCGTCAATTAAGAAAGGGTTTTTCGATTTTACACCCCTAAGAGAGTTAAAAGGGGTAAAAACATTTGTATGGAATATATTATTCCGGATCATATCAATTTAAAATTTAATACACATATTTCTGGATGATAGTAATGAAGTGTGAACCATTAAACGCACGAATATTATCCCCTACTGAACTGCAAGGGGGAGGTGAAGTTTGTATAGACAAAATTTATTTTTTTGGCCGATTATCTTTAAACTTAACATAAATATTCCTTAGGGTTAATAAATATATATATATCCATTTATTCAAAAATCAATTCTTATAGTTGTGCTAGGGGGTATTAAAATATACGCGGGCAACGCCGCGAAGAACTGCCAGTTTACATATAAAACTAAAGAATTTCTTCGTTTCTTCTTGAATGCGATAATCTTGGAAACTACCAGACCGATTCGTTAAAATACTGATGCGTTAGATCGCCTGTTTATTGAGGAAGGTTACGGCTTCAATCACGCTATGACTTAAGGCGTGAATTACACTTGTAAGTTTTGCTAACCGACTCCCATAACATTTATATAAATTGTTTATCCTTTTACGCCTGAAACTATTTACTGTCAGTGACATATTTATTGAAATTGTCATCTTATTTAACGTTATCTAGGTCACTATTACCAGATTACTGAGTTGTTTTTTATCAGTTACGAGAGTAAGACTTAGACGAATATTACACTTATAAGTTTTGCTCTCAGACTTTCATAAGAAGTTACGTAAGTCGTTTATCATTGCTTTTACACCTGAATTTTATATATAATTTTTAGTTGTTACCAGGTAAGAGCGTTGCTTTATATTGGCTACGAGAGGAAAACTTACAAATGTAATTTCCGCCTAACAGAAGCGAAGCAATAAGGCTAAACGCAAATAAAACTATTCGATATTATATGTAATCACATACACAATAAACAAATCACGCTTACGTGGAATAATGGCAAAATTTTCAGACTAGATTTCAAACGAGCCTTACTAATATATATTTTTAGTAATGAGAGTTGACAGTAAGACCCCTAAGTAACGCACTCATAATGGCCACGCTTACCTTTAAATATCAGACTATTTTGAACACTTTCGCCTCCTAAACATATTACACTTAAATAGATAATGAAAATAAATTAATTATAAAAATGTACTAAGAAATCTTTTAGAAAAATATATTTCAGAATGTTTTTATAGCAATATTTTTCAACAATTTAAGGTTTTTAATATATTTTCTTATAATATTACAATCCGCCCAGCTCAGTCCTCAAAAATTGTTGTGGCCGAAAATCGCTCAAGTACGAGTTAGAGTATGATCTCACAAATATGAGTGTTTCGATACATTAATATGTGTCTGTTTGTATATCTACACTCTAATTAATACTAAGAACTATTGAAGTACTAATGTGCTCAAGCACCCTATACCAAATGAATTTGGGTTGGTTTGGTTTAGTATGGCATTAGGTGTGTATTGGGTGAACCCACTTCCCAATTTTATGTAAGTACGAATTCCGTTGCATCGTTCAAATCTTGTTTTTCGTACATTAATGTAATTAATGATACTAAAAATTATGACTGTACTTATAAATTGTGATTTTACCAGCCATTCTTGTCTCATATCCGTTTAATAATAATGGCCAATTTATCACACATTTCGATTCAATTGAAATTTTGTTTTAAGTACACCCGTGGGAAGCCGGGACGGACACCAAGTTCTTTATATAGAAACCTAATGAATGATATTATTCTTTTTTTTAAATCTTCAAAACTTACCCATTCGGGAAGTGAGTGGGAGGGGGGATCGGGTTATGTGAAAATTTATTACCACTAAAACCTCTGCAATGGCCGTCCTCAGCACGGAAATGCGCTGTGGATTCACTTGCGCATACGCATCTGCGGTTCTATCCGTGTAATCAGTTCGGTTTTACACGTTTACCACCTATAGGCTTCTTTGCCACCCAACCCCTACAATTCAATACCAAAATTCACAAACATATTTCGATAGTACATATATCACTCGTTTCGCAATCATACTCGACTATGCAAATAATAAAAAAAATAAGTATATGGGAAACATATTACGTGGTGAATTGTGTATGTGGACCTAATAACATTTGATTATAAAAATATGAATCACGCCAATCACACCTTACTCCAACATTTGATGATTTGCTGATAATAGGATGCCGTATCACCCACTTTGTTTGTACTGAGGATCACGCAGTTTTAATCGAAGAAAGGACGGAGGGACGACCCGACGCGTCGCGTGGTGGTTGGTGGTGCAGAATTAATAACGTGTCAATCCAGGATTGGAGTGACAAGAGAGAGGGATTTATAGATGCGTTCAGGATATGTATCTACAACCGAAATGGTCTCCCTAAAATCCAGCTTACTCAGTCTGTTGGTAAATCCGCTACTCCGAGCAATATGATATTAGTCTGAACATTTAATATATGTAATTAAGAAAACTTAGACCAATAATAATAGCATAATAATCGCTAGTAATGACTACGTAGTGTGTACCTAATGACATTATAATGTAACATCTATGCGCTCGTGTAAACACAAAATGAACGCGCGATCTTTTGCAACTGTGCTGAAATAATTAAAACATTGCACTGCGATGCTGATTTTATAGAGCTACCATGAGTTTGAAAGTCACTCACAACTCGTAGTAATTCCGAACTTTGTTGTAACGCGAAAAATTTATACCATTTAATATTTTTGTTTCCGATTATACAACTTGTATAAATCAATAACGATAAGAAAAGCTGATGGGTAAACTGTTTAATTATAATTATTATCATTATAATTATACACAAAATAAGTGATATTTTATGAGTATTGGAACGCTATAAGCTCGTAGATTGAAGTAATAATCGTAAATAATACATGAACTAAGAATTAGAACACTAAAAGCCACAAAACAAAATAAAGAAAGAAGAATTAGAACTTGCTCTTTTTTGAAGAAAATTGAAAAAAATATTTTTTATTTACTGAAAATCCAGGCATTTTATACAAGTTCTGCTTTGTATTTTTTTTTAAGTTGCAATCACAATGGTTAGACAGGTTGGCGTAAACACTGTAAACGTCTGTATCGGCCATGATGATGTTTGTCATAGTCTGGGTGTTAGTGTTATGTGAGTTTTCGGCCGCTCGACACAGGATCATGAGACCTCAATGGAGGTCACTGAGTATAAAGTGTTTATTTACAATTTATGAAATAAAATAAAGTTAAACCAACTACATAATTATATTACAAAAGTCATTATGTTTCGCACTTGAAAGTTAATGAGAATTTAATCTATTTGATGGTGATTCTAATGCATTGCACGCACAGACAGACAATTGTTTCTAAGGGCAAGGTGAAATAAATATGTCAATGTCAAACATTCAATTCAATTCTTCGGTTAATGGCTTTTAGGTGTCAAACATTAATTAATGCAATATTATTATAATGGTTATTGTTATTTAGCTTTAGTAATATAGTATGTTAGGAATTTTGTTTGAGAAATTAAAAAAAAAACCTACAACGAGCCCCTATACGATGTTCCTGGTGAAAGTTGGTGAAGAATTGTGTATCCTGCTGATTCCTCATGATGCTGCAACATCAGGTCAAGGTTGCGTAGCTATGTTATTTTGATATAATCGAAGTCACAGTATAGTTAATTTAGATTCGATCTGACCAGTAGAATCTATTCAGATTTTTTCAATAACCATAAAAGAACTGGTAATCTTCAAAAGGTTTCAGACGTGTTGACGTAAAGAATCTTCGCGATTGCATTAGTTTTAAAGACCGCATCAAAATTAGTCTATTCGTTGGAGAATTTCGTTTTATTAAAATACATTCACTCGCTAGAGGTTTCGCCCGCGTGGAATATTTATAAAAGATAGACTTTATATTATTTTGACGTATCTGCTATTGTAAAATTTGAATAAAATTTACTCAATATTTTTTACGTGAAAGAGCATTAGCCATTTATTTATCAAATTCAATGTTTATAATAAGATGCCGATAAGCAATAATTTAATCAAAATAGAAAAGAGAAAATGTATACATACGTCTTCAAAATAATTTCTTAAGAGTAGGTTTGACGTCTTTAGACGCCGTTTTCTCAAAATGAAGTTTGTTACCGGTTTTAAACCGACCTAAAAACCTAAGAGGTTTCTCAAGTCGACGTGGATTTTTTAGTTTGTATTTTTCAATATCCTAATAAAGTTCATCCAAGTGCATTTTCAAACTATATTTTTTCAATATCTACTCGAAAATTAAAGTGAGAACCAAGTGAGTTCCAGTGGTACGCTTTGATCTCAACGCATAGGTTTCGCAAACTGTGAGCCAACAGTTGCAGTTGCCCAAGCATTGGTAATTTACGAGTGGTAAAACTTTAAACACACTGCGATATCGTAAGGGCACGCAATCTAGTAAAAGGCAAAAACAATTACTTCATAAACCTCAAGATGTTTTGGCGCCATTTTTTTTTTTTGCACAATGTTCTTGATTTGTTCAGCTTAAATATCAGTTCCAATAATATTGTATTGTACATATAAATATAAATAAATATAAAAATGGCCCAATATAATACGCTCCATATAATTTAAATTTAAACACGCCTATAACACGTCTTATTTTTTAACGTGTGAATAGACAAAACCTATTTTTCAAACACTCCAATTTTTGCCGCCATAGACACTATCCCCAGTGCCTAAGTTAAATCCAGCACATCATCAATCAGCATCCTTACTAATATTATAAATGCGAAAGTAACTCTATCTCTGTGTTACGCAATCACGCCTAAAAAACTGAACCATTTTAAATGAAATTTAGTACAGCGATAGTCTATAAAGAAAAAGGATAGGCTGAATTAGGGGACAAAAGTTAGTATGGAAATTAAGCTCGAAATTTATTTTTTTAAAACTTTTGACTAGATATAAATAAAAACCACATTAAAAGTTTGTAAAAATTTAACTTCAAAAGGGTTCAATCAATCCGTCAATTTCAAAATTTTACGCGGACGAAACCGCGAGCAACTGCTAGTAACCAACAAGAGGTCGATGTCGCATTTTTTATAAAACCACAGCTTCTCTCTACCGCCACACCTCTAAGGGTAAAAAATTGAGGATTGAAGTAAAATTCTTCTTAATAAAATATTTCTAATTATAGTCGGTTATATTTTTCGTCTGCGAAAACATAATTATAATTTTAATTAATTTAAATGTTTTTGCAGGTGAAAAACATTTATGGTCTGGCCGGATGACGATAATTGCATTATTTTTATAACATAAATCCTTTTTCTTTTATTTTCTTTATGTGATGTGACACATATTCATTATTTTTGGACTAAAACCTGACTGATTGATGTGTTTTTACGAATATTAACAGAATAATATATTATCGTTAAACAAATTATTTATTGTTGGGATTTTAAAAGCCGTAAAATAATTAATATATTAAGTTAATATAAAAAGAATAAATAGATAAATATTATTTAATCCTAATGTAAATCTAATGAATTTGTTTGTTATAATCTCAGGAACGTCTAGGCTTTTTTAAACAATATATGTAAAAGATACTGTTTCATGAGAAGATACCACAAAGAGGGCAAACACTTTTATTCATTTTTTTTCCGTTTGAACAGCTTTTAGTATGAGTTTATCTTTTAGTATTTATTAATATGCTTTACTCAAGTAGGCTTTTACAAGCACTTTTGAATCGTCAATACAGAAACAAAAGAAAACAAAACACTAATTAATTAATTAATTTACCACCGGTTCGGAATGTAGATTCTACGGAGAAGAACCGGCAAGAAACTCGATAGTTACTCTTTTTAAAAGTTTTACGATGGGTACATACATTTATGAGTAACAAATATATTAAATACCCTGTGTGAATCCAGCTTATACTAAATCCAAGCATGTTTATCATCTATATAATCTTGAACAGAATAATATGCTTTAGCTACTAAGGATTTTTTAATATGTACTTTTAATTTCTTTTTTGTAAACTGTAACACATATTGTGTGATATTATTTCAAGTTGACTCAGTGAACTTTGTTATTTTTTTACTTCTTTTTTTTCATAAGATAACGCCAGTGTTAAGGCAAACCAAAAAAATCCAACTATTCGAGCCTTTTTAAAATTTTGCAAGACTAATGCACGGCACGGTTTATCAGAAATTATTGAATATCAAAAATGAAATCTCTATAAATCTATACTAATATTGTAAAGACGTAAAGTTGTTTATAAGTTTGTATGGGGGTGATATTTGTGACTACTGATCCGATTTGAAAAAAATATTTTGCGTTGGATAGTCCGTTTATTGAGGAAAGTTATAGGCTATATTACATCACGATACTATTCAAAGGTTAAGCAGTAACCATAAACGCAAGAGAAACCGCCTTTTATAATCTCTTATAGAAATGTATAAAATCATCAGTTTATAGAATTGTATTTTTCATATTCTAGAGACGAAAGGAGAGAAGCGAGCCGGCAATGCATAAAGACGAATGACAGTCACATATGCAGTAGGTGCGGTGGAGATCAGCTCGGAGGTGTGATTCCTTGCATCTGTCACCATTACCAGTAAGTTATTTAGTTATTCATTAGATCACCAACACAATACATACTAAAACTTTGCAAATACATGATAAATACATTATAGATATATATTAAAAATAATATAAATAGTAAATAACAATTAGTTAAATATAAGCAACAACAAAAGAACACGAAAGAAATGTAAAAATTTCGAAGAAAATTATTAAATATAAAAAAAGAAACTTATACACAAAAAAAAATAAACGCAAACAAATCTTAATTGTACTGAATACAGTAATACAAAATATTGTATCTAATTACATAAGTTTTGTTTACATTATTTGCATCTCTCTTTTTGTGGATTCGCTAACCTTGTTTACAAATATGAAATATGTATTAAGTCATCCCTAAAATCATAACTCATGTCATTTCTACTATTAAGAGAAATTCAAATACACTTCATGCATTAAAATTCATCAAATCGCTTAGGCTACAATACGTATTAAATAAATATAACGTAAAGTGTTTTAATAAGTATAAACGTAATATAATAAAATATAAATAAGCATAATACTTACATAGGTATCTACAGTCGAAAATCATTACCCTGCTTCAGGGGTTGTCGGTCAAAAGCAATTACACAACGATAAGCATTTTTGCTTTAATTTTTGAATCAGGCGCCAATTTATTTTTAACAATTTATTTTGTCAATTTCATTTCACTAAAAATATGTTTAAATTACATAATATGTTAAAGTGTATAAATATTTTATATTTCAGGCCCCATAAATTCGAGACCGGCGCGTGGTTCTTGCGACAGGTGCAACGAGCCATCAGCCTTATGCCGTGGTCTTTCAGCACGGACAGATTGGAACAAATCGGTATGAATAGTATTCCATTGTTCTATTTATTGTAGGTACTATTTTTAAAGAGTCTTAAATATCGAATATAAAACGGGAAACAAAAGCAAAATACGTATTTTGTTTACTTGAATAGCATGCATACTAAACCGATTTTGATAAAAATTCTATGGAAATAATATAAGTATTTCAAACAATAAAAAATAAAAAATTAAATTGGCCAAGCCGAAATTTAAGATATAAACCTAAAAAATAACAAATATAACAATCATACATAATCTCATTTTTATCACGATATTTTTCGAATTAAACTTGCAGAGGAGGAAGAATGCGAAGGTTCCAGTTCAGGAGACACACGAGGTGATCTACAAAATGTGAGAGAGTTCCTCGAGGCGATATCCGCGCGCCTCGCGGGAGGGCCGCTAGAGGGTACCAGAGTCTCACCGCTGTACAACCATCCTGCTTGTGAGTACCGTATGACTAACCAACTAAAATTATTATAAAAAGCTGTCGCACTTAACGACGACGCCAAAAATCTTGCCTCAAATAACCTTTTAGGTGTATAAAATCTCATGAGTCATGATAACTAATTTGTATATTATATGCTTTTAAAAAGAAAGTGAGGATATATTAATGTTAAATAAAGCAACACGTATAATATCAGGATAGCATGCATGATCAACGGGTGAATTTTATCGAATAAGCAGGCGAAATTATATCACCGTTCATAATGTTAAAGATTAATACATCAACTGTAAATATTTTTCTTTATTTTAAACATACATAACTCCGAAGTATTTGTTTCATATACGATAAACTTTTTTTGATACATAAATATTTATGTAACTTTCTAGCAAATTTCGTTTTCGAGAGTACTCTAGATTTAACAAGCAATCAAACATCTACTCAATATTTTTATTCAGATTTAACAAAGTGCTATTTTATATTGTCAGACAAAGCGGTTGTCAGCTCACTTTAACATTGAAAAGATTATTTTCCACTACATAGGTAATGATAAATTATTGTTTATTATAACAACCGGGCTTTTAAAATACAAAGGAGTAATAGATACATTGAAAATAAATAGGAATTATAGAAGTCATGGAAAATGAATAGACATTATATAAGAGTAATTTAAAACAAAAATTACCTAGATGTGAGCATGTTCGAGCGGCACCACGCGGCTCTCCGCGACACTCTCGCCGCCTTAACCACTGCGCTTCGCGACGCGCTCAAATGTAAGCTGGCATGCACTGGAGCACTGGCTTTCAATGCACTATTCTCGAGCACATATTAATTATTTCATCTGAATCTAAATGAGTAAAATTTGATATAGACTTAGGTGTACTTATTAATTTTATAGACCTTTCTAGATTATTTATATACTAATTATTAAACTAGAAACAGCCAAAGGTTTGCCAAATAAAATGCATTTCCTTGTGAAATCCAGTGACATAGATAAGCTCTTGTTATATAAAAATAAAACAATGTTTTTCAGTTCCTAGATATTTTACTTATATTCAATTGGTATTTAAGATAGCAACCTTGTGAAACGTAAAGCACTTGTTAAGTCCATCTGCATGCCGTTACAGCACTATGCTTTAGATGCACTCTATTTTACGCTATAAGTATTTCCAATAAAAATCATATAATTATTATAATAATAAGCGAAACATAAATCTTATTTGTTATCAAAATGTGGAATAATTTACCAGTTGCTTCGTTATAAAGCGCCTGACATTTTTAAAAAACTATATCATAGACCGATAAATTTGCTTTGTCAATTTAATAAATTATTTATATTACGTTATTTCAAAGGGAATAATGAAAAAATGCACATACTAATAATTAAAGTTTTAGTGTTCGTAAAAATATAACATTTCATGATCAATATGAATAATATTTGACGCTTTTATTTGGTACCTACTTCCTATGAAAGGTTTATTTAAAACGTGCATATAATTTGCAAATATTAAAAATAAACAAAAAATACTTAGAATTATTTTTCAAATTAATTCTTTTTCACAAAAATAATATACAATGTCAATATGATCGCGGTGTATTTTTACAAAACATTAGCGCACGTGTAATACTGACATGGGGGTTAAGAACCTCCGTGACCTTCGCTGTAATGTTATTATTTTTTGCCATGGTGTATTATAAAAACTTGTTTGCTATGACGTCAATGCACTTATGTGATATCACCCCGAGCAAAAAATCTCTGAAAGATTATTACACAAAGTTACAAACAAAAAATAAAAAAATAAAATACAGGTAAGTAACGTTTTAACAAAAAAATAAATTATAAAAAACTTAACAAAGTTTATTTTTAAACACACAAATCTTTTGTTTTATTTGCTCATCATTTAAGAATAACTTAAAATATTATAAATTAGCTGCGCCCGCGACTTCGTTTGTCATGTCTCAAGCAAGCAAGTCAATTGTTTATTGTTAATGAAAATAAATCGAATTTCTGAAATAAAAGTACTTTTTATAACATCTGTGAGTGAAAGTCCAGCCGTTTCAGAGATTAGCCGGAACGAGCTGACGGAAGGAAAATAAATTAAAAATTAGTCTTTTTTATAAGTAGCGTATATACTTTTATTTATTACAAACAGACAAATTTTACTTATTTGTATTAAACAATTCAGTTATTGTCGTTATTTTATCAAATTAATAATAACAGAAAATCTTTAGTAATAAATTCTAAATTTTTAGTTTATGGACGACTCTTGCAATCCTTGCGACCACTTACTTTGACCACCCATACTCCTCTCATCTGCTTTTTGATGGGAAACTGAATATAATTATCATCAATTTATTGCCTGCATATGTAATTAGCCGAATCTTTATGGCTAAGTGGTTAGATTAAACGTACAAAGCACTAAGTCTGCATAATAATTTTCACGCTGAATGTAATAAAAAAATAAAAAATATGACTGTTTTAAAAAAAAAGGTAATCGACTTTAAAAGCAAAATAGATGATTTTGTAAATATATCTATATATACTTTTCCATTTATTTTGATTTTAAAACCACACTACTTAGTCAATTTTGATAAAATTTATATTATTCTTTAAAATAAAAAAGCTTTAACCCAATCGGTCAAGCTATCTTTGAGTCAACGGGGAGCTTTATAAACATACATAAAAAGAAGTCCCCGGCCAACTGACTACCTACTCTTAGCCTTAAGGCAATATGTTTCATCTCTATAGTTAGAGATAATTTAACGAAGAAATACTGAGACCCCATAAATTAGCTATTAATAGGCGAGTTTTATGTTTATTGTTGAAAATTGTTTTAAGTTTCTTTTAAAAATCTAAAAAAAGTGTAGTCAATTGTTTTCAAATAATTTTTGATCCAACCTATTATTACAATTTTGTTTAACTACATAAAAATTTTCAGTACACACTCACTTTTACTTTTAAATTTTTGCTAAAAATCGTATCACATATCAATAATTATGCTATCAATTTTTAAGCTGTTTCTGCGGGATTTTTCTGGTTTTCTTTTTCCTAAGCCACCTCTCTATTAAGGCGAACAAAACAAAAAAAAATCAAATTCGGTAAAACCACGAGTCTTTTGCAAGACTAACGCAAGACGATTGACTTATACGTATTTTTGTGTGTCTTTTACTGAAGAGCTTCCACAATTATGATAAAATAATACGGTACATTTTAATAAATTAAATAAACATTTTTTATCTCATTGTTCAAATCGCTCGAACAATTAACAGAGCTAATTGCTTAGTTCTTGACCCATGAATTGTAATTAATTATTACATTCAGTGTAGCTGGTAAGACTTGTAATTACCGTTACAAATACATTATTATTTTATATGGCAACATTTTTTGCGCTTACTTCAAATGTGAGAAAGATGCAGAAAATATTCATATTTTTAGGCTTTTCGACGTCGAACCTTAGCTTAGATATGTAGTACAGTTATTTTAGTTTTACCTGTAAAATCTTCCAGTAGTTTTGGAAATTGGTATTCTTATATGTTTTGAGATGCTGTTTCCAGGTTCCTACTTAGCCACCTCGTAGCTTTTCCGAACGCGCCACCATATTGGATAAACGTCATCCAAAAACAATTTTTGACAATATCTCAATATCAGAGCCTGAGAACAAAACTTATAAGTGCAATTCTCGTGTAATAAATAGGTAATAGGTACGTACCAGCGGTCTGTAACCTAAGATGACCTTTGCAGCATACTGACCATAATTCATAATCGATTAAAAATTGTATATAAATTATTAATACATTTTAAACTTTAAGTATTTAAACATAAGGACTATACTAAGTGTGTTTTTCCATAACATTGCGCATGCGCATCGTAACGCTTCATTCGTGATTGTAATTGTATATTTATGTGTTTTATATGTACATATTAAGGTTTTTTTTATTGTTCTTTGTATATAATTATATTTGCACTAATACTGCAAGCCACCTTACTCTATTTTTTATTATTTTTAATACTTTTAATCTGAGTACATTCAATAAATATTTATAATGGATAATAATATTCATTTTAATAATTCCTGCGAAGATTACAATGTCAGTACAGCCATAATTAGAATTAATTTGCATGATTTTCTCATAATTCATTAAAAAAAATCATAGAACAATTTATTACATAAAATAAAAATACTTTTAATATGAATTCGTTATATTTTAATTTACATATTAAAACGAAACAGATATAAAATATTTCAACAATACTGGCATAGTAGCAATACGCATGATCATAATGCAAAAATTAAAAAAAAAAAGTTCACGGCCATTGCAGGTTCACTAACACTATCGCATAAAAAACTATAACATAATTTCCCGTCTCGCACTTACCTGGAGTAATAAGTAATATCAGGTTTTTTATTATATCCACCCGAGCGTGGGACCGCGAAAAAAGAAAAGTAACAGGACTGGCCGCATATTGTTAAGAGAATTAAAAAGTACTAGCCGTTTGAAAAGAAAAATAGAGTTTTACGCATGCGCTATGGGAGTCTGTTAATACTCTACGGCGCCGGCCATTTATTAGAGCAAGTATTTTAAGTATATAAATTTAATTCTTGTTTCAGAGTTATTTATTATAAATAATTATTAATCTGTTTGAAAACAACGTGTTTAAGTAAAAATATTTTTAATAGTAAATGATATTTACGCTACACTACAGTTCAGATTACTAAACCAACTTTGACGAGCTCGTCAATTGACTTGTTGAGCCAAAAGTGGTCTCGCTTTTCTTACTCAGTCGCTAGCTGGTTACTAGGCAACATCGTCTAAAGTAGTCGACATTCTGACTGCCAAAATCCGTAAGCTTATAACGTATCTGTAATTACATAATATTCTTGAATAAAAGCTATAATTTAAATTTACGTCAAATAAATGAAAGAATAATACATATGTAAAAGATATTGTTTCCTTTCAATTTTTGCTTAATATTAATAAATTCTAATATCCATTTTTTAATCTATATTCATGACTTTTAAATTTATAGTTTAGAATTTTGTAAAGTATAAAAAAATATTGTAAAAATTTCTATTAATATTTACATATTATCTGCAAAACTCGAAAAGTAAAAGTTAAAGAAAAAAAACTGGTCAAGTGCGAGTAGGACTCGCGCACCGAGGGTTCCGTACAAACTTATAGAAATCTATATAAGACTAACCCATCTACGCCATTTGTGGTCTTCATCATCAGTTCCAACATAAGTTACTATCAAAAATACCTAAATCAGTATAGGTGAGCCTATAATATTTGAGGAGTTCCCTCAATTTCTCCAGGATCCCATCATCTGATCCTGACCTGAAGACAATGGGACCACCTTGGAAGTATACCTTTTCAAACAAAAAAAAATTTTTGAAAATCGGTACACAAATGGCGGCGTAATCGGCGAACAAACATAAAAAGAAATAAATTAAATACAAGGTCGAATTGAAAACACTCCTTTTTTAGAAGTCGCTTAAATATAATCAAATATTATGTACATTTGGATCACGTCCCGAATTCGCGAGCGCGATTCAGCGCCATCCCTTGACAATTTCAATGAACTAACTTGTTGACTTTGTCATTAACAACATAATTATATTATATTTTATTCTCGTTTTATTTTTATTTATATTCCACTACACTCCACTACCCCTGCACTACGTTCGTAAAATATTTAGATTTACATTATCAATCAAATAAGTAGTCCTTAATTCGAACAAAACTAATTGTTTATTTATAAATAACTAATTATATTACTAATAACCAGAAGACTTATACATATGTGTAGATAAAGAAGTAAATTAAATAACTCGATCTGTTTGAATTTAATTTTAAAATTTTCGTACTAAGTCAATACGAGTACTTAAATCAAATTGCATGAAGCTCTTATATTGAATGTTAATTACGTAATGACGTTATAAATCGACGATAAAACTTTTAAATGAAAAGATAATTTTATAATTTTTAGCGCGTTTAAATAATAATTAAATTAAAAATTTTTATTAATCGAGCAGAATTATATCACAGTTAATGTCATAATGTTGTAATAGATGGCATTAGCTGTACGCTGCATCGCGCTATCATTTTGTTAGCTGCGATATATAGATTGCATTGCGTTGTTTATAACTGTTTGCTGCTTTTTAATGTTTTCGTATTGATACAAATTTCTTCTCAGTGTTTGGAAAATTGTTTTTTTGACCATCGTCAACTTCTATGTTAATTTGTTACAAGTACATATAATTTTTATTCTAAGATTAATATATTTTCCGCTTGATCAATTTACAACTTGATACATTTACGCGTTCCTGAGAAAAAGGTTGAAAGACAGACGTACAGACGGAGAGACACACGAACAGAAATTTACAGTTTTCGGATTTTTTCCTTTATGTATACTAAAGGATCTTGCTCCTGGCCAAATTTCATAATGCTTGGTCAATGGGAAGTACCCTATAGGTTTTGATTCCCTTGCGAAAACGTTAAAAACGCTATCATACTTAAAATATGTGATATAAATGACCGTATCTTTTGATTGCGTTAACTTAGAAGTTTGATTTTTTCACAGCTCTTAGTAATTACAACTCTGAGTACTTGACGTTGATAAAAATTTGTTACCTTCACGCGTTTTTGAGAAAAAGGTTGAAACACAAACTTACAAACAGACAAACATACATACAAAAATTTACAGTTTTCAGATTTTTTCCTTTAGTTGTACCATAAGATCTTTCTTCTTGCCAAATTTCATCGTGATAGGTCAATGGGAAGTACCCTATAGGTTTTGATTCCCTTACGAAAACGCTAAAATGGTCTAAATATACGACATATTTTCCATTATCTTTTGATTGCGTTGACTTAGAACTTTAATATTTTCACGGCCGCATGTCATCGTTGACTTGAGTATATGATATTAATTTCAACATGATACGTCTATGCATTTCTGAGAAAAAAGGGTTGACATCCCGACAGACAGACAGACAGACAGACAGACAGACAGACAGACAGACAGACAGACAGACAGACAGACAGACAGACGGACAACAAAGTGATCCTATAAGGGTTCCGTTTTTCCTTTTAAGGTACGGAACCCTAAAAATTATATATGAGTAGCTAATATGGTTTCCAGATACAAATAAAATATGCCAAGAACAACCACCTTGCTCATACTTTTTGTGAAACTGTAGCTATTCGGAATCCGGGACAGTAAAGTCTAGTTCCTGGACATGGACAGGACGCGAAATTCCGGGACACATCCGAATTTCCCAGCCATCTGGTAACCCTACATAGCGCATATTTACGAATTCAATTCAAAGGTGCTCTTCAAACTTACATGACAGCGCTGATTATTTTTATTAACCCCCACCAAAAATGGAGGAGGGGGGGTTTGACGTGTCTATCTGACTGTGGCATCGTAGCACCCTAACGAGCACGCCAAATAGATAACTTAAACGACTCATAGCGAGCGGCTCGTATTATGTGCGGTCATCTCATTACACCAACAACACTATGATGTGTTTTCGCAACAAGTTCTGATGTGCAAGCATTACGAAAAGGTGATTATGAGGCCCTTAGGACACATTTAATATTGAAATGTGTGAGTTACTTTTACTTTCGAATATTAGTTAATTCAAACATCGACCATGGTAAAACCAAATAAATTTTGAATTAATATATCGTATAATTACTATTAATATTCATGTAGATTGAATAAAAACACTACCTTCAAATCAAATATTTTTTTCATAACTATTAGACATTGATTTCGGTGTCAAGATATGCTACATATGACCTTTTGATACTTCCGCTAAAAATGATAATTTCGTACCTGCGATAAAACAACACAAACACTTTTATATTTTAAACGACTTCAAAAGGACCGTCCTGTTCTCAATTTATAATGTATATATTGTAGAATTTTTTAAATGTTTGATTACATCAGAATTTCGTCAATTTTTAATCGATTTCGAAAATTCTTGTTTTATTAGAAAGAGTATATTTTCTAATTTCAATTTCGATTAATCTCCTAAGCTAAATTTCATAATATAAAAGGAGGCATTTTTGAATTTGTGAGGATGAAATAGATTTCGTGCTGGGTTGTTACTCTTTCATGAAAATACTAAACATATTTTAATAAAACTTTACAATAATATACCTTTTGCATCATAAAACACATAGGCGTTGTTTTATTGATATAAAATGTTATATAACTTACCCGTGCTAATAAGACTTTGTACCAATTTCATTGAAAACTATTCTCGAAGATATTCACTTAATTTACGTCGTCATAAAATGCTTCTTGAAATGGCGTACCAAGCGTAAGTAACGAGTACCGCCAAAAAAGCTATGAGAAATGGGCGGTGATAAGCAATAATGTGTCAACCCACAAAAAGTCAAATTCGGAGATATTGATGTATTCTGATAATTCGTTACATGTTTAACATTATTCTAAAATATTTCAAGTCATTCAAACAAAATAAGTACGGAAAAAAGTGTCTTAATTTAATGATTAGACTATTGAAGTGTGTTACATTTTTTGAGATATTCAAAAAAATCATATATCTGAAAAACTTATTAGTAGATAAAACTTTATATTATGCTAATCTGCAATTAATTCATGTTCCTCATATCAAAATAGTTAAGAATAAGACATATATATACATACGTCTTTAAACCAATTTATTAAGAATACGTATGTTATCTTTAGACGCCATTTTCTCAAAATGGAATCCGTGTGGCTTGACACAGTATTGCATATCAGCGTCCAAATAATCTATATAGATTTAAATCATTATTCATAGTATAAGTATATAAATATACATCATATATTGCGTTATATATACATAATAGCTTAAAACCAATCAACAATCAAATAATATAACCATCGTAACAATATCATAATTATATAACATTCCTATACAGTCAACTGAATCAGTGCGCGTGCGCAGGTGCGTTCAATTTGCGTGTTCTTGTGATGAGGAGTTACGTATGAGGGAACTGGTCCTCCTTTTAAGGACTATTACGTGTTTCATAAACGATCACTTAATATATGAAAAAAAAATTGAATTGAAATTTTTAAAGTTATATTATGACAAATTCCGATTATGGTATTTCGTAAATTAATATGTAAGAATATACGAATATTATTATTTAAAATACTATGTCTTAATTTTTTTAAGATAAAGTAAAAAAACCTTCTTGGTTCTCAATTCATTGGAATTTGTATGTTACATACATGTTCTCATACATGGTTTGATTTTTTGTTTCAAAGGGTTTTTTTTTTTAATTTTAAATTTTTGAGTCGATTAGATTAATATAAATTAGTCAAGTCCATTTAAAAACTACAAAAGAGCTAATAACCTTCAAACGTCTGTACAGATCTACATAAGTAATAGCTAACAACCATCAACTATCAAACAAATAAAAAATACATCAAAATTGGTTAATTCGTTAGGGAGCTACGATGCCACAGATAGACACGCAGATACACACGTCAAACGTATAACACCCCTCTTATTTAGTCGGGGATTAATAAAGGTAATCAGCTCTGTTCTAGTTTGGATAGCACCTTTGAAATGAACTCGTAAATAAGTCTTGTGTTATATAATTTCTTACCGTAATTATATCATATTTCTGGGGTTCCGTACGTAAAGCATGCTAACGAAATCTTTATATATAAGCCAACCTCGACTATCCGTCCGTCTTGTCTTTAACCCTAATGATTATAATTCGTAATATAAATTACGTTTGAAAAGCACACAGACACAGCACAGAAGTCTTATGGGATATTCTAATAAATAAAATAATATATGAGGCCGAGATAAGAAACAAATTTAAAACAACGTTTTTTAATGTTTTTGCTTTATCGTTAAAACGAAATTATACACATATATACAAGCGTTAAACTTAGAATAACTCAAATGAAAGTCTATATTGTTAGTCAAATAACAAGTAATAAAAATTGAATAATTGAAGTGCGTACTGAATTAGTAAAAGAAAACAAAATCTTGATAAAATATAATATAAATACATCATGCGGTCTAACGGAACCCTCAGAATAAAGAACCGACTCATTTGACTAAATTTTTTTGGTACTCCTCCACATCAACCCCGTCGCGTACCGGACAAGTGCCGAACTCGTAACACAACACCGCCCTTCAGAATATAAGGCTGCATAAAATTACTCTTGCTCGAACACTTTACAACGCGACCATATATCACACCGTCTCGCAAAGTAGGCATAAATTTCGAAAATATTCGTTTTAATTTAACTTATTAATTTATATTCTTTAATGCACTTAACCGTTATTACAGTAAATTACAGAGTAAATATGCAGGCAAAGGTGGACTTATCTCTAAAGAGATGTCTTCCAGTTAACCTATGGAGGTGTGTGATGAGGTCAAATAGCCGGCAATAGTGCTTAACGGAAATACTAAAAATATACCTAAAGATATAAATAGAATATATACAAAAACTTATCGATAAGTGTGGTAAAAAAATTCTAGTCACTAGTTTAATTGTAATTATGAATATATTTGTGAGAGTGAAGACGAGCTCTATCCTAGAGATAGGGAGAGTTCGCACAGCCGGTATATAATAACTAATTGATCAACTAATCGATCAAATAATTATTAACATTAATGATATATTCCTAACAAAAACATTATAAAAATGGAAAATAAAATATTTAATCTAGTAATAAATTTTCTACATTAATCATTATCATTTCAATTGAGTGGCAGAACTTAACTACAATTTATTGCAATTATTATACTATTAAAATAAAAATTAACAAATCTTTTGATTACGTATACGTTTTGTTTAATTACATAAATGAAAAAAAACTAACGCACAAGTTGTTTTTTTATGAATCTTTTAAACATTTACCACCTTACTTTAAAAAATTTAAACATACGTTAAACGCATGTCTACTACAAATCCTCGTCTGAATACAATTTCGTTTTAAACATATGCTTTTGAAATCTATTTTAGGTGTCAAATATAACGTGTGATATGTTATTTCTATATAATTTTACACGCAGTGTAGCAATTTTGACAACATTTTAAACAATATTAAATTTTAAAACACTGATTAGCTAGACACGAGTTGAACACAATTTTATTTCATCTTTTGGAGTAAGGCAGTTAATATCTTTCATAATATTTATATTTATAGAGCACTTTAGAGTATAATTTAAAATTATATAGAGCGTTAAATAACGTCATATGTTATGAAGTGTTCATCTTACTTATGATATGTCAAGATTCTTGACCTACCAACACGTTGGTCTTACATAATATTGACTTTTTGTTATTAACACACTATTTACCGACGATTTCATCGTTAAATATATGCATACGAGTTCTACTGGCGTGTTTAAATTCCAATTATATAAATGAACGATTATTAACTAGACATTTTTTTTGGTAATCTTGTTACTTGTTAGACCATTAAACGTTATTTTTATTATGTTGAGTCATAATTATATTTTAAATAATTATACATTTAAGTAAAATAAAAAAATATTTTACTTTAATATAGTTTTTTAGTTAATTTGATTTTTAAATCGAATTAATAGCAATAATGTTAATTTCAATGGTGTGAATATGCGGGCAGTATTTTTTATGTTGATTCTGTTCTTTTATTAATAATTTTACGAACTTGTACAAAAAACGATTGAGGTTCAAGATCAAAACATACGACATTTATATAACCAAGTGAACTAGGAAGAAAGAAAGAAAGTATACTTTATTGTACACTAAGGACACAAACATACAATAAATATAATTACAGGTATAAATACAATTGGCGGCCTTATCGCTAAACAGCGATCTCTGCCAGGCAACCCTATTGCGGAGGATATTATAATCAGAGATAAAAGATGACCTATACACTGATTAACTATTAAAACTGGTTTTATATTTATCACATAACAAATACTATCATGAAACATCGAAAAATTCAAGCTCAAACTACTGTAAGTTCTAATAGGGTTTGAGACGTAATCCCAGTTATATAAGGTCAAAAAAACGAAGGTAAACGATGTGATCGCGTCTTGGCCTCCCATTTTTCACTGTCATCCAAACGCGCATTATTATTTCACACCTAACTGTTAAATCAGTGTAGTTTGAAACGGTAATAAGTTTTCTTTCCACAGTGAAGCAAATATTACGCGACGGTGTGTAAGCGGGCCGAGTAATTTATCAACTTTTGAGGTTATCGCCGCGAGCGAATCGATTGCGTAACACGTAGAGCTATAACTATATGACATTATAATTATATACTGATCGCAGAATGTTCAAATTACTCAATTTAAATTATTACGTCATTAAAAATTCAAAAATAAATTTTATCAAGTGGGTAATTTGTAACAGCCGATATTGTGCCGATTAACTCGAATTGGTAGAACTTTTAAATTTTAATATATAATTGATACAAACACTTTAGATTTTTAAGAAATGATTGGCCTTAAAATCGTGTTTGTGAAAAGAAAGCATTGTGATTTATATAAGTGAAGAATATAAAATTGAAAATTTATAAAAACTGAGACCATTTCAACGAGCCCCAACACGGTAATTCTGCCGTAAATTGGCGAGGAGTTGTGACCTGCCGATTCCAGATGATGCTACAGCATAAGATCAAGGTTACGCATCTATCTTATTTTAATATCATTCATAGTATAGTAAATTTCGAGTCGATTAGACAACTAGATTCTTTCAACGAATACAAAAGAGCTGAAAACCTTCAAACGACTAAACCGATCTTCATAAATTTTGACGACATTATCTTTTAAATAAAAAAAACCGCATCAAAATTGGTATATTCGTATAATTGTATATTAGTATATTCGTTACGAAGCTACTCTGCCACAAATAGACACACAAATACATATATAAAAATTATAACACGTCTTTGTTGGTCGGAGGTTAAATATAAGTAAATTAATTAAGCAATCTGAAATAAGTGTAAAATCTTTAATGAAAAATAGGCTTACACAGAATACTGAGCTTGCTTAACATGAAGGAAATCGAATGTATTTTTTTTGTAATTAAAGTATTCACAATTACTAAACATTGAAATAATACTGTTATAACTAAACGGATTTAATTCATTATCTATTATTTTCAACACACCGACGATTCAAACACGATTTAAATCCTTTTAAAGTTAAATTAGAAATACATTGTGTAATTAAAATGATATTATATGTTGTAATAAATTTCACCTTTTTCGTTTCGATATAATATTTTGATTTTAATACAAAATATACTTTATTCAAATATGCTTTTTAACCCTTAAATGCTTAATTTATTTTTCTTTCGAACTGTAAAACTGTTGTAAACTGTAAGCGATGTTTAATTGGCCAAAAAGAAATTAAAAAGAGTCATCTTTGCAAATAACTGACTTCGAATTCTGATTATTCCTAATTTTATAATAAGAATATTGCAGTACCAATTAGAAAATAAAATAGTATTCCTAAAAAGTGTGATACATATTATTATTTTAGGAAGACATTATTATGTTGTTTAAAAACCACAGCGTGCCTTTAAGGGTTAAAGCACTTTTGATTCGTCAAGTGACAGGTCAATTGGTTTTAGATTTTTTTTAAGCTACCACCGGTTCGGAATGCAGTCTCTACCGAGAAGAAGTAATCGATAGGAACTTTTTTAAATCATTCATACATAATGGATTTTAATTGCAGTTTATTTATGATATTCAATTAGAAAATCAACGCACATTAGATCCACGCCTCTTTATATCCAACATAATTTATAAAAATTAAAGATTTTCTTAAATAGGCTTTAAATTTATAAGTGGCTAAAGGAAAAATTATTTGCGGGATTTTATTATAGTTGCGAATACCCCACAAACGATACACTAACTTTATACTTAAAGATGACGTTAATATTTTTTAAAAAGCATTACATGTACTTTACATTACATTCAGAAGATTATAAAACTGGCATTTTAGAAAAAAGCGCCGATATCTTGGAAAAAAGCTTTAGAAAATTTAACATCCTCTTGCTTTCATCATCCATTTGCGTCCTTCGACAGCCTCAAATTATGCTCATTACTTTCATCTTGATGGAGTATTTCACTGGGTGTATACATAAAACTATTAAAAAGTCAAAATATCGGGATTTATGCGGAGTAACGTTCTTATTACTATTTTGTTCTATCTTGTTTTAAAATTCACTTTTTGACATTGGAAAGTAAGTTTTTATAGCCGCCACGTGCTTACGAATCGATTTTCCATACCTGAAACCGTAACGCACGCATTTGAAACGAAACCGCAATTGCGTATAATGAACCGGAGAAAAGTTTCGAAGGTTAAAACAGCGTTATAATATTTAAAACTTATTATTTTACCTTTTATACTATACATACTATTTTTTAATCTGTTAAATTTATATTTATTTTATTATAATGAATACTTTTTAATAGCCGATGTAGGCTAGTGGTTAGAATACGTCGATTTCAAGTTATGATCGCAGTTTTAAACCCACGCACCTGCTGAGTTTTCAAGTGCTAAATTTGTGTTTAAATTCAACTCGAGCTCGACGGTTAAGGAAAATATCGCGAGGAAACCTGCATGTGCCAGGAGAGATTGTGACAAATGCACGTTTATCTGCCATATGCATATGTGGTGGATTCAGCTCTAAACCTTCTCCTTAATAGAAGAGGAGGACTTTGCCCAGTAGTGGGCCATGTACAGACTGTTACTTTTATTAAATTGTTTTTCCAATAAGGCGGGAAATACATTTGTAAGTTTTGATCCAGACTTTCATTGAGATACACATAGGTTGTTCGTCATTGCGTTACACGTGAAAAGATTAACTGTCATTGACTTATTTTTGACACTCACTTTCCTAAAGTTAAGAAGGTAACTGTTACCAGGTTACATAGTTGTTTTATAACAAGTGTGGTTCTCGCCTAACACGTAGTTAATTATAATATTAAGCGAAATAATGGGATGGTTTTCCCCGCTTCTTTTATGTGTAAACAGTATTTATTATAATATTTCTTTATCAGTGTGGTAAATCACTTCTAAGGATTTTCTTAATGCCAGCTTATTTACTTACAATAACTAAAATCATCAAAAAATTTGCTAAATTCTTTAAATATAAATCTGCAATTAAGTTTTTGCTCATGTTTTTTCTAATAATCATTGAATGTAAATAGCATTTTTTGTGGGATTATTTTTTTGGATATAGGTAAAACGACTTTAAAATGTTGTTAAAATATTTAATTTATACTTTTTAGTTTATTTGTTTCGTTTGCAGATTCGATTTTTTTTTTGTTTTTATTTTACACTTACAAACCTATAGGCGGTAGTAAGTAACAGATTATAATTTACCTAAGTTACACTAGCCAAATGTCAACTGCTTATCACTATTTACAAAATATTGCTTTTCCCCATGCAGGGCTGTTAATTATTGAGGAGTTCTGGTGCTGCACCATCAGCTCCAGTTTACGAGAACAAATACACAAGTTACTATCAAAAATACCAAAATCAAATACTAACCTGATAACAATAGGACCAATTAGTAATTATATACATATACCCTTTCCAACAAAAACAATTTTAAAATTGATCCAAAGTCGGCGGAGAAATCAGTGAATAAACATTTTAAAAAATTCAAATCGATACATATAGCCAAACACAGCACATCCTTCTTTTTCGAAGTCGGTTAAAAAATAACTGGACTATGAACATTAAAGTCTAAATAAACAGCCGTACTTCCAAGTGCAAAACGTGAATGAAATTGTTAATTTTTGAATTCGGTCATATACTCGTAATACTAAGCGTGCGATATAATCTGAATATATAGTATAATACAAAGGTGACTGACTGACATAGTGATCCACACGCACAGCCCAAACCACTGGACGGATTGGACTGAAATGTGGCATGCAGATAGATGTTATGATGTAGGCGTCCGCTAAGAAAGGATTTTGATTAATTCTACCCCCAAGGGGATAAAATAGGGGATGAAAGTTTATATTAAACTTTGTCAATTTTAAACCGATTGGGCTAAGACTTGCATGCATAAAGCTACTATGACGTAAGCATCACACATCACAGACGAAGTCGCGAGCATCAGCTAGTACGTATATAAATAAATAAATATATACGCACACGAAGCCGCGAGCGAAATCTAATAGAAAATAAAGAAACGTTCAACAATAAATTTTCTAGTTCCTATACTTCTAACAAGTCTAAATTATATGTCATTTATATTCTAGAAATAATTGTGTATTTATCGCACGAGTGTATAATGTAATACGGTACGATAAGAGCTGTTTTTGTTTGAGAAATTCAAAGGTGAAATTAATGAAAAGTATATGTTTTCACGTGTTTATATAATGCAAATATTATCTCGTAACATATTATATTATATAGTAGAAACATCTCAATTTATGAACAACAATTGGCTTTGTCATAAATGAAAAAAAAACCTTCTAAAGAGTCATCTTTAAAGTGTCAACTGTGATTATTTTCATTCTTCTACATTAATTTTCAGTTTGTCTCAGCATTTAATCATTGCATTGAAAAAAAATTGTTTTACTCTTTAATTGAAAAGGTATAAAACATCAACATAAGGCTATAAAACATCACGCTACGACGCATAGGAAGCAGTAACAATAAATCCAACAATGAAACAACTAGAACAGTGTATTTCAAATAAATTATTTACCTATATATTACTAGCAGACCCGAAAAATGTTGTGCGCAATACGAGTAGCAGTCTCAATCGTTTCAAACCCAAACAAAAAATTTTAATCTTTTAGTAGTTCAATAAGATACACACGAATAGAATAATAAATGATATAATTACATTAAAAAGGTGTAGAAAGTATTTCCCAATCAAAAAATATCTCACAATCAGTTAACAAGTCAGCAGAATTAAGTTAACAAAACGGTTATATCCTTGCTATTCAGTTAATGTCGACTTTAATAACTTTTATTCTTTCCAAGGTTTATAAAATATGCGGAAAATCATATACATACTGAGCTCTGTTAAAGTATTTTTAATACCTCATACGAAAGAGGAAATAGTCTGTTTCTTTTAATGCCATTATTATTTCGCTACCAAGTACATAATAATTATGTGACACACTTTTTTTATACAGCGTGTTTTACTACAAGTATTTTGTATTTATATAATATTAATGTATAAGCCAATTCGGCTACAAGCGCAGTAAGGACGTACAGAACTATGCGTACCCTCAGACGCACAGTCCGTATCTGGTTTAATATGATTAATAACTATGTCATGTCAAATATATATTGCTTTATTATAAATTGCATTAAAAGATTAAACGGTTAGTATGGGCTTAGCTGGGCACGCACGTGAATTAAAGCTCCCATTCGGATAACGACCGTCTCACAAACTATGGCCTTTTGCGAGAGCATTGATTGTGAATAGCGTACTGGCGAATACAGATATGAGACAGAAATATACATAATAGTTTGTTTAAAAAAATGGGTTGCAAATGTCATGTGAAAAGAAACACCTAGGTTGGAAAAAAAGGCCTGAGACAGATTCTGATGGAAAAAATTATTTGACTGAGCCAAGGCCAACTCACTGTAACGAGTCTAAGTGTAGGGCCCTAAAGGCTCTACACTTACCTAGGCTTGTTGAGTCCCAAAGTTATGTAACGATTGGCGAAGTCGTGTGAAAGTAAAATTAAACTTAGACATTCGATTAGTCATTTCATGTAATCTTCTGTCATTTTTAGGGTTCCGTACCTTAAAAGGAAAAACGGAACCCTTATAGGATCACTTTGTTGTCCGTCTGTCTGTCTGTCTGTCTGTCTGTCTGTCTGTCTGTCTGTCTGTCTGTCTGTCTGTCTGTCGGGATGTCAACCCTTTTTTCTTAGAAATGCATAGACGTATCATGTTGAAATTAATATCATATACTCAAGTCTACGATGACATGCGGCCGTGAAAATATTAAAGTTCTAAGTCAACGCAATCAAAAGATAATGGAAAATATGTCGTATATTTTGACCATTTTAGCGTTTTCGCAAGGGAATCAAAACCTATAGGGTACTTCCCATTGACCTAGCACGATGAAATTTGGCAAGAAGTAAGATCTTATGGTACAAATAAAGGAAAAAATCTGAAAACTGTAAATTTTTGTATGTATGTTTGTCTGTTTGTAAGTTTGTCTTTCGACCTTTTTCTCAGAAACGCGTGAAGGTAACAAATTTTTATCAACGTCAAGTACTCAGAGTTGTAATTACTAAGAGCTGTGAAAAAATCAAACTTTTAAGTTAACGCAATCAAAAGATACGGTCATTTATATCACATATTTTAAGTATGATAGCGTTTTTAACGTTTTCGCAAGGGAATCAAAACCTATAGGGTACTTCCCATTGACCAAGCATTATGAAATTTGGCCAGGAACAAGGTCCTTTAGTATATATAAAGGAATAAATCCGAAAACTGTAAATTTCTGTTCGGGTGTCTGTCAGTCTGTACGTCTGTCTTTCAACCTTTTTCTCAGGAACGCGTAAATGTATCAAGTTGTAAATTGATCAAGCGGAAAATATATTAATCTTAGAATTAAAATTATATGTACTCGTAACAAATTAACATAGAAGTTGACAATGGTCAAAAAAACAATTTTACAAACACTGAGAAGAAATTTGTATCAATACGAAAACATTAAAAAGCAGCAAACCTTTATAAACAACGCAATGCAATCTATATATCGCAGCTAACAAAATGATAGCGCGATGCAGCGTACAGCTAATGCCATCTATTACAACATTATGACATTAACTGTGATATAATTCTGCTCGATTAATAAAAATTTTTATTTTAATTATTATTTAAATGCGCTAAAAATTATAAAATAAACTTTTCATTTAAAAGTTTTATCGTCGATTTATAACGTCATTACATAAATTACATTCAATATAAGAGCTTCACGCGATTTGATTTAAGTACTCGTATTGACTTAGTACGAAAATTTTAAAATTAAATTCAAACAGATCGAGTTATTTAATTTACTTATTTATCTACACATATAAGTCTTCTGGTTATTAGTAATATAATTAGTTATTTATAAATAAACAATTAGTTTTGTTCGAATTAAGGACTAATTATTTTCGTCTTGGCAACACTAATATATATTTTGATATTTTGATTGATAATGTAAATCTAAATATTTTACGAACGTAGTGCAGGGGTAGTGGAGTGTAGTAGAATATAAATAAAAATAAAACGAGAATAAAATATAATATAATTATGTTGTTAATGTCAAAGTCAACAAGTTAGTTCATTGAAATTGTCAAGAGATGGCGCTAGGTGTATCCTGAATCGCGCTATAACTTTTTTTTTTGAAAGTATAAGGTGTATTAGTACTTAAAATAAAATTTTGTGTTTCCGTAGATTGCATCCATGATCGTGTTTTAAATTAAAGTGCTCCTAAGTAGTTTCAAAATAGTTTTTGGGACGTGATCCATATTTACATAACATTTGATTATATTTAAGCGACTTCTAAAAAGGAGTGTTTTCAATTCGACCTTGTATTTAATTTTTTTTTTATGTTTGTTCGTCGATTACGCCGCCATTTGTGTGCCGATTTTCAAATTTTTTTTTTTTGTTTGAAAAGGTATACTTCCAAGGTGGTCCCATTGTCTTCAGGTCAGGATCAGATGATGGGATCCTGGAGAAATTGAGGGAACTCCTCAAATATTATAGGCAAGCCTATACCGATTTAGGTATTTTTGATAGTAACTTATGTTGGAACTGATGATGAAGACCACAAATGGCGTAGATGGGTTAGTTTTATATAGATTTCTATAAGTTTGTACGGAACCCTCGGTGCGCGAGTCCTACTCGCACTTGACCAGTTATTTTTAAGTTTATACCTAATTTGTTGAATCTGTATGTTTGTTGAGCTATATAACTTTGTTTAGGCTTACAAAAACATTTGGTCCACTTCGCAAGACAGCCATTCAAACTAGAACTTAACGGATAACGTACGTGTTGTGAATAGCTTTATTTAAAACTACACTGTCTAATCTTACTGAGACAGTGTAACAGCTAGAATACGGGAAAACTTAACGAAGATCGCAAGTCAAAATCAAGTAAGTTTTTCCATTTGTTTTCTGTGGTAAAGAAATAAATAAAAAATAATTGAAATTTAGAGTCATCATCTTTCTCAAATTATTCTTTTCTATAAATTATATCTTAAATCATGTGTGATATTTATAACAGTCAGTAAATTATATTAATAGATATCGCGATATTCATGATTCGTCATTATTTATTGATGAGCTCACGCAAGAACAACTTTATTGACAAATAGTCTGTTTTTTTGTGATCTATCAAAAAGCAGCAATACTTAATGACTGTCTCAGTAATCTCAATAAAATATAGAATTTTCTGGCAAGGATTACTAGAAACTAGAAAGTAATTTACTGCAATTTAAAAAGATCTATTCGAATAGCGTTTTCTTTCTTAATAAAGTGTACATTTCGTGTATAAATCAAGTGTCAAATATACGGTCTTATATCCAATTATGAGAAATTAAGAGCATTTCTCGCAACTGCCGCTGCGCGACTCAGTGAAAACTCAGTGGAAACAGAAGGACCGGTTGCACCACTTTAATCTCAATTAGTCAAAGGTATTACGCTTTAAGTCCTATCGATTAAGTATATTTGCATCTGTATTTATAATAAGTTAAATATATTTTTTTCATTTTTAATATTTTATTTTGTTTATTAAATTTAAAAAACATAAGCAGATTTATATTTAGAAATAATTAATTTACATGATTATGACAAAAGCATGAAATTAAAATAAAAAAAAAAACAATTCTACGTGAAATTGGCGAAATATTTTTTCTGATTTGAGTCAGATAGAATAATATTTAAGCTAAGATTCAAGCATCTTCGTATATCGTATTGAAAATACTATTTGACGTACATTTGATGCAATACATAAGTGCGTACTTATAGATCGAGCTTTGATGGGCCATTACATAACCGTTAAACATTGCCCATAGAGACAATCTAAAAAAATTACATAATATTTTAAAATATCGAAAACAGTTTCGTTAAATTAACAGTTCATTAATTATTAAGACATCATTGCTTAAGGGCGATGAGAATAAACTGAATCTAGAGATCTTATTTGTTACTTAAGACGGTGCCACCGTAACATGAATGTATCTACCGGCACGCATTGACTCCTTCGACTTTGCACGCGACGCGCGTCACTCAGCGCGCTCCGAATTCGCGCCATCGCGAAATAACAGTCCGTTAAAAATAATCTTATTTACTCTTTACTAAATAAAAAAAATAAGCTGTCAATCTTAACACGAAGTGCCTTAAATATTATTAAAAAAAAAAAGAAAACTGTCAAATTTCGGCGCGAAGTGTAGTGATGTGATTTATGAAAGTGTAAGTGGCTATTTCCACGAGTGTTGTATGAGTTTACATTATATTTAAGCAGGTGTACGATAAGACGGTCGTTTTGTCAAGGTTGACGCAATTTTATGGCTTACCTATTAACGTTTTACACTGACATATCATATTTGTTTAAAAAATTTGCATATATATATTGTTTTTTAACCAAAAAAATGTATCATTATTTAAAGACGCCGAATTAAAAAAATTTAAGGTATTAAATTCCTAAAAAAATAATGAAAATATCAAATATAGAAAACCTATGTATGTAGAATTAAAAAAAAAAAATATGGCTTAATAAGAAAACCGTATAAGAACTTATTATTATTGATTTATCATTCATCAAGGACGTCTGTCAAAGTCACATTACATCCTGTAATTAAAGTTTTTATTTATTACTATGTACCTACATCTTTTAATCATTAAATTTATTATTTGTTAATTTGATCTTTATTTCCAAATAGATTAAAAATTTAAAAACATACGCGTTGTTTGCATGTACGTCATAAAATCAAATTAAAAAAAAAGTAAAATAAAAAAAGTGAAAATGAAACAACTTTCAAAGAACACATTAAAAAATTTAAATTTTAAAATTAAAAATTATTTTAATTATTGTTTATAATAAAACTCTATGATATGAATAGACGGCGTTATCTCAACATGTAAAGTAAACACACTCGCTGATAACCTTTGAAACATAATATCTACTCGTCGGTGTTTTAACCGCATTAATTACTAAATTACATGATTTATAAAAAAAAAAAACTACAAGAAAATGGGTGTCTGAAAATCTAAAATATATAGAGTTCTTTAACGAAAACGTTAAAAATATATGCCTGTTTTTTTTTTTTTTTTTTTTTTAATTTATAAGAATTACGATATAATGACATACTGTCTTAAAATTTCAACAAGATGTCCATTACTTTTGTATAAAGATATATTTTAATAGGTAGTACAATCGGACGAACAGACGACCTTCATTTAGTTATAGACACCAACAATTCTTTGGACATACAATTTAAAAACTGAAGTTACAAATTAGAAAATAAAAAAATGTTCATGTTACATTTATATCTATAAGTAAGTTTAAATTATATAAATAATCTACGTATTATAATTTAGTAATCGACTTAGAATTATAGAAATAAGACTAACTATTAACGTAACCTGTATTAGTGACCTCATTGGTACATCCAATGGCGTCATATTTTGACTCAACTTTTTATACGGAAATCTGATAACTAAGGAACAAGATTTTATATTTTACTTAAAAAATATATATATGTAAAAAGCAACAGCGACTGACTGACTGATCTATTCAATGCATAGCTCACAGCACCGAACGGATTTCGCTGAAATTTCTCTGGTAATCTGGTAATCTGGAAAGGTATCTGTTAAGAAAGGATTTTCCATAATTCACCCCCTAAATGGATAAAACGAGGAAAAAAATTTGTATGAAGATATCTCGGCGCGAACGAAGTCGCAAGCAAATACTAGTTTACAATAAATTTAGAATTTAACAGCACATGCTTGACTTTTTTTGAAATCAATAGATGAATATAAAATATGCGTGTCATCTAATTCGAGTTTCAGTTACGTTATTAGGTACTTTGTTTCAGTAGTCAGGACAAATTAATGCTTTTAATTATTATAGATATATTGGCATAAAATTAGAATAAAAAAAATCTGATAATAATTATAATTTTTGAATATTTAAGGCAATGAGCTTAAATCAAATCTGAAGTAAAAAGTTATAGTTTTGGTAATTATAATTTACTACATGTGAAATAATCAAAACTCACCTCTCCAAAAAAACCCGCGACGAGAAAAATTAGTCATTTTTTACATTTTCAAAAGTGTAAGAATTGAAAGAAGTTCAAACATAAAAACAATAACAATTTATTAAGATTTATAATTCGCATTATACTGTGTAATACAAAATCGTATACGTTTTACTTATTACACCAATACGGAATCCAAGTGTAAAGGTCATTGTACCCTTCAAGTCGCGACGTTTTTAGCACTTACTGGAAAGAAACCTAGCAATATAGCCTTTTAATCTTTTGTGCTTTTTTGTTTTACTACACATTACATGTACAACGCATTAGTACTTTATAAAACAAGTTATTAACACTTGACTCTTGTGAAATAAAAATATTAACACTTTATTTAAATTTTTTTGTATTGTTAATTGTTTAGTGCATTAGCACAATGATATTTTAAGCTTTATATAGACTTAAATAAATAATAAAGTAAACGATTTTGAGTATTTTAAATGGTGTATGAGATTTAATAATTTAGTGTACAAATCACAACAAAATCATAAGTTTAATCAATAAAAAAATTATATGAAAAATGTGAATATTGATCTTAAAAAACAGCAGGCTAATTACGATGGGCTATGGCGATCACAAGATGTTTAATTCTGGCAGTAGATTTCTGAGTTTTGTACTAAAACGAGAAAACTTAACCGTTAAAATGTATCGTGTTGTCATAGCGATGGCTCCGCGTTATTAGCCTACAGGTAACCAGATTAAATAGCGCAAAGGTGTATGAAGTAATTCTGCGACATAAGATCTTATAGCATATGTATTTTATTTTGTTTTTTTTATTCATTTATATGTATATTTAACTCGTATATTATAGTTATGTTACGGTCAGGCTGAATGGAGCTTTTCCTTTTCTTATTTTATTATGCTCTACATATGAAACCAATGAGAAATAACTGATGTAAATTTACGAAAGTCAAGGAGCAAAACTTTTAAGTGTAATTTTCGCCTTATAATATAGTTTAGGACATTAATTTATACTTAACTGTGGCGTTATCAATGTTTAAGTTATTTACGAATAAGCCCCTGATTCGAGGTAACCTTGACTGTTAAGAGATAAAAGATTTTATGTTCTTGAATCTATTGTTTTATACCTAATTACAGTATAGCCAAGGTTAATGCACCCGCATGTACCTATGGATGTTAGTTATAGTCCTAACCATCATAATTTTACAAAGTGTCGCGACATTTGATAAATAGAAATTCCGTTCCTTACTTCCTTTTTCTCTTTCATCCCTTATAATTTTTAAGCTGTCAATGCGTTTGTACCTTCCCCATCTTGTGGAAGATAATTGGACGCTGATAAGCAATACTGTATCAAGCCACACAAACATTATTTTGAGAAAATTGCGTCTAAAAATCTCAAACGCATTCTTAATAAATTTGTTTGAAGAAGTACATATACATCTTTTCTATTCTATTTTGATATAAAGTATAATTAAAAGTAGATTGATAACAAAATTAAATATATGAGACATTTGAAATTCAAAACATTAAGAAACTTATTTCCGTGCTTATTTAGTTCAGATTTCTTGATGTGTTTTTTTTTTAATAATGTAAATTATATTTCGCATTATTAGAATACATCAATATCTCCGGATTTGACTTGTTGTGGGTTGACACTATTGCTTATCAGCATCCAATTGTACTATCCATTCGAATTTGTCGCAAGTACAAATAATAAGTTGACTGAACGACGAACCGAACATTTTTTTTATATTCTTCATAAAGTCAGGAAAACATTATTTTCACACAAACAAAACAAGCCGAAACAATCGAAATATAAATGAATTTAAATCTATAGAATTGTAAACATTTGACCTCTGTCTAACATGAATATTTTGAAGTATTGTACGTGGTATTTATAAAAGAATATGTACTGTAATATACTATGCACTTATTGTTTCCTTATTTTTTGCTTTAACAAAATATTTAGTAGCCAAAGCCGTGAATTACACTTATGAGATTTGCTCTCACTTTTATAAAGATTTACAAGCATTGTTTGTCATTGCTTTACGGCTGATGGAATATTTTTGACAGTCAAAGATTAAGGATACCTAGGTTACCAGGTTACAGAGTTGTTTTACGTCAATAACGAGGGTAAAACTTACAAATGTAATTCTCGCCTAAAAAAACATGACTTTGACGTCTCTAAAAAATTACATTCTGTCTGATAAAAAGTTACGGGTGCTATAAGTTTCAAGTGTTTGACAGTGATTCGATCGCGTAATAGAGATGATAATATGAAGACATTTTTTTAACTTTATGAAAATCTTTTTCGGTGATCGTTTAATTAAAAAGTATTCGAAACGTGACGTGTTAAAAAAATTAATAATATACGCGATTTTCTTTCGTTTTTAAATAATTATATTCCACGTAGTAATCTCGAAAATAAATTGAATAACTATTTTAAAACATATGTCATATGAGTTATTTCAATAGAAGGTTAACCGCCATCTTTACTTTGTACTTCTTCTATAAATGGACAGTTTAGATCGTACTTACGTTACAATGTTGTACTTAAACGAGAGACCGCATGTAGTCTCTTATGTGTGAATTACATTTGTAAGATTTACTCTCAAACTTTGACAAAGATTTACATAAGTGATTTCTTATTGCTTTCCACTTGAAAGGATTTTACTGTCAGTGCCTTGTTTTTAACATACACAATTTCGTAACTACTTACGATGTTTCTGTTACTAGGTTACAGAGTTTTTTATCGCTTGCAAGAGCAAATCTTACAGTTATGATTCCCGCCTGAGATGCGTCAATTTGCTTTGATTTACTAAATATCTGACGTCATCGTGATCAATCGTAATAGACGGGTATTTGTCTTATTTATTTAGTGAATACTTAAAAATATATTAAAACAGGCATTTCCTGTTTTGTCGTGGAATATATTTGATGCAATTTTTACTTATTATAAACTTATTTAGTATGAACTAAAGAAAATTGGTCTTGTAAGTAAAAATGTTTGTTTTTCAAGTGCGATATATTATTTTTTAGTATTCTCATATCACCTGTATATATAGTATATATATTTATATACAGTAACTAATCAAAAACTTTTCCATTAACTAAATATGGTCTTTATTTACTTGTGTGATATATTTACACTATATACATATTATTATGTCATTTTGATAAATAGTGAATATTAATCTATTCATTTTCTATGTTTACGGAAATAATCATAGTAGATATACCTGTGTATATATGTACATCTTGGTGATCAGGAGGAAGTATAGTAACCGCAAGCCCATTTTACTCGAGAGTGGTGGATTTAAGAGTAAAATTATATTTAGTACAGCCGGATTTCATACAGGATGTTTAATATATATAATTCTTAAGTTTAAATGTATATACTTAATGACACAATTTTAAAAGAGTACCTATTGAGTTTCTTGCCGGTTCTTTTCGGTAAAATCTACATTTTGAACCGGCGGTAGGTTTTAACTTTTAAGAACAGATAACAAATTCGTGCATACTACGTAATAACATATTATGAAAACACCTGTATTATTAATAACTTCACAGAAATAGATTATAAATCAAAATTACTATACACACAATTGGACGCTGATAAGCAATACTGTGTCAAGCCACACGGACTTCATTTTGAGAAAATGGCGTCTAAACATGTCAACCTATTCTTAATACATTTATTTGAAAAGGTATAAATCCATCTTTTCTTATCTTTTATGCTAAAGGGTATAGTTAATTAAACGTAGATTCGTATTATCAAAGGTTTAATACAATAATCAATTTTTCTAATGTATGAGCTTATTGTATATTTCAAAATATGGACCACACTTCAATATTCGAAACATTAATTTAGGGAACTTTTTTGCGAACTTATTTAATTTATATGACTTTATAAATTTTTTAATAAATACAAGACGCATCAGAATACATCAATATCTCCGAATTTGAATTTTAGTGGGTTGACACATTATTGATTATCTGTATCCAATTATAAACATATGTATATGTGTATTGAGGGACTAAGTTTTATAATGTCAAAAGTGGTGTCCGCGACATCGACTGTACAGGATTATTTACCCCGATTTTAAAAACCTATTTTTTCGCATTAAAAGTTGCTCTGTACAAAATTTCATTTAAATCGGTACAGTAGTTCATGACTGCGTAGCACACAGACTGTTACTTTTGCGTTTATAATAGGATAAAGATCAAAATGTCTGGAGACTTAGGGGCTATATTTAACCTTCAATAAAGTCGCGAAACGCGTAAGAAGCAGCTTACAAAACAAAACGAAAATTGAAACCTGTCGTAGTTATAATTAAAATGTAAAACGTAGATAAGTGAAGCGGTAAAAAGCCTCACCTTGGACTGTGTACTGTACTCTTAAATGTTTTATTATCCTTATTTAATACTAGCTGCTGGCCGCGACTTCGTTAGCTACTCACAATTTGATGATTTTCAATTTTCGCGAGAGAACCCAATTATTTTTAAAATATAAAGTTTTATCGTTAAAATTGGTTTCGTTTCTGATTAGCCGAACATACAGACAGACAAACAATTTTTTTTTAATTTATTTTATATATGTTTATTAAGTAAAAAGCGGTTATTTTAATATTTCAAACAGGTACATTAATTTTATTTATTTCTATACATTTTATTACTGTACTTAAAACTATTTTAATAACAACGATCATAAAGGTTATAAAATAGTAAAAATTTAATTTAGCTTAATAAAAATAGTTATTAAGTTCGTATTTCTTAGTTCATGTTAAAAATTATATTTTTATTAGAAATTTAAGTATATTGTTATTTTATAAAGTAACGATTCAAAATTGCTTTAATGTCTACTTGAATTAAGTATATTTTGAATTTAATAACTGTTATGCAACTAAAGATGTACGATTCTCGTGTTCCTTTATACATTCATATATATATTCATGAAACTTTGTTAAAAGATAAATATTACGAAGATCCCTTTAAAGGCGAGAATTACTTACTAACTTACTTTTTACTTTGGGAGGGGCAGCGGATGCGCATGCGCAAGCGATCCCGAGACCTCTCCATTTCCGTGTTGAGGAAGGCCATCGCAGGGGTTTTAGTGGGTATACATCGCCACATAAACCGATCTTCCCCCAGGAATCGGGTATCTTTTCGAAGATTTCCCCTGCGTAATCAAAAAAAAAAGTTATTTTCTTCTTCTACTTGCAAGTTTTACTTTTGTCACAGATAACAATCAATTACCTATATCGAAATACTAGCTGTGCCTTGCGCTTTCACTTGCATTTGTGGTTACTGCTGCGCTCCTATGAGTAGTAGCGTGATGTAATATAGCCTATAGCCTTACTCAATAAATAAACTATCCAACGCAAAAATAATTTTTCAATTCGAATCAGTAGTTACTGAGATAAGCGCGTTCAAACAAACAAACAAACTCTACAGCTTTATAATATTAGTATAGATGTATGTTGAGTATCAATAATATATCACTGACAGTAAATATACTGACAGTAATATAATAATTTCCAATGTATACGCAATTCATGTAAATATTACGAGATATGTCCACAAAACTTATAAATGTAATTCTCGAATGAAATTGAAAAAAAAATCTATACATGAAATCTAGATTGTATAAATTTGTTTGTTCTTGAGTAATACGGTATACTAGTTGCCCCGTGGTTTCACTCGCGTTTATGGTTATTGCTCCTCTGATGAAAGCTAATTGTAAAATAAACACACTTTAAGGATGCTGATAAGTAATAATCAGTAACCCCACAAAAGACAGTACGTCACGTATTTAACATTATTAAAAAATAATCAAATAAAAAAGTCATATAAACAAAATGCGGAAGAATGTATCTGAATTTAATTTTCCGAATATTGGAGTGTTTCATATTTTGCAATATACAGTAATGTTATATATTTGAAAAATTCATTATTAGTTAAAGATTTTTATTATACCGATCTGCCTTTAATTCTTTTAACTTTTATCAAAATTGAATACAAAATATGGATAAAAATAAATTTATTGAGAATAGTTTTGACATATTTAGACGCCATTTTCTCAAAATGAAGTCCGTGTGACTTGTCATAGTATTGCTTATCAGAGTATATATAATCTGTGAGACGACAAGCGACAGACATAACACGAAGAGCATCTTTACAAACTGTCTCTTACATAGCACTTACGTAATATTTGTCGGAAAAAGTGTCATTGTTCGCACAGTCGCAATTAAATGAAAGCATTACAAGCACATAACCGATGAATTTACATAGTTCTATTTCCGTATTATTTAATCATTCATCAAATTTTATGAATGAAAGAACAGTCTTTTCAAAGAGACTAAATAGAAAATTAAATAAGATAGTCCTGATTTTGGAATTTTGTTATATTTAAAAATCTATCCATAACGCGAGAATTATGTTTTTAAGTTTTGCTATCAGGCGGGAATTACATTTGTAAGTTATTAAAACTCGTAATTGATATAAAACAACTGGTTAGTACCGCTGAGTTTTCAAATGAAAAAGTTAAAAATTCATCTTATACTTTCATTAAATGTCATTTGAAAACCTCAATTTGTGGAGAAATTCTGACATATTTGCCACCCCGCATTGTAGTAGCGTGGTGGTTCATAATGTTCTCATTAATAGAAGTGGAGGCTTTTGCCCGGCAGTAGGACATTTTAAAGGCTGTTATTCACACACACAATACACAATTCTACTACAAATGAAAAGATATGCATCTAAGTATTTCATGATTGCTTGCGTGATAGGTTTAAAATTATTTAATGTTGCATGTTTCCTCGCGATGTTTTTCCTTCGCCCGAAAGCACGAGATGAATTCTAAATGAAAACTCTTAAAAATCTCAATATTTACTGTCGTTAGTCAACCTTAGATTAAGAAAAGTTAAGCATTTGTTTATAAATGAAACATTTATGATGTTAAGCTTTTAAATACCAATATATATTTTTTTCTAAATAGGAATTTACAAGTGGAAACTATGGCTATCAAAAAGAATGACACTGACAGCAAATTCTTTCAGGCGTAAAGCAATGACAAAGAGCTTATGTAAATCTTTATAAAAGTCTCGGAGCATATCTTATAAGCATTTCGGTTAAGGACTAACTGTAAAATTCACACTATTTTAAGGTGTTTTCAAAATTAAGTTAAGTTTGGATTCTCGACCCCACCGATCAATCTCCATCGTGTTTTCTCCATTCCACGTAACATTGGTGAAATAACTTGTGTCTAATTGGTACGACTAAAAGCCACCCACCAAGGAATTTAATTGAAGTATAATTTTCGCCTTAGGGCGCATTACCCTTAAAAAACTTAAAAACGACATTTATGATTTTCAATGTGTTTCAACACACAGCGTGTAAGTATTTTTTTTAATAATACTTTATCAACAACTTTACACGTTACATATTTATTAATTTCAATAAAAATACTTATTTAAACAAAGGTATCATATTTTTTTTTGTATATCATATTGACTGAAATATAATATGGTGAATGCCAGCCTTCGTAAGAATTTATCAATTTTTTCAACATTAACAAAAGACTAGGATATGATATACCCTTATATCATATGAAATATAAAGCCACTCGCTTTCATTTGTACCATATATGTTTATAAATTTTGTTTTATATTTTTTAAATTATGTAATTCGTAAAAGTAGCAATTCTAATCCATTTGAAACAGAGAATAGCAAATCTATTAACAATTCCGCGACTTAAATCACTTTATAACTGACTTCGTAATAGGAGGAGGTTCTATGTATGTATTTTTCAAGCGAAACTGTAAATTAATAAATCAGCCAAGTGCGTGTCGGGCCACGCACAATGTAGGGTTCCGTAGTAGTCAGTATTGTCAAGATCGGTCAAGCAATCTTCGAGTACCTATTTTCGTAAAAAAGTTTACGACGAACTGGGAATTTCCTTTTTTAAGTCAGTTTATACAATATACGTACTTAAAATTTAAAATCTTTTATTATTATAAAATTATTTTTAAATGTAAAATGAATGTTTGAATGTGAATTATACTAACGATTTTGAACTTTATATGTTCGTCGATTATTTATTATTCTAACACTTGTAAAATATACTTAGCGCCGATAATTTTCCTTCCTGATTAGCGCCTATGAAATCTATGGAGATTTGGTTGAAAACTTCATAAGCGCGATTCAGAATCATTCGCGACATGTTTTATTGAGACATTGTTTTATATCTTATTTTATATTTTATTTTAATTTAAACTTATTAAATATTTATTTATTTATTCATTTAAATTCATATATTAATTTAAAATTATTAATATTTACATAATGTGATGCTTTAAAAAGTGAAATATTTATTTTTACTTAGATCATTTATAACTCGATAACCATAAGAACCCACATAGCCGTGATAATTTTCCTTTTAGATTCATTATATTTACCACTATCGTGAATTTTTTCATATTTTTAGACGCAACAGTTTAGTGGGTAAAGGGGGGGGACACTTGACTCTAAGAAAAATTGACACTTCAAAGCTTAATATTTCGGAAACAGTTCGTCGTTCTGAAAAATAGTTTTCCCACACCTACGACATTTTTAAAAAACCTATCTAACGATACCCCACAACATGGGATAAATGAGAAAAAAATTTTTAGTCTCTCTTAACACATAGGGAAGACACCCTGAAAAAAAAAATTTTTTAAGATTTTATTGTACGACTTTCTCAGCGTAATTCATATGTATACTCATACCGAATTACAGCTTTCTGGTATTAAGGGTTTCGGAGCAAAGCCGCGGACAGACAGACAGACAGACAGACAGACAGACAGACAGACAGACGGACATGGCGAAACTATAAGGGTTCCGTTTTTTACTACGGAACCCTAAAAAGCGAAAAATAAATAATGTATACAGCATTTTGAGTCACACAAGTGAGTTCACAAGTCTTACTTAGCAATTTTACTTACTTTGAAAGGTTTTACTTGCCGCTGACTTCAAATGTTTTATTCGGCGCCGATTTCGAATGCTTTACTTAGCACCGACTTCAAAATGTTGTAGAAAATATTTATATTTTGGCTTTTTAGTTAATTTTATTTTGTTTTCGAAGTTGATTTTTTTTTAACTTTTATTATTGATGTCGTTGTGTTCGTTGCTGTTAAAGTTTATAGAATGATAGCAGTATTTATTGAAAGAGAATTGATTATAAACTTTATATTACATATTTTATGACACTCCCTTTTCTTATTTAGGTAGATGCAAAAGGGCTTGACTTGAGTGATTAAATTTGTTAATTACTCAAGTCAAGCCCTAATTTCAAAATGCCTAATACTTTTTCTTGAAAGAGAATCTTTGCATATCAAATAGAGAAATTTGATCACATAGCTTTCCCCTAAAATTAGCTTACATTGCTAAATTTCATCTGATATATGATATAATTGTTATGGTAAAGATTTCTGAGGGTATTGGAGCGAGGCCTCTGCGGGTCAGTGTGTTTAGAATTTCTAATATCAAGCTAACATGTTCATATAAAAAGTGTTAGTTACAATGGCGAAATATATGTTAATTTATTATTCCAAATAACTTACACAGAATATTGTATTCTGTAGCAACAATTTACAGACGAAATGAGTTAGTCTTTTTGTACCAATAACAATAGAATTAATTAAAAAAATAAGTGTTACGTAATTATAACATTAATGCAAATTGTTTTAATCAATTAACCCTTATTTTACAAATTATAGTTTCAAGAAACTAGCAATTCAATATTTAAAATTCGAACAAAAATGTATGTTTGTGTGTTTATACCTTATGGGCTTAAACCATCAAACTCAAACGTTATACGCACAGTACGAATACAATTAACTTCCAGTAGTAACTTATAAAAGTCTTCTTATATGATTTAACACATTTCTTACATTCTATAATACATAAATAATTGATTAATGTTTATACATAATAGCTTTCATTGGTCATTAATGAATTTCAAACCGCAGATGAGTCTGCCAGTGACATCACTTATAATATAATCAGAGTTAACTTCCTGACTAGCAAGTTTCTCTCGTTTAGCGTCTGGTGAATATTGGCGAATTTAAATTTATAATGATCGTGAATTATGAATATGTATGGTATTAATGTGTCTAACATATATACATACAAGCTGCTGCTCGCGATTTTTCTCGCGTATACAGTTACTGCTTTGCTCCTATGAGTTAAAGCGTGATGTAATATAGCTTAAAACAGGCTATTTTTCCTCAATAAACAGGCTATACAAGGATTTTTTTTTAAATCGAATCAGTAGTTTCAAAGGAATTACGACCGTTCTTGTGTAGTGGTACTGAATGTACCTCTAACGCCGACGGTTGCGGGTTCGATCCCCGCTCAGGGCAGATATTTATATTATACTAGCTTCCGCTCGCGACTTCGTCCACGTGGAACAGTTACTTTGGGCTAACGCTGACTTTAACTTGCGACTTAGTTTATGTGTATAGGTGAGTAAGTACTGGATCTTATAATCTAATTAATATCATATTTATAAAAACACCTTTTCAAATAATGCATTATTTTAGATCAAATTTGTCATATTATCATAAAAAAGGTTATAGTGAGCTAACCTTAAAAGATAGACATATGCTGTCGCGGACGCGCGTGTCGCGTGTTTTTTCTTTTAGAACTTTTAAAGGAGAACAATTCTGTCATACATGATTTTTGCGAAACTTTAACCGTTTTCGCAGCGCACGCAGCGTAAGCTCTCTCAATAAGAAAATATACCCCGATTTTGAAATATTCTTTATTGGTGCTCCGCTCCTTTTGTTCTTACCGTGATAATATATAGCCTATAGCCTTCCTCGATAAAATGGGCTATCCAATACTAAAAGAATTTTTCAAATCGGACCAGTAGTTCCTGAGATTAGTGCGTTCAAGCAAACAATCAAACAAACAAACTCTTCAGCTTTATAATATTAGTATAGATTTTTATAAATATTTGTTCCTAGGTCTGGGTCTTCCCACCATACCTTGGAGAGCACGTAAAGCTGTCGGTTGTTACAACAATCACCTGATAATGATCGTTCCTCGTAATAGGGAAATTATTCTAGTCTAAATGGTTACTGGCTCGCCCTCAGTTGCGGAGGTCAGATGGCTGTCGCTCTGTGTAAAAATCAGTAACTCGTCAATATCTGGACTAGAATAGAAAGCAGATCCTGGTGTAACCGCGAAAAATGCTAGGTAGATGATGATCAGTAGTTTCAAAGATATACATACAAACTTACAAACAAATCTTACGTCTTTATAATATTAGTATAGATGTTACAATGGTTTCGATTTCAATAAATCGCTTCTGAAGAAATGTGATATACAGACTAATGCAAATTGAACTTAATGATATATTTTTACTTTATTGCAATATCGATACATTAATTAATTTGTATATAATGTATTAATAATATTAATTATAACAGAATTGACTACTTTCATTTTCCTTATAATATTTATTGTTACTAAACTAGAAAGCGTCACTATCGTTACAGATTAAATAAAAAGTTTTTTTTTTTAATTTTATCATTCTATTCACTCTGGAAAGATGCAGAGTTAATGGAATTCCAGGGTTAACATCTTGGTTATTCAATTAATCTTTTGGGCTCAATAGAGCAGTTGCAGCACAGATTTTATTAAAAAAGGATAATTCAAGACGAAACTAAACAATTTTTTAAGTGTGTAAATTGAATTTTAAATTCATATCGTGTTTACAGTCAAGAAAAACATGTCATATGTCGGAAATTCTGACAAATTAATATTCAAGTCGCTACATCGCTTTGTTAAGGCAAATATGTATCCAACTACAGGCAACAGTGAAACCAGCGGTTTTTTAAAGAAATTAGCGGGAAAAGAGTGGATAGTCACGTGATATAAAGAAGTCCCGCCCATCAACATTTGCAGCGGGTAGAATTCTGGCTCTACTTCGTTATTTTATTCCGATTTTCTCTGAATGTGTAGTACTTCCCCGTCGAATTACCCATTGTAACAATGGGCTACAGTTAGGCTGTACTACAGTACGAATGAAAGTCTATCCTGGTAGTAAATATAGACTAGCATTAATGAAGATTAGTAATATAAAATTAAAAAAAACTGTCAAAACAACACCTATTGAGGCCATTTCAAAGAGCCCCAACAAGATATTTCTGCTGCAAGTTATTGAGGAATTGTGTATCCTTTTTATATATATTTATTACAGATGATACAGTATCTGGTCAAGATTACGAAACGATATTAATTTAATATCATACATATTAAAGTTAATTTCGAATCCTACTAACTACTAGAATTTGCGTAGAGCCTTTTAACAACTAGAAATGAGCTGATAACTTTCAATCGTCTGAACTGCTCTTCATATTTATTGCAAAGAGCCATCTCAATTACCCCAGTTTTTAAACAAAAAACCGCATCAAAATCTATTCGTCAGGGAACTTTTTGATCGGGTGTAATAAGAAGCATTAAACTGTTATAAAATTCTGTTTAGGAACGAATTTTATACATATTATGGTATTTTAACAGCAATTCGTTAATTGTATTTAATTATAGTTTGAACAACGTATACCTAAAACATTAAATAATACCACATGCTTTTTAAAGAATTAAGATAATCATATACAATAAAAAAAGAACCAAAGTTAACGAACTTGACTACGGCTTTAACATTTAGTTAATTGAGCAACAATCAAAATTCAATCAGAAAAAGTTTGTTTATTCAAACCCAAATTAAGATATTAAAAATTATTAACAGTTTATTTGTATTCACAAGACATTCGAGGAAAATATAGTAAAGAAGTATATATTTTTAACAAATTCAAAGACAGGTAAGAACGCCAGTCAATGACGCATTTTAACTTAATCCCAGAATTTCCATTTCCTACCACTTTATTGGTCTCTTGCCGCTAGCTGAATTACAAGTAGGCTGAGTAGGCTGAAGCCTGATTAGGAGGGCAGTAGGCTGAGTAGGATGAAGCCTAGGTCGGCAATTTTGGGATCCGTTTCTATGTTTTACAGAAAGTCCAAAATATGTTAACGTGTTTCACTACATTATTTTTTAAATTTGCGTAGTCGCGTTTGATTACGATGCGGAAACGAATTGTATGTACTATCGAAATATGATTGTGAACTAGGGGATCGAATTATAAGGGTCGGTAGAGGCTGCAAAATTTCTATAGTCTATAGTCTACTGACGGCAAAAGTAGACCGCCATTTATTCTTGTTGTAAAAATGATTGATCCTTTATCCAAGAAGATACGATGAGGCTAAGAAATTTTAAATTAAACCATTGACCTATTTAATTAGTAACTATTCTATGTTAAGAACAGATTTTAGGGCTCAGATACCCAGGGGCTAGTCCTCAAAAGGCTTATAGTATATTTATAGAAATGACGAAAACTTCTGACTTAACCATGGAAAACAATTTAACGTGAGCAAAAAATTATAATTAACAATAATAACTATAAATATTTTAAACAAGCCGTAATCGAGATTTGTTTGTACACGATTTTTTTAAACAATTATGTTAGTCCAATTATTTAAAATTACAAGATCAAAAATAATTGTTATTAAAAAAATTAAAATCTCGCATCTGCCTAATAACAACATCTGACGATTTAAAATCGTTCTCGATCGTTTATTCGTTTAAAACTGTTTAGACAGTTCACGTCCGCCATGTTGGTATTTTGATGACGTCACATACTGTGACACTACGGGGAAGATTACGAATCTAAAGGACACCTGCCACTTCAAAATCAGTCAAGCCGTTCAAGCTACAGGGGGTCACAAAGACAGAGACATACATACATTTCCTTCTTGGTCAGTCAGATGAATATTTTTGTCATATTTTCTAAAATTTTTCATGAAAGTATCTCAAAACGATGCTTAGTTTGAAAGAATTTATTAATTCCAACATTACCATATCCAATTAATCTTTCGATTCTCGAAAAAAAAAGATGTCTGTTCATCATTTTAAAAGCTTTTATAAACATAAGTTAATTAACCTATACATTATACTAGAATAGAAGAGATTTTGTTGTTTGAATTCGCTAATCTCGAATCGAATCATTATTTTTTGCATTTAATTTTCGAATAATATTTTTTTGCTCGTTTCGAAACCCACCAGTTACCGAAGTTAAAGTTAAAAAAAAATTATAGGTAGCTATTTAATTCCATGCGGTTATGGTTGCTGCTTCACTCCTATGAGTCATATGGTGATGTTATATGGCCTACAAACAAGCTATTCAACGCAAAAAAAAATTCCAAATCGGATCAGTAGCTTCAGAAATTACCCTCTTTATACAAACAAGTAAACTTTACCTCTTCATAATATTAGTATAAATAATGTTACGATATAGCCCATAGGATCGGAGCCATACCCCACAAGCGTCACAATACGGATGCGATACAATATTAAAGCGGGTGAATCTGCGAAGACCAGTTAGTATTTTATAAATCGTCTGATTAAATTTGAGATATTCCACCAACCGTATAAGGAGTAACGTGAAATTGAAGACGATTTAAGACCATTATATTGAAACGTTTTCAATTTATTTATAACGATTATATTCTGTTTATAACGGGGTTCCGACTTTCGAAGTTTATTGACTTTTTTATGCAATTAATTTATATATTTTATTTAAAAGTTAAACGTTGAATTCACATGTAAATTTTTTTAGAAATCATCTAAATATTTATTAAATAATAATAACTTGAGTCTTGAGAGTAGATTATAAATGTAGAAGTTAGAACGGCCTTTTTGTCTCCTATTTACCTTTTCACTTTTACCTTAATAAATTTTGGTACAAATATACCTAAATTGGAGATAGAATTGTTTTCTTAAAGAAATAGGCTATTTAAAATAATTATTCTAAGCAGACGAAGTCATTGGAAATAACTAGTAATATTATCGCCTAAATAAATATATAGCATTTAAATCGTTAAAACAGATACAAAAAATTTTCCAATTAATGAAGCTACCACCGGCTCAGAATATCGATTCTACCGAGAAGAACCAGCAAGAAACTAGACAGTAACTCTTTTAAAAATTATTTTAGCATCACCTATCACAGAACTAGTTTTTTCCATCGAGTGGTTTCTGCGTGATGATGTATTCGCGGCAAAAAATTATTGGCCTCCGACAGAGGCCATATAAAGGGTTATGTACAAATATACATAGCTTCTACAAGACAAGATAAGCTAGATATGTAATATGTGAGATATTAATTGTAGCATAATTATAAAATTCAATACATTTTATATTATGGGAGTCGAATTAAAAGAATATTTTTTCCTGAGACAGCCTTTTCATTGAAGAAACTTATAGGCTATGATACATCACGCTAAGCGCATAAAAACGGATGTTTACACTATCTGACGTTAAAACTCCCATTTACCGGTACCCATTCCAACATACAGGCAGTCGCTAGCTGGTTGCTAAGCAACGCCGTCCAAAGCGGTCGGTTTTCTGAATCCCAAAATCCACGATTTTATAACAAATCTATATTTAAATAATACCTTTGACTAGAGCTGAAATGGCCTAGGGGTTAGAACATGTCGATCTCAACCGACGATCGCGGGTTTAAACCCTGGCTAGCGACACTGAGTTTACAAGTGCCAAATTTGTGTTTAAATTCATCACGTGCTCGGTTAAAGAAAACATCGTGAGTGAATGCATGCGCCGGAGGAAATTCTGAGACCGAAAATATGTGTCCACCAACCCGCAGTGGAGCAGCGTGTTGGATTAACTTCTATTCTCATTTAATAGAGGAGACTTTTGCCCAGCTGTGGGATATTAACATGCTGTTACTTTACTTTTTGTTGACTTATTCACATTAAATAGACACAAATCAATGGATTCATAGAGACAAACTCAACGAGTTTCTCCAATCACTTGCGTAACTCAAGGACGTGTCCAGATGTCCGTTCAACTGCAGCGAAAGTGAAGTCACGTGGGCCCGCTTCCCTACATAGCTCAACTCGCAGGAAATCCCATTTTCGAAGCGTCGGTCTGTCCGGTTCGACCCGTATTTAGAAATACTAGTCATAATATTGTTTTTTTTTCAATGTTGTCGGCTTTTGCTTTCCATTTTATTTACGTAGATGGTGTTTTATATGTATTGATATATTATGTTCATTCTATTGACGTTAATAATCTAATTTCCAAACTTGCTGATTTTTTGGCTCAAAGATACGACTGTCATACTTGTCACTATCTGGTTGCTTGGCAACGTCGTTCAAAGTAGTCGGCATGCTGGCTGTCAAAATGGGTATGCTTATAACATATGTGTTATGCGTGAATGATATCTTATAAGAAGATTAAGCATCTGGAATTTTTACTTGTAACTGAGCAACGATCCGCCCAATCTTTCAAAATTGGAAGACATTTTTGGAGGCAAAATTCATGCGCTAATATCTATAGTTACAAAATTCTATTGAAGTAAGCGTAAAAGTTATATGCATGTACTGCATGCTTTGTCATAATTAGTGTAGACATTTTCAGCGTCAAATAGGACCAACATTACATATAAATTACATATTAAAATATTATTGTCTTTACGTTATCGGGGTCCTTATATAAGGACCCTGTGCTAATGCATCTTGTGCCCTTATCGTAAGGTCGGAATTCGTCTAAATACATCATTATATGTAGGTAGCAAAAAGACCATTGCAACACGCCAATCTTCCATATTTTGTTACACTTCATATCAAAGAGCACCGCTGTTCTGATGAAAGCGGTAAACCAACGGGAAAGTATCACCGCTTTGACGGAAACGGTCATTTGTCACTTTATATCTCTCTATGGATAATAAACAAAAGATTTCAGTATGAAATAAACCTGAGAATTGCATACAAACATAACTTTCTTTTTACACTAATGTCATTATGTTTTTACGTCACACTAATCTTTGACTTTGATACTTTCAATTGCACTCTGTGTGGAAAGAGTCCCTTAAGTATTAGAGAATATATTTTTTTAAACAAATCATACAACGATTTCTCTAAAGTGTATTTGAACACAAAATATCCCGTTAGCATTGAAGAAAAAGCATCGACAAACGCTATTACACAAAGCTCTTCACCCGAGACGCTGCAGGTTTTTCTACGAAGAATTTTTGCAGACGCAAACATAATATATGTAATAAACTCCCACACTTCTACGCAATTATAACTGTAAGCATTTAAAGCAATTTTATATTTAAATTGACGATTTAAGTGAACAACTTGTATTTTCTACTTTCCATGGTCGATTAATTTAAAGAAAAACTGAAAGGAAATTTCCATGTGTAGGAAAAATTGTAACAAACATATCATATCCTAAATGGAGAAAATTTATTATTCTACTTAATAATTCTATGTTCGTATTAAAGTACTGGTCTCCACATGACCGTAGTCTCCTTCTGCAAAACCTTCATGGTTCTGGAGATAGCATGGCGAGCCCGGGAAAAGTCCAACGGGCGAAGACGACCGATGCATCATCCTCCAGGCCTCGTAACCCCATTAACGCTAAGGGAAGAATTAATAAAGCTTCGGTTGTGGGTTCGTGAGATGGGGGGTCTCGAACATCCTTTTTCATACAGCCCCGAAGAGGACGGCAATAGGGATGGCCTCGAACTGCTGTACGCACACTTAGCTCTCATGAAACATCACGGGAGAGTCAATAGCACTTGATCCCACGGCCTCTTCATTTCCGTGTTGAAGACGGCCATCGCCGCAGGGTTTAACTGGGTATAAATCTCAAAAATACAGGATACCCAATCGTGATAATATTTAATAATATGCGTTATACAGCTTCATACTCGACAAAACTGTTGAGTGTTAGAAAACTTATGGTACCGCAAATGGTGGAATATTAAAAATCGATTTATAATAATATATTCTACTACACACCGAGTACTTTAAAACAAATCGAAATAAATAAAAAGTGAAAAGAGAGTTTGTTTTTATTATTTGGAAAGTGAATCAATGGGCATTCTAAAGACATTAGCCGCTTCCATGGGCTCTTATGTAAAGTAAAAGTAAAGTAACAGCCTGTAAATGTCCCACAGACCTTTCCTCCTATTAAAGAGAAGGTTTAAGAACTTAAAGAACATTGTTGCTCCACTGCGGGTTGCAGGATATACATGTGTCAGGATTTCTCCGGACGCATGCAGGTTTCTTCACGAGCGCTAGATAAATTTAAAAACAAATTTAGTATTTAAAAATTCAGCGATGCTAGCTAAGGTTCGAACCTACTGGTTGAGATTGACGTGTTCTAACCATTAGGTCCTCTTGGCTCTTATGTTCCCTACTATTATATGGACGTTGATAAGCAATACTATGTCAGGCCACATGGACTTAATTTTGAGAAAATGGCATCTAAAAATGTCAAACCTAGCATTGGTATAATAAAAAGTTTCTTAAATGTATGAGATAATTACATATTGCAAAATATAACACACTTCAATATTCGAAACATTCAATTAATAAAGGTTTTCCGAATTTATTTACTTTAGATGACTTGATTTTTTTCTCTCCAAAGTTACCTTTTTATGGGTTAATGCATTATTGCTTATCATCCAAACGTAATTTATTCAAGTGCGAATTAACCGAAACCGTTACCGTGAATTACCTAAACTACGTTAAGAATTCAGAGTGTTCTGTCGGCTTGTCTGTCACACATAATATTCTACGAAACGACGGAAACTAGGACGCGCGCGTACCGTGAATACTTAAACTTTATTTACCTCTGGCTCGACCTTCCGAAGGCGACTTAAAACGTGACCAGTTTAAATGACGCGACATAACTGATATTAACTATGTTAGATTTTTTAAAGCGGCTATTTCATCCGGCTCGCATACGAAGGGCTTCATCCATACTTACATACTAATAAATCAAATTGAGGCGCCTGTTTCTTTTTTTTTAATTATCAATTTTTTTATTAAATATAAGTAAAAGTGTATACGTCCAAAAATAATTTTAATGTTTTGTCTATCTGTCTGTTGAGGCTATTCTGAAACGGCTGGACCGATTTTGATGGGACTTTTACTCGCAGATAATGTTATAAGGAGTAACTTAGGCTTTAGTAACTTTTATTTTCGAAATTTTATTTAGATTACGTTTTCACAGACGAAATCGCAGACATGGTACTACCATACTAAACACACTTTTTTAAAAGAAAAAAAGAAGTGTTAAAAATACGTAAAAATTTGTTAATTCCGACTCGCACTTAGCCGGTTTTTTATATTGGTTGTTATAGGTAAAATATGTATAAGTTAATTTAAATGTTATATCGTAAATAACACTAAAAATATTTACTTTGTTCGTTGTACTTTGCACAGACTTCAAAATATTGTTAAATACATTTTTTTTTTGCTGTTTAGTTTACTTTTATTAAATTCGTTTCTGAAGTCGAATTTTTAAAAACATCATAACATTTACATTTCGTACCATTGGATTTCAGCTAGCTTCAACCAATGCAATTTTACATTACACCTTATTAAATCTTCACTAGATTTATAAATCTTCTGGAGATTAAAAAAAATTAAAATTGTTCCAATACTACAAAAGATTTAAACAAACGTAAAACGCGTGTTTATAAAAATCCGTACTACAAATCCGCGTCCAAGCACAGTTTTGAGTTAAACATGCTTTAGATATAGATTAACATACGTGTAAGTGAGTTTAATAGATGTCTAAAACCTATTTCAGCTGTCAAATGTAACGTATAACATTTTATCAATAAGTTTTTTTATGAGTTTATTCGCTGTTAAGCAATTTAAATAATATTTTAAGCAATGTTTAATTTTTAAACACTGTTTAGCTAGACACGTGTAAAACATGGTGTTAATGCGACTTTTTTAGTATGACAGTTAGTTTTCTAAGATTAACGATAGCAAACAATTTATATTACATCACAATACATATGTTGTCCACAGTTCGTCTGCGAATGAACAATAAATATTTATCAAGCTGTGGTCTCCTATAATTGAAGGAGCACACATATTGTGTTAAAGTAACATTGTTCTTTTTTAATTTCTTTGGTGTGTATCTTTTGTTGGAGATCCTAAAATAAAATAAAAATAAAAAAAAATAAAAAATTATTATAATTACAGTTAGTATGTAACGTAAGTGACCTTTAGTACAAGATAAATGCAGTACCTACCTCAAAGTGACACTAACCATTTGTGCCAAAATATTTAAATACTCAACTAACTTTACGATTTTGTAATTTACTAATTATTTACTAAATGTGTACGAAAATCTCCAAAGAATTGTTAGGAATATATCATAAAAGTTAATAATACTGTATTTTGTCTATAACTCGAGCTGGTAGCTCATCAGTATCATCAGTTATTATTATATATCGGCAGTACACCCTCCCTCTCTCTAGGATAGATCGCTCGTCTTCACTCTCACAAATATATACATAATTACCAGTAAACTAGTAACTAGAACCCCAGAGATAACATAACAAGAATAACATTTGAACTGTGTAAAGTGTTCATATTTAATTGAATAACTTGCGTATGTAACGAGTATTTAAGTAAATATGTGAGTTACAAGCAAGAACATTTTAATTATACACACGTTACGTAGTTTTAAATGAATGTTAATAGATAAAGAAGAACAGTCTTGGTTCTGTCATTACGTGAAGGTTTTTCCTATGACTCTTTCTCATTGAATCCGTGCTATACTTACCGTCTTAACATCTTAACGAATATAATGTAAACTCATACAAAAATATCATACAACGCAAGTTACTTTAGAATTTCTAAAATAATAAAAAAAATAAATATTTTTTCACACGTACATAAAAAGTTGAATAAAACTTAAGTGGCGATTTAAACAAAAACACAAATCACGAACAATTTCACTTAAATGTGAGAAACGTAAAAACTGACCGAACGAAATAAGCTAAATCGTTTACATTGTCTTATATTCTGACATTTTTGTTATAATTATTTATAACTACGACGATTTTCGCGCGGAATAGTCGTATATATAATTATGTAGATAATTAAATACAATAAATTCTTTAATTAGTAAATATAGTTTAAGTAATAGTTACGTTATACAGATAATAAATATAAAAACAAAAAAAAAATACAAAATGTTATAATATAAATATGATACACAAAATGGCGCACAAAAAGTGATTAAAAATAATTAAGTGATGAAATAATTAAGTCAAAATGTGGGAATACCTCGCCGTGCTCCTGCTCGGCTTCTGGCTGGGAGTTGCCATATTCCTCTATGTATCCTGCTTCTGGCTCGAGGAAATACTTGGTAAGAATTTACTTTATATAATACTTATATTTTATTTAAATACGAAAATTTTTACGAATTACTGACATGAACACAAGGGCTAGAAGTTTCCAATTTTGCGTGGTTTCCTTTTAAAATACAGACGCACTAAGACGGGATTTTGCAAACATCGACCTCTAAGGGGTCAAAACAGGGTTTGAAGTTTGTATTAAAGTCCTATGTTAAGTGCATGTGAAATATGTGATCATTCGCTAGTTACATTTATAGTCATCGTTTCTTGATGGTTATTTGAATTAGATACGTGTTAATAGTACAATATGTTGCAATTTCGTATTTTGTTTTCATTATATCTGGCAGCGAAAGGTACATAGGCTACCTTTTAACACAAAAAAAACTGTAGGGGTTGAAATAGGGGTAAAATAGTGATAATAAATAGGAGTAATGACCACTATCTAGTAGTGTTATAAATTGAACCAATCCAAGTTTATCCTTTATGCTTATTTTTATATTTTCACGCGATAATGTCCGCATATTCCATGCGTGGTGGCAAGCATGCTGACATCGGCATAAGTATGCTAGAGAATCGCGATTCCGATTATTTTAACGAGAAAACTTGATAATATTTTAGAAAATTCTTTAAATTTGTAAAGTTTAAATGCACAAGCACGGTAATTTAATTTTGACGACTAACAAAATATTTTTAATTTTTAATGATATTCTTTAATATATAACTATATGTATTATAAATATTTAAAAATATATATGAGATAAAAGTGTATATAGGTTCAATTACGCATATTTACAAATTGGTCAATATTAAATGGTCTTGAAATCTAAAATAATGACTCTTGTAGCTATAATCATAACAACGATTCTCAAACAATTTCGTGTCGCGTAGGGTACGCGAAGAAATAATAAATCAAAGAATGTAAACAATTTTACATATACATTTTGTGTTATAAAAAATAATTTAAATTTTACGAATTATATCGAAAAATATATTTAACTTTGTTCTTAAGCCAATTTAAAATTAGATTTAAAAATATATATAGATACAAGATACATTACTTAGAGACTGTACTTAGGTGTATTTTATATCCATGTCCTAAATTCAATTTACTGTTGTGTGGAAGTTGTTCACGGAATATAAACGATCCTTTTCTTAGGTACAATAAATATTTAAAAAAACGTTAGCATAATGCAGTCTAAAACGTGACCAAAATATCCATAAATATTAATGAAATCTTATAACACAAAAAACTACGCACGATGTTCCATAATAATGCAATAATACCTTAGAATAACTTCATAATTTTTTATTTCACTCAAGTTTTACGCACGACTTGAGATGTTACAGCTTTAGGTAAACAAAGTCTTCAAGAATCTTCTAAAAATTTTTGATTTTTTTTTTCTTCGGAGTAAAAATAGTTGCTATTACAGTTTATATTCCATAATAACCTATTAACGAAAAAAAAAAAAGATTTGTTTTGTGTGTAGTATTAGAAAAGTTACTTAAAGGTTAACAATATATGTTATATCCTCTGCATCGATATATCTAGTGATTTATAAAGTAAAAGTAAAGTAACAGCCAGTAAACGTCACACTGCTGGGCAAAGGCCTCCTTTCCCATTAAGGAGAAGGCTTAGAGCTTAATCCACCACGCTGCTCGACTGCGAGTTGGCGGATATACAATATACATATATGTCAGTATCTCTTCCGGCAAACGCAGGTTTCCTCGCGATGTTTTTTTTCACCGCAGAGCACGAGACATATTTCAACACAAATTTAGCACTTGAAAACATAGCGGTGCTAGCCGGAATTTGAACCCGTGATCATCAGATAAGATCTATGTGTTCTAACCAATAAGCCATCTCGGCTCATAGTAGCGATATGTATATTATACGGATAATCATGCATATAGCGATATGTATATCATACGGATAATTATATTAAACTTCATTTATTTTTTATTGTCGCATTTAAAAAATCCTTTCATTGATTGCGATACATCAAGATTTAGTTGGCACCCAACGAGCATTATAAACAAAGGTTCTTGGCCTTTTTCATTATAATAATCTATGAAAATTTAAGACCATAACATCTTTGTAATAACGTCACGAATACAGAAAATATGTTGAGTCTTTTTTTTTTGATAAATATTTCACGTAAAAACTCAAATCTTATAACTAATTTATCTTATTTAAAATTGCAAACAATATTTCTTATTAACACAGTACCCGGAAAACTTCATACAAGGTTTTGCTTCTGGGTGCCATTAGCGCGAAGTATTAAAAAAAAGTTACATAATAATGTTTCATATCATACAGCTGAGCGTTAACGAACATTAAAGAATAATTTAATCTGCATTACGCTGTTTAAAATTGCATTATGATACATTCTGTCTTTTTCGACATAAGGTGAACATTTTGGGTATGTACCAAGCAATAATCTACACTAATAATATAAAGATTTAAGATTTGTTTGTTTGTTTGAATAGGCTACGAAACAACTAAACAGATTTAAAAAATAGTTTTTCGTTGGGTAGCCTAATTATTGAGGAAGATTGTACGTATTATATTGTATATGAAACCGCGAGAGACGTTAAAAATCTGTACCCATTTCCAATTTTGACAAGCTCATTAATTAACTTATTGGCCCAGAGATATTCTCGTCTCGACATACTCAGTCGCTACCTCATCACTAGGCAACGACGTCCCAAGTGGTTAACATTCTGGTTGCCAAAATCCACTAGCCTGTAATGGGCCTTTCTTATAGTGATTCGGCGTCAATGCGAGGTGTTATTAAGAATAACCACAAGTCGGTTTTTTTTTTCAAAACATTTGTCATTATTTGTCATTTATATTTAATTCTTTGTTTAAAGGCATTTAGTTGTACCAATTAGAGACCTATTATTTCCCCAATGCGGAATAGAGAAAAAACGATGGAGATTGTTCAGTGGGGTCGAGACTCCAACCTTAATTAAAATTTGGAAACACACTAAGATAGTGTCAATTTCATTGTTAATACAACACAAAAATAATGATAAACATTATACATAATAGTACAAAAATATAAAAACTATTGGATTGGATGAATCAATGTCCTATTGACATTAACACCATCCTAGGGGTAATATGGGTAACCAGAGTTCTATGGGGTCACGGACAGACTAGCTCGATAAAAATTTGCTTGATTATAATTTTTTATGTAAATAGAAAAAGTTTTAATGCATTATGCTTTATTTATAATTGTTTGTAAATTATGTTTATGGTTTAAGATCAAGTATTTTGTGTGCCTCTCACAAAAAATTCGATTGGGTTTCCTGGAAGAACTATATTTATATAAGTTTCGAAGCTTGCAATCTCTTTTTATATTGTATCTATTCTTCTGACCTATTCTTGCATTCGTGGGGGCATCAAAATCGAATACTTACAACATTTCTGACGTACTAATTCTAATACTTAATCTGTTTCATTATTCCGTCTTAATCCGCGTCAAGAAATAATATTTTATATGAAAAAATAGAAATATTTTCAATCCTATATTCAAACAAAAGCAGCTATATGAGTCACGGTTAAATGAAAATTATTAATTTAAACCATATTTTGAAGATCTTAGCAACAGAATACTATATAAAAACACAATTATCAAAATTTAAAAGGAACAGATCACTCCCAGCATAATTAGTCACTTTGCAAAACATTATTCAAGATGAGCTTAACAAAAAATAGGAACAATTAACTAAACCTTATGAATAAGTATGAGGACTCATGTGTTTTTTGGTGTTTATTTAATTACCTCGAAATAAACTCATTTAATTATTTTGATATAAAAACTCGATATTTTCGTGATAAGCGTCATAGTTGTTTCATGACACTGTGAAGCTCGAGATGCCTTAGTGTACGAGAGATATTTATCGTCGCTTAAATTTATAACGTAAATCAATATAAGCTATGTTAGGTGAAAATAACACTCATAAGTTTTGCTATGAGACTTTCATAAAGATTTACATAAATTATTTATCATTGCTTTTCACCTGAAAGAATTTACTGCCAGTGTCTTATTTTTAACAGATGTAACAGACATGTCGTAACTACTTACGACGTGTTCTGTAACTGTTATGTTATCTCTGGAGTTCTAGTCTCTAGTTTATTTGTAATTATGAATAAAATTTGTGAAAGTAAAGACAAGCGATCTATCCTATTGATCATAGAGTTTTCATAGACAAGATACGGTCTATATTTATATTAATGATATATTCCTAACTGTTACTAGGTTACAGAGTTCTTTTATATCAGTTACTAGAATAAAACTAACTAATGTAATTATCGGCTTATCAAGGAAAGTGATAATCACGTGATAAATGGAAAAGTTTAAAATTTTCATATATTTTTTTAAACTATTTATTGGACGAACTTGGTCAGCATATGATATTGTATTACTGCCATTAGTTATCACAATAAGACCCATTATATTAAATATGAATAGTATAAATCGTAAAAGTTTAAAATATATTCATTATTTGTCGTAACAGCCTGTATATGTCCCATTGCTAAGCTAAGGCCTCCTCTCCTGTTAAGGAAAAGGTTTAATTAATCCAGCACGCTGCTCCACCGCGGGTTGGCGGATATTCATGTGTCAGAATTTCTCCCGACACATGCAGGTTTCCTCACGATGTTTTGCTTCACCGCCGTACTTGAGATGAAATTATACACAAATTTAGCACTTGAAAAATCAGCCGGGGCTTGAACCCGCGATCATTGGTAAAGATCGACGTGTTCTAACCACTAGGGCATCTCGGGATATTTATTTATTAATTACCCACAACCCTTGGGAAATGAGACCAAAGGCCTTCTCTCATATTAAGAAGATTTTTAGAGCTGCCTCATTACATGTTGCCAGATAAAGATGTCAGAATGTCGTCCGCCACACGCATGTTTACTCACGATGTTTTCGTTCATTCAAGCACGAGATGTATTTGAACACTTACTGCCATACTACAAAAGACGTAATAAAACCATGCTCAACACGTGTCTAGCTAAACAGTGTCAAAAATTGATCATTGCTTAAAATATTATCTAAATTGCTTAACAGTGGTTAAAATTACAACAAAAAACTTATGAATAAAATGATACATATTACATTTGATAGCTAAAATAGGTTTTAGACATCTTTTAAACTCACTTAAACGTATGTTAATTTATACCTAAAGAATGTTTAACTTCAAACTGTCCTTAGACGCGGATTTGTAGTACAGATTTATATAAGCACGTGTTTAATGTAAGTTTAAATCTTTTGTAATAAGGCAGTTTGCGACTCAGTGGTGCTAGCTGGGGTTTGAACATTGTTAAGATCGACGTATCTATCTACTAGACCATCTTGACTCTCAGCATCAAAATCTCTCAAGTAGATTAATATTTTTATTTATAATCAATTTTTTAAATCAGAAACGTGTCGCCCCCTTGAATATTAACACCTGAGGTGTTTGTCCTCTAAATCTAATACGTTAATTTTATCTTATATGTATATGTTAATTTTTAAATAATATACGTAATGTTCTAAGATCATAATAATTACCCCATTGTATTGTTTTTGCTTTGGTTTTCACCCAACTGTAAAAAGTTCTCAATATTACATAATAATTTATTAAACTAAATTGTTCAGTTTCACGTCACGCGATTGTATGTGAATATTATCTGTATAAAAACAACCTCTACATCGTTAGAAAGATATTTACAGAGAAGATTATTATAATTATTTTTAATATTAGAAATAAAAATTAATGGCAATAGAAATACACACTCTGTGAAAATTTCAACTCTGTATTCCGGTTCACTAATATTATAAAGATTTATATAGAGTTTAATTAAAGTCTCGATACTGCAAAAGTAGAAATATTTGAATTAGTTTGTATATCAGATTGTGTTTTCTTCGACAGCTGTTCAATGAAAACGAAATCATTGTAACATATCTATATATGTACTAGCTTACACAATATTCATAATATGAAAAGTAAATTTTGTTACTAAGTTTGTGTGTAGAAGTAATCTCTAAAACAACTGGTCCTATATAATAATAATAATAAATCAATAAACGCATCACACTCAACAGCCCCCATTACGATCGCGTGACCTCGTGGCGGGGGTCCGGAAACACTCACAACACTAACACAAACACCCAGACCACGACAAACATCCGTATGGCCAATACAGACGTTTGCCGTGAGCGGGGATCGAACCCGCGACCGTTAGCGCTTGAGTCAGTTGTAGTGACCACTGCGCCAACGTGTCTGTCAAAATATGAATAAATCTTTTTGCGTTGGGTATTCCATTTATTGAGGAAAGCTATAGTCTATATTACATCACGCTACGACACATAGGAGCGTAGCAGAAGCATGGGCGTGGATTTGATACGCGTTGATTTTCTATCAGAATAACAAAATTAAAAATGTAATAAAAATACAAAACGTATAAATAATTTTAAAAGAGTTACTATAGAGTTTCTTGCCGGTTTTTCTCGGTAGAAATTACAATCCGAAGCTGTGGTAGCTTTATAAAAATCTTGTAATTTGACGATTCGAAAGTGCGTCAAAAGCTCATTTGAATAAAGTATATTTTGAGTTTGAGTTTGCTTAGTAATAGTTTTCCATTAGCAGCCTTCGAGTAAGGAACCCTAAAAATACTTTTTCTTAGATTTAAAATAACAACTGAATAACCTTGATCACAATATCATATAAATATATTATGTTAAATATGCAACGCGAATACAATTTAAAACTACTTTCATATATCCATACTAATAGTATAAATGCAAATGTAACTCTGTCTGTGTGTGTGTTTGTTTGTTACATTTTCATGCCTAAGCCGCTATACCATTTTTTTAATTTTGGTATGTAATTAGATAAGACCTAATTTAATTACATACCTAGCTTTGGTTACTTTGGGTCGAAAATAAAACTTGAAGAAAGTCAAATAGGGGACAAAAATTTACACCTAAACCAAGTCGAGTACATAAACTGGTATAAATATACATAAGCATCTTTCACAGTCTCTACCATATAAAGATATTTTGTAATTATCGGAGGACTCCGTTTGGATGGGTGGATGGATGGATGATCCCTCCGGTCGGGGTGGCCAAGCGAACACGCGATTCCGATTATCCCCCATAAAGTGGATAACTTGGGGTGGCTAAACGGAATCATCCCTATAAATATGTTATACTATTTCACTATAAAAATCTGTACCAATTTCGCACTATGAAGAGCTCGTCAATTGACTTGGCTCAAAGAAAGTAGCTAGGCAACATTGACAAACAAAGTCAAAGTGATCGGCAATCTGGGTGACAAAATCCATGATCATGTAACATATCTACAGTAATATAATTGGACGCTGATAAGCAATACAATGTCAAGCCAAACGGACTTCATTTCGAGAAAATGGCGTCTAAAGATGTCAAATATATTCTTAATCGATTTATTTAAAAAAGTTTCGATCTTTTCTTTACTATTTTGATAAAAGGTATAATGAATTAAGAGCAGATTGGTATAGTGAAAAGTTTTAACGAATAATAAGTTTTTCTAATACGTGAGATTATTTTGTATTACTAAATATGTAAAAATTCTACTTATTTTTTTCGTACTCATTTAGTTTAGATGAATTTTAAAATATTTGAATATTGTTAAATACGTGACGCCTTATCAGAATACAATGTCTCCGAATTTAGTTTTTTGTGGATTGACTCATTATTGCTTATCAGCATCCAATTAATGTCGTTGCTACCATAGATACTATCTATCTGTTCAATGTCCTATTAATATTCTTACATAACATAAAAAAATAAATAAAAACAAAAACATTTTCCAGCGAAGCAAATTACGGTCGTTAGTTCAGGGTTGTATGTCAAAAACATCACAATGGCGGATATAATTGATGATAAATTATATATTATTACAGCGATTTATGAAATAATAGTTACAATACAACAGAAATTATGATCACGAGACACTTTGCTTACAAAATCTTAAAATACTTATAACGTGAAAGAATTAACCTTCAAACTTATCTGGCTATTAAGTTACTTTGTATTTGGGAATTCTACGAGTTCAATATGTAAAAATTATTATTTATAATATTAAAAATATAACATGTAAGTTCTAAAAGGTGAGAATTACACCTATACATTTTGCTGAAAGACTTTTATAAAGATTTACATAAGTTTTTTATCATTGTTTAACACCTGAAAGAATTTACTGTCAGTGCGTTTATTTTTGACAGTCACAGCTTCCGTAAGGTTACCTAGGTAAGTGTTACCAGGTTACAGAGTTGTTTTATATCAATACACGAGTAAAACTTACAAGTGTAATTCTCGCCTAAGACAAGAATTACTCTTGTGAGTTTTTTTTACCGTTACCCGTTAAATACAAAAACTTGGTAAAGAGCAACATTAAAAAAATATTTCTACGTTTTCAAAATAAATAGCTGTATCCGGCATGCTTTGCAATTCCACCTAAAGTATAGAAGTGTAGAGATTTTTTTGACCAGAAATCCTCGTGGGCGTTCTCAGAACCTACCAAAATTCCGATCTCTAAGACAAAGATACTAACGTTAATTTTTATTTTATTCTTTAAACCGTTTTTTAAATTAAAATGCAAGTAAGTTACAGCCTTATCTATACAGCCTACTAAATATACTACTAAGTATATTTACAGTTTCTTTATAAAATTTAAACATCATAGGAAACCTTATTAAAGAATAATATTAAAAAATTAATGAAATCAAAACATATTTTTTCATGATTTTCTCACATTTTAGTGTCTTTAATATTTGCTTGCACCCGGAATAATTACTAATACACCTGGAATGTTATTGTTTGATTAAATTTGCATCACAATACCGTTTTGTTAATATAATGATTTATAGACACATGAATAAGTACGAATGAAACACATTTTTTTCACATAACAATAGTATTCATGCATACCTAATTGTCTATTACGATTATTCGATCATTTAGAAATTGTATTGGTAATATTATAAAACAATGACTTTTATGTTTTCTTATCCATATATATGACGCATTTTGTAATAAAATATTCTTTTTTAATAATTATAATTATTTTAAGAAAATAAACATCTTAAACTAAAACAAATTAGAAAAAGAAACTGAAAAAAAATTATACCTATTGTGCTTTTTTGCGTCAATATTTAATTAAAATTAATTAGTTTTAATTAATTAAAGCATGTTTTGTCTAAATTTTATAACAAGTATTAAGATTGTAAACGAAACATAATTTAGCTTTTTTATTTAAATAAAAACAATAGGAAATGATTTACGGCCAATTAAAATTTTTGCAAAATTATTTAATAATCTATTACATTTAATATTTTATTAAACAACATAACCACTTTGAAGCATACACTCAACTGTTTTTTAATTTTTTACAGATCTACCCCAACAACGCCTGGGGCATACAGCTCACAACCACACAGGAGCGAGTGGTGCTCACACGCAGCTCAAGCGCTTAGTAGCGCGAGTAGTAGAAGAAGCTGCAGCGCTACCAGCACTCGCCCGGTACGCCGCCGAACCCCACACGCCCACAGAATCATCAACATATGAAGACCTGCTGGCCACTGCTATATTGAATAAGGTAAAGAAAAAACTCCAACTTCAAAAAAGGAATTACTCTTTAGAACTGATTTATATGTGTGTGTTACGTGTTAGAAAACGAGGTTAGCCCCATAAAAATTTGATCAAGATTCGTTGTCCAGCTGTGCTGGAGAATAGAGGGGGTCTATTCTTCAATGGACTATTGCTTACAATGATGGACAACTAGTATTTCGACCAGGATTTCTATTAAAGAACAATTATGTATTGTACGCACTAACCTACACATGCATCCACCAAGCACGCATGATTGAGAAAATCATATGACAAATTTTGAAGGAAAAAACTTCTTAGTAGTTCGCGTTATTAAAAATTAAAAAAATATGTAAATATATTAAAACTTTAAATTATCGCTTATGTTTGTGGTTTCCTGACGCATATATATTTTTTTTCAATAAAGTAGCAACAAATAAATTAAGTTTAAAAATTTTGGCTTTGAATATTTATATAAAAATATTATAATAATATATACTTATATATTTCTTGTTTCGTTATTGAGATATAATTAAGCTTTAAATGAACCGTACAGTATTGATAACCTATAATATTTTAATTGGCATCTGTCTTTGTGTAAATGGATGCATTGTCACAGATTATATAGTAAGAAATTAAAGATTGCATACAAAGAGAACAAAGAGTTGTAAATATATATATTTTTTAATTAACACGTTATGCGATCGATAAAGGATTTGCCTTGCAAATACTGTTTACTGAGACTTTAAAAATGAAATATATTTACTTACATATAAAACCTAACGAATTCTCATACGCAGTTACAAATGTATCCATAAAATTGTGGATCATAATTTAAACAACAAAATAATTATTTCTTAATATACGATTAAAATTCTTTGAGACTTTTAAAAATTATTGATTTTTTACTTTTTTTTTCGTTATTTGTATTTCCAAGGTCAAGTAATATGAATACTAGGTTTATTTATTTATTTATTTATTTATTTAAGATTCACCAGTGGTAAATACATCAACACGTACAAAGGTATACAATTTTAATATAACTTAAAACTGAATGCATTACCTATTAAGATGAATACCACTTGCAAAGATAAATTTGGAGATAACTAACTTACAAATAATTAATTGTTACTAAATCAAGATTAAAAATGACATGGATTAATAATATTAGTAAAAAAAAATAACACACAAATATAAATAAAATAAATTACCTAGTTGGCTGTCAATTTTGACAATATTTTTTTGTGAAACTTGTTTGATGAGTCTCCAAAAAGGTCTAAAACACTGTTCTCATTCAAAATTTTACATAAGCGAGATACAGGTGAATTGCTTCCTAAAACAGTTTTGCGGAAAGGTCTTACTAATGGTGTTATTGGTTTAAAAAAAAACGTATTAAATGATTGCCTCATTTATCTAACGATTGATGTTTAGTTGTTGTATACATTTGTTGCACGCAATTGTTACGCAACTGAGCCTTGTTGTGGCAATATCTAATACGAATTAAAAGAAAATCCGTATCCTGAGTGGATACAGTTTCAAGTGTTATTTATTACTTCTTTGTAATAAATTATAATCACGCTAACGATTTTTCGCAATAAATTAAATTTATTTGTATTTATTTCCAAACAGTAATTTGTCCACGATTAATAGCACTTTTAATCATTGAAATTAACTTATTAAAACTTCCGTTGGCGCTTAAAAATTTTCGTAGGAAAAATCTTATGAGTTCGCGTCGACGACACGCTAATGACGCGTCCAAAGATCTAAACCAGCATACCTTAATGTTAAGAGGATATTATTATTATTTTAATGTTTGACTATTTCATTATTTGAAAATTTCGCTTTTCAAACAAAAATCGGCAGTCTCCATGACTGCCGATAAAAAAAAAGACAATACATATAGTTATATATAACGTATACATTATGAACGTTAACATTGTAGAAACAAAAATAAGTAGCGAGGTACTCAGTTTTAACCAAAGTCAATATAAGAGAAAATGGAATTTTTTCATGGTTAAAATATTAACAAGTAAACTAATTTGTACAAGAAAAAAAAAACAAGTGAATATTATAAATATGAAAGTAACTCGCCTTACACTTCATGGCCGAACCGATAATCCGATTTTAAGGAAATTCAGTATGAAAAGTAGCCTTGAGAAAGGACGAAGATTGGTTGAAATCATTACTTATTACTACAAGATCTATCAGTTCTACGCCCCTACACTTGGTCGTAATAATGATCACTTATATCATATAAGTGTACTCCTTTTCGTATTTATAGATGGATACCGAAGCTCACTTTTTCAATATAATTTACAATTAGTGACCTAATATTGAGTAACCTCTAATGAGGTAAAATAGGAGTTTGATGGTAAAAGTTATTATTTTTGTGGCCATATTTTCTTGTTCGTTTATTTAAATATAAATATTGCTGAATGAATAAAGACAGGTTGGTGCAGTGGTCACTGTCACTGACTGAAGCGATAATGTTCGCGGTTTCTTTTCATGCTCACGGCTAAACGTCTGTATTGGCTATACAGATGTTTACCGTAGTGTGAGTGTTTGTGTTATTTGTGTTTACGGATCCCGACAAAGGATCACGAGATCCTAGCGTAGACCGTTGAGTATGATGCGCTGGTTTATTTATTTATTATGTTTGTTAGCGCATCATTTCAGAACTGCTGCACCTATTTGGTTAATTCTTTTGTAGCTGTATTTATAAATTAAAGTCAAGGTTTGTTTGATAGAACATTATTTACAAAATCGCACGGAAAAGTGAAAAAACTGGGCTACACATCTCCATATAAAAATTGAATCATAATAATTTGTACACCGTGTGAAGCAGGGCGGATATATTGGTCGAGACCAAGATGGGTGGGTTGTGTGGAAGTTGATGTGGGTAAGGAAGGAGTAACTGTTGAGATGGCAGCAGATAGATGAGAGTATAGAGAAGAAATTTAGTGCTGACCCTACGAGAGTTGAAACAGGGCAGGAAAAAGAAGGAGATGTGAAGCCAAGGCGATTAAAGTAACAGCCTGTAAATGTCCCACTGCTCGACTGAGTCCTCCTATCGTATTAAGGAGAACGTTTGAGAGCCTTATCCACCACGCTGCTCCACTGCGGGTTGGCGGATATGCATGTGTCAGAATTCCTCCTGCACATGCAGGTTTCCTCACGATGTTTTCCTTAACCGCCGAGCATGAGATGAATTTAAACACGAGCACTTTAAAGTTTAGCGGTGCTGGGACTTGAACCTATGATCATCGATGGAGATCGACGTATTCTAACCACTAGACCATGTCGGCTCATTTAAGATTAATAAAAGGAAATTAAAACAGCGCGTGCGTATAAAAACTTAATACTCACTAATAATGTTATTAAATACATTTAGCAAATCAATTGTAATTAACACAGAATGTTAGCGGCACGCTATTGGATTATATAATTATTTTTATCAAATATGAAAATGATAAAGATTAATTATTTTGTTAATCAACTTAATTACATAAATATCCGAATGAACTACAATTAAAAAAAAAAGAAATGCCAATTATATTTAAAATAATGCTAGCTCCATCAATCTATTAATACGAAAAGAGAAAATACTCAGACCATGAGCAACACACTGATGTCCATTACGATTATCAGGACCAATAATTGAACCTCTAACCATTGTTATACCTAGAAGCCGCTCGAAGAGATAACTAAATTAATTATTACTAATCGTCAAGAACGGTTTTGACGGTATGGAGGCTCTGAAACGGTCTAATCGATATATGACTTTTTTATCCTTGAAAGTCTCGATTTTGAAGGTCCGTCTCTTGTGGAGTTGTAGCTCCGAATGCCCTTCCCTAAAGCTTGTCCTGCTAATTAACGATCATAATGTATATTTGCAAGGTAATAGATTCTAAAAATATTTTTTATAAGCATTTGATTACATATAGAATCAGGTTATATCCAACTCAATGTTGTTAACAAAACCTTAGCGAAGAATCCATATAACTACTAAAATAATGCGAACTACGCATCATCACTTTAATTAAGGGCCATCAAAACAAGAATAATACTCGTATGTATTTATAAAAAAAAAATTGTAGATGAAATAAAAAAAATATTTCATGTTATTAAACTGTAAGCAAAACAAAAGCTTTAAAATAATCTAATTATATTATATTCGTACCTTTTCTGTTCATATATTTACACGTCTTAAATTAAAAAAAAATCCTTTGCAATATTGACATTTCTCTATCTATTAATACTCCATACAAAATCTATTAACCAATTCCAACAATATGTAATTAAAATCAAACTAATAAATATACATAGATTAAAAAAAACTTATCTCGGATATCGACTTAAATCTAATTCAAATTTTGAATCTGAGCCCAACATTGACAAATGCGAAAAGGAGATCCGGATTACAACAACACTATATACATTTAGACTATCGAGTGATTCCACGATATCGACTATCACTATCATAGATAACATGTTATCGTGATAACAGGATCGGCTCAAACCACAGATAGACCAAAGTGACCGTCGGTATAAAGAAATGGTAAGTATTAATTCTTTTTCACAATTAGTGTGAGTAATTATGCTTGGTGCTGATGTAGGGTGATCATTTTTTTTTCTTTTTTTTTACGTGCGCGGGTGACTTGTGTTTCTGACCAGTATGTTGAGTTTGTATGCCACTTTAGGAGTGTTAATTTTGTATGTGATTAGCTGGGTGAGTGGTTCTTATTTTTATAGTGATAGTGACATCTATTATCGGGCTTAGTAACTATTTTATATATAGATTTTTATTATTTAAAGTTTATTTTGCATGACGAAGTTAGTAGGTATGAGATTAGGTATATTTTCTTTATCAATTTCTTCGAAAATTTTACGTGTAAACATCTCACATGCACATGAAATTACATGTGAAATTAAATTATTTTTATACCACTAATTTAATCCATTTTTAATTGTAATGTTCGAAAATATACTGCAATTTTAAAGTATAAGATAAGAAATAGTTGTTTTTTCATATCAATTACAAAAAAAATTACGATTTTTTTTAAATAAGGACAGTTTACACACATTTAAATTTGGAATCGTCAACCCTATACTATTGAACGCATTCTCGCATCACAGTAGCGACCGATCTCTCCCGTGAGAATCTTTGTTCGATACTAATATCGCAATTAAAAGCAGTAGTCGGCCTAATTAAAATCATAATCTTATCGTTACGTTTTTGTAGAGATGTTGCACAGTTTCATCATTGTTTACTTTCCCGATACAAACGAGGTATTGTATTGTTAGTTTCTATTGCTCGATGTAGTTAGCAACGTGTGGTATGAAAATAGATGCTTTTTGTTTAATTGCTTGTGGATTTTTTCCCGGAAATTTCTAATGCATAATATTGTTTATATTTCGTTTTCTTTATTTTTTTTAAATAAAATTTGCTTTGGATTCTTGCGCTTTACGTAACTTAGTAACTTTATCGGACGTCATTTTACTATACATATATATGTCTTTACTTAGTCGTGAAAATTATGAAAATTAAATTAATTTAAATTACACAATAAACGGAAATGAATATATTAGTAATAATCTTTCAAGGTCTAAGAAATGCGATTCTATTTACGATACTTAATGATTAATGATCGTATAGGATCGTAAATCAAAGGCGAATACTTATCAAATATTTTAATAAAGAGTAAAAAGAAACTGATGTAACAATAACATGTGCACTCATTGGCACCTTGCGTTGCACGGAAGAAAATATATAAAAAAATTATCAAGTTTTGTATTTTGATTTAATTTTTTACATAATTTAATATTATTGTCTTTTAACAAATTAATACATTTAGTTTGGATTTTTAATAATATAATCATTTTTATAGCCAATTTTTTAATCATTTTAAGCACAATATTTTGAACTCCCCAAAAACGTTCCAATTGAAAGTGTTTTTTTTCTTTCTTATATATTTATATTTATCTGTATTTGAGGCTAGGTAACATAAAACTTTTTGAATGTAATTATTCAAAGGTGAGATTACACTTATAAATTTTGCTCTGAGACTTTCATAAAGATTTACATAACAGCAGTGAAGTTCTAAAACCGCGAAGTTAAATAAGCGGCTTTAAAGGAGAACGAAGAAATTGCATTATTTTTCATAGACATATTTCAATTTTTTTTTAATATATCATTTTAAATTATATATTTTTTACTTCGTGAAATTAAAATAAGCTTTATTCAATAATAAAGCTAATTTAATAAATCAATATTCAAAATGCTTACTTATTCATTCATTATTTTTTGTACTACACATTAATAAAATTAGGCCTAACATACAATACTTAAGTAATGCGATCAGGCTTAATAAAGCAAAGTTACTACGTACGCGTTACTTTTATAATATAAATATTAAACTCCATCAAAAATAAATTCATATTAAAAATATTTTTTGGAATATCTATAGAGTTCTACACTTATATACCTCGATTCACATTAGTTTGATGGTCTGAACTATGCGCGTTACGCTGCTCAGAACACAAAATTAAGCACCAGGACTGTCGTTTAGACATTTCTTTAATCATTATTAATCAACAGGCCCGCGCCGTCCATACGTGCAAAGTCGCGTGGCGCACGACGGCGCCGAGTCCGAAAGGCGCCCGTCCTAACCGATCCTTAAAGAAAAATTCCATTTGAAAAAATACTTTAAGAAAAACAAATATAACTCTTCCTTATGGTTGTAAAACGGTACGAGGACCTATTCAACGATATTCCACTTGATACATACATACATAGACTGATAACCACATTACCCTAAAAAGGCATATAAGACCGCCGCACGACGGCGCCGATTAGGCTTGGCGGGCCTGTTAATCAATACTTCTTATGTAATTATATATGTCAAATTGATGTGTTTAAATTATTAATTTAATTGTTTTAGCTGATTTTAGTGCAATTCATCACGGATGTGTTTTCTAAATAATTAATAACAAAAATTTGTGATTTTCGTTGCGAAATGTGTTTATTTACCATATAAAACTAATAAACAAAAAGACTATACTTAACTTGAATAAAAATGTCTTATAACCGCTAAGAATATTCAATAAGTTTATACCACTATCATATACATTCAATGTTTTAAATATTGTTTACTCGACTGTACCGTACGCGAGTTCGGACTCAACTCTTATTCAGACTCGTATTCAACTTCACATAAGTGAAACGAGGTATACCTAATAGTTGAAGACATAATAGAACGCATAAAAAATTGCCTGTATGTATCAAAATCAAAATCAAAATATTTTTATGCAAAATAGGAATTTACATTTTCTTTTTGAACGTCAAGAAAATGAATCTACCACGGTTTCGGAAAAGTATAACCTCAGGCCTGAGAAGAAACCGCGAAAGAAACTGAGCGGGACTTTTTTTTTGTTAGTTTATTTTTTAACAACGTCAAGATTGGTTACAATACGTAAAATATATTGAGAGAGCCTGGAAGCGATCGCATTATTTCCAAGGTGTGTCATCATCTATGAAATCATTAATATTATAGTAACCTCTAACGCACAAACGTCTCTTTACAATTTTTTTGAACTTTGCTATAGAAGCATTTTGAACGTTTTCTGGGATTCTGTTGTAAAATCGTATACATCTCCCAACAAAAGAATTACTTACTCGATGTAGTCGAGTAGCAGGTACAATGAGTTTGTATAAAACTTTTATTTATTTATTTTCTTAATTATATTATTATACTAGCTGATCCTTTCGAAATTTTTACCACTTTAGAATGAATAAATGTTAAGTTATCAGCCGTTCCAGACAAAAAGGAATTTTCTCCATAATTTATTTAAATTTTCCCAATACAATTTTGAGACAAATTCAACAAATCAATTTATTCAAATAGGCTATTTACAGCACTTTTGAATCGTCAAGTTACAGGTACATTGGTTATAGATTTTTTTTAAGCTACCACCGGTTCGGAATGTAGTCTCTACCGAGAAGAACCGGCAAGAAACTTGATAGGTACTCTTTAAAAAAAAAACATTCATACATTATGGATTTTTATAATATTTTTTTTTTGAAATCCTGTGAGAACATCAACGCACATTAGATCCATGCCTCTTTGTCGTCAAAATATTCTTGAATGTTAATACGCTTTATTTATTAAAGATTTTTTTAATGTAGGCTTTAAACTTATTTGCTATATATAAAATTGTTCTTGAGTAATTAACCCGACTTTGTTTGTAGGTATATAAGTAAAAAATAATTTAATAAATAAATCAGCCACAAATGGTTAATGCTCATTCGAATGTATTATCAAATTTATAACTCTGTTTTCAGGTCAAAGTTTATAAGTGTTACACTTACAGTAAAAAGTCAACATAACTTTATGTATGTCCAACCACTGTATATAATTTTAATTATAACTACGATTATTTCCAAGAACTTCGATCCTAATATCGGTAATCTAAAGATACTAATCATAGAAGTATCTCAAAGATAGACTAAATGACGTCATCAGCTACATTAGATAATGACAGCTAGGCGCCGATTTCCTACATAATTTACATAAAATACACTGCCATTACGTCATTTGTTATGTAAATATAGTACATATTTACTTCTAAAATTCAGTAAATAATAACTTATTTAAGCAACCAATTGCTGTAGCGAGTGTACCATCTTAGACCCCAAAGTTACAGGGGCCTAAATAGTTCGTAACATATAGAAAAAAAATTGAAAAAGAGTTTTTTTTTATCGTGTAAGACAAACAGATGTGGCGAAGATCTTTGTATCATTAACCAAAGAATTATATTGAACTTTGCTGTATAGTAATGCAGTGATAAATTCTCTTGTCGCCTATATCACATTGTTTTAATGGTACATCAGAAATTTTAAAGTTTCTTAATATTGAGTAGTTTTCATATTTATCCACTAATTAAATATAATAAAATATGCAAAAGTATTTATCGTCTATATTTAATCGGTAGAAAGATTAAATTATCAAATATTATCAATCACAGTACACCACTGTATTTTAATTTCAGGTCATTGAACGCTATCAAACCGAAAGCGGTTCAGGTGGTCGTAGCAGCGGCATACATTCCGCGAGCGCCAGCCCTTCGCCCTCCGACAGATCATCCCCGCGCTCTCTCCACTCCAGAACAACTAGAGAGATCACACCACCCGTAAGTTAAAAATAGCGATTAATGATGATAATTTACAGACAGGTTGGCGTAGTGGTCACTACAACTGACTGAAGCACTAACGATCCCCATTTGTAGACCTCCGATACAGGATCACGAGATCCGTTGAGTGGGATGCATTTATTTATTTATTTAATGTATAAAATATATTGTTTATTCGTTCATATCTTACGTGCTGCCATACCGATCATCTGATTGCGATTAGATTTTGTCAACTTATTATTTACATTTGCAAGCTTTTAGGCACAGTACAATTAATTTACGATGGCAGGAACTAGTATTCCAAAAAATATGTCATTCTATTAGTTCAGTTGAGATAAACAGACAAATAATTAAACTAAAATATTATTTTCTGTCATGTAACATTTTTATGCATGTAAACAATTTGGTACAAATGAATTAAATCTCGATAAAGATAAAATGAATCGCAATGTATTATGAAATATGTAATTTTATATTAAAATTTTAATGTACTACATCATATTTTTCTATTATTATCAAAAGTAACGGCATTATCATAATTAGTTTAATGTCCATAATGCACATGTTCCAATCATAGTTATTTATCACTCCAGCTCCGTACAGAAGACGATGAAGCATCTGACTGGGAAGAAGGTGAAGCTACAGATGAAGCACTTGAAGTTCCACGTCGTGTGCCCTTCCCTGAATTCGGAGGTGACATAGTACATACATCAGGTGATCTCACTAAACAATATTTTTCATTAAAAAACTATAAAAGTAGCAAACTACAAGTAGGCGACCTGGTGTTTAATAATCACCTTCGGGCAGGAACAACACGGGTAGCACAAAGTTATCTACATTATTAACTTTAAAACTAAATACCTCCTAATTGTATAATATATAAAAACAATTTTTTTTTAATACAAGTCACAATTACATAATTATTAATCATAATCAAACAACAGCATTCAGCAATACACGTAATAAACAATTTACAAGATAACATTGAAGTAAGATTATATCACTTTTTTATATTAACTTTAATTTTTATGTTTTCAGATAATGAATACCGCGACTTCGATGAAGTATCCGGTAGTGACATACAAGCGGTGGATGGAACTTGGGAGGAAAACTGGTTATTCCAAAAGAAAAAGATAAAGAATATTCAGTCAGCACCAGTTCCTATGCTCGTACCAAACTCTAACACACAGTACAGAGCTCTCATCGGCGACCGAGATGCTGATGACACTACAGACTTATCTGACAATGCAAGCGATAACGAAGAAGAGTTAGAATACACAAGTGATATTAAAAAAGTTCTTAACTCCAAACACGTTATTGGAGGTAAACCTAAAGTAGAAGAAGTGCTAGATTTCGAACCAGATAGTTTAATGATTATTGATGGAGCAGAAGATTTTGAAAACACTTATGAAGCTAATAAGACAGAAGATCCAGTGACTGCTAGTAATAAAAATGTTTTCACTCAAAATGATAACAATTACGAGAACATTGACTACAATGCAAATGATAATAGCCATGATTCCATACTAGTGCTAGGTGTAGACAGCGGACCTTTATTGAAAGCGGAATTCAATTTAAAGGAAGAAATACACAGAACAGCACTAAACGGTCACGCAGAGAACTATGCAAATGACAATATGGGAGAAGACACTATAGATTCAAGCATTATCCCTCATGCTAAAGGTAAAACTAAATAATTATAATGCTGATATATTATTAAATAAGTTAATTTGTGATCGTAAAATTTTATTACTTATAATAAGTGACATTATGAATTATACCTGCAATTATATAGAATATCGTTGATTAATATAATTACGTAATAAATTTTAATTAAAATAAACAGAGAACAATTTGTACTTAATTGAGTTAACACTTAACATTACATTTTTTATTTAAACAATTTGATACAATTGATTCAGAATCAACAAACACACTGAGCCGCTCAGAACGTGAGAAGGAATATGAAGAAACAGAAGCATTACCAGTTCAGAGATATGCGGACAGTCTACGTAGAAAACACTTTGATGAGCCCCAACAGTACGTAGTATAAATTTAATTTTAATGAATTCTAAAATTACTTTAGAAATGTAAAACTAGTAGACCTTATTTTTCCTCATATTTACTTTCAGATTTTCTACGCCTAATCCTGAAAATGAAGACGATTTAATTCCAGGTATGATGAAGTTACTGTTTGTAGTTTCTTTATTCATATCTTTTCTCAGAATAAAATACTTGATAATTACAATTATTTTGCATATTTTACAGTATAAACAAAAATAATGCTATTTAATTTTTTTGTCTTAGGATCTATAGCGGATAGAGAACGCAAGAAGTGGCTCAACTACGTGGAAATGCCTAACAATCCATACTCCCCAGAAGCAATAAAAAAAAGGCTTTCCGCTAAAAGTACTTCTTCTTTGTTTGATATAATAACAACTAAGAAAGATTTAGAAGAACCAAATATACCGAGCGAAAATGTTTCAAATACTAGTAACGGACATCACGTTCATGAATCCATTGAGGAGCGTGTTGAAGACAAAATGGATAAACGCCAGTTAAATCTGAGCATAAGTACAGACGATGAAATTAAAGAACGATCAATGAGCCCATCGCCAAAAGTTTTAAAAGACGTACTGGCAGATGATATTTCTCAATATAAAAGGTTCGTATTTGTACTTGATACCATTAAATTAGTTTCAACGTCATATAATATGTAAATAAATCTGTATATTCCACAAACTTTATAGATACGGCCGGGATTACTATATCAAAGAGGCCAGATCATCGTCTGGCGAACGCAAGAGAGCCTTCAGCGGCGCGAGCTCCCTCTCGAGTTCGATAAACAAATCGACCAGCTTAGAGAATTTCGATAGAGATTTCGCCTCGCCAGTAAGTGCCAGCAGCTCGTTGAGCGACCTCGAGGCTGCTTCGCTCCGCCAGAGCGTCGCCCGCGCCGTCCTCAGCCCCCGACACGCGAGCCCCAACTTCGCCATCAACCCCATATTCGAGACCGACAGACGCGACTGCCCTGACCCCGACACGGACGACGACTACCCTAACTGCCCTAACCTCGCCGACTACCCTAACTACCCCAACGACAGTCACGACGGAGACGTAGTTAGACTTAAAATACCGCAAACACCCGAGATAATGGAGAATCTTTTCGAAAAGTACACAGACATTAGGCGGAGTAGCACGCTGAGGAGCGAGGATTTATGCATTCGCAAACGACGGCCGGGCCTCAATTTCACATTCGGTGGAAGCGTAAGGTTAAGCAAAGGCTTTCGTAGAGATCTATGGTGATCGAAACGTTCCGATTAATACACCCCCATAGCACTCACGATGTAGATACCGAGGATTGGAACGAATATTTTACTATGTACAGTACCTACATAGCCGATCTGGTCGGATAAGACATAACTTATTTTAAGAATATCATTCATGTTTCATAACCATAGCCTTAGACGAATATGGTGAAAGCATTATTTAAGCAGAGGCCCCTGTAATTTCAACTGATACTAAAAAGCCTGTCGAGTGTATTGAGTTGGCATGGTTGTTAATTTTAAAATTTGACTGACTAACAGCACTCTGCACTTTTAACGGTATAACGACTAGAACTGCACTCATAGATATTTGTCTTTTTATTAAAGTTTTCAGTTCTATAACAACAGTAATCCTCCAAGAAGTTAGTGGTGAGTGTTGTAAGTTTTTGGCGAAAAATCTTGACTAACAACTCAATGCTTTACATCGAACTAACATGACGTATCTAAATTATCCTTCTCACATCATCTAACTGCGACTGCACTCACGCTTCGACTAAAATACTTATAACAAAACAAATATCACCATTGCCTTGCGGAAATTGAGCAAACACATGCACTTTTGTTTGAAACTTCCTTGGTAACAAAATATCTAATCCAATTAAATCTCAATTTAAAAATAATTTGGGGCTTTCCTAATTACTCAATAAAATAAAATTATCCAAGATTTAAACAATATTCCGAATTCAATATCATAGTTTGACCATCGCGATATTATATTATCTGATAAATTTGTATCGAAATAAAAGATATGTTTGATTTTAGATCTAGATTTTAAAATTGCTACATTGCAAATAAACGTTTTCGTTTCACACTATGTTATAATGTTAATAATGCGTTTGTAATGAATAGCATTGGTCACTTTTGCTGTTCACTTTTTTTGCTATTTTATCGTCAAACTACGATACTGAACCTTTATATCTCTATTATCTCTAGAAATCAAGAATAAATATTTATCAGAAAAAAGATAAAATCACATATCAGATACTATCATGTTAATTAAACTTTCAGGGACTATTAATACAACAGTTCAACACAATAGCTACCAATCAGCAGTATACTAAATTCAGTAAAGATAACGAGAATGTATCAATAACAACGATGCCGATCGAATATAAAAATGAAGTTATAATAGAATACGAAGATGCTAACGAACATACACTATTTGCTGCTAAACCCTACACAGATGAAGACACGGACAGAAGATTCGAAGAAATATTACAATGCGCCTATAAATCTGATACAAATTCATCAACACTAACTGCTGATAATGAAATTAATGATCGTGAGAAGTCACCTTCGAGCATGGAAAATTCATTGAGTTCGAGCAGCGTCGAAGATTCAATTAAAATATACAATGTACAAACTGGTGAGATTGTGAAATGTAAACCAGAAGATAAGTTATCAGCGAGATACGCAACGCCTGACAGAAACGACAACATCGATATACCTGATAAGAACGTTGCGGGAGAAGCCACCGAAATACCCAGTGAAAACAGTGATGTCAGAGAGGACGCAGTGATAATCGACAGTTTGCAGGAAGAACCGGAAGAAGAGACGGATGAAATTGATGAGCTAGCTCATCTACCAAGCGTGAAGGAACTAGCGAGGAAATTTGTTAGCATGGAAAGCCTCAGTGAACCGGTCAAGGTTAGTGACAAAAACGTTTTATCTTAACTTAACAATGAATCATTTTAACTCTGACTCATTTTTAGTCTCAAGTTGACCGATATTTATTATAATAAGCCCAAAATTAACCAACAAGTTATTTAATTTTAGCAAAATCGTTTATGTAACTTCGCGACTTGCATATTGTTATCTTTATAATCCAAGTGTAATTAATTTTGTATTCATGCATATCAGAATGCAACAAATAGATTATGAGTTACGTTTTCAGCACACTAATACTAAAATATTTTTATTCTTCAATTATTTATATTTCTGCTTTTTTAAGGACATCAACTAAAAATATAATAAGTGGGTACCTAAAAGTTTAATAAAAAAAAATATTTCAGCCTCAACCTGTTCTGAAACGACAGAAAAGCAAAGAGAACATTCTCAGTCTAGACATGAAACCTGCCAGCAAGCTGACCTACATGCACAGTCTCACCGCAAGAAGTATTTCTAAAGAATTCAGGGAAGAACTTAAGTTGTCTATGGCCACCCCCCTCACCGTTCCCGGTGGATCCAAAGAAATTCCAGAAGGAACAGAGGAAATAACAAGAGAATCCAGCAGGCCAGGCAGCCCAGTTCCTGAACCCGGAACAATAAAGTCTAAGCTAGCCTTTTTCGAAAGTCTCAAAGAAAGATTTAGCAACAAATAAGTGTATTTATTGAATCTTCTTCAAAGCCTGTCTCGAAAATTTATTATTATATATATTAAAAACGTTCTTGGTAGGAGAACTGAATTCTATTTTTTTGTTCTGATTACATTATATAAAATTATTAATGTTAACTTCCGTTATGACTACAACTTATTTACTATTTTGTAAATTAGTTATGTAGTTAGTAGTTCCATAAAAAAAAAAAAAACGAAGTTTTACGACAAAATGTATGCGTACAGTTTTGGAACAAAGTAAGTAAAAAACATATACAGACTAAAAAGCATTACAATTTTTAACGAGAAAATACTTTTTTTTAATTACAATCGGATTCGTGCCATTTTGCGCAAACAAAAAATATAGATATACATATTATACCTACTGTTCCTTAAAAAGTAACCTTTAAATTAAATTTTTTTCTCGGTATTAACATAATGGTGTGGTTGTAATTAATTTAAACAGTAGATTTACATTAATTTATAAAAATTAATTAATGGTCACAGTAGATAATAAATTCATATCCATTAGGTTATGGTGTAAATACTTAGTGCCATTTTGTAATCATTTATAGCTAACGCCAAAGTTGTAAATATAACATTCATTATTAGTGATTAGGTTATTTCTCGAGGTTGTGTGTAAACATGGGGAATAGAAACCAAGAGAACGAACGCTGCAGAAAAATGGTTCAGAAAGAGTAAATCACAAAATACCAGCTATAATGGGCATCGCAATAGCAAAAATGTCTCGGAAGAAGGCGCGCTTTTTTTAAAAAAGTTTACAAATCTGTTAACTTCAGCTACTTTGGCACTTGAACTGACTGAAGTTTGGTGTTGGTTTGACCAAGTAGTGCGTGGCTCTTTAATCGTGTGTCAAACAACTAATTATATTGATAATACTGACGACATCAATGAAGTTAAAAGTTAAAAAAGAAACTATAATATTGTGCAACAATACTGTTTGGTATATATTACAGTGTTTGCCATCTTCTGGTCTCTAAACTCCATGTGTGTAACCATATATTTAACTTGGTATTTAGTTACTTAAGACGTGCAATAAATATCAATAAGTCCAAGAAAAAGTAGTACTTATAAATTGCTCATAAGAATCTGACCAACGCATGTAGCAGAAATTGATTTGTAACTTGAAAAATTACCATATTATATATTATTCTTGTGATGTAATGACGATGTCAATTATAGTAATAAAAAATCGAAAGTATAAATATAAGTTGTTTTATTTCCAAAAATAATAAATTATGGTTTAGTTCTTATAAAATATTTTTGATATACTTAATTTCTGATATGTTTAACATACATGTAAATACTATAAAGTATATAACAATTTCAACCGTTTCAAAACATCCAATACTTAAAACACTCAGCAGAGATAGAATAGATTGCCAAGCGGACTAAGCACTAGGCTGCTCAAACGCCACTATACTGGAAAACAGTTGATGGCAAGACAATTGTGTCTTGGTATCAACTGTTTTCCACTGACCAATAAGATATTTAATAAAATATTCCTAATGTTTTGTGGTATGGAACTTTTTCCATTTCTTTAGCATATTTCCGTCTGTAACACCACAGATAATAGTCAATTAGGCTGGAATTAGGAACATCATAACATTGACCAGACTTTGTAATCAACTGGTTTAATTTCTGCTTTAATAGTTCAACAGCATGTATTGAACAACCTCGTATTTCTACTTCTTCTTCAGATCCACTTGTAAGAAGAATATCTGTAAGTATCAAAAAAAAGGTTTATAATGTTTTATGGAAAGATGATTTAAAATAAAACCGCAATGCAAAAAAGCAAGAGTGGTTAAATTTAAGTATTCATTTTATTATATATGGCCAAAGGCTTGAAAAAATAAAACATGAATAAATTGGTATGCTCATAATTCACTACTAACCTTTATATTGAAAAAAACAGTATAGCTTCGTTATTTTAACTTTTAAATCCATGCATTTACAAGGTCTATAATGACATAAATTATTGATTATTTACAAACATTTCTTGAAACACTACTTGTACTAGTAAACAATAAGCATTACATAAACAATATGATCATACGGAAAACAATATTTTTTACCTTTTCTTAATTTCTCCATCAACTCCTCGCTATAACTCATAACTCCAAAATAAACCAAAACTTGTGGTACTCTATAATCTGCAAACATCGTCATCTTGTCAATATCCCTAAACTCCCCCCATCCAGAGCCATCAAAGAAATTCCATAAATCTGCTACTAATATTTGAGCTCGTTTGTACAACGCTACTCCTTGACCCTTGTACACAGCTTCATCACGAAAACATGGAAAGTTGTTAACAACAATTTCTAATAACTTCAATGCAGACTTATCAGCCTCTTTAACACAATTTTCGAAGGTTCCATTATATTTTTCTAATAGTATATTTCCAACTTCATGTAAAACAGATATTCGTTCATTAAATAATGGTATTTTAGCACTGGTGTCGCCTCTCAATATGTGTGTTAATTGTTCTTCTGTAATTTTTAAATAATATTTTGGGTTTGTGATGTCATGGCCTTCCTAAAAGTTTTATATTTTGTAATAAAATATGTACATCACATAAATATTCTATGTATATAATATTAATATAAATAGTGGCAACTAATTTGTTTTTTATATTCTAATTTACTTTATTTTTCTAATTTAAGAGAAGTTTATTAGTTGTTACAATAATTTATTAGAATCTACTGTATTCCAAAAATTGCTATCTAAGACTCAGTTTTATCATTTATTATAGTTTTTTCAAAAATATTTCATTTCACTTTTTATTATATTAAATGTACTGTTGCATTTAATGTTTATCTTTAATTCAGCTGATAGTAAGGTGACTCAAAATATATCAGTAAAAACTTTTAGAGCCTTTGATAATATTTTAAAAGCATGTGATAATATTGAAGTTATCTTTTTAATGTAACAATAATTTTGAATTACCAAATAAATTGAAGTAGGCATAAAATATCCACAATATTATCTACAATGCTTTAATATACTACCATAATGTTATAAAGTGCGGTTTTGCTAGAGGAATTTTGATAAAACTCTGTCTAAAACAATTCTTAGACAAAGGAAGCAGTAACTATAAAGATTAGAGTACAAATCTTTGATAAATATAGCTGAAGCCGTAAGTAGATATTTCTAAAAAAAAATTAAAAAATAATAGGTGCGTTTTAAATTTTGAACAAATTTAATTATACTTTTAATACCTCTAAAGCTCTGTGTAATGCAGCTTCCAAGGCAAAGTAACCAGTGTGTCCATTAACAGTCCACTGTTCTTCCTTACTCGGTGACCAGAAGCAGAAATTCAAGGCATCTGCCACAAACACCCAGTCGACTGCATGAGTATGTTCCTTATTGGGATGAATTGCATCCGTTCCCGTGTCTGGTATTTGAAGTTTATTGTCTTTTAAAGCTGAGAACATCTACGACAAAGGTACATTGATCAGATATGATTTATAATACTTTATATAGAAATATATGTCATCGAATGCACTTAAGATATTAGTATTTAGTAGTTATTACCTGTTCGCAAAGTTTATTTAAACCATCTTCATGAATTCGAACATATTGAGCTCGTTCACTGATAAATTTACCTGATTCCGCTGGTGATAAAATTCCGTTGCGTGCCATGATTGTAGAAATTTAATAATAAAAAAAGTTAAAGCTACGGTAAAATATTGTACAATATATACAATAAATATTTGATTAACTGATAAGCATTTATTGCTTGACAATGTCAAATTGACATTGACATCGAGACAGAAATGAAAATTAGACAACTTAACAAATCACAAGATTATTTATAACTATTTTCTCCATTTCACGTGACATTGGCGAAATGACACGAGTCTAATTTTCACAACTAAAAGCCATTAACCAAAGAATTAAATTGAATTATTTATAACAAAAGGAATAATATTTTGACTATAATATAATTATTTTTATATAAATGCAATGTTTTATTCAATAAGTATTATAGATTTTTCACAAGACTTATTATTTCTACTTTACGTTTCTGAATATTGTTCAGAAACGTAAAGTGGAATGTGTACTTCATTCTCTATTGGATAATTTATTTTGCTAATTTTAAATGACAAATGACAGTTCCCTAACCTAGAAATTCATAACAGCGGTTTTTGTGATAAATAACAATATTATAATATAATATCGAAGTGTATTTTGTGAAACATGCCTTTAGACGTGCAGGGTACATTTGTGTCACAGAAAATAAATAAAATAAGATGGATACCCGAAGATTATGTTGAAACAAAACACTTTTTCACTGGAAGTTGGGATGATGAAGAAAACTCTATAAAAGTTTGGAGCTTCGAGACGCTTAATGAAGATGAAGATGTTGAATATCCGAGACAGTTATCTGAATATAAAGTCGACGGCGATGTTACTGATATAAAGTTTGTAGACAAGAAGTCAATTGCCGTTTCAATTTCAAGCGGTGATGTCCGAATATTAGAAGTTAGCGCCTATGATAGACAAACTCCTTTAAGAGAAGTTCATACTTGGAAAAATATACACAATTTTAGGTAATTAAATGTTTCTTTACATTGTTGATGTAAATAGTGATAAAATATTTTTAATTAATTTACTCATCATATTAATAGTGAAACATTCAATATTTTCCTTCAATAGAGTAATATTTTGTTTTCATTGGTGACGAATTTTCCACAGGAGTACACAATTATAAAAATATATACCTTATAACTATTTTTTTTATATAATTTCAGCTCAGAGAAATGTTCTTGCACAGCACTAGATACCTTAGAAGGTGATATAGCAAGTATAGGAGAAGACGGCAATGTTAACATTTTAAATAGTCGAAGAGGAGATATTACTCGAAGTATTAAAGGAGCCGATAGCTGTTCTCTACATGCAGTATGTTTCATTAAACTGAACGAGGTAACAAAAGTTTTACATTTATTGACTATAAATGAAAATTACAATATAATATACTCTCAGTATAAACCATGTTTCTAACTGGTAAAGTAACTGGGGTCATTGCTTTCATTAAAATAAATTACTTTAGAATACAGTACATCTTAGAAAGTTTTTGTATACAGATCATTTACTTTGTGCTTTATTTACCAGGTAATAACAGGCAACATCCGAGGTCACATGAAAATATGGGATATACGATCTGCAAACGACAAACCCGCTGCAGCATTCTTACTAGCTGGTGATGAGTTAGCAGCGACATGTATTACACGACATCCCACACAGCCTCACATTATACTAGCAGGCAGCGAATCAGGTGCTGTAGCTGTGTGGGATTTACGTATGAACCAATTCCCGACATCGTTACTCAACGCTCATGCTGCTGGCGTCACTGAAATGCAATTTCATCCTGAAAACCCTAACAAACTTCTAACAAGTTCTGTCTCTGGTGAAATTTGGGATTGGAGTATGGATATGTTAACAAAGAAGAGTGTAGAAGAATATGTGCCATTGGAAGATAAAACTACGTTAAATGTTAACTCTTTGATGCCAGCTCTGCACAAGGCTATTAATTCTCTACATTGCGATCGAGGCAGGATACTCTGTGGTGCAGATAATGAAGCTATTTACTTAATTAAAAATTTAAAGTATTGATTTTTATATTTGTTGGTTTACATTCCTTAACACATATAAGTGTGAAGCATTTAAGTTTTTTTTTCTTGTGTATTATTAAAAGCCATTTACTCAGATATGTGTAATTTTTTTTTATAGCTTTTGGTTGTAAGGATTGAGTTCATTTGTCCATCCAATTAAACATATTAAAAAAAAATTAAAACCAATACTTGTTTCTACAAATGAAAGTACAAAGGAGAAAGTAATTATTAAATGATGGGTTATTACTGAAAAATTTCAATTTATGTATATATTCATTTAATTAACTATAATGTAATAATTGCAAACAGGCATCGACTGTAAGTTTTAATTACTTCAAATATATATGTATGTATTTTAAAATAAAAGTTTAAAAAACGCACAAAAAATGGAAATTATAATTTTTTTTTTATGTATCCGTCAATTTTTTTTATATTTTAGACTTTTTTATCAATACGTAAAGACGCTATTCTCTCTCAAGTCAACTTTAAGTTGAATATCATATATATTACTGCTCAATCACATATATACATATACATACCTAGATGCAATAATGGGATTTGTCTTAGTATGTGAAGATTGGAATGATATTATGTGTATTTAAATCTCGTATATTGACTTGTTGGCCAAAGAAACTCTCGGCTCTCATACTCAGTCCCTACTTAGTTATTAGACAACATTGTCCAAAGTGGTTTGTATTTTGAATGCCAAAATCTTATAATCTTGTATCATATATATAGTTATATATGTATATAATATTGATTAAGATTACTTACTTTAAAATTTTTCTATATCACTTAACTAGGTAAATCTCACTAAAATTAAAAATTCCGTTCCATTATTGTTGATATAGTTTAGTAAATAAAAAAACCATTTGAATAATACATTTTTATTTGTGAAGTAAATACACTTACGAGTAGCATATACATAGATAATACAAGTCAGTCTTTGCTTGCCTAGTCAATTGGTATAATTTTACATTATATTATTTACATTTTATATATTAAGGATAAACAATTGTGAGTAATTAAGTAAAATATCATGCTATATAAGGCACCATCGCTACAACCGTATCTTTCTTGTGGTAACATATCAAACCAAATGGCACCACACACCACTTACACGAAACTAAAGTACAGCCTCAATAAAAACTGGAATAAAATTACCGATAGCACTAAATAACACTGACGAAAAAAAGATATATGATATTTGGCATCTCATTCACATGTCGTATACCACACTAAATGCGTTAACCATTAAATTAACACAGAGTATATGCATTAAATATAACCATATCACTCATCGTTCAGGAATACAGTAAACACAGCACAACTTGACTCTATCTTATAATATGGAGCACCAACGTTGGCTCCAACGGTCCAAAGGAATCCTGATTGGATCCAACGTTACAAAGGCTGGCTGGAACCTGGTAACTCGTCGAGGTCACAGTCGCAGGCGCGGAAGATTTAGACAACATCGATGTGATCCTTTAACTCTTAATTGATTCGTTTAAGTCCGCGCCGTCTCCACACACGGTCCGAGCTCGTCCCATGATTCTCGAAGCTATATCTTCAAGTGTGTTGGGTCCTGCGGTGTGGGGGCGGCTTCCTCTGCGACGCGGCGAGCAGGGAGGCCGGGACGGTCCACAGCTGGTCGCACCAGCGCATCAGAGCCTCAGTGACGTGGCAGCTGTTGGCGGCCGTCGCGAGCTGAGTTTCGAGACTGTCTGTCGCTTTTATCAGAAAACTGGAAACAATTTTAGGAAGTGTTAAAATGATGTTACAAAATTAATATATAGAAAAGCAATCAACTCTATTACACGTGTAATTTAAATTGTACCTATATATGTCTATATATATAATCTGAATCTCGGAAACGGCTCCAACGATTTTCATGAAATTTAGTATGCATGGGTTTCGGGGGCGATAAATCGATTTAACAATACAACACGTTTCAGCTAATGAAAAAGTGAAAGTAAAACTTTCCGAAAAATACGATTAACCAAAATCGCCACATCCCACGCGAAATTTTCTTTAATTTCAAAGCAAGAAATATGTTTGAAACAAATAAGGCATTTGAAGTGTTATATCAAAATCAGTTCAAATGTTATTTTCTGGGCAAGGAGACGCACCTGGGAGGGAAGAGCGTGGGCGCGATGATCATGGCGACGTTGTGCTCGCTCATCTTGTTGGTGTCGCTCATGGCCACGATCTCGCGCACGAGGCGCAGGATCTCGCGCAGCGTGGCGCGCTGCTCCGCCGGCAGCAGCAGCACCAGCAGGTTCAGCGCGCGGCCCTGCGTCGTGCCCGACAGAGCTGCGCACGCATGGGACTTATTAGAATAGAGTCTTTTGTATTTAAATAAACATGGCGGACGAGTCATTTGATGAATTGATATAATCACAGCCGCCCGTGGACATTTACAGCATCAGAGAAGTCACAAATGCGTTGCTAGCTTTATAAAGAATGAGGCATGAATGGGACTAGGAAATAAGAAGGAATTGAGTCGGATTTCAGATTATCTCTAGATTTTGTTTTTTATGCAAAGAAAATGTTCTCTTTGGAACGTTTGTTAAATAATTAAAGTTTTTAGATTTAATTTTCAAAATTTTAACTCATAAAATAATTAACTTATAAAATATAGTTATTAAGGACCTAAAAACTCTTCTTACGGTTTGTTCCCAAAAAATACGAAATCTCTGATTACAAATTAAAGAATCAAATATAATTATAGATACTTTAAGATTTAAGACAACAAATGTTTCCCAAAAGTCCACTTTTTATACAATACAATGTAATTGATTAATAGTATATTATTACGAAAAAGAGGTACCAATTTTTTTTTTATTCAAGTGTTATTACACTTAAAACATATTTTCAAGACAAAAATTCTACCCAGAACAGGAGACACAAGAACTGTAACATCCCAGTGCAGCTCACCGTAGGTGTGGTAGAAGAGGCGCATGAGCTCCTGCGTGAGCGGCGGCTGCGGCAGCGCGCGCAGCAGGCGCTTGAACACGGCGGCCAGGTCGTGGCCCGTGGCGCGCCGCAGCGCCGCCTCCACGCCGCCGCGGTCGCTGTACCACTGCCGCTCCACCAGCTGGCACAGCGCCTCGATCTGCGGCCGGCGCTTTGTGAGCCACAACCGATCGAACCCCAAGTGACCCCAACGGACACCAAGTATTTTATCGTATTTGACGAAGTAGGGAAAAAGTATACTAAATTTCTTTTCTTTCGATAATCTACTTACATTACCTAACACTTTTACATAGAACAAAGTTTTTTTTTTCTATAAAGTTATCAGAGGGATCATTTGACCCAACCCTTTGGATCATTTTAGACACCCAGATGTATGAAATGATCCCTTACTAAATATATGTATGGATATATCACTAATACATTTAATAAGTACACAAACCCATATTATATTAACATTGCAGATAACGTAAGTGTATTTTCAAAATATCAAACATTTTCCTTTAGGGGGATCATTTTGTACACCTTCCCCTATTTAATAGACCTTGCAAATTTTTTATTTTTATTAATTTTGACGCAGTGCTTGCAATTTGGATATTCATCCTACCTTATGTTTATTTCCAGGGACTCGTAGGAGTCCTTCGTCTTTGGTTCGTGCGCGCAGAGCAGACGACAGCGCTCGCAGAACAGACGGAACCGAACTCCAGGTCTCTTCCCACAGTATCATGTCTTTGCGGAGCAGAGTTTCTAACGCGACGCCGAATACTGTGCCTTCTGTTGAATAAAAAAAAAATTGATGCCATAGTAACTACTTAGGGGTGTGCTAAATATGCATATAATGTGCGTATAAAAACATAACCGCGAATTTTCTTATTTTATGTTTACTTTTTACGTTTTCAATTATTTAAAGATTCTCAAGCTTCGTAAGCTTCTTTTCACTTATAAGAATGTTACTTGAAATGAAAAGAATTGAAAATACAAAAAGACATGGGCATCTATGAGCCCATCGATGTCAGCCATTTTCGTATAGCCTGTTTATGCGAAATGACACATCTTTTCCAATCAAACTAACCTTCTTTCCTCTTCTTCTTCGGCGGTTTCCTCTTGTGGAAGGGCAGCGAGTATCTGTCGAAGAGCGCCGTGAGCTCGAGCCAGAGCAGCGGCTGGAGCTTCTTCAGCTGCGGCTCGCCGACTGTCTCGATATCCACCGTGCTGTCTTGTTCTGGCCATTCCTAGAATATCGTTTTTAGTAATGAATACTCACATTAATTTAAAAGTACCTAGATTCCATGAATGAAGCTTAGCTAGGTCGATTTATGATTACCAAAACCTGCATACTAAATTTCATAAAAATCGTTGGAGCTATTTTCGAGATTTAGATTACTTATACATATTATATACTTGTATACAATATATGAAAATTGCCTTCGCAGTTTTACACGCGTTTATGGTAACTACTACGCTCCTATGTGTCATAACGTGATGTAATATAGCCTATAACCGTCCTCAATAAAGGGGCACACTCCTTTTTGATAAATAGGTAGCATGTAAAATACAAAATACTATAAGAAAATATTTGGATTTTACCTAAAAATTTAGCCATGGTATGTAACTATGTAGGCTACAGAGCGTGCCAAAAAAACATACATAGAATAGAAAACATTACCATCTTTTTAAGATAGTGGCTTAAAAATCGAATTAAAAAACCTCTTCAATCAATCTAACCTCTTCATGGTCTAACATCTGTCGGTCCAGATTGAACTTGTGTTCGAAACTTAACGGCTGTTGCGCAGACGCGGCACTTTTTGTCCTTGAAACCGGTGCGTGTTTCCTGCAATTAAATATCAATTAATACACTAAATCCGTTATATTATATAATATAATATAGAATACTAAATAGCTATATGGCCTAGTGGTTAGAACACGTCGATCTTTACCGATGATCGCGGATTCAAACCCCGGCTAGCACCGCTGATTTGTCAAGTGCTAAATTTGTGTTTAAATTCATCTTGAGCTCGGCGGTGAAGGTAAACATCGTGAGGAAACCTGAATGTAGTGGGTAAAAATTCTGACACATGTACATATATCCGAGCCGTAGTGGAGCAGCGTGGTGGATTAAGCTCTAAACCTTCTCCTTAATGGGAGAGGAGGCTTTTGCCCAGCAGAAGGACACTTACATTTTTACTTTACTTTTTTACTTTACTTTTACTATAAGGCAATTATTTATTATCTTTAGAAGATCGCGTAAACTGGCTGGTAGTTTAAGAAATAAAAATCTCTTGATGTCATTGCGTAATTAAGAACCCAATTCTACAGCGTAATAAAGTCAGAATTCGTAAATGTTCCAGATCTGGATAAGAGCAATTATTCATAATTAACCTTGACACTTATAAGCACCCGACGTTCTTTTAATTTTGATGTTTAAATTGCTCACTCACATGAAAAGGTCGCTGTCCTTTAAAATGGAGCCATTGATGCGCTCCTTGCCTATCCTCGGCCCCTGGACCGTCCCGTATCTCTGATAGCCCAATAATTCAATACCCTCTGTAACAAAAAATACATTATAAATAATTTCACTGAAATTAGAATACCAAAAAAGTTACTTTTTTTTACTTTGAGCATCCAGTGTGCGTATTATCTTTAATAATTTAATATTAGGGTACCTCCTACTCTACCTATTCTATATTTACTAGTAAATAATCTCATTAGATAGAAATTTCATAAAATATCTCAGCCATAAGTGTAACACTTATGATTAAGATTTTTTTCTCAGACACATTAGTAAGGAACCGTTCCTACAGCTTCTAATATATTAAGGCCATATACAAATATAATTATATAGGTACAATAGTTAAGGTATATATAATTATTAAGGTAGTAACCGGTGTTGGAGGCGATGTCGGCCCAGTGCAAGTCGTTGGGCTTGAAGAGCTCGTGCACGGGGCGCGGCGGCGAGTGCGGGCCGGGCGGGGACAGGCGCGCGCGCCGCGACGCGGGCGCGGACGGCGTGCGGGCGATCGGCGCGTGCGTGCCGGCTGGCGGGTAGCTGTCACTGGTGGCACAAGAATTTTGATGACGATCTACGTATATAGGCTCTATGGTTTTGAGCTTTTGCCTTTTTATAAAAAAATGCTAATTTTATGTAAACATAAATATAAGCGCATCGCACTCAAACCATTAGGATCTTATAAAAAACGTTTGACGTGAGCGGAGAAACCTGCGACCGTCGGCGCTTCAGTCAGGTCCATTTATTATTTATTTTAATTATATAGCCGAAGAACATATTCAAATAGTCACTCAAATAGAAGATACTAAAGACTGAATAATATTATATTATACATTTATTTATTTATATAGAACGTAAAAACACCATTCAAAAACTGCACAGATCAAGTAATCAGTCAAATATTAATTAGAACAACGATTTAATTTTCTTTTGGAAAACTCTAGAAGAAATGGAGTGTTAAAGATATTTACACAAAGTCAGGTGGCGTGGCGCTGTCTGCCCACTCGGTGGGCGGGCTGCCGGAGCCTCCGCTCGGCAGCGAGTCCAGCGAGTCAGGGGTCGCACTGCGCGACCGAGGCTCACTGCCGCTCGAGTTCTGTAACAAATTACAATTTTATTTATATAAAATAATTAACTTTAATCGAACGCTTTAGTAACTTTAGTTAATTGTCTCTGTTGAGAACATGAATATTATTTATTTATTTATTTAAGTCGATTTTAATTCTTTATCTATACACAAACATTTGGGTTTATATGTATCTGTTTATAGATGTGTGTGTGATCGTTAGGTTTGTTAGTATATAATTTTTCTTATTCTATATTATTATGTATAATGTGAATATTACTACGTTTGAATTGATCCAAAGAGATTCGCTGTAATTTATTGATGAGTTCTGTGGCTATCAGGATGGTTTAGAACTGTTTTGAAAGGATATTAAATTAAAAATAAATTAATTAAAATCGTGTTATCGCCGATGAAATCACAAATGTTGTAAAAAGTGCAGCTGATTTGAGAATCAATTTTTTATAAGTTGTTTAAAAATAAATAATTTATTCAAACTGACCATTGAAAGCACTTTCAAATCTTCACTTTATAAATCAATCTTTTTTATATAATTAAATTATCTTTCTATATTTTTAATAATATGTAAAGCTGCTGCTAATTCGGAATGTGATTTCTAAAATTCTTACACTCCTACAAGTCTTATACTAATTGGACGCTAATAAGCAATACTGTGTCATGTCACACGGACTTCGTTTTGAAAATAAATTTGTTTGAAGACGAATATATAATTCATCTTTTCTTTTCTATTTTGATAAAATTTATAATTAATCAAAAGCAGATAGATTTATTTAATATGTTATCTAATAATAAGTTTTTAAATATTTGAGATTATTTTATAAATTGCACAATATGAACCGCACCTGAATTTCGAAACATTGTGTTAAGTAACTTTTTCCAATACTTATTTAGTTTCGATGACTTGAATTTTTTTGGATAATGTTAAATAGGTGACGTAGTATCAAAATACATCAATATCTTCAAATTTGACTTTTTGTGGGTTAACACATTATTGCTTATCAGCATCCAATTAGTCTAGCATCGCATTCTTATATTACTTTCATATACTATGCAAACATTGTGAAATTGTGTTAATTATAAAGAATTATTCAATAAATATGTAGTGTTAACGTGTTGAAGGGAAACTCCGCACCTACCTGCCGGTTAAAATAACCGCTTTGCTAATAACGAAATACGTAAAGTTCTGAAGTAATCAAACCATATATGATACAAATGTTTACTACAAAAACTGTACGACCTCTGTTACATGCTAATTCAAGCGTTCATTCAGTTGAAATTTCAAAATGGCGCCAAATTGGCGTTCTGGATTAACGAATTTTAAACTATTTATTTATTATTCCGGACGATGACCAATAAAAATCAATTTTTTTCTACTTTATTCGAGGATTTTAAAAGCACTTTCGAAGCTACCACCGATTCGGAATGTAGATTCTACCTTAAAGAAACGGCTAGAAACTCGATAAATATATTTTTTTAAATTGTATTAATAAGTACCTACATACATTTAAATATTACAAATATGTATATTAAATATCCTGTATGAAATCCAGCTATATCAAATCCACACATTATTATCTTCTGTATAAACTTCTACAAAATATTACGCTTTAGCTATTTAAGTCTTTCTTAATATAATATATTGATATATACATATATGATATTAACACATGGACTTTGGTACCCATAATGCAGACCTTAGACGACGTTGCCTTACAACCAGCTAGCGATTAAGTATGACAGGCAAAAGTACCTTAGGGCCAACAAGTCAATTGACGAGTTAGTCAAAGTTGATCTAAGGTTCCATTTTGACTGGCACCTGCTTGTACACTTATTTCTTACTGAAATAGTAGGGAATTTGGATATTCTCTTTCCCTATTACCACTTTGCCACCTTATATATTTTCTTTGTATTAAAGTCAGAACACCTTCAAAACTTTTAAGAACAAAACAAAACCGGAACGAATCCAAACACGTCACAGATAAAAAAAACAAGTTAATTGTTCCTAAACTCGCGTTTTTATTTAATAGAAAGCGGCGTGAGAAGACAGATACATTAATATGTGTCGTAATCAATGACGAACAAGTAGACGTAGGGTTTTGATTGTTTCGACTAATGGGAAGTGAAAATGTTTTTTTCGACCATTACGTTTTTCCTACCGTGATGTGTCGTTACGTTATGTAAGAAATGAAAGTCAGTATTAACTACTTACAAAGCCTTCAACACCTAAAGTTCACTTAAGTTTTTAATTGACGTCTACGACACAACAGCTCAAGTGTAGCGTAACGTGTAAGCGTGTACTATAACCTAAAAATTGTGAAAAATTTATAGATTTTTTTTAATACAACAAAATTTTAAATCTCGTTTTCATCTAGGCTATATCACGTTATGACCAATAAAATGAAGCATCAATGACAAACTTTACGAAAACGTGAAAAAATAATTCTTTTTCAGAGCTTCGTTGCGTGCGCTCCGTAAATAGTCAAAGTAAAAAAAATACTTTTAGTAGTATTTTAGTAGGCTAATATTTACATAAATATTCTTGTTTCGAAGCGGGAATCGAACATAAAACACACTAACTATCAAAACTATTGTAAAACTATTATTTTGTGACGTTATATTTAAGCTAGCTACCCTCACGGTTTCACTCGCGTTTATAGTTACTGTTTCGCTAGTGTCAGTCGTATCGTGATTTAATATAGCCTGTAACCTTTCTCAACAAAGTGGCTTACCAACACAAAAAGAATTTTTAAAATCGGTCTAGTAGTTTCAGAGTTTATACAATGCAAAGAAACAAACAATCAAATTTTCCTCTTTATAATATCAGTAATGATAATATCCATTGAGGAACGCAACAGAATTACTATTCTATTCTAGTTCGTCACTGCACTTCCTCGTACACACATGATCTGATTTAAACACCCACTTCTCAGAAGACGGTGTCGTTCACCCCTGGATCAGAACTAGGAAGTACAATGCGATCTCTACAAACTCTACATATTTGTTCTCTACAAATTAGAATCTAACCAATAGTTCATTGGATTAACAAAAAAAAATGGAGAATGCTTTTGTAATCTTATCTGTCTTTTATCATCAAATTTTACCTTTAGAAAAAAATCACGCAATTCATGTTTTATCTATACTAATATATAAAACAGAAGACTTTGATTTCGTTCAAACGCGCCAATCTTTGGGTTAGCATGATTAAAAAAAACTTTTTTGCCTTATTTAGCCCTCTTTATTCAAAACGGTTATAGGCTATAAAACCTCACGCTCAATTTCATGAGAACTCAAGTAACCATAAACGCTAGAATAATACGAGATATATAGGTACCTACTACTAACCTAACCTATCCTATGTTTTAACTAATGTAGAAAACAAGACTGAAGTAACTAAAAAATAAAAAAAAACCCGACTGCCATATACCAACATCTCGCAATTTAACATCAAAAGTGTTTAAGTTACAGGCAATCACAAATATTCGTCAGTTTTGACAGTTTAAGTCTGTCATGTCAATTTTTCCTGACGTCACAGTCAATAACAGGAATACGGAAAAATACGAATCTAATGACGCCTTACACTTCGAAATTTGTCAAGCCGTTACTGGTCACAATGGAACGAATATTCATATACATGTGTGTGAAAAAATTTGGATGTCATATATTCTTTAGGATTAAGTAATATTAGACTAGACTATTAGTCTATTGTTTGTTTGCCATATTTTAATTTTGTTTTTTTTTTTATGTTTTCATTATATTCTCTTAGTTTTAATAATTTGTCCTTATAACTGCTTTTTTTCTTTTTATTTTGTCCGAATAAAGCATTTTTGATTTGATTTGATTTCAAAAATATTCTTCTCCTTCCGGGTCAGTCATACAAAATGTTTGCACATAATATATGTGACATAAACACGACTTAAAAAAGAACCTAAACTCATCGAGTAAAACAAGCATAATTAAAACAACCGTTCAATAGCTGTTAAATAGTGTAATATTTGAGCTATAATCGGCCAGGGGAAGCTGTCCATTAAACAGAGAATCGGGGTCGACGCATCAATATGCGGCTCTCATCGCGCCACGCGCTCCGTGTGTTAATGACTTAAGCACAGATAATAAACGTATTAAGATAGTTTCTATATAACGAATGTATTAATTTTGAATTTATTTTTTATTTAGTTCACCATTTAATGGGGAAGACTGAGTATTGATGTTATAGTGGCTTTAATAACAATTAGTGTTTGTTAAATCTGTCAAACTGTAAGACACAGATAACAAAACTTTAAATAAAAGGAAATCAATTTCAAAAGCAAATACATACTTTGGGTTACATACTTGTCCAGATTTTAAAACCAAACTACTGAATCTATTTTGATAAAAAAATACTATAATTCCAATTGGAGATACTTTCAAACAAAAAGAAATAACCAAATCGGTCAAGCCGATTTCGAGTAATCGGGGAACTACATAAAAAATGACCCAAACGAATTGAGAATCTTCTCCTTTTCGGAAGTCGGTTAAAGACAAACCAGTTGAACTTTGTTTTGATTCGCCAATGTTTGTTTATAATAAAGGAAGTATTATTTTGTAATCTCAGCCTGTTTATATGTCTATAGTATTAAAACTGAAACGATTAAAACGATTTATATATACGTACCTACATTTTTTTAAAGTCAAAAGCTAATTTATATAGCTGATGCTTGTTTATCATAATAGAAGTATTAGTTAGTAATCTGAACCAAATCATGTGTCTGTAGCATTAAAACTTAAACGAATCAAACGATTTGTATTGTATACACGTACCTTTAATTCTTATTTATTCAAAGCTAATTTATTCGGGGTGATTGATGAAAACACTGTTTAAAGAATAACTCAGTCTCAATCATACAATGGATTGTTTGATCGTATTTTTATATTTCATTTTATTAGTTAAATAACTTAATGTTATAAATCTCACTAACAATGGGATTTTTTCGTGACGATAATCTTATGAGATAATTATTTAATCTCGAACACGGGTATCTTGATAGCGATATCATATCAGCAATGACGTACTTCACGACATACACTTAACGTTGCTTATTGAAGATTAACTGTAGTGTTTGGGTTATTTGTGGAGTTAAAAAAATACGACTGAATATTATTGATAAGTTAATTGGATATTTTTAATAACTTCGCCCTATTACAAAGTAACATTTTGATGGTTAAAACGTTTATACGGAAAATTATTTAAGCTGTTAAAATATTGCATGTATTGACAATTATAACTAGTTGTTTAGTTGTTTTTATATAACATTGTGAATTGGAATTTTGACAGTTTTTTTTTATTTCATACTTTATTGCACAAGATAAAGTTTCTGAGGGTTGATGCTGTGTTTTCTATCGGATCCGAAATTAAATGTAACTAAAAGTAGGTATGCATAAGGAAACGACTACTGTTATTATTTCTGTATAACATATTTATTTTGCATGAATAATTTTTATGTCACTGTAAACATAGATTTTTATCATTTATTTTGAATAAAAACATCGGGTTTATAGAAATGAGTAATTGTGACATACATATGTATGTATGTACTGTGTATTAATTATTATTTTAAGGGGACAGTAAATAACATTATATTTCTGGAACATGACAGAACAAACATTAATAACAATTGAACTCAAACGCGAAAAGGCGAAATCTATTAAAATTGGCACCACACGGCCTTTTTCATAAGCTTCTAATTGATTCAAGAACGTAATAATTAGCACAAACACATTAAAGGTATTACTTAATAGGTGTTTGCGTGATGATTACTGTGCCTTATGTGTTATATATGCTTTAGTTTGTACACACACACACAAATTGCATTTTTGCACACAAACATTTTTTGATATTTTTTTCTGCAGGCTTGGTACACTATAACGTTTCTATAAACTGTAATTATTTTGATATACATATATCAATAACAAAACTAATAAATAAAAATTTAAAATTTCTGACTACTTTTTTAAGAAGTGACGTTTTCGATTTGACAGCTGTCAATTATATTTTGGTGGTAAAAGTCGTTTATTATTAACGTTAACAAAGAAAGAATCTTTTTACATCCTAGTATTCAGTGGTGAGATTCTATTTTACTTCAAAATAGAAAACATAAGAATATATTAAAGGTTATCCTGTTTAGATTCTTGGTAACATACGAATAGGTATTACACAACCCTCCATTGCGGCACAATCGGTTAAAAATTAAATATATAATATCCACATTTACATATTTACCAATACATCGAGGTAGGAGCGCATCAACGCCAGCCCCTTGCAGTTCACCATCTTCTCGCACATCTTGTGGCGAACCGTCTCACAGATCATCGTTAGGTTCTTTATGAGACCACGATACAACAAAACACTCCATGCAACATCACACAACAACCGCACTCAGCACAAACTAGAAACAGTTTGCATTAAAAACACCCAATACAGTTTTGAAATTCGCCGGATGCGAATAATTTACGCAGACGCATGTAAACGGAAACGCGTCTGTATTTGTACAATATAATTTCTATATTAACTAATTTTCATGATTACTAATTAGATTCATCAATTTTCACACTAATAACCCAATTTTTTTGTTACTACTGCAAATATTTACAAAATTAAACCACTTTGTCATAAGGTAAGACACGTTGTCACCGAGAATGTTATTTTTGAACTAAATTTTGAAGTTTCCTTAATTGAATATTTATCTAACGACGTTAGTTATCACGTAGTCCTAATTGCTCGACTGTTCGTCCATTTTGAAAGAATCTTAATTATTTCTCACTAATTCACTATAAATTGTATGGAGATTAACAGAAGACGAAATATTTTGCGTTTGCGAACATTTGCTTAATTAAGGTAAATGTTTTTTGTTATAGTGACAAAATAAAAAATAGCTCGATTAACTTATTAGTTTTATTTGTATTATATATGATTAAAAAAATAAATCTTAAGCGTAGCCTAGTGTGTTTTGATATGAAATGCTCAAAGAAAGTTTAAAATTTACAGAATTACAAATTTTGATATTTGTTACCATATATACAGCCTCTTGTTATATAAAAAAAAACTTTTTAGTCTTTATAGATTTATTGGTGGCTACTGCTTGGCTCCTTCGAATCTAGTGTGATGTTATATAGCTTATAACTTTCCTCATTAAACGGGCTATCTAAGCCGTACTCTCAATCCGTGAACATATAAAAAAAATCCCCAACGAATCGTGAACGTTCTCGTTTTTGGACATCAGTTAAACAAATGGAAACCCATACAACAATCAAATCGCTTCATCACAATAAGCAAGTAGCGATAAAAAATACTCGATCTAATGCATTATTATCTCACTCAAAATGGCGACTCATTTATCATTACTTGTGCCGATTTTCCAACCATTAACCCAGTGTATTGTATCAATACGCCATTATAACGACAAATGGACCGAGATTATTTACCTAATCCACATTGTCGGATCGTTTTATGTGTTTTTTTATTTCATTCCTTTCACATAGTTTTGTGTCGTGATCCGACTTCAACTTGAAATTACTTTTGCTATGGATTTCAGGCGAAAATTACTCTTATAAGTTTTGTTCTCAGACTTTCTTAAAGATTTACCTAAGTTGTCTTTGCTTTACACCTAAAAAAAAATACTGCTAGTTACTTTATTTTTTACAGCAATAGATTCCGTAAGGTGACCTAGGTAACCGTTATTAGGTTATATACACATATAAGTATTCATATGATTTTATGCACTTACTCAACACTCTTTTTTACGCGCCCTATTTTTAACTTTAAGCTCGCCTTTTGCCCAATATATTTTTAATAGTTGTACAATAAAATGAATAACTAAATATAATACGTTCGAAAACCTGTACTGTACCTAATATATTAAAAATTTTAAATGGTATTAGCGTTTCAAAATATTTAATAATATATGCAGATATTATAAAAACACAAAATTATCTCATGTTACACGATCTCATTATGAGGATAAAAATATTTTCTTTCTACATGACTATGTAAATTAGAATCAAATCTTAGCAATTGGAAAGTTAATTAAATTTCGCTTTTCTATGTAAACTAGTTGTTTCTCTAAAATTCTCTTAGAATTACAAAAAACATATCAGACATATTAATATACACATAAACAGTCCTTTTTAACGGACTTCAAGAAGATTCTTTAAATTAAGAATTAGACTTAATTTTATTTCATTAATATTATCAAATCTATTTAAATTAAAAAATACAAATCCACCCATAACATCAAATGCGATTTTCGTATATGTATATGAAAAATAAACAATATAATCATCCTTATAAGTGAAATAAATCAAAGGAATTAATCCAACACTTTCATTTATTCTCTATCGTATCGAGACAAGCTTTCAATCGTCGTAAATCAATTTTCGTGCGTAATTAGCTACATCTGATTCAGACGCGGCATTGGATCCGACACGGCTCTGACACATCTTAAATGAATTGAATAGCTTTATTTACTTGCTAATACATAGTTTTTCATGTCATCTATACTAATATATAAATCTGAAGAGTTTGTTTGTTTATTTGTTTGATTGTTTGCTTGAACGCGCTAACCTCAGGAACTACTGGTCCGATTTGAAAAATTCTTTCAGTGTTAGATAGCCCATTTATCGAGGAAGGCTATAGACTATACATTATCACGCTAAGACCAAAAGGAGCGGAGCACCAATGAAGAATGTTTCAAAATCGGGGAATATTTTCCTATTGAGAGAGTTTACGCTGCGTGCGCTGCGTAAACGGTAAAAGTTTCGAAAAAATCATGTATGACAGAATTGTTCCCCTTTAAAGTTCTAAAAAAAAGTCCGCGACAGCATAATTCTTACTTTTAAGGTTGGCTCACTATAACCTATTTATGCTAACCAAATTTGTTCTAAAATAATGCATTATTAGCCCAAAATAACTATTTTACGCGGACGAAGTCGCGGGCGTAAGCTAGTGCAAATAGAAGTTTAAGGGAGCTTAAGAGCTTATTGCTAAAAACACTCTGGGGTAAAATACATCTTTATTGGTTAAAGGCATATTTAATAGTAATCGAAGGTAATAATGTAACAATAGTATAAACTAATTGGTGGTCCACCACATTTGGATAGACACACGGATATTAATAAAGGAGACCTTACACTAGACTTTATACTGTAATATAGCTTACTCAAAATATTTATCGCACTTTAATACGCTAATCTTAGAATATACCATCCTATTAGAAAAAATATTTCTGTGTTAAGTGGTGTTTTTGTAAGACACTAACTATGAATTGCTGCAACTAATACTAGGTCAAATTCAGGGAAAACCAAATGTGGGACGGAGGAGGGTATCTTAGCAACAATGCTCGTTCCCTGTCCAAAATCACGGCATAAATTGGCAATAAAATTGCAAAAGTTCAAAGTGCCTTAGTTATCGCCGAACTTTGCTAGAAGATAGCACCCGAGGAAGAATAAGTCTGCTTACATAAAATTATCTATAGGAGCAGTAACTATAGACCCGGGTGAATCCATAAAAGAAGATGGCTATATGATAAAGCTGTGTCTGAACTCGAAATATATTAAAATATGGTTATCGAAATAAATGTACCTGTATACATTCCAATTATTAATAATTTCGGGCAGAAGAAATACAAGACTGATAATTTGGGAGATAGTTGTCCCGTAGGCTAAAATAAGATACACATTGTAATGGATATAAAACATCTCTCTATCTCTATTGAAACATTCACCTAGGTAACCCTAGCAAAGCTCACAGCACTAAAAATATGGCACCAACAAAAAAAAATTCTCAGGTAAAAAGCAATGATAAAAAAGTTACGTAAATCTTATGAAAATCTCTACGTAAAACTTACAAGTGTCATTCCCTCTGTAGAAATGGACTTATGCATACAAGAAACATGCTAATGATTTATGCGGAAATGATCTATACAAAAACCACGCTTGACAAAGTTTATCTGACGTTCCGGAGGAAAAACTAAATCCAGTAAGTCAGGTAACGTACATCTAAACGATTATGTTCATGCAAATATTTTAAATATTTGAGTGTTTAGTTGTTTATTGATTAGGAGTATTTTTTAAAAATTAATTGACAGAAGCTATTGGTTTATGGAAGAAAAAATTGTCACTGAAGTTTTAACACTACACAAGTCAGAATTAAAAATTGTTAAGGAAAAAACTGCATAATTTTACAAAGATAGTGTTACGAATAAATAAAATACTTTTTTAATTTTCTTCGTGTACTTAAAATTTAATTTTTACAAAGGATTATGATAAGCCCCACGAGATCGCTAGATTTAATCTCTTTTGCTAAAGGTATTGACGTAGTTAAGGTGCTGCCATCAGCAAAAATCAAAAACTGTCAAAATAATAATAAAACAAAACTAAACAAGATTGAAATTGCGTGTGATAAAACTATTTTGTGATGGACTAAATATGATATAAGATTTAAAAAACGAAATATATTCCATAATGATAATAATATATTTTTCTTATATGTAAACAAGGTAAATTAAATTGAAATTACTTTTCTAATTTATTAGAAATCATGCAATGAGGTCTAATTAGCGAAATGTAAAAGAATTTCCATAAAATATGACTCGAAATGCAATTGTTTGGGGAACAGCATGGTATATGAAAAGACTTTCTAAACATTTTATATTTTTATGACCAGTGACTCGGATTGGGTTCTTAAAATATATTATTCAAATTTGCGTTAGTTTCGGTCATCGCACCCGCTTTTACCCATATGATTAAAAACAGAAAATAATGTTTATATGACCTTAACCGAGAAACCTAAATGAGGTTAAAATTTGAATCTATATCAACTAAAAACTACTTCATGATTTCACCCACATTAAAATTCGGCACTTGACTTACGAGATTGAAGTTTATGGTTAAAGTTTCGCTACGCTTCTATGAACGGCACGTTTTTTACATCTACAAAAAGTATTTTAAGTATTCAAACCTGATTAACTCTGTGTGAGATACTTAATCTTTTTTTAATGGCAAAGGAGCAGACGACACACCTGATGTTAAGTGATCACAACCACCCATGGTCATTTGCAGCACCGGAAGTACCACAAATGTTAGTTTAAATCCGAATATGGAATAAAAGGGAAGAAACAAGTAAGGAAAGAAAAGGGTTAGGCGAAGACGTTAGGCTTCCAGCTCTCTCACTCCCCGTACGAAACGAAAAAAATATTAGCTACCTTACGTCGATCTTTTGTGAGAGTGAGGTACTGATTGAAACAGCACGTATACGAGCTATAAGCAACAAGAAAGCTATACCCCAATTAAACTTTATATATGCAATTACCACAAGCAAAAACTAAATAGGAGTTCCTAACTTTCCTGATTATACAAAACCAAAATTCACAAGAAATCTGAAACCTCATAAAAACACAAGAAAACAAAACCATTCACAATTCTACATGATTAATTAATTATACCTCTAAAAAAACAAGACGTTTGAAGGCAATCCTCAAACGTATACGTTTAGAAATTCCATGTTTTAACAACCAAACTAGTTTAACCAGATTCGAGGCTAACGGTGAGTGCAGAATTATTAATCGTTCATAAACTTGACACAGACGAACGGAACGAGTTTTAGACGTACATTTCATTCATGTCGACTACCGTATTATAATCGTACCAAATTCATTGAAAATGCACTGTAATTCTAAAGATATAGAGTCTGTTTTGCATTGCCTTGCTGATAATCACAGCTGTATTCGTTTGATCAGACATAACGACTTCTAAACTTCAAAACGAATGGAGAATGAATGAGGAAATTCAGATCGAAAATTGTTTAAAAAGGTAAAATTGAGTGAGTTTTATTAGCAAAAGTGTATATTAATAGTACTGATAACTTCTGTTAATCAATAAAATCTATAGCTAATATTTTAAAGCTGAAAAGTTTGATTGTTTGAACGCGCTAATCTCAGTGGTTCGAATTGGAAAATTATTTTTGTGTTAGATAGTTTACTCAAACTCAAACTCAAAATATACTTTATTCAAATAGGCCTTGACAAGCTCTTTTGAATCGTCAATTTACAAATTTGTGATGTCAGTTCCACGTGAAGCTACCACCGGAATGTGGACTCTACTGAGAAGAGCCGGCGAGAAACGCAGTAAAACCTCTTTTAAAAATATTTTTATACAATATTGTTTGATACAATTAGCTACAGTTATCCTGCTTATTGAGGAAGCATTCCTATATTCGATATTACATCACGCTACGACTCATAGGAACGAAGCACTAACTATAAACGGGAGTAAATCCGCAAGGGACAGCTAGTTTAAGTATACACAAGTAAGTGATAACAATTAATTGCAATTTCGCGTTAGATTAGATGCTGTCTTTAGCAATGGTATGTAAAACACTTCTAAGTAGGGAAAGCCAACACGAATCCAATTAAAATAGACACGAATTCCGTAGTGTAAAAGTAGTATTAGCATATGCAGTGCTGATCTGCTCTTATATGACGCATGTAAGCCTCAAGCTTGAAACTATTCTATTACCGAATAGCTATGTTGTAGTTATTTTTAAAAGTGCTAATGCATCTATATAGTGATATCACGTAACCTGAAGAGTTGACTTGAAACGGGCTGTTAATATCAAAGAACATGGCGAAATTATTACAAGAATTGGAAAATAAAACGTTAACTATGAATCTAATGTATTATTATTTTCTGGACTCTTAAAAATACATTAAAGGAAACACTGATTGACTGACGGACCACAACAGTTGAACGGATTTAGTTAAAAGTTGATTCAAGGATAGATTATTACGACGTAGGCATCCACTAAAAACGGATATTGAAAATTCATCCGCTTAACTTACCCTAAGTTTGTATGCCTATTTACGTACACTTAGTAGTGCACTTTTTAACTTCCTTAATGTGGAACAGGCCCTTTCGCATTAAGTGGGATAATAAAAAAGTGCACTCTAGATGTTATTTACGTTATATAATATAAAAGTTAGTCAATCAGAACAGTTAACTACGGAAATTGCCAAACATTAAAATGATCCCTGAGCCAATTACGAGTAGGTCTTTTCTACGAACTTTTACGTGTTATGTTGCAATTAAAAGAGACCCACAGATAACATAAACACCGTTTCATATTTTAGACGAAGTTTTGTAACACGAACAGAACTTGACACTTACATAAAAACATAGAATTCCGGTTCTGTCACACCGTAATTTAAAGCTCGCATTCAATTTGTGTTTTACGAATTATGTACGGTGTGAATAATATTTTGTAATACGCCATTAGGCCTCTTATATAATAGTATTATTGCGTCCTTATCGGGTTCTGGAGCTCATTAAAGGCTGAGTGAAACTTTATTAGCTAATTAAACTACCGACCCGACTTGGACATTATATTCGCAATTCGTCAAGTTTCAACAACATTATGTAATTCGTTTTCTCATAGCGTTGCCACATGGCGTTAGGTGATTTTTCTTAGAATTAAATAACAGATAAACATCTTGATTTGATAATGAAAAATCGTTTCAAAGTTGCATATGCAAAGGATAGCTTAAATATAAATTATTGTAAAAAGTATGCAATGTTACGGATATAGTCTTATCGTTAGGATTTAAGAATTGTGATTTAGATACTAAATTAAAAAATTAATTTAGTGATAAGTTATGTTGTTTAATTTTATCTCCAAACTTAAATGATTTGAATGTCAATTATTATTGTTGCTAACTTTCTTATCAATAATCGTGTAGGAATTAAGTAAACGAAGAAATGTTTAAAAACAATTGAAAAATCATACAATATGATTCCTTCTTCGTCGACTCTATTATTTCACTACTCCCATTCTAGCATTTATATGTATTTATAATATGAATGAATGAATGAATTAATTAAACTTAATATAGTACACCTCCACCCATAAGTTCTTATTTAATATATTGTTCTATGCCAATCTCTTCGTTTAGCGATGAGACCGCTGATTGTATACTATGTATTTTGCCTATTAAGATTTTCTTTTGTAATATAACTGGTGTACAGTAAAATATATTTCATACGAGATTAATTATAGCGTAATGTTTTCTTACCTCTAAATCTCTAAAAACATCTCTAATGTCAGGCTTCTTGGCGCGTGAGGCGGCTCGTCGCCTCCTGACGGTCCGGTTGAGTCGTCTCACTCTCCTGCGCACGGCCGCGGCCTGCTCCCGAGGCAGAGGTCGCACGGCCTCGCCCAGCTGCGCCTCGGTCACCTCGAGCCCGGCCTGGAACGGCGCTGCCAACGAGCCGAGACCAGCGGCCTGAAGCCATTCCGTTTCTAATTCGCCTTCTGTGAATAAAAGAGGATTTGGTTATTATTGATCCTTGATGGTCTGGGCTGATTGTTCATATGTAGGTATGTATAATTACTTATACATATATATGTTAAAGTTGATTTAATTATTCATTGATTGTATATAGTTTATTTATTACTCTATGTCCACAGTATTATTTATTCAACATCATGTCATGTCTCCTTTAACAATAATTTACACTAAACCTAACCGAGCAACTCTATATCTGCCAACCCGCAGTGAAGAATCGTGGTGTATTAAGCTCTAAATCTTCACCTTAATAGGATTTACAGACGAAGAATTTACAGACTGTTACTTTTTTAGTTTAACCGAGCAAGCCCAAAAGCTTACATGATTCATAATAAAACTCCGGATACTTCACACGCTACATAAAATAATCACAATTAAGGTCTGTTTCGACAACAAAAACTAATTGTATTGGTTTTTCCACATGAAATCGATGTTTCATTCATACGCCTTCTACGCCTTCCGCGTTTTTTCAGACATCAAATACCGCTAATTATAGCACGATTTCAATTAAGGATTTTTTTCATGTAATAATTATTATTTCAAAGTACAAAGCTGGTGTCATCGCTGTAATATTAAATATTTCATTTTAACGGAACTTAATTATTTATTTAATATAGTGCCAAATTTTCTTAGCCTTTAATGGCAAATAACACAGATCGAATAAGAATCGTTCCGAAAGTGTAGTAGCTTTTCTAGGAAATAAGGTAGTATTATTTCTTATAGTGTCTTTATTTAAAACTTAGATAATTCCTATTTTGTAATGACCACTAATTGTGTAGAAGATTTGTAATGACGTATTTGATTATGATATATTTTCTTAGTTTACTAGCTGTCCTGAAAGGCGTTGAACAATAACAGCGACACCTACCGAGCCCACGTGTGAATCTAAACAACTAACCCACTCAAAAATACACTAAATTTTTTATAAAAATCAATACATTCGTTTATGTGGAGTTCAGTGACATATAGAAGGATAGAAGAAATGTGTATATTGTATATATGATGAAAAGATCAAAGAATAATTTCAATCAACCACAAAAACCGTATAAATAGAATGAAGTTTTGAAATTAAAGGCATTATAAGTCTACGCGTACTCAAGCCCGCGCCGTTCATACGTGCAAAGTCGTGCGACGCACGACGGCGCCGAGACCAAAAGGCGCCGGGCTTATACTTAAAATTTTCAAATTTTAAATATTTACATTGGATTCCGTATTAAAAACTTTGCGGAAAAGACTTGTTACTGACTTGTTACTTATAGTGTGGACTAAACCATTTTCTACTAATATCACCAAAAAAAAAGCGCATATAACACAGTTGCACGACGGGGCCGATTAGGCTTGGCGCGGGCCTGCACGTACTTCCAGTACCAGGTAACGCCTATTGCAAGAGATAATATAACCAATACTTGTTACCAAAAGCGATATAATTTGTAACCTCTCAGCATACAGGTTCATAATTACGTACATAATTATCAAGTTGAGTTTAGGTGTAACCAGTTATAAGTAAACGAGTAATCTTTCGTAATTGAAATTATGTCGTATGATTAAATAATTAACATTATATTTCCGTTGGCAACATCCGATGATGATGGATGTAGAAACAATCTTATTAGGGCATAGAAACTGATTAATATCTTTTTTTTTTTTTATAAAAATAGCGATCAAAGCAGCAGGGGTATCACCTGATGTTAAGTGACTACTTTCATCAGCAGAGGAGCCACAGACACGTTGCCAGCTTCATGAGGAATGAGCGATGAAGGGAGAAGGAAGTAAGAAAAGATATGGAGAAGAGGTTTAGGCTTCTGGCTCTCTATTTTTTGAGTGTGTGATACGTATACGAGCTCTAACTTTAACTTATATAATACAATAGAAAAGAGACACTAGATCCAGAAATATCATGGACATAACATCAATACGATGATACAAAATTACCTAATTATTGGAACCGATTTGAACACATATGATATACTCAAAAATACCTACTCACTACTAATTTAAAAACAAATTTAAAAAAGATAGACGTGCAAAAACTAACTCAGAAAAAATCTTGACGATTCACGTCAAGTAATGTACAATGTAATTTTTTGTTATCGAAGTTATACAAATGAATACAAACCGAAAACAAAAAAATTGCCCAATACCTAAGGTTAAAGAACCTTTCAAAGTTTACCGACAAAATTCTCTTTGTGACTACATCGTTCGATCGTCGGGTTGAAACCGTACCTACTATTCTGGGTCGTTAGTTATTTAAATGGTTATTAATTTAGTTTTCAATATCGTTAACTGACTTCGGAACATTTCGTTTCTTGTTATTGAAACCTAATTCGGCGAAATAACATGTGTCTAATTGGCACACCTAAAATCCATTAACCAAAGAATTGAATTGAACTTAAACCTAATTCGCAAACTATCGTAATTTAATTACGTTACACGTGAACCATGAAGGTTTTGTTGGAATTTGATTTAAACAATTAAAATAAAGTTTTTCAAAGCACTTTTATTTTTATACGTAATGTAAGTTGTTAGAGGCACTGGAAATTCCGCAGGTGTTTTATATAGGCTTATTTCTGTTTAATTTTCAAATACATTTAAATTATATTCAACTAGCTGCCCGCCCCAACTTCGCACGGCTGCACTAATTAAGACTTACTCAGTTTTTATACAGTGATACTTAAACTACATATTTTTTTTACTTTCCGGACGATGTGTCAAACATTTTTCTTTCATACAAACCCCTAAACATAAATAGAATTAGCCATTGTGAAGTTATACACATATATTTTAATTTCCTAGGATTCTAGACTATCAAATTATGGGCGCCATATTTACGTGTGTCTGAAACGCTTTGACTTTACGGTGTCATTAAACGCTTTCTAGAAACCTCTATCATATTGTTTCCATACAAGAGGTTTCGAAAAACCAACCGCTACATGACAGGTAAAGACATCCTAGGAAACAGCTCTTGCAACTTTCTGCAATTGATATTTATTTATATATGAATACTAATAAAATTGTTAATCTTCAAATCACCGCTATTACTTATGACACAAATAGCCCATAAGTGCCAACAAAGATTAAAAATATATATTAGAAAGGAAAATGTTGTACATACTTTCATTATCCCACTTACCTATAATTGCCTAAATAACGGAACAATAAGTAAACACAGATGAAATCATAAAATCACAAGAAGTAACGGACGCCATTAAATGGGACCTCCTTTTACGATTAACGTCTCAGATACACCTACACTCGATTCATCTTACTGGCTGGTTAATTGTTATAAAAACTTTTGGAACACTAGCAAGAAGCTTGAACTTTACGTACGTGACATTGGCAGAATATTTTGTGCATTAACATCCACGTCATATTATAAAAAAAACTTAATTTTTGCTTGAATATTTATTTCGAAATACTTTATAATAATTAATTATACCAAATGTAAATACATATTTCGAATTTTGATATGTAAATAAAAGATACTCTAAGTTTATTATTTATTTTCTTTTTCCTAGAAGACTAGATTACAATATAACTTAAAATATATGCTAAAAATATCATTAGACTTTGTTGAGTCATAAATATTAACTTAACGCACCGATAATATTAACCAGAGAGCAATTAACACAAACAATACAATTAAACCATCCCTAATAAGGGTCTGTTACATGCAATCATAAATAGCTCCTGAGTCACCACTTTATACGCTTACTAAATACTGCTTCGTTTTGCATTTAAGCTTGAAACAAATTATTGGACGCAACTTAGTGTGCGTCCTGAGTGACAATGCAAGATGGATAAGAATCCGCGACGCACGAAACAAACGACAAATCACTCGACAAATTTGAATCTATAAGGAACGAACGGGCGCACTTTCCAGCCAGCATTAAGTATTAGTCCAAGCGAGGACCTAAATTTTCTTATGCTTTTTCCTGCATCAATTTTTCCAAAAAAATCACAATATTAAATTTAAATAAAAAATATGGTACTAATATAACTTATTGAGTTTCTTGCCGGTTCTTCTCGGTAGAAATACATTCCGAAACGGTGAAAGCTTCATTATTGATGTATTTTTTGTTGTATTTTATGTATTTACAATTCAAGTGCTCCTGAGAGCCTACTTGAATAAAGTATATTTTGATTTTTATTGATTTTGATTTTGATTTAAAGATCGCCAGATCGGTGGTTTAATATTTAACTAGTCTCCAAAAGTGGTTAGGTATAGTTTTGTACTTATTTTCGATTCCCGCCTTATATAACGGTCCCCGCTAGGATATACAGAGTAGAGAGATATATGTATATATAAAGTCCTATGTTCGGAAATCTACATAAACGATTACTCGGGACAAAGCAGGATTTAGAGGTGTAAAGACCCTGGGGCATCGAAGGCACTTACAACTTACAATCGAGTCGTAGAATAGCCAAATTTTCATTGAGCGTGTATTCAAGGTAATGTTCGCTTATTGCTAATAGTTTTCACGTGTCTACGTATTATTTTTGAACAAATATGGCATAACATGACCCATCTATCGGCTATACGTGTATCTGTAATATATTAAATAGTTCGTCCGTAATAAGTTTATCCACAAAATACAGATTTTAGAAACTTCTATAAAATATTATATGTGCAACAGACTGAATAGGATTAATGTGGATGTTTTAGAAAAATTAAAGATCGAAATATCGAAGTATTAATCGATTCTCATTAAACCGTGTCACTCAAACTTGAGTTCGTACGATTATATTCATAAAAAACTCTATGTCCTTAAAACCCATCATAAATCATATTCAATAATATGATCCACACTTTACGCACTCCTCAAAATAAGTTCTTCATTTTCCTCCTTCAAAGGAACTGTCTTGGTTTAAAAAGACGGATGTCTTTGTTTACATCTGCCTGATATGTACAAGACGTGAACTGTTTCTTTAACGAGATATAGGATGATAATTTTGATATACGTGTACAGGGTAATGTGTACAACATCATCAAATATTTATTTTATTATAAATAATAGGCTAACACCTTCCTCTCCGTTTATTATTTATTATACACTCATTCATTTTTACGCTGACGAGGTATCTGTGGCTCTTCGGGGCTGCATGTTCATGGGCAGAAGTGATTACATAACATCAACAACGCTTGCTTGCTTTAATTTTTAATAACATTTAAGTTCATCGCACAAAACTTTGATGACGACAATTTACTTTCCATATAATAAACTGTACCATAAAACAGTTGCAAGAAAAAAACGTATTATATTTTTGAAAACATCTTTAAGTGTGTAGAACGATTATGGTAAGAAAAATACGTCGTGCATCTGCGTTACTAAAGGAAAAATCTTATGATCTCCGTCGCGTCACTATAACTTTTTTTCATCGTAAATTTTAAGGGATCCACGAATATAGAGCATTAAGGATCATAATTATAATATATTAAGGATTATAATATTTATTATTTTATTGTTATTTCATCTAACATTTTCACTTGTATTGGCAGACTCCATGACAGCTTATTTTATTTAAATCTTTGTTTTATTTATATTTTATACTTATAGACCTGTCACATGATATTGTCTATGACATTGCAGTTTGAACTTCGAAGGGCTTCATTGCGATGTGGTTAATAAAGTAAGGCAACATTGATCCAAGCGTTTCAGTACTGCATTTTTATTACAGCTATCAAAATGTATTAACGCCGCAACCTCATTAGTCTTATAGTAACTTGCTTCTGGCCGCGGCTTTACTTACATGCTTTGTTTGTTTTTTATTTCTATATTTCCGGCTCCACGTTTTGGCTTTTTTTGTAATAAACGGTAGTTTTTAACATTTAGCCTTTTAGGGCGCTAAGTATGTTAAAACATGACACATCAATACAATAATTTTGCAGTTTTAATGGTCAGTTTCAATAATTAATTTGCAGTTTATGACACAAAAAAAAATATCTGAGAAATCCGGCCCGGATAAAAAATATCCGAAAGATCTAAAATTATGTATATACATATATATGTCTAGATCAGAACAGAACTGACACAAATTATAAAAAGCTATATAGAAGATTAATAAAACGATATATATATAAGGTTACGATTTTATTAGCCTCATTTTTTATCTGTTAATAAACGTGATCGTTTTTGTTGTTCATTTTAAGAACACTCAGCTACAAAGCGTGCACCAACGAGATGGATTTGTAGAGTAAAATTGAGATTAGTTATTACATCCACTAAATCAGTCGAAAACGGTTACAATCGCTTCCTCTTCCCGTTATTTATAATCTGTGTTATTTTTTTTATATTTTATCTGTTACTAGTTAAGTCCTTTGGATTTGCTTCTTTGAAAATTTGTGAACATTAAAACTATATTATTGCCTTAATAAAAGCTTTTCGCATATTATTATACTATATTAGGTAATAAGTACTTACTTTAATGTTAAAAAATTAATGTTTTCAATTTATGGATATTTCAGATTTCCGTACATTTCTGATTTCTCTATGCGTATGTTTGTAAACAAATATAAGACAAGTATTGACGGAAATAGGCGTCTATAACTACGTACAAAAATAAAGTGTATTTAGGACTATTATGACATTCAATATTGAAGATAAGTTAGAATAATAACTAACTTTTGTTATTTTTTAATATATCCACTTTACGAGATCTAAGTCATTTTTCTCAACATATGTTGTTAGTGTGTTGTTTAGATCTCTAAAGTGGATAGAAATTCCCAAAGTTAAATTTATCTCCCTATAAAAATTTTACACAAATTCGTTCAACATAAGGACGCAACAAACAAACTGATTTTCTTGCAGATTTATAATATAACGTACATATTTATGTGTTGGTATAAAGGCGCTGCGCGTAGTCGGAGTGGTTTATTTTCGACATAGGATGTTATTTGTTTGGTCGACGCTCAACTATTTTTAGACAGCGTAACATCCGAATAAGACCACTAGAACTCGGTGCAGTCGGAGAAATTGTGCAGATAAAATAAATAAATATAATAAATTATTATGTGCCTTGCGTTCAGACAAAGACTGTTTATTTTATTAATCCCCGACGCAAAGAGGGATGAGTGGCACCATACCGTAGAAAAATACAACATTCTAGATAGTCATGTGCTATATTTCGATACCTCCCACGTAAGTTATTGTAAGTCACAAAATGCCGTTAGCGTTTTTACTGAATACTACACGAATTTGCATTGCTTAATGCATTCAAAGTGAAAAAATACCAAAAATCTTTTTTTTTTTTTTCAAGGAAAGATACAACAAAATACGCCTGAAAAAAGGCGTATTTTGTTGTAACTTTCAAACTAAAACGGATTAATAGTGCTCGACTGTAAAATTGTAATTTTGGGGTTACAACAACTTACGTGGGAGGTATCGATTTTATGTTTATATGCGTATTATTATAGCAAAACGATCTATATAAATAAAATTCATTTGCCGAATGTATGTACTTACATAAGGCCATCACTTAAGAAAGGCTGAACTTATTAAACTAAATCTTTTTTATTGAGTTTGCAATTAACAGGGGCAAGGTTTGTGTAAAAAAAAAACAATTTTAGAACAATCGTACAGAAAAGTAAAAAAATTGAGTTAAATAGTCTCCATATAAAATGAAATTAAAGAACGACCATTATATAAAATAAAATTTACCATTTACATAAGATATCAGTTTCATAAGTATCTCTAATTAACAAGACTTAAGTAATATAAAAATTAAAAACCCGACTGTTTAAGTACAACACCTCACACTTTCAAGTAGGTGGAACTGTTTAGACGACAAAACGTTACGACGTTTCGCCATTTTTACAGTTTATATCCGCCATATTGATTTTTTGCTGACGTCAAAAAGCATGGGCGATAGTAACCACTTAACATCAGGTTGTACTATTTGCTCGTTTGCCCCTTTTTATATATAAAAAAAAGCGTAGGCTTTCACTTTTTACACTCCGGAAAAGCATACGAATCAAATTCACCACCGCACCTCACACTTCAAAATCGGTCAATCCGTTCAGGCTACAGGATGTCGCAGTTGAAAGGATATACATACATAGAAACGCGCGAAAAATATAACCCTCTAGGTCAGTCGGATAAAAACACGACGCAAAGAGTATCTTGTTCGGAATCAAGTTTAGCAGAACAATAACACTTTGTTGTTACGAAATTATAATTATAATTAGTTTTATCTTTATAATATGGCAACATCGTGAGTAAAGTATGTTTCGACACTGCCTTACATTTCTTTAAATAAAAGGAAAAGAACATACCGACTCGTAATTACAATAATGATTATTATTAAGTTAATAATAATCGTTATAATAATAATTTTTATTTTTTCCTTTGCGTGATAAAATTGAATATTTGAAAATGGAACATTCATGTTGAGCCTTTATTTTATAATTTCATATTACGTAAGTAGGTACAGTTCATTTTTTTTCTACAAATAAAAAGAAATCAAATAGCTAAAATGCATGCAGTTGTATCTTTATTGATCAATATTTTGCAAGAAATCAAAGCAAAGAAACAATACGCCATTAACTTCTTGCTGAACTTAAAACTTGACATTGAAAACTGAAGCGAATTCAATGTTCATTTGTTTATGAATACGCTATCCACATATTGTGATTAATTACTCCACAAAAATTATATATTGATATCAATAAAAATAGTAAAATATACTTTATTACCTCATTATGTGACTTAGATTCGTTACACGTGATAGTATCTGTAGTATGTACAAATATCGAAATTCGGAACCAACATAGTAAATATTACTCCCAGAATATTCTAGTGTACTGATAGTGCTATGACTACAGGTTCAACATTCTGACATATATACGATTGCTGTATGTTGTAGCTGTACTGCTTCCTATATGTTGTAGCGTGATGTAATATAGCCTATAACCTTCCTAACTAACTAACCAACGCAAAAATAATATTTCAAATCGGTGCAGTAGTTTCTGAACCTATTTCATGCAAACAAAAAACAATCTTTCTAAAAATTGAAAGCTCACACTCTTAAAGCGTTAAGCTAAAAAGGAAACAGGTTTTTTTTTTCTTTTCTTTATCTTCTTTTCTTTAGCATTGACAGAAAAAAAATATTAAACAATAATTCTAACACTTTTTCTTATGTCAAAAAAAAGTAGTTCGATATATTTCAAATTGCTCTCTTGCTCTGTCGCGTCATGACAAAGTAGAAAAAAAACAATGGTCTATGATCACTCACCGATAACGTATTTGGCGTGAAATCGACATAGTGCTCCCATAACACACATCAACACAGTGGGTGCTGCGATTCCAGTTAAATCTTTATCAATTGTCAATTGCTGTTCGAAATGTGCTAATCCGTTACAAAACTAGTACTCATTTGAAATGCCCGAATTATAGCGAAACATGTGGGATTCGTAAGGTAGTGAAAATATAAGTACATTAGTGGGAGTACTGAGTCAATTGGAAAACTCATACGTGATTTCTTACTAAAGAATTCTTAGAGTACGTTTCTTGCATTCAAACTCATCACCGACGCGAATTTTTTTCAGCTGAAAAACGCTCAAATAGCTCTAGTACTGTCTATCGTCTATCGATATATTAGAAAAGGACGCACATATAGCACGTAAATGAAAAATGACACAGTATTGTGTGACGTTCTCCGCGTATCGCGCGTCGCGGCGCGCCTGAGACTGCGCGTGGGCATACGGAGTTCGCGTTTGAGTTTATTATGGTCTTATATTTATAGACTCGATCGAAATTTACTCTTGTATCGAGATGTATAAAAATGTATCAGATAGGTTGAACGTCCATTCATAAAATACCATCAATGAGCGTCAAGATGACGTTCCCGTACCGATAAAGATTTCCGGATTAACATTCCAGTGATATATAAATATTGTGCCTTGCAGACGTTATTGCTGCTATCAAACATTTTTTTTTTCAGAAGTTGTTATTCCGTTTTTATATTTAAGCGTTGTAAACCTTTGTTTGATATTTTATATCATACAATCCAGCGTGCTGGTCGGTCTTAATGGCACTTTCCATCGATGTCGAAACTCACTTGTTGACATTTGAATCATAGAAGTACAAAAATATCATTTACTCTCCTCAGTATTCTGGGTTAATTTTGGAACACATCATAAATGTAATAAGTCTTATTTAAAAAAAATGGAAAACAATTTAATAATCTTCCAAAACTGATAGCCGATAACCAATTTTCGATCTGAAATTTTGCAGACGTCTTCGTTTTACTATAATATTTTCTCCAAATATGTTTTTTAATTAAAATAAATGCTTTAAATTTGCTTATCATCTTTCAAAAGTAAATCCAATAATTTTAATTTAGAACGGATAACTAAAAAGAATCGCATCCAGCCAGATTGAACACCTACAGGATGCAGCTGTACGCGTGTCGCTGCGCGTCTATCGTCTAGACGAGATAATTTTATTTCGCAGAGCTCATTAAACTACGTAGATGAAACGTCATTGTCGTCATACGCAAACCCTATCTATTTTTACCCCTACAAATACATTGGGTTATTTTTTGAATGTTTTTTTTAATACGAACTGAGGAAGTTCTTTTGTGAGCCCAGAATTGTCATTTTGGACTTTAATTTAAGATAAGAAGTTAAACTTAAATACACAAATATTTAACAACTTCATAAAACTATATACTCGTACAGACTGACGTAAAAAAACTTACCAAAATAGTAAACACGTAAAAACTCAGCAGTCCTGAATCGAAGAATCACTACCATATTCAAACTCACTTATCTTCTCTTTAGATAAAAACTCTTATTATTTTTAATAACTAACAAAAATCGCAGAAATATTAATAAAATTAGTGAACCGGTCAGTTAGAAACACTGGTAGCAAATAACACTAAACTAAAAATACATAATTAAGAAAAAGAAAACCAAATGTAATTAAGAACGAGCACAGATTAAAGACAAACAGTAAGTTAGCTAACAAGAGAAATATAGCTCTTAGGTCAATGTTGCCATGTGCGCTAATGATTACATGACTCGATACACAATTGAGAAATTCACGTCAATTGATGTAATCAGGATTCCGTTTTTAACTAAAAGGAAACTTACTAAAACATTGGTTTCATCAAAATTTTGTTCTATACAAACGAAATTTTTATTAGGATACACAGGATACCTCAAATCTGAGTTAGACTTTTTTCGTGTAGAAAGAAGAGTATTGTTATCTTATTATTTTAATTGATTATTTCGTGTATATTTGTGATCACTTTTTTTGAAGAAGAAAGCGTTTTAAGACATATTACGCACATCACGAAAAGTTCAAAACCCAAGAACTATTCTCTGTATAAGAGCGATAACAGCCATACAATTTCAAATTAAATTTTAATTATTGTATGATTCAGAATCTTTTTAAGATTGATTTATGACGAATTTTTATTGAAATAACACTTAATTGTAACATATTCGCTTTCCATATTTAATATAACGGATCTTATCGCGATAACTAATGGTAGTAATACCTTTTTACTGCCCGACGTTTCAGCTCGTGACCACGATGAATGTAGCTTCGTCGAAACGTCGGGTAAGAAAAAAGGTTTTACTACCATTAGTTATCGCGATAAGACCCGTTATATTAAATATGAATGTTATAAATCGCGAAAGTTTAAAATATATTCGCTTTAATATCACCACACGTTTGAAAATCACAGATGATAACAAAACTATGAATAAAAGATAATAATGCATTTGTGCACCAAGGTGACTTTTGAGTAAACTCGGTTAATAATAATAATTTATCTCTTCACGTGAGTTCTGCAAACAAAGAAGTAATACTGTCAACACAATCTGTCTCAATATTGTTTTATTACATTTTTCTCTTTATTATTTACACTAGGACTTAAATTGTGACACAAATGTCTGTGTATTTTCTGTATTGTTCCGACCCCGAGTGTCAGTTACAGCAAAGATTCAATTCAATTCAATTCTTTGGTTTATGGCTTTTAGTTGTGCCAATTAGACACATGTTATTTCGCCAATGTCACGTGGAATGGAGAAAACACGATGGAGATTGATCGGTGGGGTCGAGAATCCAACCTTGACTAAATTTTGAAAACACCCTAAAATAGTGTGAATTTCATTGTTAGTCCTAAAACAACACAAAAAAGAGTTATAAATATAATAAATATATAGTATAAAAATACAACTAATAATAATGGGACAATCACATGTTTTATTTACAGCAAAGATAGTGCGAAGCGAAAATTACATTTAAAAGTTTTACTCTCGTAACCGATAAAGCAACTCTGAAACCGAGTAACAATACGTCGTAAGTAGTTACGAAAGCTGTAAATGTCAAAAATAAGACACTGACAGTAATTTCTTTCGTGTGTGTGGCAGTGGCAAACAACTTATGGATAACTTTATAGAAGTCTGACAGCACAACTTATAAGTGTAATTCTCGCCTTCAAGTTAAAAGCAAAATAATATATAAATAGCAACACTTTTTTTCTCTACATTATATCTTTTTTGTCTCTTCTACTTTACTTATCGGCTATCAAATATTCATCTAAGAAGCCTCACGTTAAACTAAACTTTTCGGTGTACAATACAAAACGTTATAGTTATAGAAAAAAATAGCGATCGTCATGTTAACATTAAATATTCTATCTACTATTAACACTACAATGGAACTGGGGTGCTAGTGTGCGACACTATTTTTATCTCAATAAATTTCTCAATTTTCGGAGACACTTATTTTTACTCATTCTATTTTACAATATAACAATAGATTATGATTCTTTCCGGTTTAATTTTAAATACATCACTAATAAACAATTATTTATTGTTAGATTAGCGTAGGCTGAATATAATAATACGAGGTTTTATTTTTGGCAAGACACTTTAAAAATATTAAAAATAGCTACCAAGTCATAACCACATGATTGTTACCTAACACTTACGACATTCATTCTATTTTTATTGACGGTTTTAGATATGTAAACATCGACGTAGTTTAAAAAATAAATTAAAAAATAAAAAACAAAATTCGAGATGACATCTATTGCGCGTTGTTTACCACAATACAAAATGATTTTTAAAGATTTAAACACTTCTCGTTACTCGTCAATAATCATAAAAAAATTAAATAGTGAAACATATTTTAAATACATATATAAAATCACTAGCTGACGCACGTTGTATTGTCTTTTAAGAATTACGCATATTTTACTGTACTATACTTTCCATACTTTTATCTAAATGTAAGGTTTAGTCCTTTCCCGCACTCCTGAAAGTGTATGCCAAATTTCATAATGATCAGTTAAGTATTTGAGTTGTGAAAGAGAACTAACGAACTCATATCGCATTCATAATATTAATTAGGTTTTAAAACAACCGAAAACCCAACTCTCCCATACCGTCCCTAACTTCCTATTCGTCTCCATACCTCATCTTCTTTAGCCGACAACGAATCCGTAGTTCATCTGTTCAAATGACCCGTTGGGTAATTTGCCCGCTATTTCCAAAATAAATTCAATACAACCAACCAATAGGTCACAATTAAAAAGGATGCACCGTTAACTCGGTCAGAGGGGCCTAACGAAACGGGGCCATTATGTTACGCACCTGACGTGAATGAGAACGCGATTTCGCTGTTAATTCTATGCTGATGAATGGATTTGGGGGGAACAGATCTGGGAGGAACACCTGACTGCTTGGACTACGGATCAGGTGGCTGATATCCGGTGGATATTGAACCAGGTTAAGGAGACAAACTTGATTGTCGTTAAGCCAAGGTTTTTTTGACGTCTGACGATTCCGGTGTAATGCAATGTTTGAGGATGTAACTCCTCCGTAATTTCCGTCGGAAGATATCCAATCATAATAATTAAAGTGAAAAAATACATTTAATATTCATAGGATACCATTTACCTCTGTATAATACACAACTCATAACCGTAGTCTTAGAATGTATATAACATTCTAAGACAGTTTTTGACTTCAGAGAAAATGGTTGAGGTTTACTAACCTGGGATCATCTTATTATGATTATTAACTTTAAGGAAAAGTAGCGCTAATTGAAAATTATGTTTTTACGATTCCATTTTTCAATTTATCTAATTCTCACGATCGCTAAAAATGTTCTTCGGGTTAATAAGAATTATCATCCACAGACAACCCATTTTCTTAATCTACTTCTTAATCAAAATCAATCAGAACTGTAAAATGTTGGACTAATTTAGTCCAAATAAGTGATTTATATAGCTACAATGTTAATAACTTTAATAACGATAGTTTCCAACAATTATCCCCCTGTAATTGAAGCTCTACATCATCACATATTCACTTCCCCTCATGATTTGCATACCTGGCATAAGCGTGATTCCCATCACGTATCACATTGTCAAGTTCTCCTGGCATTGTTATAAAAAACCTACGCTCACCGTCGTAATGCATACCTCGGTGTCGTTGTCGCTAAGCGAACCTGATTTGCTTTGAAAATCACCTTTACTTCTATTATCAAGTCTATATGAATATTACAAAAAAGTAAATGTTGTAGGAAATATCTCTAAAAATACAATAAATAAATAAAATTCTAATCTTATATACCGATTAAATATATAATGGCGTCTGTATAAAATTATGGAGTTTTTTTTTTCGCTCTCCTTTAAAGTTACGTAATACGCACTGTCAGGTAAAAATTAAGGTCAAAGATACTTTATAGATGTGATGATGGGAGAAACCATACGGATTTTTGATTATTGGATATAATTCGTACGAAAATGAGTCATATTATTGAATAAGATCGATAAAATTAATACCTGCTGGCAATATCTTAACTGATATCCTACTTACGAGTGGGCTAAATAAAGCAATATTTTTATCGATTGCACTTGGCTTTGTTTTTTTTTTACTCGTCAGTTGCAAAATGAGGGTAATCCTTTTTAAATACCAATTGTATTCTATGTCTTTGGCACGCTCTGTAACCTAAATAATTTTGACACGTTTCAAATTTTTCATACGTAACGTAAGATTAGTCTAAATTATGGAAGAAGTCATGGTCATGGTCTTTTTTGCCTCGTCAATTATATGAAAATTATCCCACTACATTTTATAGTCCAAAAACAGTCTGTATACATATGTCCCACTGCTGAATCAAGGCCTCCTTTCCTATTAAGAAGTAAGTTTTAGAATTTAATTCACCACGCTGCTCCACTGTCGTTTATATTAAATGTATTGTAAAATTATTTTAAATACATTTGCAAGTATAACAGAATGAAAATGACAAATTATCTTTGGTACCTAACTCATTAAAATAATATCAGTATCTTACAGAACAGAATTAATATACGAAATTACAATCGAAAAATTCAGGTCAACGACCTTGTAAAAAACTGTTTCAGGTATATTATGTCGTAACTCACTAATTGTATTACGTTCAGATAACAATTCTATTAAATGATAATCAATCGGATCATCACAGATAATACAGTCTTATCACGCTACCAACAGACTATAAAATGATTTATAATTAAATGCGATACAGATAAAAAAAAAAAACAGAAAACTCTTTGGTTTTAGTACCCATATCGGTATTTTTAAGAGGGTCTATAACAATATGTCTTTTTATTTTACAGTTCTGACCCTCAGTCAAAAGCCATACAAGTATATTAAACTAGTTGCCCCTCGCGGTTTAACACGCGCTAATCATTAATGCTTCGCGCCTGTGGGTCGTAGCGTGATGCAATATAGCCTGAAACCTTCTTCAATGAACGGGCTCTCTAACGCAAAAATATTTTTTTTATCCTATCAGTAGTATTAGATATCACCTCCTACATACCAACTTACAAACGAATTTTAGATCTTTATAATCGTAAGGAAACTTACATGTGCCGGAAGAAATTCTGATACACGTATATCCGCCAACCTGCAGTGAAGCAGCATGGTTGATTAAGCTCTAAACCTCATTAATAAGAGAGGAGGCCTTTACCCAGCAGTGTGACATATAAGGCTGTTACTTTACTATAGACAAAAATTGAACTCATAATAAAAACTCCAAAAAGTTTAAATTCTGTGACGCATATTTTCCAACACTATCTAAATAGTACGTCTTTATCTAGTAATTATAAACGTTGTTTTAGTTTTCACGCCGTTTTAAATATAGCTTCAATAAGGGCAATAGACTTATTTCCCATTGTGATAACATGGGAAAAAGTGTCGTCACTGAGCCTTGACGGTTAACTACCGTGGTATCCAGAAGCGAGTGCACTTAGTTCCGGGATTCTACGCTTTGATAAAAGAGAGATGCTAATTACAAGATTATTCATATTAAATAATATATCTATTTCATTTCATTAATTTACATTTAAAAAAAAAAAACAATTTTGAACTTCAATAGCGCAATACTCGTATAATCGTCGTCAATATAAAAATAATCTCGCATCCTTTGGCTATTGTGTTAAAGTATTTTACTAATTACGTTAAGTATATGTGGATGCTGATAAGCAATAACGCATTAACCCACAAAAAGTCAAATTCAGAGATATTGATGTATAATAAGGCGTCACGTAACTTTATTACATGAAATTTTATGTCATCTAAACTAAATAAGTTCGGAAAAAAGTTTTTGATTAAATGTATCGATTATTGAAGTGTGTCCTATTGTAATTACAACAATGTCATATATTTGAAAAACGTATACATAGATAAAACTTTATTATACCAATTTGCATTTCATTCATTATACTCAGTATCAAAATAGAAATGATAATATCTTCAGACGGCATTTTCTAAAAGTAAAATCCGTGAAATATTTGTAATTTATCTTTGTCCAAAAATTTGTATATATACATACATATATATGTATATACAAATTTTTGTTGCTTTATATATGTATATTGCTGTATATTTGTTTTTAAAAGATATTACACTGAACTTTAACTTTGCTCTGTACACCTCCAAACCCCCGTTTTAATTTGTTGTTTTTTAAGGTTAGGGCCAACTGGAAGAAATCGCTCTTTTAGCGATAACATAGTACATTTTTCCTTCTCATGTTTTTTTTTTGTGATTTCTATTTAATTTGTGTACAACAAAGAGAATTTGTTGTTGTTATTACAGATGAAACGGGCCCTAAGACTTACAAATGTAATCCTCGTCTTAGTAACGCGAACTCGTAAGATTATCCCCTACCAAAAATCACACAACAAACAATGAGAAAATAACCTTATTCGAAAAATGAAACCAGTACAACTATGTATATTTAGAATTTATCTCTACTTTTTAGGGCATCTTTTAAAATATCATAAAAAAATTGTCACTTTGTATTTATAACTGACATTATAGCTTAAGTGATGAGATAGTGTGAGGATATTCAGGTAATATTTGTTTTACATAAAAAGATTAAAAACTTGGAACGCATATAAAAAAGTCTCCGAGGAATTGAGTACCTTTATCTACCTTCAGCCACATTAGTTTTTGTTAAGAGCTTCGCTGCCAAGTTTAATTTCTCCTTACAAATTTTAAGCCCTCGTCATGCCTTAATGGACATTTAAAAATCAACAAGTATTTATCAACATTTTGTGTTAATCCAGTAAATTAATAAAGAATGTAATTAGTCTCTCGCTTTTAATATATAAATTAACACATATGCTACTTTTCACGCTTTGAAACCACTGGACTCATTTAGTATTACAATTTAAAAATTCAAGATCTGCGAACAGTAACACTACACTTAAACACTATTAGGTGATAAGCGGATAATTGTACAGCAATTAAATGTTTATAACAGAACATAACTGATACGTTTCGGCGAAGTCTAAAAACACATTTCAATGTTTTGCGGGTGACGTCTGTTTGTAATGTAATTATAATGTGGGCAATTACTGATAGCGTTTTATGACAAGAGTTTTATTATATTAAAACTTTCAATTAATTCGTAAACCCAAATTAAAATAACTGAGACCTTAAAAAAACTACTTCAAAACTAGAAAATTTGTTTCGTTTTGTGCGTGGATGACACAGAACACTATACCCTTTCAACTAAATAAAAAGAATTTTCAAAATCGGTTAAAAGACGCTTTGACGAATCGGTTAAGAGTTTTGATGTAACAAAAATTAAAATACAAAACGAATTGAGAATTTGTGCTTCTTTTATGACGTCGATGGAAAAGGAGAAAAACCCACTTCAAAAATAAGGGTACAAGTAAACTAAATAACTGGTCAAGTGCGAGTAGGACTCGCGCACCGAGGGTTCCGTACAAACTTATAGAAATCTATATAAGACTAACCCATCTACGCCATTTGTGGTCTTCATCATCAGTTCCAACATAAGTTACTATCAAAAATACCTAAATCGGTATACGCTTGCCTATAATATTTGAGGAGTTCCCTCAATTTCTCCAGGATCCCATCATCTGATCCTGACCTGAAGACAATGGGACCACCTTAAAAGTATACCTTTTCAAACAAAAAAAAAATTTTGAAAATCGGTACCCAAATGGCGGCGTAATCGGCGAACAAACATAAAAAAAATTAAATACAAGGTCGAATTGAAAACACTCCTTTTTAGAAGTCGCTTAAATATAATCAAATATTATGTAAATATGGATCACGTCCCAAAAACTATTTTGAAACTACTTAGGAGCACTTTAATTTAAAACACGATCATGGATGCAATCCATGGAAACACAAAATTTTATTTTAAGTACTAATACACCTTATACTTTAAAAAAAAAAGTTATAGCGTGATTCAGGATACACCTAGCGCCATCTCTTGACAATTTCAATGAACTAACTTGTTAACTTTGACATTAACAACATAATTATATTATATTTTATTCTCGTTTTATTTTTATTTATATTTTACTACACTCCACTACCCCTGCACTACGTTCGTAAAATATTTAGATTTACATTATTAATCAAAATATCGAAATATATATTAGTGTTGCCAAGACGAAAATAATTAGTCCTTAATTCGAACAAAACTAATTGTTTATTTATAAATAACTAATTATATTACTAATAACCAGAAGACTTATATGTGTAGATAAATAAGTAAATTAAATAACTCGATCAACTTGATACATTTACGCGTTCCTGAGAAAAAGGTTGAAAGACAGACGTACAGACTGACAGACACACAAACAGAAATTTACAGTTTTCGGATTTTTTCCTTTATGTATACTAAAGGACCTTGCTCCTGGCCAAATTTCATAATGCTTGGTCAATGGCAAGTACCCTATAGGTTTTGATTTCCTTGCGAAAACGTTAAAAACGCTATCATACTTAAAATATGTGATATAAATGACCGTATCTTTTGATTGCGTTAACTTAGAAGTTTGATTTTTTCACAGCTCTTAGTAATTATAACTCTGAGTACTTGACGTTGATAAAAATTTGTTACCTTCACGCGTTTCTGAGAAAAAGGTTGAAAGACAAACTTACAAACAGATAAACATACATACAAAAATTTACAGTTTTCAGATTTTTTCCTTTATTTGTACCATAAGATCTTACTTCTCGCCAAATTTCATCGTGCTAGGTCAATGGGAAGTACCCTATAGGTTTTGATTCCCTTGCGAAAACGCTAAAATGGTCAAAATATACGGCATATTTTCCATTATCTTTTGATTGCGTTGACTTAGAACTTTAATATTTTCACGGCCGCATGTCATCGTAGACTTGAGTATATGATATTAATTTCAACATGATACGTCTATGCATTTCTGAGAAAAAAGGGTTGACATCCCGACAGACAGACAGACAGACAGACAGACAGACAGACAGACAGACAGACAGACAGACAGACAGACAGACAGACAGACAGACAGACAGACGGACAACAAAGTGATCCTATAAGGGTTCCGTTTTTCCTTTTAAGGTACGGAACCCTAATAAAAATTAAAAAAAAATCGTTTTAGAGTTAGTAAGTAAACATTATTTGTATCTAATAATTTCTTAACCGGTTTCAAAAATGGAAAAGATTCTTCTGTTACATATTTTAATAAAACGTGAATATTATAATTTTTAATAAAACAAATTCGAAATATAATTATTTAAATAAAATTTTATTGTATTTTAAACTATTTTAAAGTTTTGTTACTAGAATTATAATAGATTATGAAACTACGTAACTTATAAACACCTGAGTTTCACCAGATATCCTTGAATCTACGACCGATAACAATAGTAACATGATTTTATAAATAATTTTTAATGACCCTGGGCTCCTTTTTAAGTGACCTCAAAAAGATAAGATTCCCAGTTAGATTGATTTTATTTCAATCTGTTAAACATTCGTTCATAGCGGCAGCTCAACATATTAGTCTGCAGGTTTGTATGCTTAATGATTTAAAATAAAACAAATTTCACTTAAAAGATTTTTTTTTAATAAACGCATCACAATCTACGGCTCCGATTAAGATCTTGTGACCCACACATACACAAACACAACCACACCCAAACCATGACAAACATCCGTATGGACAATACATTTGCCGTGAGCGGGGATCGAACTCGCGACCGTTAGCGCTACAGTCCATTGCAGTGACCACTGCGCCAACGTGTCTGTCAATTATTTATTATTTTTATTTTATTTAATAGGCTGTCCTATATAAGGCGAGAATTATTATTATAAGTTTGCTCTCAGATTTTCATAAAGATTTACATAAGTTATGTCTCATTGCTTTATACCTGAAAGAATTTACTGTCAGTGCCTTGTTTTGAACAGCTTATGTAACTACTTATTGTATAATTGTTACGAAGTTACAGAGTTGTTTTATATCAATTTCGAGAGTAAAACTAACAAATGTAATTTTTACGTAAGATCTAATGAAAACCTGTTGATGAATTAATGGAAAACGGTACTCCTCAATGGATGTCTGTGAATCGTTTGCAATTAAGGTAGTTTAATAAAAAGTACATTCAACAGGAACCAACAATGAAACGTTTAAAAACAAGTCATTTAAAGTTATTATAAACAATATAAAAATCTTAACGATCGCTTACATAAATAGGCCACAAAAACATTTTACATTATTTCAAACCAGATAAATTAACATGAAACCTAAGCTCACGTTAAACTAATTTAACATTTCCTTGATTCTGATAAAAGCCATTCTGCCATGGCTACTTGGTACGTTGTTTCCTCCATTGTGGAACAATGCAAGCTCCCACGTGAAAGTGGTCGGCTTATTTCCAAGAGCCCGTGAGACTTCTGTCTACAAATATTGTTATTCTTGATTTCTAATGAATATTGAATAGCGCTCTTTAAGGTGCAATTAGAGGGAATTGTTTGGATAACATTAGGGTTAGAGAAGCAAAAGACCACGTCATTAGTGTAGTAATTAAAGAAATTTTTAAAGACGATAGATCTTCAAATTAACTACTGAAGTCATTATCTTAGATGACTCATCTATACATATAAAATTACTTGTCCTGATTGACTGATTAATTCATCAACGCAAAGCCTAAACCGCTGAGGCTCCAAACTTGAAATTTTGGCAGTCGATACCTTTTATAATGTAAGTATCGAAAAAAAAATATTTTTTGAAAATTTAACCCTAAGGGGGTTATTGTACTAAGGAACGAACAATCGTAAAAAAGTTCGTCAGTTTCAAAGGAAACATGAAATTGAATATGGTTATTTCTGGTTAGAAAAAAATGCATATGTATGTATACGTTTCAAAATGTTACTACTAAAAGGATGAAATAAGGATTATAACCAAAACTGATACGGACCGCTATTTGCAGATTAAGTTAAGAGTTGGTGATTGGCACCGGCGACATTTTTCAATGAGTACGTGGTTGCTATTTGAATCTTCTGTCATATACCTATTTCCGTCAAAACAATTTACAAGTTTGTAATACATAATACGAGTAGTTCCTAAGGTTCCAGTCTTATGGTTATGCAATTTATGAATTACTAGCTGGTGCTCGCGACTTCGTCTGCGATGTCTGTGATGCCTATGTTATAGTAGCTTTAAGCATGCAAAGTCTCAGCCCGATCGGTTTAAAATTGACAAAGTTTCATACAAATTTCATCCCCTATTTTATTCCCTTGGGGTTAGTTTTAATAAAAATCCTTCCGGATGCCTACGTTATAATATCTACCTGCATGGCAAATTTCAACACGATCTGTCCAGTGGTTTGGGCTGTGCGTTGATAGATCACTATGTCAGTCACCTTTGTTATATATATTTAGATTTCCAAATTTACATATCTCTGCTTATCAAACGCTAAAGTCTCCTCAAATATGATTGCCTCTCATCCTCTGGCCGTGATAACAATGTCATTAACAAACAAGGACAAACACGACAACATGTTATCTTAATCTGCCTCCAAACATAATAAAATTCTCGGTCACGCCATTATTTGAAGGTTCATTAACTTTGCATTTCCGTTTAGTTTTTACTAAACTGTGTATTTGTTTATATATTTTTTTAGGTTAACGTTTTTTAACTTAGTGTTCCAAATCAATTCAAAAAAAGGAGATTCTCGACTTAGCTTAATAATTAATTATTCTTTGTTTGTCTGATACTGTCGTCGTTACCAACTGTGAACAGATTTAAATAAATGACTCGGTTTGAAGAATTAATTACACCTCAAGTTGACTCCAAACTTAGCCATTTCCATTTTTTAAAGTTACAACACAAGCAAATTGTTCAATAACAACGTTTAGTTACATAATATTTTTTATCAATAAAACAGCCTAAACTTACAATAACACGACATAAAATAAATCAAGACACGAATTTCGCGCGTTAATTCATGTTAACAGATAAAACAGATATCGATGAGCACAGATAAAACAGAGAATATTGACTACAATGAGGCATTGTGCGCTAACAATCGATTGCTCGGCTACCAACATCCGCAATGCTAACGGTTTGTTGATATTAGCTGTCTTTCTGTCGGACGTGCATTCGACTGGGCATTTCCTATTATATTTGCATGTATAAAATTGCTTTTTGATCGTTTTGAACTACTATTAAGACACTTTTATAGTCTGTGTTGCGTATTGAATTGTTCTCGATGTTTTTTTTTATATCTTGATGATAGTTTGGTGCAGTTTTATTTTTAACTTTTAAAAAGAAGGAGGTTTTTAATTCGTCGTGGACTTTTTATGTATGTTCACTGATCTATCGAAAACGGCAGGACAAAGTTGTTTTTTTAGTTTGTTAGGGTATACAGATTTGTCTCATAAATTTTTTTATCAAAAACAGTTCAGTAGTTTGATTTTAAAATCAAAATAACTGCAATCAGTATGTCATTGAAATAAACAAAATCACGTATTTTGCTTTGAAGTCGGTTTCCCTTTTTTTAAAAGTCTTGGTGGGTGGTGGGTCTTACCTAAAAACAGATGAAATTTTTCACACGACCTTTCGGCGTAATACATGTCACCTTGACTAAATAAATATCAAATAAATCAAATCAAAGACACAAATTAAAAAACTCTAGTATTCTCTTTTAAAATAAATATATACGAAAAGAAAAAAGTCAAAAAAATAACAAAACCTTGGAAGTAAACAAAATTGACAAAAAACTAAACGAAGACCGTGAGTCTATAAACTAAAAGTGAACTAATTTAAATAATTCAAACAAGGTCTTGGAGCAAAACTACGCGAATTTGAACTCGAATGCATTGTAATAGGGAGTTTAAAGACGCCTATTAAAACCGTCCCACATGTTATGATAGATATCATTCGAGCAGAGGCGTTCAATGTGTGGTCCCATTCCCAGATGGAATGATCAAGATCTGCGCAGCTTATAACAGAGTAACAATTTTTATTGGTGTTATGTTATCACTGGAGTTCTGGTTTACTTGTAATTAAAATTCCATATTTATAAGAGCGAGGACGAGTAATCTATCCTAGAGAGAGGGGGAGAGAGAGAGAGAGGGGGAGAGAGATTCTGATATCGTCAGTACGATATACATGGTGTAAACTGGGCGCGTGTTGGACATTTTACCAGCGTTACCGGAATCGATATTTGAAAGTAAAATAAAATTGATTTTTTTTTATTCCTTTTCATTAATGATGCTCATACTGTACGTTACAAGTTGCTTGTAGGTTACAAAAGCCAACGCTTTAATAAAAAAAAATAAAAAAACAGTTTTTTTACTTTGAAAATATCGATTTTGCTAACGCTGGTAAAGCGTCCAACTCATGCCCAATTGACAACCTGTATATTAGTAACTCACTAGTCAACATTTTATTATATATTCGTAACAATTTGATTTCTCAAGTAGATTTTTGCGAATCTTTAAATATGAAATGCCTTTATATTAGTTGCAGTTTTACCTCTATGAATTAATTTTTAAGAATATCTACAAAAAAAATTGAAATTAATCGAATTCATGTCTACTTTAACTAATATTTTATTGTCAGTTTATTACGTCAGTTGTTTATTACGTCTTGGTCTAAGGTAAAATATTTTCCGGGGTATAGAAAATTAACTATTACAGTATCGCATAAACAATACAAAGAATTAACGCGAGACCAAATCTAGCTCTCAAAATATTAATAAATAAATTATGATTGAATTTAACTTGAATTTTTTTTTTATTTGCAAAGAACAAAAAAGAGAAAAGAGAAAACATCAAATGTTCACTCATATTACACAGCCCTGAAATAAAACTAATAAAACCCTAAGTAGGCCGACCCAGGACGTGAGCGGTCATAACCGAAATATGTACAATGAGATCATAGATCTCAATTATCTGTGGCACTGCGTAGGTATAATAATCATAGACAAAAAAAAAAAAATTACATGGACTTTATATGGAGTTTCGGACAAAGGAGGTCGTTTTTTATATTGAATCAATCAGTAGCGAATATTATATTCGATATTGTTTTAATTTTTTTTATGACAACACAACTGCGATGTTTAAGAGACTATCTAAAGTGAACGGCCATTTTATTTTAATGTGTTTTGACTTTAAAAAGCTTTCTTAAATATGAATAATACTTTTCTTACGTAAAATTAGCCTTACGCATTCCTTTAAGGTTAGTTAGGTACCGATAGGTAACATGATAGATACAATCCGTTTATAAATTTAGTATCTTTTTTAAAACATCTTTATACAGTTTTAGAATACCAGTAAAAACAGGCAAAAATCTTCGCTTGGGGTAAGATCGTCTTTTTACAATTCTTCTAATTGTACTGGACATTTGAATTGCGATTTGCTATGTATATATATATATATATATATATATATATATATATATATATATATATATATATATATATATATATATATATATATTGCTACAAATGTATACAAATATTTTTGGAACGTAGGCAAAAAGACAAAAAAGAGCGTTGGAAAGGATTAAGTACTGTCAACTTGACAAAAACGATTTCCTAATACCCACACTACTCGAAACTTTGTATAAATAGCGAACTTGAAAAAAAACTGACAAGTAATTATAGAAGACAAAGTCAATTAACACAGAGACATTTAAAAGTTAAACTAATTTATAAAACCCATATAACCTTCTAAAAATAGACTAAGTTTTAATTGAAACTATCTAAATATTATTGGATTATGTCAGCACAATGCGCCTCGAAGTGAGTTTCCTGAAATATCTCTGATGTCACTGTGTCTAATGCCTAAGGTCAACAGCTTATAATTTACTGCAAAAAGGTTCAAGTCAATTACTAAAGTTCGTTAAACTTTTTTTCGAAACGATAAACAATAAATTCCTCAAATTACATTTTTATATAATTTATATATAAGCAATAACCTGGCAACCCACAAAAAATCAAGTTTTAAGATATTGATGTATTCTGATAATGGGTCATGTATTTAACGTTATTCCAAAAATTTTCAAGTCATATAAACTGAATAAGTACGGAAAAGTTCCTTGATTTAATGTTTCGAATATTAAGGTAAATTGAATATTTAGAAATGTACCTTATATATTAGAAAAACTTTTATTTAGAAATTATACCAATCTGCTTTTAATCACCTTTTATTAATAGAAAAGAAAAGATGGCAAATACTTCTTCAAACAAATTTATTAAGAATAGGTTTGACAACTTTAGACGCCATTTTTTCAAAATGTAATGCGTGTGGCTTGACACAGTGTTGCTATCAGCATCCATTTGTACGAAATAAGAATTTTTAATATATAGAATACGTGACATGTTTTCCTTGTTCAAAATTGGAAAAAACAGTCAAAAGAGAAACGTAGAAATATCTGTTACAAATGTAAATACTCAAAGCACAATCCTTTTTAACTGACTTCCAAAAAATGAGTAGTGTTTCAAATCGTCGGGGATTTTTAAAAAATGTACATCGATAACTCAAAAAGGGCTTGATCGACATGGGTAAATATTTTTTGTTTAAAAGAATACACTTTCCTGTTGGTCTCATAACATTTGCAATAAGTATTTATTTACTAAAAAAGTCATTGCATTTTTTATGCACATCAATGTCAGACTTTTAACCTTCATTGTTTCCTGATAATTGCTGACGTCATGAGACAACCTAACTGCCTTTTTTTTTCTAAATTTTAGCAAATATTTATTATAGAAAAATTTTAACCAATTGCGTCAATCTTTAAGTGTAATTCACATCCCGTTGAGAAACGATGTCGACAATGTACAGAATAAATATATATATATTTACAATATTACAAGCAAATATTAATGAACCCTATTCCAAGTTATTAAGGAGTAAAGTATCATACAATTGTACGTAAAAATCGCATCAGCAATCGTGTATAACAAATATTGTCGTTCAAGTTTCATAAAGAAAGGTTAATGCATCACGATTTTTAATTTGTAATGTTTAACTTGAAAGATTTTTAAGAAATATTTCCATTTCAATAACAGCGGAAACACATACACATAACACACAAAAGACAATGACCCTGAACATAGAGTTTCACATCGCGTCGTGCATCGTAAAAAATCTACGACGTGAAGTCTTTAAGTTGACAACGCTTTTGTGACTCCTCAGATGCTGCAATTGTATATAAGCGGGTGATCACTTAACATCTGATGAACCGTCAACTCGTTTGTCAGTATAACTTTATTTACTTTAATTTGAAAAAAAAAACAAAAACCCGACTGTGTAACAAGACCATAGAGAATCTTTACTTACCAACTTTAAGTCATTATAATTTATAAACGGTAATTCTGATTGAAAAATGATACAAGAAACCTAAAAATGTTTTTTATATACCAATTCAACGGACTGTGTTAAGGGGGTACCATTAACACAGTCCGTCGGTTTTCTTTTTTTCTTCACAGTACAGCGTCCAAAATCAAATTATTATACTTTGTGACATTTGTGCCGTTATGATAAACCAAACGATGTGTCTTTTATCAAAATCGGCCCACGCGTTTAATCTACTTAGTGCCACAAAAGTACACCCACGTAAATACATATACATAGACTGATAAACACATTACCCTCCCTTTCGTCGCGCAGTCGGGTAAAAAAAACAATAACGATGTAAGCGGTTGTGAAATTATACAGAAATCATTTTCATTGTAATGTTTAAGTTCAGTAGAAATTTGTATTATATTTAAAATAACCTTAGGTTGAGTTAAAGTTACATACTATTAGGCAAAAATTACACTTATAAGTTTTGCCCACAGACTTTTATAAACATTTACATAAGCTGATGATCATTCCTTTAGTCCTGAAAGAATTTCCTGTCAATGCTTACAGCCACAACTTTCGTAACTACTTACGACGTATCTGTTACTAGGTTAGAGAGCTGTTTTATATCAGTTACTAGTATAAGTTACAAATGTAATTCTCGATAACATAATACACGTAATATTTTACTAAATTGGTACCTATACAGCTTACTGTTACCGTTGATAAGAAGCTTTTAAGGTAAGTTTTGTTTGATGACCGCTTTAAAAGCTTTTATCACAAATAGACGTCATATATTACCTTGAAATATAATGTATACTTTATTGTATTGTTTTAGTTGATCATATGTTGAAAAATATATACAAAAACAAAGGCTATACACTCAACAGTTCCTATTAACAACACAGGATCCATTGTCGAGAGTCTGAAAACACACAGCACAAACACAAACACCGAGACCATGACAAACATTAATATGGCTTATATTTTCCAGCAGGATCGAACCCGCGACCGCACTTCATTCCATTGCGTCTTCCTGTCGTTCAATATATCATTATTTTAGAACACGATTTAAAAAAAAAAAGAAAATTTAAATTAGACTTTCAATTGTTCTTTTAGATTTAAATAACATAATACATTAAAATAGCTATTTATATACATGTATAAGATATAGGAAAAAATCTTATAATCGTAAAAAAATGCATCCCTAACGACAAATATAAAGTAAAATTGAACATAAAAGCCTTAAAAATAAAATAACAATATACTTTATTCGAGTATGCTTTTATAAGCATTATTGAATCGTCACAGTATAAAAAAATTATGAATTTACCACCGACCACCATTATAAATACGTAATAGACCCCAACGTAATCACCGAATAATCTTGATACTCGAACTGGTTGATATCAAGGTCACAGATAGGCGAAGGGCTGTGGCACACAAATTAACTAACCGTTACATTCCGCCTCGCAAAAACCATCTGACCAGACGCGAGTCCCGTTGGGAGCCCAAGTTATGCGGTCATAAAAAATATCTGAGAGATATATACCAGATTTTACGTGTCTTGATACTTTTGATACAATTACGTCTAGATTTACGAGATTTAATCAAAGATTTTTGTAAGCGATTTAGATTTCTTTTTGTATATTTAAAAGCTTTATTCTCAAGAATTACCAGTCTTATTGTAAGGAATAATTCAGGCAAAATACTTTTTTTTTTGTAATAAATAATGATAAATTAAAGTTATGATCAAAACCTTTACGATTTTCAAAAAGACAATTGGTTTAATTGTTGAAAACACCTAAAATGTTAAAATGTGGCATATTTTGATAGCGATCGTTTAAAACAATTAGTCACCCTGATTTCTGCGAAAACTATATTTTCATTAAGACGTAAATATGATTGCTGTTGGTGTGCCGTCACGTCCTTTATAGGTAGCTTCTACTTACAGAAAACTAATTTCCTAAACAATTTTATTACAAGCATCAAAAAGGCCCGAGCGTGTAATTTCTCTTTCACTGTCAAAGTTGTTTTTTTATTATATTTACATAACTTTCTATTTAATACGCTACGCGATGGACCTATTACGTGTGGCGATAGATATCGATTATGTCAACTCGTTTGATGACAACCATATTGATAACAAAAATGGATCTCATTACAATGTATTATTACATATCCGTTCTAGTTGTTATGCTAGATAAACCTATCTATAAATCTATTAAATTCTGTCTAGTTCATTGCCTGTTGAATAATTCTTGATACATATTTATATTTTTATGAGAAACATGAGACTTTGAACCGTTGACCCTTTAAGAAATTGATTCCACATTTGAACATTTAGTCTTAATAATAATTGCATTTCTTGCTACATATATTTTGTCATCCAATTAGGTCTTTTTCCAGCATACCATTTAGACGAAACCCATTTGATCTTAAATATCTTTTTACGAGACCATTCAATAATGTGCTGTTTCTAAAATAAAGAATTATTAAAATATTAAATTATATACATAATCCGTACATAACAAAAAATACACGCGAATTGCCCGCCTCGTTTCATTCAATTCAGTTCAATTTCGTTTTAATGGTTTTTAAGTTTTGCATTTTCATTTTATTTAAATCGATTTTCAAATGTTTAAAATATATTGAAAGGTAAATGAATTTGGTTTTTACGACCGTTTTAAAAAAGGGTGTCAAAACTTTACGATCGGAATTTAGTTCAATAGTTTGATATCGATTTCGTGTCATTGTGTACATTATTATCTGTAACAGAAAACATAAAAATAAATTTTATGGAAGCTTTTATGTTTCACGTTGCATATTTTATGATTTTGCATAAAATTTTTTATCCATACACATAATATTAATAATAAAACACGCAAGATATGGGTTTGACATAAGTAATTTAATTTTAAATCAGATTAAAAAATATATAAAAGGCAAATATACAAAGTAATGTAAATAATAAAGCTTCATTATCTTTAATTTTCATCTTTAATTTTTTTTTTTTTGGAATGAAACGAGGCATAAGTAGTAAGAGAAAAAAAGATACTTTTTATTAAAGGAATCCCATAAATATCAAAAATAAGAAAAACTTATCTAACTTAACCAAAGTCTAAAAAATCTAACTAAGATTAAGCGCGAATCAAAGGAAGGCTTGTAAATTGGCAATTATTTATTTAGTACTATTTTATTTTATTTTATTTTTTATTTTATTTTAATGCTTTATTGTACAATACAAAAGTATTAACAAAAGGCGGGCTTAATGCTACTGCATTCTCTACCAGCCAACCTTAGGATGTACAAGAAAGAAAGATGTAGGTGTACAAAAAAACATAAGATAGTGTTAAATAATGAAACGATAATATAATACAATATAATATAATATAATATAATATAATATAATATAATATAATATAATATAATATAATATAATATAATATAATATAATATAATATAATATAATATAATATAATATAATATAATATAATATAATACAATACAATATAATATGAGTACATATAATGAAGATTCCAAATCAACCATTATTGCTTTGATTTAGGTAGTATTTTTTTAGAGCAATTTTAAAAGTGTTTCGCGAAGGAGATTTCCTAATTTTTTCCGGTAAGCTGTTCCATAAACGGATAGCAGTCACAGTGAACGACTTCGACATAAAGCCTGAATGGTGCGGTGGAAATGACAACAACAGGTTTTCCGTGGAGCGAAGCGATCTGTCATGAGCGTCAGCCCTTAGCACGAATTTGGATACCAAATACTCGGGATAATTTGGGTCATTCAGAATTGAGTATAGCGTGCAAAGAATTCTGCATGACCTACGATCACGTATCGAGAGCCAATTTAATTGCGAGCGATAAGAAGAAACGTGATCATACTTCCGCAAATTAAATACAAATCGAATGGCAGTGTTAAGGAGTCGCTCGAGTTTATTTACTAGATCTTCATTTGCGTCCAGATAACATATGTCACCATAGTCAATTATTGGTAGTAATAATGTATTGACAAGTTGTATTTTCGTTTTAGTCGGTAACATATGTTTTAAACGCATCATATTATGCATTGTACAGTAAAACTTTCGCAACACCTCCCCCACCTGGTCAGACCAGCTTAAGTGTTTATCCAACGTTACTCCAAGATCTTTAACGGAATCGGAAAACGGAATTGGACAATTATTGTAAAATAGGTTATAATTCGAAGTGTCAATTTTTGCGTGCTGTTTGCGACTACCAATGATTATAGCCTGACACTTTGCCGGATTCACCGAGATACCATAGCGAGCAGACCACAGAGATATCTGTGATAGGTCCGTATTAAGCGCAGCAATAGCATCAGCCAAACAATCAGTAGTAGCGTGTCGATAAAGCTGCAAGTCATCAGCATAAAGATGGTAGCTTGACGAGATAAAGGAAGTAACGGAGTTTATAAACAAAGAAAAAAGCAGAGGAGAGAGTATACCGCCTTGAGGAACGCCTGCATTCAAGCAGCACCAGTCAGAATAATCCTGACCTATGCGGATTGCCTGCTGGCGCCCTCGAAGATAAGAAGAGAACCATTGCATAGCGGAGTCTGAAACATTTGCCTGAGCCAGAAAAGCAAGAAGCAAGTCATGGTCCACAGCATTAAAAGCATTACTAAAATCAATGAGGACAAGAACTGTGATGCGCTTATTTTCCATTGATTCTCTTATATCCTCACTTACTTTTAGCAACGCCGTAGTAGTACTGTGCCCTGCTCTAAAGCCCGATTGTAACGGATTCAATAAGTTGTTAGATGAGAGGAACTGTGATAATTGCTGGTAAACAATGGACTCCAGTACTTTGGACAGGAAAGGTAAGATTGAAATTGGACGATAGTGCTTAGGCAGAGAGGGATTTGATATTTTAGGAAGTGGGAGAACAAATGCCTTACGCCACAAGTCCGGAAAGGTGTTTGTTGATAGAGAAAAATTAATAATATGGGAAATTATATAAAGGAGAGAGTCTAATAGATGGAATATCATGGTACAACTTATGTCATCGCAACCTATGGCCTTAGAGGAGAACGACAGTATACATTTTTTAATTTCAGCTACGCTTACAGAAGAGAAATTAAAAGGATAAGGATTTTTTGGCAAACTATTTATTTCAGACAAAGTCGAAATTTTAGTTTGAACGTCAAGTACTTCTGATGAAGCAAAGTACATGTTTAAATTGTTCAAATTAATATTACAGCTGGTATCGGTATGAGAAGGTTTGCCGATTCCAATGGTTTTTAAAAAATTATAGGTACTGGATGAAGAAGGAGAAATAGCTAATTGATCAAAGATATATTGGCGTTTTAGATTCCTACACATCTTGTTGCATCGATTCCTTGCAGCCTTATAAATTGTCCAATTCGTCTCCGTTCGGTCTTTCTTGTATTTACGAAAAGCCCGATCTCGTTTTACCCTGGCTTTGCGAAGTTCGTCATTAAACCACGGACACCCTCTGTGATTAAGTTTAACATCACGTAACGGAGCATGTCGATCAAATAAATTTAAAATTTCACTACGCAAGCCCTCGACCTTTTCATCCACCGTCTCCATATTCAATAAATCGGTCCAGTCAATAATTGAGGCGTCATACCGAAGCTTATTCAAATCAATTCCAGAGTAGTTTCTGAGCTTTAAGGTCTTTTTCTTAAGCTTCGGTACTTTGATCCTGTAGGAAGCAAAAATTAAATCATGGAGAGAGAATGCTGGAGCAGAGTACTGTCCATATTTAGCAATAAGGTTTGCTTCAGATACAATGATTAAATCGAGTAAGGTATCAGAAGTATTAGTGCGATGAGTGGGTTGTAATGGCAAACAATTAATATTTAAAGAATTAAAAATAGTGCTTAATTTATGTGACCGATAATCACTTTTCAGCATACAAGTATTTAAATCACCCATGAATATGACATGAGTGTAGTTAGAAATAATATTCTCAAATATAAGCTCTAGTTGATTAAAGTAATCGATATTAGGCGGGCAGTAAATCACACCGACAGCTATTTTGATACCAAAGTTAAGTTCAATAAATAAGTATTCGGCGGATGAGCTGTACGTGGAGGGAGATTGATCAATTACCTTAAAAGGTATGCTACTTTTCAAGTAAATTGCCACTCCACCACCACGTTTGCCGATGCGGTCATTCCTTATAAGTATAAAACCAGGAATAGAAAAAGAAGACGACTGTAAGGAAGGCTTTAACCACGTCTCAGATATTAAGAGAGCGTGCAAATTTTTTAAATTAAAAGTGTCGTATATATCCGAAAAATGACTCGGTACACTTTGTGCATTAATATGACAGATGTTAAAATTATGAGAATAAGGCGATAAATCATTCATTAGATGTTCACCTAAAGTTAGACCATCATTATCTATGGAACAGAAAGAAATATCACTTATGGCCGAATGGAACGAATCATCACTGGAGCTCATAATTATATAAATATATCTAATAAAATAATATATAAATATATCTAATAGAATAATATATAAATTTTATATAAAATAAAATAAATATGTCAAAATATAAAAAAAAGATAAAATTGAACCTGTATACTCTTAGTTGCACATCCTGCTGGCTAAAAAAAAAAAAAAAAAAAAAACTTTATGCAATCAAAAAATTTCAAAGTAATGCACACAAAACAACTACAAAGTTATTTTACATCATAAAAGAAATGAAAAGAAAAATCTAAACTAATGACATTAGTCCCATGGTATAGTAAAAAAAAAAAAAAAAAAAATGAACTGAACTAAATCACTAAAAGTATGATATACACAAATTTTATAATTAATTATACAATATTTAACAAAATAATAGATATCTATCTAATAAAAAAAAAAAGAAAATACATATCTATATCTATCTAACATCTGTACCAAAGGAGTGGCGTCCATATCAATAAAACCAGAAGCTATCACAACAAACATGACAGCTGAGAAGTCAATAACAAATTTCGCATCAAATATCAAAATACTTTTGTTACAAAAATTAAAATAAAGGACATTGCGGGTGTATAAAAAATAATAGTGAAATAATAAGTGACTATATACCTTGTTATGTGTACAGATTTAGTAAAATGACAGTGTGTAATACGACGATGGGAATAACTGCAAACTTTTATTTACTACATTAAAATGCAATAAAAACAAAAGTTTGCTTTACTTCAATTAAGCAAGAATCTACACCATGGGATGAAAGAATCACTATACAGAATTATATTAGGGTTTTTTAAAGTTCTTTCTCGTGACTGGTCGAACACTAGTGCTAGCCATGGGCCTTGGACTAATTACTTTACTTTTTAATTAGTTTTAAAAATTAAAATTACGTAGCTGGTTAATTGTTAAAATATTAAAATATAATTACAATTCTATCACTTAAATTAAGTTATTCCGCACCACTTTCCATTATTATCGTCAAATCAAGGAATAGTTTTTTCTGTGTCATCATTATCTTAGTAACTTGTGGCCTGTGGCTTTTGTTCGATTTCGCTAATTACAATTTGATCGGTAGCGAGAAAATAGTTTTAGTCACCATTATTTATGGTCATCAATAAAATAAGTTTCAGTGAAAAACAGTTCAGAGGAAAAGATTTTTTTGTTTTGGTCATCTCAATGGTAATTTAGAAGACAACTTAATTGAAAAAGAACTCAATGGAATATCGATGAAAATTGTTAGTTTTGATGGTACAAAGGTCACTGAATCTTCTATATTTAAATACAGTGTTCATTTCCCCTAACTTCCATGTACCTAACCTTGAAACTCCAAGGCCGAGATGGCCACACATCGGCGACAGTTGGGTACCGTTATGGCAGCGTAACGGGCCGGCGAGTGGACGTGCGCGACACGCCTGAATAAATTGTGCAGCGGTGAATATGATATTAATATTACCAATTGGTCGAACGCGTTTGTAGCTTCTGAGGGCTGAATTAATATAGATGTTTCTTTATATATAAAAAAAGCTTGCGAACAAGCAAACGGGACTCCTGATGATATGTGACTACTGCCGCACATGAATATTTACAACACCAGAGAAGCAACAAATACGTTACCAACTTAAAAAGAGATAAAGGGTGTAAGGAAATGGGAAATAAGGATAAGAATTAGAATAGAGATAGAATTGAATTAGAATAGGCTTTAAGTTTTCTCACTCACTATACGGAACCCAGCTATACTAGCTACTTCACGCTGATCTTCTGTGCTCGTGAGGTACCCGGTTCGATACGTTTATGAGCTATAATAATAGTTAGTGGACTTCAGTTAGGCTGTACCTCAGAATTAAAGATGTTTGGAAGTTTAGATATGTGGAAAGTTATTATCTCTGTGATATCTTAATATTGTTGCCATAACTATACTAAAATACTAAACTATTTCTAACCGGATTTATTTTTCTTGGACCGTTTTTCTATGTATAAACAAAAAGAGGGCATTGGACGACTTAGTAATAATCATCAAAAACATATTCTAAAAATTGACTTGATGTGTGAGATCTCTTTATTTCTGGATACCTAGTGCAAGAAATTAAAAGATTACCAAGCAACAACATCCTACATTCGCTCAATTGAATTTCAAACCAATCTACATATAATAAACAATCCAAAACAAAACCCATTGTAATCTCATCGTCTATATCACAACACTTCCTGACTCCACTTCAACCCAGTGACATTTAAGCGATTACGAACTACAAAGCGGGTACAAGTGGGCGGGTTATCAAAGGAAAGGCTGGCGTGAGACGTTGAGAAATGCCGCCAATTCCACGGCGAAATGTCCGGTTTTCTCGACGAACTCGTTTTACAGGGTTGCCGCAACTATTTGGAAATTAACACGTGCTACGTATAAACATTATATTTCTCTTCTTTTTATGAACCGACTTGATAAAAGTGGTTAATATATATATTAATAGCAGCGATTTTCTCAAAATCTACTGATCCAATTTGGGTGTAATTTCCGCGATTTTGATGCAAATTTTTCGAAGAAGGTTTTAGTTATAATAAATTAGAATCTGGTGAAGATCTTTAGAGATAATCAGAGGACCTCTTTTATAAAATACGCAATTGCTGTAATCGTTTATCTATGTAGGTATACAACAGTTCTGTTTGATGTCGGTTATATTTTTATACAAAAACCATTATCTACTATCGACTACCACATATTATGCTTAGTACTGTTTTTACTTTTATGCGAAAGTTTGAAGGATGAAGGGTTATAAGATGGATCCATTTTTGTTACTGTTTCATGCAAATACTACTGAACAAATTTTGACTAAACTTTAGAGTAACCTCCTAGGCGTGTAAGTCCCCACGTTGGTTGATTATGCGTTTATTTTTTATCTTTGCTTGTATTTGTTATCGGTATACGCAACAAATCATAAAATATTTTTAATGTTTGAACTTTAAATTTTTAATTAAAATTAATTGCTGTTATAAATAATTATTATTACTCTGAAATTCACGATATAAAAATTACAATTATTTAATTATTATTTAAATTAAATAAATAAATAAATAAATAACGCATCACACTCAACGGCCCCCATTAAGATCTCATGACCTTGTGTCGGGGGTCCGGAAACACTCACAACACTAACACAAACACCCAGACCACGACAAACATCTGTATGGCCAATACACACGTTTGCCGTGAGCGGGGATCGAACCCGCGACCATTGCGCCAACGCGTCTGTCAAAATTAATACAATGACTAAAAATCCATAATGTGGCAACCCTCATTCAAAAGGAATGCGGGTCCAAGGCTGTCGGAGGAAAGTTCGATACAATCAACAGACAACAATTGATTTATCGAAAACATCAAGTCTTTGTCAATATATTGATATATTTGATGTTATTATCCGTGATATACACGCTATGGCTAATTATCGATAATTTTGACGTGACAATGGGATTTAGTACATTGTCAACGTGAAATAAGGTCTAAAGTTAATCATATAATTTTTTTAATAAATGTACATAGTCTATGTTCCCCGGGTAATTATTACGAATATGTTGATTATCCATTCAAATCGGTAGTTTAGGCGCAATGGTGGAACATAAAAGCATGCATACATTGACTGCCAACAACATTACTCTTCCTTTTGGCTTCGCCGCAGTCGGGTAAAAACACACAATATAATTAACTCAGAAACGGATAGCCGTCTAAAAGTTATTTTTCTTCAGTTTTTATAAAAAGAATCTTAAATATGAGGAATGAAATTTTGATAATTTTTTAATATTTGCTGATGTTATTCTTAATGATAAAAATCGATAACGATTTTCAATGTGTTATACAATTAGTCTTTAGGGCAAATGACTCATTAGCCTCTTTTCCTACGTAGTTGTGCTAGAACACTAAATATTTACAATTGTTACTATAATTAGATGCTGTTAAACAATAATATGTTAACACACAAAAAGGTTAAATTCGGAGATATTGATGTATTCTGATAATGCGTCACGTATTAAATATTATTCAAAAAAATTTCAAGTAATTTAAACTTACGTAGTTTACGTACGAGTACGAAAAAAAAATTCTAATTTCATGATTCGAATATTGAAGTGTGTTCCATATTTTGTAATATACAAAAAACAATTGGATATATACTTCTTCAAACAAATTTATTAAGAATACGTTTGACATCTTTAGATGTCATTTTTAAAAATGGAGTCTGTGTGGCTTGATAGTATTGCTTATCAGCGTCCAATTAAAAAAATAGTTGTAAATTAAAAATAAAAAAAAATGTAATGTAAATTGGGATTGCTCGAAATGTTTTCCAAGTATAATCAGTCTACATCAAAACAAATCCATTATTTTACTCATCGATTTCAATGATAACTTTTTTTTTTAAATACAGATAAAAGAAACATCAGAGTGCCTAATTACGATACAGTAATAAATACGGTTTTTACAAATAAACAAATATTTTCTTTAAGCGATCGACAACATTACCGTTTACATATCGAACAGGTTTACCTAAAAATGTCGTCTTACAGGAAACAAAACTTGTACGAAATAAAGTTCTTCGTATACTTAATCAGCGTTTTCCTTATAAGATTATAATGACAATTACAAATTGTTTGTTTTTAAAATATTATGTTTACATAAAGATTTACGATTCAAATATTATTGAATCTGTTAAAGCAGATTGTGCAAAATCAACGTCATTGTTTATTATTATAATAATTTAAAGAGTCATTAGTTTTAGTAGTTCTAATTCGGGTAATTGAATAAACATTTGCTCGCTAAATATTCTTGTATTAAAACGTAATTAAATCATATTTCCTCATTTCAATTTGCATTCGTTAAGCACGCGTAATGCGCAATTAATATTTGTTAGACGAATTGGATGCTGATAAACAATAATGTCACCCACAAAAAGTTAAATTTAGAGATATTGATGTAAGAGATTGATTTGATTGATGTATTCTGATGTGATGTGGTGCCCTGCGAGAGGATTGAATGCCTGCTGAATAGATACTGCCTTTATTTCCAATTGATCGTACATTAAATAGGTACACAATTAGGTTACGTAGTATATAATGGTTAATAAGTATGTATAGTTAATATAATCTATTCACTTCATCTCACTGATAATGCATTTCGTATATAACATTATACAAAAAAATTTCAAGTCATTTGAATTAAATAAATACTTAATCTAATGTTTAGAATATTGAAGTGAGTTCCACATTTTGTATTATGCAAAAAAATAATATATTTGAAAAACTTATTATTAGATAAAACTCTACTAGCGTGTCATCTATTAATTAATTATATTTTTATCAAAATAGAAAAGAAAAGATGGATATACACTTCTTCGAACAGATGTGTTAATAGGTTCGACATCTTTAGACGGCATTTTCTCTCAAGTCCGTGTGGCTTGACACAATATTGCATATCAGCGTCCAATTTGCCAATGTCCGACGTGTTTTGTAAAAAAAATATTGCTAGTGAGGCAATACTTTTTTGTGAATATAATTGCGAATATAATTTGTAATATTACATGTATTATAGATCCATTAGACATCCGCTCATAATGAGAGAATATTTTCGAATCAGATATGAAGCCCATAAGGCTGTAGCTCGATCTTATCGCGAATGCTATAGCGATAATTAAGCTGTCACGTTGCTATATTATTACGCCTAATGGATATTTTCTCATGCATCAACATATCTTTAAAAACATTACATACACTTCACATTCTAAACCAATTACGATAGAGAATAAATTATTTTTCAACCGTCTTAAAAAAGAATTAGTTTCTCAATTCGTAGTGTACATTTTTTAAATGTTTGTTAACTCATAATTACGTCATTTATTGGAAATTACTAAACAAAACGCATCACACTCAACGGCCCCCATTAAGATCGCGTGACCTTGTGTTGGGGGTCTGAAAATACACACAACACTAACAGAAACACCCAGACCACGACAAACATCCGTATGGCCAATACTGACATTTGCCGAGAGCGGGAATCGAACCCGCGACCGTTAGCGCTTGAGTCAGTTGCAGTGACCATTGCGCCAACGTGTGTGTCGTGTGTGTCGAAATTATTTTATTTGAAAGGTTATACTTTCAGATTGGTTCCATAGAATTTTCACTGAATAAAATAACTGGTATGCCATGTAAGTAATCAAAATTGCAGATTTTGCTTTCGAAGTCGGCTCCTTTTTTTTTGTCTTAATTATATTATATTACTAAATAAAAGTGTTATTAAATGAAATTACAACTTCCACTGTGTTACACAGTTACATTGCGGTTATATTATCGTCATAAAACTATCTATTTACTTTAAAATGCAGTGTGTACACTTAGGTGACGAAATGTGACTGAACCGGCGTCCTTATGTCGAAACAGTCCGTGATAGACGCGACTGCTACAAACCTAGTTACTTTAATGCTTAAGGAAAATAAACCTATTTTAAATGCCTTGTTAGAACTATATACGAATATTAATTCATAGTTATAACACACTAAAGAGGTCATTTACTCACACTAAAGAGATTGTCTATAAGCATTATAAAGGACAAATACAAAACCTTTGAAAATATCTATGTCTGTCATTAGATATACTGCGAAAATCAATGGATTTAGCATGGTACTACCTATATTTTACCTTAAGTTAATACATAGAAAATAAATCGGTTATCAAAAATAAAAAAAAACAGACACAGGTGTTTGTCGTGTTCTGGATATTTGTGTTGTGTATGTTTCAGGACCCCCGACACAGGATCATGAGATCATCATGGAGGCTGTTGGTTTTAAGTGTAATGCATATATTTGTTTATTACAGGGCAACCTCAATTTAACAAATCGGAAGGGAACAAGAAATTATTTGTTATATCAAGTATTCGTTGAACTGAGGTTTGTTATGTTGGTCTAAAATTCGTTAAAAAGAGGAAACATGTCGCGACATGATACACATACTATAAGATTAAGAGTTTTTATTGGTAGAAACTTTATATAAAGGTTTTGGGTTGACAAATTTCGGTAATTAGAGTTAGGAATAATTTTCTTGATACTTAAAAAATCATTATAAAGAGGTTTTTCGCAAAAAATGTTCGCATTGTAAAGGTATATTTTATATTGACTCTTATGGACAATTCAAGGATATTACGAAGAATTTGTTAAGTCGAGGAAGTCGTTATATTGAGGTATTAAAAAAAACTGTACGTTCATACATAATGCCTACTGATTCGCAATCATTAAGTAGTATACTCTCTTAATGCGCCTCTGTATATCGATGCTTAATGAACTTGGAGCAAGTGAGAGACACTTAAGCATTTGTCTACTTTCTGATTGATTTCGTACTTTCATTTTCATTATGAGCAACCTGAGCGTAATTGACTAACTCGACGAGATTCTCACTCTGTATTCAGATAACTTTTGCTACTAATGTTGCAAGCAATGGCCGGTGTGGACTGGGGACAGCAAGGCAGAGTATTTTTTCTTTGACCGAAGTAAATTAATTTTTACCTTTTGGTAATAAGGTACAGATTCCAATGTACCAGAACGAACCCAAGACGTCAAACAGCAGTAAAAATTGGTACATGGCAAATTGGTTAGCGTCTATGATTAGAACTACATGTCTATCTCTAAAATCGAGGTGTTTTAGAACATTCTAGCATACCATCCCTGTCAAAAGGCAAAAAAATCCCTATCTCACAAGACCCGCTGGACCAATTTAACGATTTCCTTGTTTCTTTTTTTGTTTTCATAGAGTGAAATCATAGAGAACCTACAAACGCACATCGACTTTTATATGGCTTTTAGTATATATCACTATTCCTCAATAAACGGACTGACTATTGCAAAAATAATTTTCCAAATCGTACTCGCATCCTCGTATCCTGAGATTAAGCCGAATTATCAAATAATATTCCAAGAAAAACAAAAAACTGAGTTAAAAAAAAGTATAATATTATAAGGGTACGCAAAATGTACCTTTAATAAAAACTCTTATTAGTGAACTGTTTATCTTTAACGTATTCATACTGCGTCTTAAAATATGTAGAGCAAATAATTCTTCATTTAAAATGTATATGAAGAGTTGTCCTACATATTTTATCATTAAATATGTTATCGTATGAAATGGAAAAGAAAGTAAATAGTTATGATACAAGTATCACCGCAAAGTATGACGTACTTAAATATATACTGGTTTATTTGCATTTTTGCACAAAAAAAAAATACTTAAAACAATTTTACATAGATAATATATAACAATTAACATAGTACATAGAGTGTCTTAACTAAAATAAATCTATAAACTAACCTTCATAATGATTGTCCTCATCATCATTATGGTGGGCCGTGCTGATCTGCCGGCAGAGGTCCTCGTACTCCGCCCAATAGGCCGCTAGAGCTGCGGGGTCCGGCGCCCGAGGCGGCATGGGCAGCGACATGTGCACTTCGGGGGCCTCCTAGAATACAACATTCAAATCAATACGTTATATAAAAGAAAGTAACTGTCCAATTTTTTGTATTTCGGAAGCTATAAAAGACGTTACATCATAATTATTAGATGACTAAACGGATTTTTGTAAAGATTTTAAAGAAAGGAAGCGTTTAGCTTGATATAATGATATATAATATCAATTACGAATCTAAAGAATAATTTGCACGCTATTAAAAGCCTAGATGTAACTTAAACGTTACGAAAGCATTCATGTCGCGGTTAGGTGTGAGGTGAGGAGGAGAAAACTATAGAATTGCGCTAACACAATCATTTATTTATTTGTCGTTCCATTAAGTGTTTTAGTATCGAAGCGTTAAATCTTAGCATGTGTTTCAAAAGTACACGAATGCAATGGAGATAAGCATCTAGTGATTCAACGACATTAATGGTAGACAATGAGGATCGGACCAAAACGGGGAGCTTGCGAAATCCGTTCTACTCCCAACTAAGAGACAATGCCAGGTGATGTCGAAATATCAGATCATTTAACGTTATTATTTTTATGAACCTATTCAGAGCAGACATTATTTAATCTAACGAAATCCAAGGTAGGCTGGTACACCACATTATGATCTATAACACCTGATTCTTTTCGATACAGTATAATATATATTTAATTAATAATTTTGGCATTGATGAAATTGCTTAAGATGTTAAAGCTCAAGGTTATGTATATTTTGAGGTGTGTTACCGAGGTAATATATATTATATATTGAAATAAAACTATTTTAAACGGATTTTAATCGCGTATATTAACTATTTTTATCATCCCGACGTTTCGAGCATTTTGCAGCGTTCGTGATCACGGGTAGACTACCCGATTATTCAATTAGTAACAATTATTTCGATGGGCAATAATCGCGAAAATCTAAAACAACGAAATATTATATGTGTATAATGGAATTTTAAAAATAATCAGGTGTGCCACTATTAGATAAATAGAATATTTATCATTCACTAAGAAGTAATTTATATAGACTCAAGAACTTGAGGTTTAACAGCTAAGTAGTCCACCGTCCATTTCTCAATCATTAAAGTCCTAAAGGCCCCCTCAAGTGGAATGTAACTCAAGAACCAGTTAAGAGAAGATAATCTCCAAACAGACGGACACACCTATATGTATTTATCGTTGTACGTCGCCAGCGCCAAAGGCAAACAGTCTTACGGGCAAGGCCATTTTGTAAGGCTGGCTGCCTATCTAATGATGAGCTATTCTTTATATTAATAATATAGCTATGCTTACGGTTTCACTCGCATTTATGGTTACTGCTTCGCTCCTATGAGTCGTAGCGTGTTGTCATATATCCTATAGCCTTCGGCAATAAATAAACTATCTAAGACAAAAAGATTGTATCAATTCGAACTGGTAGTTCGTGAGATTAGGGCGTTCAAACAAACAAACAAACTCTTCAGCTTTATAACCATAAGTAGAAACGATAAAATAAGTTACATAATACTTTTTAACACTTTATATCCTTGTAGAAATAAACAGAACAATCATGTCACAATATTTGAATTGACTGATTAAAAAACTGTCAAATTAATTATAAGATGGTATAAGGCTAATTTACATAAAGAAATTTGTGGTGTAAAACTATATTCATAACTTTACCATTTCACCAATAATTTCACTATGTAACATCAACTTTTACAATGCTCGTCACAAAATATGCATTATGGATGTTGACACATGAATTTCGCAATGTCAATAGATTTGTGTATAGTCTAGTTTTCTTTACTCGTCTTATTTAGCAGACAAATATGACGTACTTAACCACACATAAGAGTTATAAATGTGAAATCCTACCGAATGATTGTACTGAATCATATTTTATAATTAAAAATTATAATGATAATTAATCTTCGAAATCAGTGATTTTCGTTACGGGTAATGTTACCAAATAAGTCAAGTTAAGTTATATAGGCTATAGTAAGTACATTTTTATGAAGTGACAAAATTTATTAGCCATGCAAGTGCTATAGCTTCTATCGCCCGTGAATAGTGGAGTATAAGCTTTGAATTAGAGTCAGTAATACCAATGTTAATTTTGCAATTTAACACCAAGTTCTACAACGAATTCTTGTTGAATAGGAGTGGTTCGTTTTGAATCGACGACGTTGGAAATACCATTGAAACGAATAAATATTCTATAAATTATGGTTTATATATTTAAATGTATTTTTCAATGATGACATATCATTATTTAAATAAATTTATTGATATAAAAAAATCTTGTTATTTTTTCTACATATTCGTAAAATAATTACCAATGTTGGAAAATGTTTTTTCTTTCGCCAACAAATTTTACAATTTGTTATAAAAAAAGATGAGGATGAAAGATGTTAAAACATTTTGTCTATTAGAATCAAAAGAATAAGCAGAATCATTCTTCAGGGTAATTTAATATTCAGTTAGCTTTATTTTAATTTATAGATGATATTGACAAATGTTACGAAGATTATTTTTTATTATATTATCTATGTCTAAACTAAGCGAAATTTCCACATGTTATTATCGCTACGGTGATATAAAAAAAATAATAAAAAATATATAATTAAAAGCGATTACTTAATTTTTTGGTAACGACAAACAAAAATAACATTCTTAGCCATTAAATAGTTACGTAACAACAATATCAATGAGCAATAATATACATTCAAACTAAACAAACTATGATTCATGTAAGACTCAATCCTGTCCTATATACTATGTAATAAGATTCATTTTGCTATGCACAAACTTTACGACAAAAAAACATGAATCACCAACATGTAACAATCGAAAATACATCGCTTAACATGTTTAATTAATGACAAAGTCTTGTTGAATAAGTGATAATAATTTTTAATAATTTTGTGGAACATAAAACGAATAGATAAGATAGTATCACTTTGGTTATAAACATTATATTTGAACGTAAGAAATATCGCATTAAAGCTATCACTGTGAAAGGACATCAGTGATATAAGGATCAAGTGTTTATTATCGTAATTATGTAACAAAAGATTAATTTACAGTCGATCTGTTCCGATTACGAAATTGTGTGTCTTAGGTGAGAATTACACGTATAAGTTATGCTCTTAAACATAAATATAAGTTGTTTGTCATTACTTTCAATTCAATTCAATTCAATTCTTTGGTTTATGGCCTTTAGTTGTGCCAGTTAGGTCATATTATTTCGCCAATGTCACGTGGAATGGAGAAAACACGATGGAGATTGATCGGTGTGGTCGAGAATCCAACCTTGACTAAATTTTGAAAACACCCTAAAATGTCATTACTTTGAACCTGAAAGAATTAATGTCAGTGCCTTTATTTTTTGACAGCATCATCTTTCGTAAGGTTAAAGCTAACTGTTACCAGGTTACAGAATTGTTTCATGTAAATTACGAGTGTAAAATTTAGAAATATAATTCTCTTTCATTGCCTTATATGAAACATAGTAGTACCTACTACAATTGGATGATGATACGCAATAATGTGTCAACCCACAAAAAGTCGAATTCGAAGCTATTGATGTATTCTGATAGTGCATTAGGTATTTTACGTCATTTAAAGTAAATAACTGTAGAAAAAAGTTCTTTAATTAAATGTTTCGAATATTGAAGTGTGTACCATATTTTACTATATAAAATAATATTTTGTATTAAAAAAACTTATTATTTGAAAAACTTTTCATAAGACCAATCTTTTTTAATTCATTATACATTTTATTAAAATAGAAAAGTAGAGATGGATATATACGTCTTCAAACTAATTTGTTACGAATAGATTTGACATCTTTAAACGCCATTTTCTCAAAATGAAGTCCGTGTGACACATGATTGCTTATCAAATCCAATTATAAATGCAAAGGTATAAAAATGGTGTATGTTTGGATGTATACGTTTGTCCCTCTTTCACCCAAAAATGATTTGATGAAACTTTCCAGAAGCATCTCTCGCTCCCAATTGTTAAGTGTTATATATAGAATACAAGTTTGTATCTATTTCGATACAACGAACAAAAGTAGGAACCCCACATCCTCATCCTGTTACATTTCTACAGGATGACACAAGTTTATCAATGAAGTACAGAGTGCAACTTTAAATTATGATTGCTTGTTAACGTTTGTTATGAAATAAACATGGTCGTAATTTCTCATTGGGGTATTCAAATTTAAATTATTTGTATGAAAATTTATTTTAAAATAGTATTAAGGATTATAATTCAATTCAGTTTTTGATTTAATGGCTTTTAGTTGTGCCATATGAGCATATATTATTTTGCTAATGTCACGTAGGATGGAGAAGACACGAAGGAATAAAAAGAATACAGCCACAATTAAATTTTGTAATACTATAAAAATAGTAGTCATTTCTTTGTTACACCATAACCTAATACGGTAAACCTTCACAGCTTAATGTTATTTTTCTTTATGTATTTATATAAAAAATCACGAAATGGACTAAACACGAACAAGATCATAATTAAGACTTAAAAAAAACATCTGACTTCAAAAACAAAACACACAATTTTGTTTATCTGGATGACACATTTATACCAGTCATGTCGATTTTAAAATTAAACTACTGAACCGATTTTGATAAAAATTCTATGATATCAATGCGATACCCTTTAAAACATACCGATTGAATTTTTGAATTCGGCTAAGAAATGGCGGAGTTCTGAAGTAAACAACGTAAGAAAACAACATTATGAAAGGCTGAAAGCAAAACTTATAAGTGTAATGCACGCCTTAGATAATATCCCTAAAATTGTTGCCTCAACATTCGCAAACACTATTGCAATGTTCGTAAAAATGGCCCTGTGAAGAACATTTAATATTGGAAAAAATTAAGATTCTATTCCTAATTTTTAAATTTCCATAAATATGACTTTAAACCATGTGTTAATTGGAAACCTAGCACAAGAGATTAAAATCCACGTATCCGTATGCCACCTATAGCGATCGATTTCTTTACAACCATTTGAATATAAAACGTTTCTTGAAGGTGAATGCCACGATTTCTAAAGATGTTCCGGTTCGCAGCTCATTTTGTCTAAAAGCTCACGAGATGTACGAAAACATGTTTGGTGGTGTAGTGTTGTGTATAATTAAGTGGTTGGAGATAAATTATGCCAAAGTCAATGTTCACACAAAAACGTTTAATCGCGAACACACAAACAATTAAAATAGTTCATATAAACGAGTACAGAACGACGCACAAGAAAAACCAAAGAGTACACAATCACAATGCCACAGTATAAGTTCAGAAGGATAGACAATAGCGATAGAAGAAAGTATATAAGAAAAAGAACGTTCGTAAGCACAACAATGTAAGCGAGCGAAAGGCAAGCGACACAGGTTTAGCGCATAAAGACAATTTGCGACTAACTCGTCTTGCGTACACGCACCGGAGGATCGCCGCGCGCGACCCGTGGTTACGTCACACAACGCAGGTAAGAAATTCGCTCGTACTCGTCGTCAACAAGTACACCGCTTAACCGACTTGGTATAAAGGTGAGTGAATATAATTAATTTGTTATTAATTATTGTTTTTTATGTTTTGTGTGCGTGATGCGTGAATGTGATGTGTGAATAATGTATAGTTTGTATGTATGTTTGTGTTAAATATAATAATTATATAATAAATATTTTTATTACTGTAAATGTATTTATATACTAAATAGATATTAAAATATGAATAATGTGGGAGTAGCCCACATCACTCCCCCCCTTAGACCGTCACTACGGTCGATAATAGTCAGGAAAATGAACTATGCGACCGGAACGAGTTTTAGTGACGTTCTTACCTGGTGTTAAATGGCTTGTCCTCTCAGGGTCAAGTGAGGAAGTAGGGGTGGAAATAGGGATAGGATTAGGGATGAGGGTAGGAATAGGAGTCGGAGGTGGAACAGTAGGTGGAGTGTCCAGTATATAGGCCGGTTTGAGACGGTCTATGGATACTGTGAAAGGCTTACCTTTCAGCCGTAATTTAAATGTTTTGTCACCTCGCTCCAAGACTTCGTATGGGCCAGTGTACGGGGGTTGTAACGCTCCTCTTAATGAGTCGTCCCGTAAAAATACGTGGCTTGACGTGGACAAGTCCTTAAAAACAAAGATTTTGTCTTTGACATGACGCGAAGCGGGCGATGGGTTTAGTTTGGACACAGAATGGCGTAATCGTGTCGCAAAATCGGATATGTCCGTGCCATCTGGTGGGTCAGCCTGGAAAAATTCTCCGGGCAGACGCAAAGGTTCGCCATAAACCAGCTCCGCGGATGACGAATGGAGATCGTCCTTGTATGCTGTGCGAATACCAAGCAGTACAAGCGGCAATGTGTCAACCCAGTTGCAATCAGCGTGACACATGATTGCAGCTTTGAGCTGGCGGTGGAAACGTTCCACTAGGCCGTTGCATGCTGGGTGATATGCAGTGGTTTTGCGATGTTTGAATCCGATCATTTTTCCAAGAAATTGAAAAAGTGTGGATTCAAACTGTCGTCCACGGTCGGTAACAATATCAGTTGGACATCCAAATCTGGATATCCACGATACTATGGCTTTACCGACCGACTCAGCTGTCATATCGGGAAGTGGTGTTACTTCCGGCCAGCGTGTGAAACGGTCCACGATTGTGACGCAGTATTTACAACCTTGAGAAGGTGGCAGAGGACCTATAATGTCAACGTGCAAAAATGCAAATCGCGCGCGCGGCAGGTTAAAAGTGCCAAGCGGCGCGGACACGTGACGAGTCACCTTTGCACGCTGACAAGTCAGGCACCTCTTTGCCCATTCCCGACAGTCCTTGCGAACTCCAGGCCACACAAAGCGCTCAGCCACCAATTTGGCGCTGGTGTTGGCACCTGGGTGGCTGAGGCAATGAAGGCTGTCGAAAATCTTCATTCGCAGAGGTGTTGTCACGAAAGGTCTGGGCGATGGCGTACTGACGTCACAATACAACTCACGTTGAGTGCCTGGTATTTGCAACTTCGCCAAACGGAGCGAGGACTCTCCGTTTAATATTTCCGTGAGCTCCTGGTCGGAAGCTTGGGACGTGGCGAGTTCGTCAAAGTCGACAGGCATCTGCAGTTCGTTTATCCTGGACAAGGCGTCGGCAACGATGTTGTCACTGCCCGCGATATGCCTGATGTCAGTGGTGAACTGCGAGATGTAGTCGAGGTGACGAAACTGACGAGGCGTACAGTTGGCTTTTCGCTCATGAAAAGCGTAACTGAGCGGCTTGTGGTCAGTGTACATCACGAAATGCCTAGCCTCCAACATATGACGAAAGTATTTGATACTTTCGTATATGGCCAGGAGTTCACGGTCATATGGCGAGTATTTCTGTTGTGAAGGGCTAAGCTTCCTCGAGAAAAAGGCGAGGGGTTGCCAAGCACCTTCCTTCAACTGCTGCAATACTGCACCCATTGCCAAATCCGACGCGTCTGTTACCAGAGCGAGTTCGGCTTCGGAATCGGGGTGCGCAAGTAATGCAGCATTGGAGAGACTCGTTTTGCATTGCTCAAATGCTAACAGCGTGTCGCCGGTAAGGTTAACGGGTTGAGAACCTTTAACTGAGCCAGTGAGCAATGCATTTAGCGGGGCTTGGATTTTAGCGGCGTCGGGCAGAAATCGCCGGTAAAAATTCAGCATTCCAAGAAACCGTCGGAGCTCCTTTATGGTTTTAGGCTGTGGGAAGTTGTTAATAGCCTGAACCTTTGCGTCTAAAGGCTTAGTACCTTTAGAAGAGATACGGTATCCCAAAAACGTAACCTCATCAGCTCCAAATACGCACTTTGAAGTATTGATGAGGATACCGTAATCCTTCATGCGTTGGAAAATTTGTTCCAGGTGAACCTCGTGCTCGGCTTCATTCTAGGAAAAGACCAAGAAGTCGTCCAGATAACAAAAACAGAAATCCAGCCCTCGCGTCATTTCATCGACAAACCTTTGAAAAGTTTGTCCTGCGTTTCTCAAGCCAAACGTCATATACGGGAACTCGAAAAGGCCAAAAGGAGTGGTGATGGCGGTCTTCTCAATATCGCCCTCGTACACGGGTATCTGGTTGTATGCCTTCGTTAAATCGATGGTTGAGAAGACTTTACAACCAGAGATGGAGTTAGCGAAGTCGTGGATGTGCCTAATGGGATAACGATCTGGTATCGTCCGGGCGTTGAGCTTACGATAATCGCCACAAGGACGCCAGCCGTTATCTTTCTTAGGCGCAAGATAGAGAGGTGAAGCCCAGGAACTCTCTGAGGGACGCGCCGTTCCGTTGTTCAGCATAAGTTCAAATTCCTGTCTAGCTATCTTTAGCTTATCAGGAGCTAACCTGCGAGGGGTACAAGAAATGGGTGGACCAGGTGTGGTCCGGATATGGTGTACAGTGTTATGTCGAGGTTTAACGGGTGTACCTGAAGGACGAGTAATTTCGGGGTACTTACTCAAGATGTTATGATAACGTGTGTCGCCTGTCATGACCTTAACAGAACATATATTATTAACATTAGCAGAAGTGGCAATAGCAGACAAAGAAGTAGAATTATCATAAAGGCGCTGATTGCGTACATCTACAACAAGATTATAAAAATTACGGAAATCTACGCCAATGATTGCTTTTGTAACATTTGCAACTACAAAGCGCCATGGGAAGTTACGTCTTAAGCCTAAGTTTAAATTAAGCTCAATAAAGCCAAAGGTATCTATAGCTGTTCCGTTAGCGGCACTTAGCTGGTAGTCGGTCTTAGTCCGCCGGTCCCGAAGCGCAGCTCGAGGGTACACGCAGAGGTCGCTGCCTGTGTCCACCAGGAACTGGGTCTTCGAGCTGCGGTCAGTCACGAAGAGACGACTTGAAGGGGAGGGGGAGGGGCAATCTTCCGTCGCCATTACTGACTGCCCCTGGCGTTTCCCGCCTTGTTGAAGTCGCATGGCTTCATACATCTGTTCGCGCTTGCGCCGAACTTCGCGTGGTACCAGCACATCGGGTATTTACGATGGCTGGAGTTCGACCTCGTTCGTTGACGTGAAGTTGGGCGGCGTCGCGGAGATCTGTAACGGTCACCTTGTCGACGTGTCGCTCGGGTGTGCTCGTCGAGTTTCAACGAGAGCTGTTCCACCATCTTCCTTAGCTCCGCAATCTCGTTGTGATGTGACGAAGTGGAAGCAACAACGCACGGTGACGTAAGCTCTTGGATGCGGTCAGCCAGGTCAGCAAGTTGCTCCAGCGAATGGGAAGGTTGCGATGCTAGTACCGTCTGGATACTTGTGGGTAATCGGTTACACCATATGGTTCGGATAAAATCTTCCGGTACCGAAGGTCCAGCGAGGTCTTGGAGGTGTCTCAAAAATTGGGAGGGTCTTCTGTCCCCGAGTTCCTCGTACGTGAGCAACTGTTTCACTTTCTTTTCGTGGGATGCAGATAAACGACGGATGAGTTCAGTTTTAATCTTCTCATAACGATTTTTCGCTGGTGGGTTCACTATTATGTCCTTAACACTTTTAGCGTATTGCATATCTAAATTAGTTATGACATTAGAAAACTTCACTTGGTCTTCTTCAATGTTATGGCTTTCAAAAATGCCTTCCAATAAAGCGAACCATAATTCCGGATCCTCTGGTGAGAATGGAGGCACCTTAAAATTGTGTGTAGGCGCGCCCGTTGAAGCACCTTCCGCTGTGACACGTATCTTCCGTGCACGACGTACAGTAACATAGCCGCTCCTCTGTGACTCTGCACTTTTGATGGACTCACTACTATCGCTCATGTTGTAATTTGCGTACAGTTCGGGGTCACCAGTTTGGTGGTGTAGTGTTGTGTATAATTAAGTGGTTGGAGATAAATTATGCCAAAGTCAATGTTCACACAAAAACGTTTAATCGCGAACACACAAACAATTAAAATAGTTCATATAAACGAGTACAGAACGACGCACAAGAAAAACCAAAGAGTACACAATCACAATGCCACAGTATAAGTTCAGAAGGATAGACAATAGCGATAGAAGAAAGTATATAAGAAAAAGAACGTTCGTAAGCACAACAATGTAAGCGAGCGAAAGGCAAGCGACACAGGTTTAGCGCATAAAGACAATTTGCGACTAACTCGTCTTGCGTACACGCACCGGAGGATCGCCGCGCGCGACCCGTGGTTACGTCACACAACGCAGGTAAGAAATTCGCTCGTACTCGTCGTCAACAAGTACACCGCTTAACCGACTTGGTATAAAGGTGAGTGAATATAATTAATTTGTTATTAATTATTGTTTTTTATGTTTTGTGTGCGTGATGCGTGAATGTGATGTGTGAATAATGTATAGTTTGTATGTATGTTTGTGTTAAATATAATAATTATATAATAAATATTTTTATTACTGTAAATGTATTTATATACTAAATAGATATTAAAATATGAATAATGTGGGAGTAGCCCACACATGCATAGTTTAATAGTAGTAAATAAGAATAATAGAACCTAAAAACCATGTGAAAAGTAAGATATGTTTTAAAACTTAAGACATTATATAATATTACTCGCGTTTATAGCTACTGCTTTGCTCCTATGAGTCACAGCATGATGTAATATAGCCTTTAACCTGCTTCAATAAACCGGCAATCCAACGCAAAAAGAATTTTTGAAATCGGATCAGTGCTGTCAGAGATAGCCCCTTGCATACAACCTTTTTATATATGGACGCTGATAAGCAATACTGTGTCAAGCCACACGCACTTCATTTTGAGAACATTGCGTCTAAAGATGGCAAACCTATTCTTAACAAATATGTTTGAAGAAATATATATCCATTTTCATCATTTTCTTTTATTTTTTGATAAAAAGTATATTGAATTGAAATCAGGCTGTCATATTTAATATATTATCTAGTAAAAAGTTTTTCAAATATTTGAGATTATTGTATAAATTGTAAATTATGGAACGCACTTAAAATTCGAATCAATTAATTAGGATTTTTTTTTTCCGCACTTATTTAATTTATGTGAGTTAAATTTTTTTTATGATTCTAAGTAGGTGATTAAACATCAATAACACCGAATTTGACTTTTTCGTGGGTTGACACATTATTGCTTATCAGCATCCATATATGCGGAAGGAAACTCATCACGAAATCTCGTAAATTACAAGTGCTAGGAGTTTCAAATTTTGCATGGGAGTTCTTTTTAGGACATAAGCGCTCACTAAAATTCGACCTTAAGGGGATAAAGCGAGGGTTGTAATTTTATATGAAAATTCTATATTAAGCCAATTGAAACCGCGAGAGGCCGCTACTAGTATATATAGCTACACATAATTTTAACCTTGTGTATAAATGTTAGTCGAATCGCTCGTCAGCTCTCGCAACACATCGATTTGCATATTTAAATTTTAAGTTATCGCTTCACGGTTTTAAAGTTATTTTTTGCGATAAATTTTCATAAACGTTGCAATATTGTTTGAAATGTAACGTTATTAATACTAATGACTTTTGAACATTAAAATTTAATAGCTTTAAAGATGTATTGTGAAGTTGTTACTGATGTACGGGTTGTTGTAATTCTGGTAAAAAGTATTTTAGTTTAAATTTCACTGTAATTTAGCAATATACACAGTGAACTGGAAAACTGTAGAATCATCGCCTCAGCTTTTTCCTTCCTTATATTACACTAGCTGGTGCTCGCGACTTCGTCTGCGATGTCTGTGATGCCTACGTCATAGTAGCTTTATACATACAAAGTCTCAGCCCGATCGGTTTAAAATTGATAAAGTTTCATACAAACATCCATCCCCTATTTTATCCCCTTGGGGGAGAATTAATCAAAATCCTTTCTTAGCGGATGCCTACGTCATAACATCTACCTGCATGTCAAATTTCAACCCGATCCGTCCAGTGATTTGGGCTGTGCGTTGATAGATCACTATGTCAGTCAGTCAGTCATCTTTGAATTATATATATTTAGATGATCTATCGCCATTATTAATTGGGTGCTGATAAATGTGTCAACCCACAAAAAGTCAAATTTGAAATTTGTTTACGAAGTTTGATGTATTTGTTTACGAAGTCTGTCGTAGATTTACACGACACGACGTTGAAACGATTCACGACATTGTGACACATCCCATTATTTTTATGTGTTCTGGCTCTCAGGCGTGATGTTCGGCGGTATGTTCTTTTTTGCATATAATTTAAGGCAAAAATCAGTGAATTTTTCGTAATACTATTACACTACACAAACGTAACACTTCTGTTGTAAGTTAATTTAGAAAAAAAAGTAAAACTACTTCTATGTGCAAATGAGTATTAGTTATTATATGTGTTACAATAAATAACATTATTTAATTATAATTTTATTTCAAAACGCTACTGTAATGACTACAGCGATTATTTTTTTTTTAAATTAACATTTTTTACGACTGACCAAAAAGAAGTGTTACATTCTTGTTTCATATATATGGGACTGATGTATACGTGACATAGAGTAGTGGAGTTAGTTGCTTAGCAACGGGCTGTTGAAGTCAAGAGAGACAACATGGTCGTCACAATGAGAATTCGTAGCGTGTCTTTCTTTTTTCGTTGAATGATCTTACCGTCATTACAGTTTTTGAAAGTATTTTTTTTTATTTGAAAAGTTAGGTAGACACGTTTTGGTTTCATGATTTTTTTATTAAAATTGCTTCAATATTTTGGTTTTTAAATCAAAACAACTGAAATGTGTATATCATACAAATAAACAAAATGAAGTGCTTTATGCTTTTGAAGTTAATTTAAAAAGTCTCAATTGTGTTGAAAGGCGGTTAAAAATATTTACAAACAAATAACAAAGGAAGAATTGTATTTCTCCAGTTACTCGTACCGGATGTGAAGATACATACAAATTTTTGGCGAAGATCAAGAATGTCGGTGTGATGTCACCGCGCCTGATTCACTTCGAAGAGGATTAACATCGGTTTAAAACAGAACTTGAGGTTATTTGAATCACAATAAAGTGTATATTGTTATGTACTAGATTATATACGTGATAAAGATGCGTGGATTTAGTATACAGTTATATGCGAAACGGTTTTGTAAACGGTGTCATTACGGAATGTATAATTCGTTTTATGTCTTACAGAATATATAAAAAGTAGCTATAGAGTTATTTTTAGTTCTCCTTAGAATAAATATTCTCAGTGGTAGTTTCATATTATCAAAGTGTCTTATAACTTTTGGTTCAAAATTACTTTTAAAAGCTTATATTACGTTTTAATTTGAGTGGTTAAAGTTAAGCAGATTCTGTTAGATATTTTGGTATCAATAATACAAGATCTTTTTTACATTATTAGTCTTTCCAAATTTATTTACGTGATATAGATAACTACTTATAATTTAAAAATCGAATTACAGTTTTTGTCATAAAAACCTTAAATTATAAACGACTTTAAAACACCTGAGTAGGATTAAAAACATAATTCGATTTTCGAATTTCGAAATATGAAAAGGTATATTAAAAAATAACTCGCCAGTGTCATATAAAAGTATCCATTATTCATGATAGAAGTTTGAAAGTAGAAAACGCAAATAGAACTTAGCATTAATACGACATTAACGCGTGGGCGCAACTAGTTCTACATTCAATACAACTTGATACATTCATAAGAACCAATGAATCAATAACAGATTATAAAACGAAAATGGTAAGAAGTGATCACAGATTAAATAAATTATCGGAACACAATAAATGACATCATCTCTACCTTATCTGTAATTGAGACGCACTTGATCGATATGCCATTAAAATATAATATATGGTAAATTTCTAATAACAGTTTAATCGATTAAAATGTCTTGCACACCTGAGTTTTCATGTGCGAAAGTATTTAGCTGAACTCAAGTGTCATTTAAGGTTCGGTGATGGTGAAAAATATAGTGAGGAAACCTGCACATTTCGGAAGAATTCTATACTATATCTAATTATATCCGTCAATCAGCAGTGGTAGCTTCACGTGGAACTGAACCTATAAAGTAACGTTTAAAATTTAAGCAACAGCACAAATTTTGGTATGTTATATCTAATTATATTCCAAAGTACAAAATAACCCGCAAATTTTATGACAGGTTGAACAAAAAATTACACATGAAAGCAAATTGAAGGTAGGCAAAAAATTATATTAAAAATTCTCAAACATTATCGTCATCAAAATATATTTTATTCAACAGGTAAAGGAGGCCGACTTCAAAAGCATGTTTCGAAATATCGTTAACTTGATTGAGATACTTATGTTTTTATTTTAAAGTCAAACTACCGATCCGATTTTGATGAAAATTCTATGGGAGGAATCTGGAAGTAGATATATGAAGCCTTTTTCGAAATAAGAACAAACAATAAATTGAGAAACTCCTCCTTTTTAGTTTGTTAAAAATGACTTACGCTGTCAGAACGTTGTTTGTTTTGATACCGATACCTTTCAACAGCCAAAGATAAATTCTAAAATTATTTTTATGATAAAACATTTTACGCATTTCATTATCTTTGACAAGAATTCAAAAACATCTACGATTTACATTTTAACAATCTGTTAGATTGAAACGAAATAATCAGCTATTAATTGGACGTAGTTTAGCAGTAAGGACTCAACCCACAATATGTTATTTCTGAGTTATTGAGGTTTTAAGTTTAGGTGTGTATTGTTCCAATGATTTAGAATTTGGAATATTTTGAATTATAATCACATAATGACAAAATATACAACAGTTGCAGTAAGAGAGACCAAATTATTTCCGAGTTATTAGGAAAAATGTTGGTTTGAGCCGTTTCTGCTAGTGTTTTAGTGGTTTAAAGGAAAATACCCGTCCTTATGTGGGTTGGTTTGCGTCATTAAAAAATCATACTTATGGTAGTAGTATCGCGTATCTTTCTTGCTGAGAGAAAGAACCAACCTTTAGGACCTCTTTGGTATATATAACTCATTTTTGACCAAAGTGTGGATTGAGTCCTTTCTGCTAAACTACGTCCAATTATTATCACAGTTTAATCATTAAGTATAATTAACTATAGTCAATTTTTTACTCGTCTTATGTAAATATGGCGTATTGCTAACCAAACAAGAGTTAGAATTGAGAAATTATCGATCGAATGATTGAACTGAATCATTTTTTATATTGAAAAATAATAATGACAAATAATAATGAAAAATTCGATTAACGTTCCAAGTATTGTTACCAAATGGGACAAGTAATGAGAAATAGACATATAACGGCATGTGCTTGATGTTATAAAAGCATTTTTTATAAATGATAATATATGTGTACGTGCGAAACAGAGTTCTAATTATTAAAAATGTTAGGAATATATCATTAAAGTTAATAATACTATATTTTGTCTATGGTAGCTCGTTGATCAGTTATTATTATATGGACGCTGAAAAGCAATACTGTGTCAAGCAACACGGACTTCGTTTTGAGAAAATGGCGTCTAAAGATGTCAAACCTATTCTTAATAAATTAGTTTGAAGACGTATATATTCATCTTTTTTTTCTATTTTGATAAAATGTATATTGAATCAAAAGCAGATAGATGTATTTAATATGTTATATAATAATAAGTTTTTAAATATTTGAGATTATTTTATAAATTGCAAAATATGGAACGCACCTGAAATACGAAACATTGAGTTAAGAAACTTTTTTCCATACTTATTTAGTTTAGATGACTTGAAATTTGTTTGGATAATGTTAAATAGGTGACATAGTATCAAAATACATCAAAATCTTAAAATTTGACTTTTTGTGGGTTGACATATTATTGCTTATCAGCATCCATATATCGGCAGTACACCCTCCCTCTCTAGGAGAGATCGCTCGTCTTCACTCTCACCAATATATTCATAATTACAAGTGAACTAGTAACTGGAACCCCAGAGATCAAATAACAGAAAACTGCTGTTATCAATTTTTTTTGTACTAAAACATACTTTTAGATATCAATTACGACATGTACTGCTTTACTACAAAAGATGAAATACAACCATGTTCAACACGTGTCTAGCTAAACAGTGTTTAAAAATTAGACATTGTTTAAAATTTTGCCGAAATTGCTACACTGCGTGTAAAATTATAAAAAAACTTATTAATAAAATGTCTCACGTTATATTTGACAGCCAAAATAGGTTTTAAGCATATATTAAAAATACCTAAGCTTATGTTCAAACATAATTAAACTAGGTCTAAGCCATGTATAACTCAAACTATCGTTAGACGCGGATTTGTAGTATAGAATTTTATAGACACGCGTTAAACGTGTGTTTAAATTCTTTGTAGTAAGGCATGTAATGTGTAGCAATGGTTTTACACTACAAGCCTCCAGATAATTTGACAATAATTAAGTACATGACTCTATTTTATTACACTCAGATCATATTACAATAATCATAAACTTAAAAAAAACTCATCTGTTATCTCAAATTTCGAAGCAAAACAATTTTAATTATCATCCTGTGAAAGGAGAATTTTTAAATTGTTAACATTAATTACTAATATGATATGTAATTATAAATAATTACATTCACTTTTAAATAATGTTGCAAAATCTGTAATAGATTATGTCACTCGCGGCTGGAGAGATTTAGAATGATAAAACGAAATTGCTACAATTACTTTTATGACACATAACATTAAAGAAACAAAGAAACGCGTTGTAACATTTATAATTCACAAGTCAAAAACATGTGTAAATATCTTAAATTGTACATATTATTAACGCTAAGTGCAATTGTAATTAGAATAAAATTTAAATAAAGAACAGATAAAAAATCGTAAAATGTTCACTTACGTGAAGTATTGAATTTAAAATATACTACAAATGTCGTGGTCAGTTAATTTTATGATCAGTTTATAGAAGACGAGTGAAGGCAGCAACGTAAAAACCTATCACACCTGCGTAAAAAGCGACCAAGAGCGATTACGACGAATGACATAGCAATAATATTATTTGTAAAACTAGATATGTCATATGATCATAGATTTCAACGCCCATTTTGGACGACATTCCCTAGCAACCAGATAACGGCTGAGTATGAAAGACAAGTGTTTCTTTGAGCCAACAAATCAAATGACGAGCTTGTCAAAGTTGGAAATAGCTAAAGATCTTTAACATGAAATAGTGAAGGCAACATACCTACAGTTACAAAATATTATTGTAAATCAAATACAATGTATGTAAATTGTGCCATTTTAAGTCGCCTTGCGTGTATATTGTCCTTCATTATTATTAAAGAATATATTTAGAAGTACTAACAAAGGTGCTCCATTACACCTTGACAATGCAATGTTAATACAAATTGCACGTTTAAAAAAACTATGAACAATTAACTATTTTTATCACCCGGGACACGTGGTAAGAAGATCGTGGTGTATTAAAGTAATTCATAACAAATATGATATTTAACTATGTATGTATTAACAAAAAACTTTTTTACGCCAAAAATTGTACTTTGACTGACTGATATAATATCAGTTATTAGTATCGTAAAAACAAGTATATGAACCACTTTGTCATTGTGACTTTATGTTACGAACCTAAGCCCACGGTACACGGAAAAAAAAGTTGAAATTCCATTAATATCAGTGTATTTTTAGATAATATTTTTCATTGAACTTTACATTAGACTATTACCTTTCTCTATATATAGGTAACATAAATATAACATAGGTCTGTGATAATAAAATTAAAAGTACAAATTTTACTCACCTGCATTTCGTATGTGTCAATTAATACATATGTCCAAAAGTTTATATATTGTACTAGCGACTCGCCACTGCTTCGCACGAATTCAAAGTATTTTTTCACGACAACACATTACAAATATTTGAAGTTATCGGCTTCTCTATTCTATAATATACATACATATATAAAACTTCATCTTAAATTACTCTGTTTATTGATGAAAACTGCATTAAAATACGTTGAGTTGTTTAAAAGATCTTACCGCACAGACGGCGGAAAGCAATTTTGTTTAATACTATGTAAAGCAAATATATACTTCCATGACATGCTCATATGATGCACACACATATTTAAATTACCACTACCACATGAAAATTTTAGAAGCCAATTGTTACTTATTAATTTAGACATTTCAACAACAAAAACTGATGTTTCGCAAGCAAATGAAGTGTAACTTCATTCTCATTAACATTCCCACGCATTGTCTGCACTTCCTTAATAATAATACGAGCATAATTAATAAAGCGAGATTCCGCGAGATAGCAGTAGGAAACATAGGCGATTCTCAACGAGATAAGTTACTTTACACGGGTTTACGTAACTAGGTACAAATCATCGTAATAATCACTATTTACATATGTATGAATTATATAATAGTTATTAGTCTAATTGAAGCGTACTTTCATTTTGTTTGTAGAATATTTTGTTTCAGCAAAATGAATTGAAATGGTCGAGCTGTTCTTTATAATTGTATTCGTCTCGTGATTGAAGATATGAGTAATGTTAAGAAGAATTCTTTAATTATCTGTGAATTTTATATTTGCTAATTGGAGTTAGTGAGTATTATAACCGTAACCCTATCTCGCCCCCAGGAAATGAGTATCTTTTGAAGATTTCCCTTACGATAAAAATAATCTCCCCAAAATGTATCCGTTCGTTCCAAACCTAATGGCCGATTAGTGAAATATTGTGCCTTTTCGAGGGTTCTAGAATTTAATTTGACAAACCCAAATCAAAATCCGGGATCTAATACGACCAGTAAGCCCCACTAAAACCGAACGCACTGAAACAGCCAATGACGGTGCATTAGGCCTATTATTTTATTTTAGAGAGGAAAACCTGTGCTCTCTAGTGAGAATTAAAAATCGTTACTGGATTTCTACAAACAAAAAAACGCATATAAATCTTTTGCAATTTTAACGTGTCACTCACAAAGCATAGCGAGTTTCTCCATATATCTACATAAGATTGAATGTTAAAATATTTTAAACATGAGCTTCATTATACCCTAATTGTTTCATGTAAAATGCGTCTTATTTAACACTTTGTTTTTTACATTTAATTAACTTCGTCATTTTCCGTATTCCTTGTTAAATTAACAAAAACATCATTTAAATCTTAGTTACAATATATTACTTATATTTGAGAATATTTATGTAAATATAAATGATGATTATGTGTTAATTATCGTTCTGAGAAAATCGTTCAGAACTTATTAGCATATGAAAATTTTGTTTACTTAAACTCGATAATCTCGGCAACTAATGATCCAGTTTGAAATATTCTTTGAACGTTACGAGACTAAAACTTACAAAATCTCGCTTAATAAGAATTTAACAGTAAACATCAGTTGATTTCTGATTTTTGTACTAAAACCAAAAAAAACTAGAATTATCACAAAAACGAGAGTGAATTTAAATTACACATCTAAAACTGTATATGAGTTTTGTTTCATTTCCTGTATAAAATTCATTATTACGTTCTTGTCATTGCGATTTGACAGATTGTCTTAATTTAAAAATTTTATAAAGGCTTTTTAGATTTAAATTTAAATAAAAAATATATTGACAATAAATATTATGCTTATGTAAACGCTCGGAGAAAATGGTCCATTGTAACAATAATAATTTCATAGATTTTTAAAATGTTAATTTGTAAATTTATTTATTTTGTTACATAATTTTTTTTTTATTTTTAAATTTAAATGCATATATTTAAAAAAATCTTCCTTTCAAAATGGCGCAACAGGGCAGAACAATTAGTTATCAAATACAATTAAAACTTATGATCTGCAAAAAAGTGTATTATTCTTATTAATATTATGAATAAAAAGTTATCAAAAAAAATTTATACGAAGTTAGTCCTTATCTTACATGGCCGTGTGTCAACAAATCGACTCTTGCGCATCGCTTATCGGGCGTTTCCACATTACCGCACGTACTGCGCACCGGCTACTCATATTACTAGAAACTGTGTATAATATAGGATTTCCTATGACTTTACATAACTTATGTATTCTATTAACGTAATATGTTATTCATTGAGATCTCTGTTACGGTGTTATTGAATCATAATATGAGTACATTCATGTACATACTTATATACATATTTTTTTTACGTATACATATCTATGAGCTAATAATATAAATGCTAAAGCAGTAACTACCTTTATGTGCCTGATAATTTTTGGTTTTACTAAAAACGGTTAAGCTATTTTCATTTTGACTATGATTCTAACTATATACAATTATTTTAATGCGTTTTTTAAGAACTTAAACTAACACTGTTTACCCGATTGGGAGACACAAAGAAGGCTTATGTTTGTATGTAGAATATAATTGCTCGAATGTCATAGAAAATATAAAAATTTGGCTAAATCAAAATGGCCGATTTTAGACGCTATAATGTGAAAAAGGAAAATAGAGGAGCTATATTAAAGGTATCGTTTAATAGGCATTTTAATTTTTTTTTTAGGTTTTTTACATCATGTTTTAAAGTCAGAATTATTGGCTTTAATCAGTATGCTGGATATAAGAGAACATATCATCACACGCATATACACAGACTGATAGAAGACAACACAGTATTAATAACTTTATAATTAGCAACGTGCGATATGTCAAAGAAAGAATTAAACATTATTATATCATGAACGATAACGATTGTAAAAAGCAATTTCTAAGTTATTGCAAAAACGTCGTTTCAGTCTATTTGGTAGTTACAATAACATGGCGCAAGATTGACTTGCGCAAGCGTCGATGATAGTGGACTTGACATTCAGATGAATGAAAATTATATGAAATTATTTATTTATTTACTGTTTATGGCACGCCAATACAAAAAAGACAACATAGTTAAAACAACAACAACATAATTAAATCAACAAATTGATTCAGGTGTAACAGGTGGCCTTATCGTAAAAAACGTGATCGCTTCCAGGCAACCTTTGGTCAGAGGTCATAGAATATTGGGAAGGGGGAATACCTGTGTTGAACATGATTATATATATATAGACAGTGTTTTACTTATAAACACATATTTAGTAAGATTGATTATATTGTAAAGCAAAAGATATTTTTTTATTAGTAGTATTAGTTCTACATAGGATTTTCTAACGAATATTTTTTTCAAAATACTTAATACCAACTTCAAGAATATATATTTCACCTTTTTGACGCGATGCAAAAAGAAGTGGTGATGCATCAGATTATTTCTAAAAACTTCTATTTTTTTTGTTATTATGTTACTATTTTAATTTTATATATTAATTTTATTCTCGTGCAAAATTTTGAAAAGTGAAAATAAAAATATATAATCTTAATTATTTTTTTATTTTCAAAAAATAAAGAATTAAATATATTATATCTTATAATATGTAGATTTCATTTGGCAACTGTGTTATGTCACAGCGAAAGTCGCATAACAACATAACGTTTTTTTTTTCAACGATTCGCCTTTTACTCATTTGTCCCCTCGTTCACCTGACCGGACATATTCAGAAACTAGAAAAATCTAGCGAGAAGACGCACATTTTATGTACGTTCATATTTAAACAATTATAATTAATAAACTATTAGGATTTATTGATATTTTCGGGGTTCCGGAAACACACACCTACACAGGCCCGCGCCGTCCATACGTGCAGTCGGCGCCGAGTCCGAAAGGCGCCCGGACTAACCGATAGTTAAAGAAAAATTCCATATGAAAAAATACTTTAAGAAAAACCAATGTAACTTTTCCTTAGTCGGGGACGTTTTTTACGTATTTATTTATTTTTGTTTGGTTTTATGTTAACCGATTACTCGAAGTCGGTTTGACCGATTTAATTTAATCTTTTTGTTTGAAAGAGATACTTCCCGATTTGTCCCATAGAATACAGTAAGTTGTTTTTTTTGCTTTTGAGATCTGTTCCCCTTTTTTCCCCGGCTGCACGACGCAAAAGAGGAAGAGATCCGTGATTGGCGAAAAATTAACTACATACTGAACCACTTATAATTCTTATTAGAAACAATCTATTGTCATTATAAATTCTTAAAAAACGATTTTCGATTTCCAAATAATGGAATTTAAATTTTTATATTACCATAATTATGTCATAACTTTTAACAATTCAACGATTATGTTGTGTCGAAAAAATAAACTGGATTCGATAATTCCTTCTAGATACTGCTAGGAGACTCGTGCCAATATTTTGTTAGTAATTAGTTATATAATAATTTAAAAATTATTTTTTTTATTGAATTAATGATAACACTAATTTTGATATTTTTTCTTCATTTTCGTCATTAGAGCGAAAATAGATCTTCATAATGGCGTATCAAACATTAAGTACTCTGATGCAGTAATAAGGATAACATACTGAAAAAACATTTTGAAAAATATTATTCATATATATATACAAATAATATGTATATATTTTTTTCATTTTACTATATAGGCGAATATCTTAAGCATCATACTCATTAATAACATTAATTAAAAAATAAGAGCATTCTAATTTTTTTTTCCATACAGCCTCATTTGACATCTCTTTTGAGAATTGGATTTAGAACAATACAAAATATTAAAAAAAACTCAGCGTGCCAGTATCAATATAATCCTTGAAGATAACGAAGATACATCGAGCTGACTCAAGTGTTTGTACGGAAGATATTTTCCAAGTTTTGAAATATAAATAGAATTTAAATCTGTGAAAATTTCTGCACAAAATAAGCGGAATAATTCTGTTCTTTTGGGATGTATCAATTATGTAAGACATTTGCATTTTTCAGAAATTGCGAAAAAAAATCTGCGTCCTATGATTATGGCGCAATTAAAAAAATCATCATGTTTTATTTTTAATTAATCACATTCTGTAAATATTAAAATGATGATTATTTTAAATAAAAAAACAATATTCACAATCGATAAGAAGCAACTTCCTCCTTTCTCGAATACAGATTAAATAAATTAATATTAAACCGTTCTAAATACATACTAATATTATAAGTGTAAAAATAACTATCTGTCTGTCTGGTTATTAGTTTGTATCTTAAGTTTTCACGGTTACGCCGCTGAACTGATTTTGATAAATTTTAATGATATAAATTTATTTTCATGATTTTAATAAATTTTAGTATACACTACATATAATACAGAAACACAATTTGTCGCTAAAATAAATCTCGAAATGGGTGAAATAGGGGATGAAAGTTTGTATTGATAAGACATAATTTCATAAAGAAATAGGCTATTCAAAATAATTATTCTAAGCAGACGAAATCGAGGGTATCGACTAGTGTTAAATAAAACAGAAGACTTCATAAGTAAAATACGTAATATTGTTAATTGAATGACATACTTATGTCAGTTTTTTTAAACCAAATAATAAAACCAATTTTGATGACCACTGGTAGAATACACCCCTATTAAACATTTTTTTTTCTAAATTAACCAAATCGATAATGAATTTTGGGAGTAATCAATTGGACAGACACGTTGGCGCAGTGGTAACTGCAACTGACTCAAGCGCTAACGGTCGCGGGTTCGATCCCCGCTCGCGGCAAATGTCTGTTATGGCCATACGGATGTTTGTCGTGGTCTGGGTGTTTGTGTTAGTGTTGTGAGTGTTTCCGGACCCCCGACACAAGGCCACGCGATCTTAATGAGGGCCGTTGAGTGTGATGCGTATTATTATTATTTATAATCAATGAGCATACCTACATAAAGTCCCTAATGCATTGAGAACTTCGTCCTTTCTGGCAGCCAGTTAAAATTGATTTTACATTCATCACGTATATGTAAGATCTAAGACACGGCTATTTCTCGGATCGTTAAAATGCAATATCGCCTTGGATTTCGACAAGTGTATTAAAATAAAAGATTTCACAATTACAATACAATAGATTACTCCAGGGCTACCAGACGCTAGAAAAAATATATGCAATTTATATCATACGTAATTTGTCTAAACTTACTTATGACATAAATTGCATATGTTATTCATTTATTTACCTTTAGTCTGGCCATTGAAAGAGGTAATGCTGCCAGTATGTTGGGCACCTTGACTCACTGTGACACCGATAGTTACTTAGGCCTAATATAGTCATTTTTAATCCCACCTTTTTTATTTTTAAATAGAATTATTTGTTTATATTAGAATGTATCGTATTTAAGTTATATTTTATAGTACAAAATGTTTGTTTCCTGTATTATAGAATACTGTCTTAATGAAAATAGAATAAATATGTATATACCATCTATATATTTGTCTAAGTAATATTTTTGAAGCTTGTATTTGAAATGTTTAGTACTTACTGGCATACTACAAAATAAATCCATGTTCGAAAAGTGTTTAAAAATTAAACATTGCTCTAATAATTTTATTAAATCTTGCCTAAATTGCTTTACTGCGAGTGAAATCGTGAAAAACTTATTAATAATATATTACATGTTACATTTAATAACTGAAATAGGTTTTAGACATCTGTTAACCTCATTTAGGCGTTGTTTAGACATAATTTAACATAATGTCTAAAGCATCCTTAGACGCGCAATTGTAGTACGTATTTTTATAAAGAAGCGTTTAACGTATGTTTAAATCTTTTGCAGTAAGACAGTCAATTTTTATTAAAAACAATTTATTAAATATTAAACCTAATAGGCTGACCATGACGGCGTGACGTCGAAAAGTGGTTGTGTTTTGGCCCTTAGATACAGATAAAAAACGAAAACGAATGATTTGACGAATAACATCATGTGTTGTTCGACACTATTAATACGTCAACAACACATTGTTTACCGCTCAAGGCAGATAACATCTCCACAGATAAGATGAAATCAAGAGCTAATGCACTACCACCATGATTGATGATAACTCCCGTTGCTAAATATAGCATCTTGTTTACGGCTTGGTAACTCAATATTATTTTTATTGTCGAAGTGTAGATTACTTATTGACGTGAATTTATTTTGAAGTGACTTTAAAATTGAACATTCTCAACGCTGCTGAAAATATTTGTGCTTATTACGTTATAGCTTTACTGAATGTGAATTATACTATATATATTAATATCAAAGCGAAAGTTCACTCACTCATCACGAAATCTCAGAAATTACAATTTTCAAATTTTTGCATAGAAGTTATTTTGAGGATTTAGGTGCTCAGTAAGCTGGGACTTTGCAAAATTCGACCCCTAACAGGGCTAAACGGGGGTTGAAATTATGAAAATCCTATGTTAAATGCGAGTGAAACCGCAAGGAGCCGCTAGTTTAAAATATTTTTCTGAAGATATGTTTTCATCAATATTCAATAAAAAACATTAAAACTTTACAACTTCAAACTAAAGAACGCAAAGCATTCGTTGTAAATACAAAATTTGACAGAAACATTTTTTATTTCTTTTAATTGAAGTTGGTCTACTCTTATGCTATAATTATTATTCCTTAAATTAAAATATATATTTATATTTTACACAGTACACGAAGTTCCAATAAACCATATATATTTGCTTCATTCATTTCAAATCTTGTTTTGAATTAAATAATCTAACTCCTTTAACATCGCATACTCAAAGGTGTGAGCATATACTTCGTAAACCAATTGTGCTAACACGCGTATAAATTACACAATTTTAACTCTTATTCTTTAGTAATAAAGTTGATAATTCCATGTGACAAAAAATATTTACTGATAAAAATACGGTAAGACGTCAAGTAAGAACGAGAAGTTCAAGGCGATCTAGAAATACAACAAACATAAATGAGTATGTTTGTTTTTCAAGTTATTATTTTCCATAACATCAAAATAAATTGATAGAAACTTAAAAAATACGCTTATTACAAAAGCAAATTACTATTTGTATTTAAGTTTTTTACAACAAATTGCAAATGCTATGAGCTTATGGCTTTTGAATGCAAAAATATTAGCACAAAATCTAAATACATAAATAAATGAACGAATCCACAAAATTAGGAAAACACTTAAGAACTCCAAAAATGCTAAAAACAACCACATTTAAAGCACGAACCCATGTAAAACCATTATTCTTCTTAGTCAATTATCATACGCGATACTTTTGACGAAAAAAAAAAACATCTAAAAAACCGTAATAAATAAGTCGCGTCACGCAACATTACTTTGATAACGAAATCAATGTAAACGGAGATGAATTACAGAGCGGCTAGACGTGACAGGAGAAATCATATCCCGAGGAGAATGATTAATGTAACGATTTACGTCCAGTCATTAGCGACAGGGCTGCCAGTGGACATTTACAATGATATATCTAAACTAATATTTACAGCTAATCTCAGGAATTATTGAAACTATATTTTAAGAACCAATCAAGAGACTGGCCAGAGCTAATGACATCTCGGATTGGCATTATGCTATATCGAACCTTAACGACTACGTGAACTAGTGTATCAAGCGCCCTAAGACTGCCCAGCATGCTAGCTTGTATTTCGGTGAAAACGTTTAGAAATTTAAAAACTTAAAGCGTGAACATATGTATACACCATTTTTCTTTACGTTTTATTTGGTAACAATACCCGGAACGAAAATTACAAATTTTCGAACATTATTTTTCATTATCGATAATTTCTCATCTCTAACTCTTATGTGTGTTAAGAAGTACGCCATCTTTGTCTGATAAATAAGACAAGTAAAAAAAAAATAGACTATACGTGAATTGTCTTTGTAACGCTACAAAAACATACCACACTGAGCGCTAACAACCCTGATTACAAGAACGCACGCAACACGAAACGAAGTGATATAGGTAAGTGGAGCAGATCCTCGGTTAACAAAAGAAAGCCAATTTTGTGATTTTGCGACCACTTTCCGCTCTCTTACCGCCATATTAATGTTAAGAGACGCTTATCCACGCTTTACCCTCATCTCGTTCTATAATTCATCGTATTCGAATGACTGAATAGGCATTGTTTGTTACTGCCACGCTTTCTTATTCAGATATCTATCCTCTTTAGTCTACGGTCTATAAATGACCTGCGTCATCTGCGTCGTAACGCCTAAATCAACGTGTTAATTAAGACATTACAATGTTGAGTCCAATATTTTGGGTGTTTTCTGAAGTAAAATTCAGCTTACTGGCTAGAGTTAATGACATCTCAAATTGACATTTTTATACGTCTTATGTAACGTCAAATAGTAAAGAGTATAAAATACTACGTTCAAAGAGTACGTGCGATTTCAGTGGCGTAAAACGTTGACGGAAGGTGTCGTTAAGACTGAGCAGAGTGCTTTTTTATTCATATGTTTAACGGCTCTAGATTTAAGTCCTTTGAAGGAGAGTGCTGAATTCTGTTTCAAAACACTTCCTTAATTACGTCATATAAAATGTGGCAACAATAATGACATTAAAACTTGATAATAATTCCAATGACAATTATGTCGACACTTCTAAGGTTTTTAGAACAGCCTATACTGCCATAAAACGTATTTAAATTTTTAAACATTAACGCTAATGCAGGCTAGCTAACGCTAGGCAGCAGTAAAGTATGTGTTACCCATAATACATTACATAGTAAATTTAATTACCTAGTACATAAAATAAACAATTTCAAATAATAACATACACTAATAACATCAACGTCCATTGCCTAAAAAATTGAATTACGCAGGTATAATAAATATACACTTATATAAATACCAAAGAAAAAATACTTCAAATTCGGCGTTTATATCAAACAGCTCAATTTACAAAAATCTGTCCATTAACAAGTAAACAGCATGATGACGGCGTTATTTAAGATTTTAAAGATTATAAATTGCTATTGCGTCGTAGAACATTAGCACCTAAAAGGTAATTACGACAGAAAAAAATCGAAAACGGAAATCAATAAAAAATTATAGAATAATAAAAAAAACTACATTTTTATACATTTAAATAATCGTTACCTAAATCTGTTCTAAGTAAAGATAAAACTCGTACTCTTTATTTAATTGGAATTTTAGCTTATCATAATTTAGTCTATAAGTAGTTTCTACGAACGCACAGATTTTTTGGAATATCGAAACCGATACATACATTAAAACAATATTAAGATTGTTATCGATATTAATCGAAATAATATTCAATCAATGTGAATTACAACAATGAAAATCGAGTTAAATCCGATGATGCATGCAAAATTTCTTAACGCAACATCTGCGTGCAAATCTTGACGACTCACTTTCATCTTCTGAATGATAATTAACTTATTCGTGGTTCTTTTAAAGGTGTAGAATACTAGTTAAAATTTCTTATTTAAACGAAATGGTTTTTACAAGCGAAAAATGACAATACATAAGTAATTTAAGAAGACTTTTTTCATACGGCATAACAGAATGAGTTACATAGTTGTGTTGATTTTAAATTCTGAGTAAAGAGCTGCATCCTACTGAGTCATAAATGACATCACGGCAAATACAATATTCATTGATATTCATTGATGATCTTCAAGCCGTATCGTATAATTACCGATGTCTTGGAAGGTAATCGTTTATCTATTGCATTGTGGATATAATTTGTACAATCACGTATCTTATCGGCCGATACGAATTGACATATCGAGTAGAAGCGTGTGAAGGCACTGTTCATTAAAACATGCACAACGACGTAAATATTAATAAGCAAAGTTAAGAGTCAAGCGGCAGAATCAACAAGCAATGCACTAACCAACTTGATCATTTGTGATTCCAGGGAGTCGTGAGCACGAATAGATACAAACAGACGCCAAATCGAGTTCTAATTAAACCATCAAGCGTCCACAGCACACACACCCACTTTTACCAAACTAATTATTGCAGAGGACCATTTGAAACTTGAGACGAAAAGTTTGTTTTTGGACGCCACGCGTCGTCCAGGCGCTTGCTCCAAAACGCTACACTGTTTCACAACACTATTACATTCGTTATTCGATATTTAAACGGTTTCGTTTCTGTTTAACTTTTGAAAAGTCACTCGCGTCTTTGATTATCAACGAGATAGTGACGTGACGAGCGTTACCGTTGACGGTTGGCGCGGCACTGGCGAGCAATCGAGAATGAATGGAGTAGGCTCGACGCATCGTGCCTCTCGCTCGCAGCCTCTGGCGCCCCCAGACAATTCTTTGTCGCGACCTCACGCGCACCCAACCTGTCGTTTTTTGTCACGGCTCCAGGTGGATTTAGAGTTCCACGATTCGTTACGTATCCGGTTTGTGGATCATTTCTTTCGAAACGAACTCTCAGCAAACAAACGACGCTAAGATAAAATCAAAACAATGAAGAGTGCACCAGTTAAAAACAAAGCCGTTTCAAAATAGTATTATGATGAAACGTGCACTCATAATGACAATAGATAAAAATAAATAAAATGAAACACAGGCAGGCAAAGAGAATAACATATGCCACTTGAGTAAGCAAGTGAGTCAAGCTCTGGTTAATTTAATACGCATAATATGTTACTATATCAAAAAAAAAAATTAAAATAAGTTTGTTGAGGGAAAGTTGTAGATAAATAAATAAAAACGTATGTAAATATTAACACAAATTCTTTGAAATAGGTAATATTTCGATGCTTGAACTTGAAAAGATCAACTTGAATATTTGAAAATATCACGTTTGTTACACACTTAATACTATATGTAGTGTAATAATAAATAAAATTTTCAGTATTTTCGTCACATCCATTCCATTGTAGTTCACAATTCAATATAAATTTATTTTATTTTATACGATATATTTGTTTCAAATCTTACGACAGTTTAGAACAACAAATCAAGACACGAGTTCAATTAAATGGATGATAAGCAAAAATGTGTCAATCCACAAAAAGTCAAATTTAGAGGTATTGATGTATTCTGATAATGCATCATGTATTTAACATTATTAAAAAAATTTCAAGTCATCTTAACTAAATAAGTACGTAATAAATCAGCCAAGTGCGTGTCGGGCCACGCACAAAGTAGGGTTCCGTAGTTGTCAGAATTGTCAAGATCGGTCAAGCAATCTTCGAGTACTTATTTTCGTAAAAATGTTTGAATGTGAATTATACTAACGATTTTGAACTTTAAATGTTCGTCGATTATTTATTATTCTAACACTTGTAAAATATACTTAGCGCCGATAATTTTCCTTCCTGAATAGTGCCTATGAAATCTATGGAGATTTGGTTGAAAACTTCATAAGCGCGATTCAGAATCACTCGCGACATGTTTTATTGAGACATTGTTTTATACCTTATTTTATATTTTATTTTAATTTAAACTTATTAAATATTTATTTATTTATTCATTTAAATTCATATATTAATTTAAAATTATTAATATTTACATAATGTGATGCTTTAAAAAGTGAAATATTTATTTTTACTTAGATCATCTATAACTCGATAACCATAAGAACCCATATAGCCGTGATAATTTTCCTTTTAAATTCATTATATGTACCGCTATCGTGAATTTTTCCATATTTTTAGACGCAGCAGTTTAGTGGGTAGAGGGGGGGGACACTTGACTCTAAGAAAAATTGACACTTCAAAGCTTAATATTTCGGAAACAGTTCGTCGTTCGGAAAAATGGTTTTCCCACACCTATAACATTTTTAAAAGATCTATCTAACGATACCCCACAACATGGGATAAATGAGAAAAAAAATTTTGGTCTCTCTTAACACATAGGGAAGACACCCTGAAAAAAAAATATTTTTAAGATTTTATTGTACGACTTTCTCGGCGTAATTCATATGTATACTCATACCGAATTACAGCTTTCTGGTATTAAGAGTTTCAGAGCAAAGCCGCGGACAGACAGATATACAGACAGACGGACATGGCGAAACTATAAGGGTTCCGTTTTTTACTACGGAACCCTAAAAAAGTATCTTAATTTAATCTTTCCAATTTAAAGTGCGTTCTATATTTTACAATTTTTACAACAATCGTAAATATTTGAAAAACTTTTTATTAGAGAACACGTTAAATATATCGATCTGCTTTTAATTAATTATACTTTTTTATCAAAATGGAAAAAAAGACGGATTTAAAACCAACAAATAAAGAATAAGTTTGACATGTTTAGACGCCATTTTCTCAAAATGAAGTCCGTGTGGCTTGACATAGTACTACTTATCAACGTCCAAATAATCGACCACAAATCGGAACAAACGATCGATAATTCTAGAAAATTGTCTGAGAATAAGACATCCCGCAGCCAATCTTGTTTTTCCCATTTTGACAATCATAGAAAGCCAGTCACCATCCGGTAGTCCGGTTTACGATGGAAAACCGCATAGCATGCGAGGCTTCGATAAATCGTAGCTAAGTTTAGGAAAATAGGTCAAATGTATGGTGACTCATGAGTTTTCTCCAGATCTCGACGTATCGTTAAAACGGCTTTTACTTCCTTGATTGGAAATTACCTAGTATTTATATAGCATTTTTCTAATTTTAACCAACATATCTTGCAATATGTTCCAACTTTTTTTTCTCGATAACTGAATAAGTAGATATAGATAAAAAACTACCTATATGAGGTAATTTCGTTTGAATCTAACTTATCACTTAAGCTACTAGGTTTATTATTATTATTCACTTATACCACTGCGTCATGACTACATACTCAGTAAATCAATCAATTCTTTGTTTTGATGGCTTTTAATAGTGCCATATGAGCACTGATGCCAATGTCACGTGGTATGGAAAGGACACGATTACTTACGTAGTCACGGCAAGTATTCATGTCACTCATCACGATATTTGTCAATAAGTTCACACATGTAAGACAAAACTAAATGAAACCTTTCCAATGTGATATAGTAAAAATTGATCTGTGTAGATAAACCAGTAAATTAAATAGTTTTAGTTTTTTTAATTTTAATTTTTTTTTAATTTTCAAACTAAATAAATGCACGTACTTAAATGTTCCGTCAAAAATATGAATTGTGTAATGTTATATGTTGATAATAAAACTTTTAAAGGAAAAGTTTTACCTACTATTTTGAATGTCTTCAAAATTTATCTGAGTTTGTAATCTCAACCGCACCTAACAATCTCCTTCGTGTCTTCCCCATCCAACGTGACGATTGGCGAAATAGTCCGTGAACTCATATGGCACAACTAAAAGCCATTAAACTTGAATTGAATTGAATTAGTTTGATTATTTTTTGCGCGTTTCACGGCAGGAACTTTCATTTGATACCCATATTGTACGAAAGCATAAAAAACTCGGTCCGCTATCTTTAGAAATTCGTCATATTGGATCTAAAGTGACGTCACTTTATTCTTCAAGTCGCTCTCAACAAGCCCTTTCATTTGATACCCATATAGGTATGCGTGAAAAATAACTAGTCCGCCATCTTGGGTTTTCCGCCGTGTTAGATTTAGGATAACGTTACATACATAATCATGCATTGTCATCCAAACTAAGCATGTATACAAAATTTCAGCTCATTCGATTGAAGACACCTGCTTCAAAAAGTTGCCAGATGCCATCGGAACAAATACCATTGCAAGACATACATACATTGCAAGTTAATTAAAATCTTATTAAAAATCATCGAATCTTAAAATCATTAATCAATTGATTTTTAGTAATGAGAAGGTAACAAAACCAATAGAATAATGTTGGAAAAACCACGGTGATTAATAACGGCGAAAATATTTTCTTCCACTGTCAATTTTAAAGATAAATCTGACAGGACAGCGATGTGCGTGAGCCATTGGGATAAGATCTTATCGAGATAATGCTAAAATACCATTACAAAACGAAGAAATCGCAAATAAAGTTGACAAGCACATAATACTCCCAACATTACGGCAGTGAAGATAATATCACTACTGTTGTTTAGTCACACTGGATAAGTACATATATACTTACATAGAGATGTGCATAATATTATGCGTAATGAATATTAACCTTTCTTATTTTAAATATTCTCATTCGCTTATTGGCTCGTTCTACATTTATATAAAAAACAACATACTGTGCACGGTAGATTAATATAGAATTAATCTGTGAAGGATAAACTTTATACCCTGTTTTCGAAAATACGAGAGGATTATAAAATTTTGTACAGTTACATTTATATATTGCGAAGTATTTCAGAATGCTAATATTTGCTTAAAATTATCCATAAAAATATATTAAATCAATAGAAAAAACATTACACACAAACAATTCACGTGCTTTCACATAATATGTATGTACACTTTTATTTATTGTTAAAGTCTGTGGTGAAATTCAATAGAACCTAAATAATGTTTAAACTTGATATATTAAATTATTTATGGTCGAATTTCGGCCACTGAGCGACCACTAGTAATTGCTAAAAAGATAAAGATGGACCAGAATGTCGCTTAAGTTCTAACAAAACGTAATTCAAAATTAGCTATATTACAGAAGACAAAACAACTGCAGAATTTTATATTAAAATCATTTTGAATCAACAATACTTATAGGTTTGTTATAATATTAAATAGTATACATTATTACATAAGCAAGTTCCACTTGTTCATTTAAGTTATGCTCTATTACATATATAAGCTTTGATAATTTTGAATCAGTTAATTTGTAGATCACGGTGCCGAAATAATACGTGGTTACACTATGGCCCGGGCGCCTTGTACGCTAAAATTTGCTTCTATGTCTAGAATATTGACTTCACGAAAGTATCCAAAAATTAAAAACACTCCAGTTGGTGGTTACTGACAGTTAACTAAATGAGAAAGAGGATTCACCATAAGGGTGTCTCTAGAATACACCCTAGGTTTTGTAATACAGATGTTAAAGTTTATGGTAAAAATGTCTTAAATTTCAAGTTTTGATATCCGTTACACTTTCACTTATAATTAATTACTTCATTAATTATAAGGTTGACGAATAAATGACAAGTTGTTATAGATTTATCCTTTTCGAGAATAATTATTTCGAAAGAAATTCTCCAACATGTTTATCTAAAGTATGCATTGCAAAAATTACTTTCCATTTCTCTTTAAGCATATTAAATTTTTTGTAGTAGAACCAGTCAAAACTTTTAAATATATTATTCTATGTTTGTACATAAAACACATTTCCGTAAAATAAATAATTTATAATCTGTAAATGACAGATCAAAACAATTTTTACTTGTTTGAATGAAGTCACAGAAGGGTTACAATAATTTCCATTTTCAAATTTCAATGAGTGTAAACGCAAAATATTTTTGAACGAGCTTGAGATTCTTCTCATGAATCATATCACCACCCATGAGCATTTTCAATACCATAGGACCAACAAATGTGTCGCCGGCTATAAAAAGTAATAAGGGATGAAATTTAAATAGACACACCCATTTTAATCGGGGTCGAATTTTATATCTAACAAATTTTCAATCCTCTTTTTAAACCTTAAGGGACTGATTTTCAAAAATCCTTTCTCAGTACACTTACGATATGTAAGGAACGTTTGTGCAGAATTTCATGTTTCTAGACCAAACGATTTCAGCTCTGCGTTGATCGATCAGTCAAGTGAGTATGTCAGCCAGTCAGTTTTGATTTTTATATTATACAGATAGAAGTAAGGATTAGTCATAAAATTAGGTTATCGTAAATTATCATAACTCGTACTAGCGGTGCTGATACGTAAACAGAAATCTATGTTTGAACTTCCAAAAAAGGAGGAGGTTCTCAATACGTCGGGGACTTTTTTTAATGGATGTTCACCGATTACTCCGCCGTTTGGGGACCGATTTCCAAATTTTTTCTTGTTTGAAAGGGTATACTTCCAAGGTAGTCCCATTTTCTTCAGTTCAGTATCTGATGATGGAATTCTGGAGAAATCGAAGGAACTCCTTAAATATTATAGACACACCTATACTGATGCAGGTATTTTTGATAGTAACTTATGTATTTACCCACAGAAAGTAACTTTTGGTGAAGTGGAACTGATGATGAAGAAGATGGCCACCGGAACTACTCAATAACAAGTATTTAACGGCTTGCGATCAGATTATTTCGATAAAAATGCTAAAGAATTTACGCTCGTCACAATGCACATGGTGAAGTGAAACTAATGATGCAACACCAGGAGAACTCCTCAATAATTAACAGCCCTGTTTTTCTCGATAACTATATTTTGTTGGCACTGACTTCATAATGTTGTAGAAAACATTTATTTTATGCCTTTAAGTTCATTTGTATCTCTTAGGTTCGTTTTTCAAGTCGGTTAATTTTTTGAAAAAAAAAAAATATTTAAGGCTGCCGTCTTATAAGTTCACATCATATAACAATTTCGACTCCAGAACTCGATCACGGTTTTTGTCAGAGTCATTAAACTTCGGTAAAGGCAGAGATAATTGATTCCGAGAAACAAGATCGAGTGAATTCGAGTGCCGCTGGAATCCGTGGTAAACGCATTACGGAGAAAGGTGTTACAAAAAGGGACGCGACTTTTTGACGAGATTTGCATTTTGTAACGTGTTTTCGTCGTGATGTAATTATGCTGAAGTAATTTTTGATAAGTTCGTATCTTTTATTAAAAATGTTATTCCTTTTTTATTCGAGTGAATCGAAAAGATTTTGAGTCTATGTATGTTTGTATATGAAGGAATGAATAAGGTGTCAATAAATTCGTAATAATGGCCCGGGTGAAGTCTATATAGATTAAAGAAAAAATTATATGACGAAATTTATTTATTATGTTATCGCGTTATTGTTTTTTAAACACTATCTCATGTTTAAGGTAAATGTAAAAGACTTTGATTAAATGGTCGATCTTTGTTTGTTTGTTTTTTTTTAATGTTGTATTCTACAAAGATTGTATTGATACTTTTATGGGTTCTGTTCTGTGTTCTATTGGTTCTGTATTTGTGTTGTAGTATGTTCATTTTTTTACTAAATAAGTTTCTAAGTTAGTTTCAAATTTAAATGAACAATTAAGCCGTATTCAAAGTATTTTTTATTATATTTCCGTAAAAACAATCAATTCTTTCTCTATGCTTAAAATTAAAAAAAGTAACTTTTTTTCTTCAGTATTCAGCATTATGGTAAAAGTTAACTAATATGTAAGTAGTGCATATTCTCGTCATTTTCATGTTATTTTGATTACTTTACATATTATAACAAATATTAATGACAAAACGAGTATTGTATACATAGTAGATCAAAAATGCTTTCTTTCTAAAAAAAATTTCTTCGCCTACCCTACGAGCACTCGCCGCCGGAGGGCGCGCGGTACACCAGTCAGCTCGTGACCACGACGAATGCAACTTCGTCAAAACGTCGGGCAATAAACAGATAACTACCATTAGTTATCGCGATAACACCCGTTATATAAAATTTGAATGGTATAAATCGCGTTTAAAATATACAGTCAAACAATTTCCTAAAAGACCTTTTTAAAATCACAGATCAATAGTTCAACTACATTGTATACAGAATCGTATAGCTGCACAGATTAAAAAGCGTCGAGCCTGAAAATCAACCTCATTTGAACTCATTATTCGAGTAAATAAGGCGAATCGAAAGCAAAAACTAGTTAAGTCGCGACACATCCGCCCATTGAACGACGTGTTTGGATAAGAAGCGGAAGTCGTGTAGTCTGGGAGCTGGACGCTTATTTGTTATACATATTCATATTTTCTCCTGACTGCACATAATTTTCCCTTTGTGTATTCATTTACTATTATTTTTAGCGATATTTTTAATTTAAAGTTTATTAATCTTTGGGTATGTTGTTCGAATTTCAAAACAAAGTTTTATATTTTAGTGTAGTATTGCAAATGGCTTAAATAAACGAAAAAATTACAGAAAATGTTAAAGTCTGCAAATTACTTACTGTATTTTATAACTCATATTTATCTAAGCTAATTAAAGCAAATGATTCTACATCATATACATTTCAATAATTTGCTAATATAATTGACAAGAATAGGAAATATTATTAAAATTCATCTAACATTTATCATGAAATTGTTATGTAGGTACTTAACATTGCGCAACTAAGTAGGTACAAAAACTAAACATATTTATTAAATAAAACTAGCATTAGCTCGCCTGTGTGGCGATAAAAAGAAGCCTACGTGTTATTCTGATGAATAAACTTCATTACTGTAAAGTTTCATCACGATCGGTTCAATAAATTTTGCGTAATAGAGCAACAAACATAATCATCCTTACAAACTTTCGCATTCCTTTTAGAAGGATCTATTCAACTCCTGGCCTATTTTCCAAACCTACAAAAAGCAATTCGAATTACACCAAAACACTATTGTTCTCGACTCGACGGAAAACAATAACGTTTAACAATTTGACGTATCGAATATCCTGTAATTTAAAAATTTGATTAATTTCACAAGAACAGTAAAAAAATCGATATTGTCAAATAAATTGTCGTTAGTTTCCTGGAAGTGTCGTTGACCTTATAACGTTTTCAGTAATTTGTATGACAACATTAAAAAAGGCGGAGGTTCTATTTTGGGCTGTTTGTAATTATGTATTACACGTAAAAAGTTTTATTTGACACAGAATTCGAATGTATTTATTTTTTGCTTGTGAAGTCAGTTAGTTTTTTTTAAATAGAACCAAAGATTTCAAAGGTTTGTAAAAATCTACATCACAGCCATGCGATGCCGGGGCCAGTCGCTAGTTAAGATAATAAATGTGACTTTGCTTTATTTTATTGCTTAAAATAGTCCCGCAGACGAAGCACTGTTTTGCAACTGTCTGTATTACAGTCTTTACAATAGAGCAATAACATTAAAGATCGAAAAAAACATTATTAATTACTAAATTAATAAGCCAACATTTCAAACTGTCCTCGCAATGTTATAAAATAATTTATAGAGCAAATTAAAAAACTCACTTTCATTATATAATTAAGAAAATATTAATATAAAAATTTTTCACGCAATAATTAATTATCGTTACAAATAAATTTCTGTCGTACTCAGATATACAGATTAGCGATAACTAGACGAGCTAAATAAATCATCAAATCAAATACTTCAACTTTCCATCAGAAAGCGAAGTCACATCTATTAAGTTAATTGCGATTCGCCGACAGCTCGTTATCTTATCATTTTCATTAGAATTGATGCCTCTAGCGTGTGCTGGTCATTTTATATTTTAACTAGCTGCCCCTCGTGGTTTCACTCGCGTTTACGGTTACTGCTTCTCCTGTTAGTGATAGCGTGATGTTATATAGCCTATAACCTTCCTCAATAAATGGGCTATCTAACACAAAAAGATTTTTTTTAATCCAATCAGTAGTTTCAGAGATTACCCCCTACATACAAACAAACAACTTTTACATGCTTATAAAATTGGTGCACACTAGCTGGATTTCGAAGTTTCACTTTCGTTTATGGTCACTGCTACGCTCCTGTGAGTCATATTGTGATGTGATATAGCCTATAACCTTCCTCAATAAATGGGCTATCTAACACAAAAAGATTTTTTTTAATCCAATCAGTAGTTTCAGAGATTACCCCCTACATACAAACAAACAACTTTTACATGCTTATAAAATTGGTGCACACTAGCTGGATTTCGAAGTTTCACTTTCGTTTATGGTCACTGCTACGCTCCTGTGAGTCATATTGTGATGTGATATAGGCTATAACCTTCCTCAATAAACGGGCCATCCAACACAAAATATTTTTTCAAATGGTATCACTAGTTTCAGAGATTACCTCTACATACAAACAAATTTTACCGCTTTCTAATATTAATATAGAATAGCTGACCCACAAGACGTCTTGTGTGAAATGAATAACGCATCCTTATTTTTATATACCTTGAGAACCTTTTATGTTTTATTTTCGTGAGGCTAAGCCTTCTCCACGATCCTATCTGTCTCTATATCAATACTCATCAAAATTGCTTTAGGGATTTATTGATAAAGTAACAAATACACAAACAGAGTTACTTTCGCATTTATAATATTAGTATGGATTTAATGATGAGGTTTTATACATTATAAATAGCTAAAATTAATCAAGTAATCGTGTAAAGGTCGTCTGTCGCCTTCCTGGCTATTACATAACTAAGACTTTTAAAAAGTGTTCAACTTCATAAACACATATGTCCTGCCCGGTTTTTCGTGGCTGTAGTAAGAAAATAAGATCAAATTTTCATTTTACACTAAGATTCATGTCATAAAATAAAATGGCAATTTAATGAATTTCTTACACACCTTATTCTGACAATTAAAAATACAAAGAAATGGTTATCTAAATAGTTGCAACTATTCTTAAGTAATTCGCTTACATTCGGTATCGGTAATGGATTTTATTTATATATTTAGTTAGATATATTTCTAGTCAAAGTCGCCACAAACGAATTTACGAGTACAACACGTTATTCAATAACTGTACAATGTTGTTATTTACAATAATGTATAAAAACAATAATTAAATTCCCTTTCTAAAAACATTTTTACGATTTTAACATTAGTCATACGCTTTCTGATTAGACGACTACAGATTTACGATCCTTGTTAGCGGACTCCTTGTTAGAGTCGAATAATTTCATTAATTGGAAATAGTTTTAATAAGAAATCAACGAATAAATTGTTCGTTATCAATGTTGCGTGCTTAATATTATCCGTCTAATTGAAAGAGATCTTCGTTTGTGAACTTAGCTGGTAAAAAAGTATTCGTATAAGGTCTCGAAATTAAAAAAAAATGTATCCAAACCAATTTCGTTTCATCTTTTTTTTAATTAAATTAAACACTCGTGAAGATTCAAAAATCACTGGCCAGTAAAATCATATTATGTACCGACTGACAATTTATGACGACTTCGTCTACTTTACCAATGAAAATGTGTGGAAATGACGAGATAATCACGTAGTTAATCAAATGCACCAGTCGTTTTCGTTTTCTAATGGTGCGTCCAGATTAACTAACACGTTAAAAAATTTTAGCTACATCACACGTCTAATTTATTTAACATTGTTTAATACCATCTAACAAAAATTAAACTTTTTCAATAGCACAAATCATCCACATCAATAAAACATGTCAAATAACTTTCTATTATAACATTTTTTGTTACATAGTCTGGACGCACCATAAGAGTTAATTTTTTCTACAGATATTTTAAGTTCTTGATAAAATAATCCGGAGACTACTTCATGACGTACATATATACATTTTGTTTTATATTACTTTTTATTTGAATGGTATTGTGATTTAATAAAATTTTCCTTTTCTCTCTTAAACGTATGCATTAATCTGTCAGTAAGTTGAACTATTTGTAGTATTTAGTGTGTGAATGTTGGGAACTACATACATGTGAATAATTTTTTATCCTTTTGTTTCTCGTTATTTAAATTAGCTCTACAATTACGTCCGCGTGGAATAATGACTGACAACATTCTTTTGTGAATCGCAACGCTGATTCTTTGAACGACGATTTTAAAATATATGTAATGTTGCATTTTTACATCTATACGGTAATATATAACACTCGTACTCATATGTTATTTTTAAAGGAAATTATGTAATATTAATAGCACTAGAGGATCCACAAATACGTCGCCGGTTTAAAAAGGAGAAATAGATGAAGGGCTTTGATAGGCGAGGTAGGATTTATGCTTTCTTCTAAATGGATGCTGATAAGCAATAATGTGTCAACCCACATAAAGTTGGATTCGGAGATATTTATGTATTTTGATACTGCTTCACGTATTTAACATTATTAAAAAAATTGAAGTCATATAAACTAAATAAGTACGGAAAAAAGTTTCTTAATTAATGGTTCGAATTTCAAGTGCGTTCCATATTTTGCAATTTATACAATAATCCCAAACATTTCAAAAACTTTTTATTAGATAATATATCAATCTGATTTTAATTCATTATACCTCTTATCAAAAAACAAAAGAAAAGATGGATATATGTATACTTCTTCAAACATATTTGTTAACAATAGGTTTGACATATTTAGTCGCCATTTTCTCAAAATGGAGTCCGAGTGGTTTGACACGGTATTGCTTATCAGCGTCCAAATAAAGTAAAAAATAAATGAAAAATCCACATCAATCTTAAAAAAATCAATAATTTGATTGCCATTACTTACTGGGCCCGCCACGAGCATTACATACATTGAAACTCTGTCACACCTTGTGACAACATTTTATAAAACATAATTAAAATAATTAATTTAATATTTTGTGTATCAGCATATATTGTGAAACATCGTATTTTCTATTTACTTATTAAAAAAATGAGTAAAACAGACAGTAGTGTCTTTAACAATATTTCTGGTCAACAAAAATATGTAAAAACATAGATCCCCATATTTTTAGATCCATCTTTATTCGTACGTATGTTAGTACTTTTTCACGTTACAATGTAAAACAGTATTGTTGGCTTAACATTATAATGCTCTGGGTGTAAAAGAATGTAGTCATATAAACTCGCTAACCACTGACCAAAGTATTATTGTATTGTATTCTCAGTTCTCGCCTTGACTTGCGTAAAGTTCAACTATTTCAATTGGTCACCCGCTATAATTACATAAGGCTACTCGAAGTCTGACATTTATTATTTAAAAAATACGGCTTTGTAGCTATATTTTTACCATAAACTATACTTAGCTCTTATGGGTACAATTTAGATTTCTTCAAAGCTATTTGTCATATTTTCAATAAATAAGATAAAATTTTATGTTTTTAACATTACCTATATGACTTTATAAAACAAGTCATTAAATTTAATTTTAAAAACTATTTACCAAAAAAAACATGCAAAATATGTACGTATATATTCACGACGTGGTAATAAAAATGCTCGCGTGTAATTCCCTTTAAATTTAAGAACCAAAATATTATGGCAATACTTAACGAATCGATTACAAAGTATTACCAATGTTACAACTGTGTTGTGAAGTATAGTTTCAAAGGCTTTGAAAGCATTTCGACAAATGCCCGGAGCAAATTGACATTTAAATGTGTTATATGTTCTATACATATTCGAATATTCTGCTGTCTAACTTGTCTATATATTTAGGAGCCTAGTTTGTCGGATAAAACCGTCTACTCGCAATTACGGACGCTTTAATATAGTTCCAGCTTTTATATTTGTACAATGTCAAAACTGAACTGAAAAATATGGTTAAACGTAAAATAAAATGACATTAAATGCACTTTTTTATTTCCAAAAGATCTTTAAAACAAACGTAGTAAAAAGCTCGGATACTACAGCGATGCAACGACAAATGAATTTGACTACTATACGTTTCATAGGAACAGTTTATATTGGAAAATTATATTATATATATATATATATATATATATATATATATATATATATATAAATGTATGTATGTATGTATATATATAAATGATAGTTACGTTATTTTTGAATTTGCCTTTTGTTTGAGTGTATTTGGACCACACATATCTGATAATTTTTTACATCAAAAATCGAATGCATGATCCATTTTTTTTTAATTTATTCATAAAACAAGCCATACAATAATTATAATAAAGATATTGGCAAGTAAAGTGTCACGAAAACCACTATGGGCAGCTTTACCGTAACAATCGACAAGTCACGTGATTATCTAAATATATTTCTTATTAAATTGTAGATTGTAAAAATATTCAACTTAAATAGATAACACCACGTTTTTTTTATTATAACAATAAACTAGATATCTAATTTGGCAACAAAAGTTAATAACTTACAAATTCAGTTTTCAGAGATCGCCACGAGGTGAGGCTGTTGCTTCTTCGTAGACTTGCGTCGACACGCTTCGTAGACATTGTGTATTTGCCCTGAAAAAATAATATTTTATACATGTTGCTCTATTTCAACATTATAACAAACATTGGCTTAGCCAGGTTCTTTTGCTGAGGAGAAAAGCAGATAGAGAAATAAAGAGTTTGGATATAATTTTTTCTTTATTAAAATAAGTGCCCCTCGCAGTTTTAAATCTCGTTTATGGTTACTGCTTCGCTTCTATAAGTCATAGCGTGATGTAATATAGCCTGTAAACGGACTTTTCAACGCATTTTTTTTTTCTAATTGGATCACCAGTTTTAGAGACTATCCTACATACAAACTTACATACAAAATTATACCTCTTTATTACATTAGTATAGACTAGCTTTTACCTGCGGCAGCACTCGTTATAAATCTCCACGATAACATAGTAATTATATTTATCAAAAATATTAGACTTATTTTTAATATGAGCCAATATGATAACAAACTAGGAGTTATTTTCATTATCTGAAACAAAAGCGCGCAATCGTGCCATCACGCATGAGCACTGCGCAGTTACCACACGGCGCCGGCTAGCTGATAAAAATGTTGCCATGGTCGAAAACCATAAATCTATGACCAAATAACTCAATCGAAAAAGTTGGCATAGTGGGTAGACCAAAAAAGTAAAAATACTTTATTTTGGAAAATGTATATTTTTAGAACAAAACTTAAAATAATCATAAAATGTTCAATAACAATACTATAAAATTTAATTATTAATCAAAAAAATTGAAAATCATAAAACATTATTCTTATTAAAAAATTCTAAATCCTAAAATTTACATAACAGAAACAGCAAAGTCAATATACTATTTCGATGCTGGCTTAAAATTGATGAGGCGCAACAAAAAGCCATTAACTTTATTTAATTGAATACCTAGTCTAGATCTTTCGAAGTGTAACGAATCAAATGTTATTTTGTATTGTTGTCATTAACAAAGATTCAAAATAAACACCGAGAAATGAACATAACGAATTAAAACTTTTTGAAAAAAAATAAACCGATTTTCGAAAACAAAACAAGTAAACTAAAAAATACAAAATAAATATTTTCTACAATGTTATGACATCAAAATGTGTGAAACAAAACCTGTTACTGGCTGTATCTAGTTTTATTTGAAGAGATATGCCTACTTCTAATTACAAAATATAAATAATCGGTCCACAATTGGCGCTGCAACAATCAAAATAGCGTGCAAACGAGCAGGCGGGACACCTGATGCTAAGTGATCACCGCCGCCCTAGGACGATTGCAGCCCGGAGAAACCACAAATGCGTTGCCAGTTTAAAAGAAAATGTGGGATTAAAGGAAATAGGACGTAAGGAAAAGATATGGGTAGGCTTAAACTTAAACATAAAAAATACATCGAATATAGATTATTACATAGAAATGGCCTCCTTTATCGAAATCGATAAAAAATAGTAAACACTTTCGCATTGTTAAATGTAATAACTTAATAGTTTTACTTTAGAATGTTACTACGTTTTGCCCAAAGCTTTGCTTACTTTAAATTTAATGTAAATTTATAATCCAGATTTACACTAACAGTTATTTTTCTAATTCCTGGCAAACAGTATTTTTTCTGGTTGTGTTATTTTCAGTACTCCTGACAACGTATACACAAAAATTCTTGATTATCAGTTAAGCCGTAGTGACGTATAAGCCCAAACAAGCAAACGCATATTCGCACTCTCACACTCAACGGCCCCCATTAAGATCTTGTGACCTTGTGTCGGGGGTCCGGAAACATACACAACACTTACACAAACACCCAGACCACGACAACATCTGTATGGCCAATACAGACATTTGCCGTGAGCGGGGATCGAACCCGCGACCGTTAGCGCTACAGTTAATTGCAGTGACCACTGCACCAACGTGTCTGTCAAATTTGAAAATACACTTTATACAAATCCTGTTTAATCTGCACTTTGTTATAAATTGTCGACTATGCGTCAATTGTTAAGACAGTATAATAAACATCGTGTCGCAGTTAGTGCTCTATTTATTCAATAATAAATATTAATAACTTGTTGACGATACTTTTATTAATAGCGTTGTCGTACCCGTGACTTTGTTATCGCAGATCTCAGTCATAAATGTTACAGTCTCCGTCGATATGCTAGTCGTCTTGTACAGTAACGTTTGCAGTTTTCAAAGAATAAGTTTAAATTGTATATTAAAATAAAAAGTCTTTAATACCCAATGAATATTATTCTATACAAGATTATGTAGATGATAATACTGCATGGATTTAGTATAGCTGGATTTCATACAGGATGTTTAATATAAACATTTAGAATTTTTAAATGTATATATTTAATAACACAATTTTAAAAGAATACCTATCGAGTTTCGTGTCGGTTCTTCTCAGTAGAATCCGAACCGATGGTAGGTTTTCCTTAATTTATGTACTTTTTGTTTGTTTTGACGATTCAAAAGTGCTTTTAAAAGCCTACTTGAATAAAGTATTTTTTTGAATTTTGAATTTGAGTAACCTAGTATCAGAGGAGCCATAAATGCTAGCTTATATGATGATGATGATGATATCCCGACCGTGTTCGGCCACGGCGACTGCTTCAACTCCATAATTGCCGTTGATGTGATCGAATGTGGCTTATGTAGCCAATCTTCTTTGTGAAGATTCTCGCACATTGCGGACATGTAAGAACTCCGTTAATAAAATTATAACTAATCGCCGCAGGTGGTCGGGCTTTTAGTTGGTCTCGCTTGGAATCTAACTCTGAGCGCCGTTTAGTTTCAAATTCATGGACTATTCTTTTTACCAAAGTCCTCCATCTTGAACGATCGGCGGCCAGATTTTCCCAGTCCGATGTATTTATGCAGCACTTCTTCATATGCCGCTTTAGCACATCTTTGTACCTGAGGAGTTGTCCGCCATGCTTGCGCTTGCCCTCCTCAAGTTCGCTGTAAAAGATGCGCTTTGCCAGCCGCTGCTCTGACATACGCGACACGTGGCCGCTCCACCGAAGCTGTCGCCGCATATAGGAATAAGGAGAAATAAGAAGTCAGGGAAGGGTTAGGAGAGACTCCTTACTCTCTCTCTCTTCTGATTTTATATTTGCCACCTAATAAGTTTAAACCCTAAAAAATTCTTAATAGATAAAGCTTGTGTTGATTTTCTAACAGTATATCAAAAATAAATTCTAATAAAAATCCATTATGTATGAATTATTTTAAAGAGTACCTATCGACTTTCGTGCCGGTTCTTCTCGGTAGAGACATTCCGAACCGGTGGTAACATAAAAAAAATGTATAACCAATAGACCTGTAAATTGAAGATTCGAAAGTGCTTTAAAAAGCCTAATAAAGAATAAAGTATATTTAAAATTTTGAAATTTTCTCAGTCATCATACGAAACGCTTCCCCTTTCCATCTCTTTACGTCGGTTTTCTGTGAGATTGTGACATTGCCTCGATCAAACCAGCCCGTGTAGGTACCACTGTAATTATAGAATTTACCATAATAGCAGGTTTTTTTTTTAATAAAAGCTCCATATATTCCATTTGTCTTTAAAAAATATCAATATTTTATGTGCTTATTTTATATGATTAACGATATAATATTAATTTCTCATCTATTATTGAATTTTTTTTATTATTGCGTCTCTCAAATGTTATTTTTTATAACTTTTACTACGATATTTCCTTCGAAAATATATAGTACATTTATGTAAATATATACACATTATAATATAATATAACCGTATCCAAATACATTCTAAAGCGTAGCATGTAAATACAGTTTATTCATTTTATGGATAAATATTGTAGAATGTTCTGATACACTCTATTGCAAATTATCCAAATAAAAAAAAAACAATTACCAACATAATAAATCATAACTTTTTTAAATGTTAATTGCGGACTAAAAAGTTATAAATAATTTAATTAAAACAAGTAAAATATTAATTATGTGTAACGCGTAGTCATTTTATTATAGTTTTATTATATTTAAATATAGTGATAGTAAACACGCGTGGCTATAAAAAATAATTCAGTTCAAATTATCGAACGCGCTGTAATCTCGTAATGAATGATAACATTATTAAGCTACGGACAGACAAGCTGAAGAGACGAGAACTTTACTTAGGAAACTAAAAATAAGAAAAAACGTCCAAGTCCGAGTCGACCTCAAACACAAAGGATTCCGTACCATCGTACAAGATATACATTTCTAAAAGGAACAAGAACTGTAACAATATGTGACAATTTGTAAAGTCTGATTCGCACTTGACCGTTATTTATTACTACATTAAAAAATACTCTAGTTCGATATTAATTGAACCAACGTAGTGAATTATGATCTAAAATTTAAGAGGAGAGAAGGCCTTTGCCCAGCTGTGAGACATTTATAGACTGTTTCTCATTTTATAGTGATAAATTAGATTGTGTCTTGTTAGTGCGAATGGGTTAAAATGATAGGTGAAATGACAAATATAATGCATAAGTTACTTTCATGTATGTATTTGAACTTTTTGTACCTTTATCCAAGCATTCTAATATACAGAAAATAGTTTGTCTAAATGTTAAGTTAATTAGATATAGCTCGTTCACTAAATTCTAAAAATGATATGATATATAAGTTCACTAAATTCTAATAATGAATATTTTCCTACATAACATGTTTAGCAAGTAACAAAAAAATCTCTGAAAAGATAACACTCACGGAATATATGAAACATATTCACATGTTTTCAACAAGTCTAAACGCAGCGCGCAAGTAATTGCTTCTCGCCCGAAGCATTCTGAGCGCGCTTTCACAACGCTTTCTATAGTTTAGCATTCGCGGGGTACGCAACACGACAATGTTTACAATACTATTGGCACATATGTACTAAATTGGCTGTCCAATACGCCAATATTGGTACCACATTTTGAGTACGTGACAAACTAAAACAGCTTGGCAAAGCTTGGTTGCTTATTTTTGAAAAAGCGTTTGTATAGAACAGTTAGCCTGTCCGCCTTCGCGTCGGTAGCGGTACTAATTAAGAAAATAGACCAATTTTTCCCTATCTTTTAAGACCTCCCTACTGTGTTACGCTTACTCATTCTCTTTTTATACGGAGATTTTTTAACTTAAATTTATCACTTTTCTGTACGATTTTCCTTGTCCTTGTCTATTACGAAAAAAAATTAACTCAAATAGGTGCAGCCGTTCTGAAGTAATGCACTTACATACATTCGGCAATTGGCTTTTATTTATATAGAGAAGTAGATTAATTGTTACATAGTAACAACTAGTATTAAAAAGTATTTTTACACTAACGATTTTTAATAAATAAAATATATTATATCATACCAACTGAAACTTAAATACAAAAAAATACGTTTATTATGTTTTTAAAAAAAGGTATTTATCTTTTAATTTTAAATTTAACAGTCGAACGTTTAGAAACAAAGTGATTATTGAAAAGTTTACTGTAAAAATTATATTCGTTACCAAATTGACTTTGCCGTTGGTAACGGAAGTTATTGGCTATATTTGTCGTTATAATTCACTATTCCAATTTACAACTGTATTATAATAAAAAAGTGAGAACGTCTAGCGAGACATCTATTATACTCTAATATTTAAAACAACGTTTTCCAAATTGGAGGGCGAGCCACAATAGGGGAATTGGATTGAGAAAAAATTACGTATGGCGTAATCTATAGGCTCCCGTAGCAAATTATAGTACGTTACGTATAGTAAATTACGGTTCAGAAATATATGTGATAAATTTTGCGTGGTACTATGTTTAACTAAAGATTAAATATGCTTATGGGATTCCTGTAACATTTTGTTTTATATGTTATTAATTTTTTGGTGCTAATTTTTTTGTGTTTGTAGTATTTTATAATTTTTTTTTTAAACGGAAGAAAGGCGCCATATGATCAAGTGATTTTAAGTGAGCCGCAAAAAAATAAGTTTGGAAAAGATTTAAAAGAAGGCGTGTCGAGTAAATTTTTAGTAAGAAAATATCTTACGAGTTCACGTTAAGAACACGGTAAAGGCGCATCCAAACATACTAGAAATATTTCGCAATATATTTCACTACTAATAAGGAAATAAACAGCAAATCTCAAAAGTATCTGAAAAAGACATACTTCATAAAAATTCATTAAAAACGGAACAAAGTTTACATTATTCCGCTGTCCTCCACGAAGCTACAGACATTTTTCTATTAACGCAGCACCGTGACATACACAAAGGAGGATTTTCAATCGAGCGAAGCATAATAGGCGGTTAGTTCCGCAAATTTATTATTGAAATTGCCGTGATCTTTCCGAAGGCTACTGGCATATCACGGTTATTTATTAAAACTATAAAATCTATACAAATATTATAAAGCTGAAGAATTTGTGTGTTTGTTTTAACGGGCTAATCTCAGGAACTACTGGTACGAATTGAAAAATTATTTTTGTATAAGATAGTTTATTTATTGAAGAAGGCTATAGGCTATATTACATCACGACTCATAGAAGCGAAGCAGTAACCATAAACGCGAGTGAAACAGAAAGGGACAACTTATTTATATCCATACTTTTATAATTATACAGGGCGTTCGACTTTAAATTAAGGTCCTTCAAATTAGGAGGTTATATATATCTAACACATTTAAAAACATTTCTGATTTTTTTTTATCTTACATAATAATATAATTTTATTTTTGTTCGCTTATATTTCGCGCGCAATTGTACCCTTTGTTTGAGTATTCACTAAAAAGTGTTACTATTTTTTTTTAATTTATTAGGAATAAATTGAACATATGCGTCGTGTGCCGTGGGGAGTAACAAGGTGTTAGTATTATGGTGCTCAAATATTTAAATGTTTTTTTTTTTAAGTAAAAAAATGCGGTATACAATATACCTATAGAAAACCCTCGACCGCTACGGCTCATGTTTTATTACGACAGGCGGAGGCTGCCTCCCTACGTGCCTCCGGATTTACAAAAACACTCGGGGTACGACGATCAATTATCAGGTTGAATCGGAATTAGACGATTCGGTTCTAGTCTGTTCATGATACAATTTTTTTTATTCGAAGTTGACAAATTCGTTTTTCCGACCTAAAAATAACTTTACGAAAATCTTTATCAAATTTCCCAGCTACCATGTAGTATTATTCATAATGCCCGGGCACTATGATAAATAATGGCGTTTGAATGATAATTAATCACATTGAACAGACATCAGTAATTATGCTGCATTAATATCTTTGCCCATAATATACATATCCCTTTGAAAATGTGATAATAATTTTAATTGAAGTCAAAATTATCGCTAAAATCCTAGGTCGATGTTTGAATACACATAGCTTTAAATTCTTAATATAAGGCCTATATTATCCGGGAAATTAAAAGTTTCCCTGGAGATTATCAGAAAACTAATATGCTTTTTTAAGGAAAAACTGCAGAATTTTAATTGTGAACCCATTTTAAATCTCCGTTTAAAATTTACAAGTAAACCTCGTTACATAATTTTCCAATCGATATTCTGCAGTTTTTAGATAAAAAGATCCTTTACATGCAAAAAACGAAGATGTTTAGGTTTTCAAATTCGAATACAGTTACCAAACTGAACAGCTGTCGAAATTCAAGACGCGTTTTAGGAAGTTTCGTAAGGAAGTACACATGGCTACTGCTAATAATCCTACAGACGACTAATAAAATTGTATTCACGTAATAGGTGAACACAATAAACTACCGTAAGTAAAGATAATTTTTATTGAGTAATTATGAAATTAATAAGTTTAAGGCGATTTTTTGGTTTTTAGTTTATTAGTAATAAAATCATTTTGAAGTCGATTTATTTATTTTGTTATTTTAAACTTTTAAGTTAGGAAAATTGTAGGGCAGTTAGGGACAATTACAGTAAGGCCAGGGAAAGTGAGGGACCTAAGTTAGAATAGCTTATATATTTTACAAAATATTGCTGCTTATCGCCATTTACAAAATATTGCTTTTCGTGGTGCAGAGCTGTTAAATATTAAGGAGTTCTCCTAATGGGATGGTTCTCGCAGCATCAACTCCACTTTACTATATACATTGTGACAAACATAATTTGTGTAGCAATCATATTGAAGTAAACAAATCGCAACCCGTGAAATAGATGTTACTTAGTAGTTCCCGTGCTTATCTGTGGTCTTCATCATCAGTTCCACTGTATCAAATGTTGCTTTTCGAAAACAAATGTACGAGTTAAAATGAAAAATATCTAAATTGGTATAGGTGTGCCTATAGTATTTAAAGAATTCCTTCAATTTCTTCAGGACCCAAGCATTAGATGCTGACTTGATGACAATGGGACAACTTAAAAGATTCCTAAAAATAATCCTAAATTGGTCAGAAATCGGCGAAAACATCGGCGAATAAATATAAAAAATAATACATACAGCCATACATAGGGCGTTCCTCCTCCTTTTTTGAAGTCGGTAAGTAAAAAAATATAGATAGATTTTTTTCAAACGAGTAGCTATTTCGTAACATCTTGGTCTAGTGGTTAGAACACGTCGATCACAACCGATGACTGCGGGTTCAAACCCTGGATAGCACCGCTGATTTTTCAAGTGCTAAAATTTGTTTCTACATTCATCTCATGCTCAGCGGTGAAGGAAAACATCGTGAGGAAACCTGTGCCGGGAGAAATTCTGACACATGTATATCCGCCAACCCGCAGTGGAGCAGCGTGGTGGATTAAGCTCTAAACCTTCTCCTTAATAGGAGAGAAGGCCTTTGCCCAGCAGTGGGATATATACAGGCTGTTACATTACTTTTACCTTACTAACATCTTGTAATATGATTGTATTCGTATAAAAATAAAATGTAAATATTCCAAACACACAGACGTTTAGCCTATGAGGAAACACCTAACATTGGACCACGCAATGATTTCAAATATTTGCCAGGGGCTTCAAATAAATTATGAAGAAACTACGACGTGACGATATCTATTGTATATCTAATTATATGGAAATTACTTACGTGTCACAATAATGGATGTGATATTCGCAATCGCCTACATTCCACAAAGGTCGAAACTGAACTCACTAGCTGTACCTGGCTTGCGTTACAATGCCTGCCACTTAATTTATATAGATTTACAGACACGTTGGCGCAGTGGTCACTGCAACTGACTCAAGCGCTAACGGTCGCGGGTTCGATCCCCGCTCACGGAAAATGTCTGTATTGGCTATACGGCTTTTTGTCGTGTGTTTGTGTGTTTCCGAACCCCCGACACAAGGTCACGCGATCTTAATGAGGGCCGTTGAGTGTGATGCGTTTTATTATTTTTATTTATTTTATAGATTATTTAGGCCAAGAACCCTCGTCCCCAGAACACCCTACCAAGGTTTATCAGAATCCGATCAATGGTTTCGGGACGCATAGAGAACAAAAATACAAACGTTTATATTTATTTATATATATAAACCGCGTGCCAATTTTTTTATTGTCAAGTGTCATGGGATTAAAGTCGAAACAAACTCCCAGGTTTTATTTAGTGACTAACAAAAGTCTCTAGTCTGTGCCGGCCTTTACTATACAATTTACTCTCTTATAAATTAAAACCAATTTTCCATTTTAGCTGTAAAAATATAAGAGACAGATAGACAAACAGATTTTACGTTTATAATATTAGATGTACATATAAAAAACTGTCTGCTATTAGTGGTTTCACTCATGTTTATTAATGCTTCTCTCCTACGATTAGTATCGTCATTTAATATAGCCTATAGCCTACCCATTGGGGTATATAAACTACCTAAAATATACATAATTTTTCAATTCGAACCAGCAGTTCCTGAGATTAGCGCGTTCAAACAAACAAAATCATCAGCTTTATAATATTAGTACAGATAAAAATAATATATCTTAAACATAGACGAAACCGCGAACTATTACTAGCATTGTGTACTAGGCTAGCAGAAGCATGAAGAGATTGGCATAGAATTATATATTACAACTTACAAAGACAAAGAATTCTCGTAAAGAGACAAATGTCCACAAAACGTAAACATGCAATTAATAGATTTAACCATATATGTCGAAACCGTCTGTTACACAACCCGTTACGGTAACTGGTTACGTTGAGGGTAACGCAATTTGAACACCACATGGTTACTAAGGTGCGCTTAGTATTCATGTCCTGGCGTTTTCAGTTTGTAACAAGTGACGGGAGTTCACTGACACTTGTGTATTCCCTATCTATTAAGAAAGTATACGTGTGATACTTGGAAATAGCCTAAATCTTGGTATTAGTTTTTACTTCGTCGTGAATCGATCTGAGAATTGAGAAATTTTTCGGTTTTCAGATTTTAACGAAAATCCGTTTTGACTATCCCATGACAATACTTACATATATGTGTGTATAGGTTTGTATACATATATCTTATGCAATCAGAAAAGGTTACCCACATTTTTTTTTTTATAATTTTAAATGTTTTCGAATTACATTCCATCAATTTTGAATCAAAGCAATTCCGGTCACCAATGTCTTTTAAAAAACAATACCAGAGCTCATGACATCTTCAATTGACACTTTTCAACGTCTAACGAGACGTAATCTAGTGCGATTCGTGGTCACTCCAAATTGCCATTTGGATTTACCAGAATGCTGTATTTCGAAACACACCTAGTACTTAACGAGCTACAGTTCCCCACTATCACAATACGATATATTTTAAAAGTTAATTTCTTATTTTTGTACTCAAACGAAACAATCAACATTGCGACAACGATAGCTCCGCATAATTAAGGTCATTATGTTCAGTATTTTTGGTTACTATCTATTTAGGAATTTTATATATAGCAATACTGCTTCAAACCACACGGACTTCATTTTAAGAAAATGGCGTTTAAAGATTAAGACCTATTCTTAATAAATTTGTTTGAGGACGTATATATCCATCTTTTCTTTTCTATTATGATAAAAGGTATAATAAAAAGCAGATTGATATATTTAATGTGCTTTTTAATTATACATAAGTTTTTTAAATATTTGAAAATATTTTATAAATTACAAAATATGGGACGCACATGAAATTCGAAACATTGAATTGAGAAATTTTTTTCCGTACTTATTCAGTTTAGATGACTTGAAATTTTATTTAATAATGTTAAATAAGTGACGCAGTATCAAAATACATCAATATATCCAAATTAGACTTTTAATGTGTTAACACATTATTGCTTATAGGACTGTTGTAACAACTATTTTGCACCACCTTTTTGATTAACTAAAAGTCATGTGTAGTCTCTATCAGTCCTTATTGTACTTACTTTCTTTAGTATAATAATAATCGTCTTTCTTATAATATACAAAAAAGTTAATCCATTATAGCAATTCGCGTGATTATCTTAAATATAACAATTCCATCATTAGCTCGAGTGTGAATTCGTGCGCCTGCGCAAACGGTTCCATCACGCATCCCCCATTACCGAGCGAGCCGTGGTGTCCGCGCCATTGACCGCGATTTCACGACAGACCGATTAATTTGGTATTTTTTTTGCGGATTTCCGAAAACGACCGGAATCGATAAGGTCGTGTGATTGTAAATGCTATTTATTGTTTTGATTGTTTTGCTTTTTCGGTTCTGTCGGTAATTCGAAAACGATTTATGAAGCATTTTAACGTAGGATTCGTGACTTTTAAAGTGAATCACTCGTTTTGTCTCCACAGGTGTCGGTAGAGCATTTTCCGCCCAGAGACAAAGACAACTGCTAGTAGTATTTTGCCATAATTTTGCCACATTGAAGAATTTTCAGGCTTCTGACGTTTTTATAAATATTATGTAACATCTTATAATACTTTTAATTTACTGATATCGTAATTTCTGCACATTAACATTTAAAATACATCATTGCTTGTAAAGTCTAATAATCATAACCTCTAAACTTATTGATAATTACTTACCGAACAATTAATATATGGTTTTAAGAGAGTCGGAACCCCTACCCCCATTCCTTTCATTACTTCCTACTCCTTTTCATCCTTCATTTCTTTTTAAACCGTTACATTTATGGCTCCTCTGGTGCTCTTATTATCCATAGACGACGCTGATCACAAGACATCAGATGACCATGTTGTTGTAAAAGAATACATAACAACATATCATCAAAACAAAGTCATACAAATCTCGGACACAATAAAGCTTTCTCTGCCAATAATATGTACACCACAATTTCTAGAACAAAGGTGCGTTGCAAAACACGATTTGTATTCAAGGCGTCTTATTCAGGAGCCCACATTTGCTCACGACATTTGCATGATAATTTAGCGCCGGCCACGTACGATCATTTGTTTACGAGAGAATTCCATTTGAATGAGATGAATTCGCCTTATTGAGATGTTTAAGAATAGGGTTTCCGTGGTACGTGTGAGGAATGTAATGCTGCTATAATTCTGGGTTTAGTTTGATCTTGTTTGTTCATTATTGGATGACTGGATTGAGTGGATAATTATATACTTGAGAGTGATATTTTTTTTGTCATTTTATTTAATCTTTTAAGCTAAACAATCGTAGCCGCGTAATCGCATGTTTACCTACTGAACTTATATTCTCTCTAAATTATATTCTCTTTATATGATATTAAGTTAACGTACTTCATTAGCACATTCAATCAAACATATGTACGTAAATAATAAAAGAAAAAATACACTACATGTTTTCATTACCAATCCTTTTCAGCTACATACCAATAATTTGTACATTAAGATGTGGAAACATTTACCTTTAGACGCCTGTTTTCTATTGGCTACTTTAGTCAAACACCACCCAGGACCTCGCATTCCATTGGGTACACCAGATCACCAATCGATATTCAATAAACACTTTTTTCTGAATAACAAACGATAAAGTGCTCAGGTTCTCCAGTAAATTTGAGATAGTTCTGGACTTTTCAACAACTTTTTTGATATAATATGTTTTTTTTAATCCTTTATCGAAGCGTAAGAATCACGTTCTATGCCCACTTCACATTGCCATTAATCTCGACAGATATTAAACAAGGCACTTGTAACTCGTCGCTAACGAGATGTTACGACAGACGGGTGACATCATGCAATGATTGAATCTAGCGTTTTAAATGTTGATATCTTTAGCATGAGTTCACATTGTAAGATTTTTTTTTTTCATAACAAAGCGGGCAAACGAGCAGGCGGATCACATTATGTTACAGAATTATCACTGCCAAACGACATTTAAACAAGAAAAGGCACATGTGTAGACAAATTATAAAGATTTCAGAGACGATGGGTATAAGATAAGGAAAAGATTGTGGGGATGGTGTAAGTATAAGATCTGTCGTTAATAGTCTACAGCTTAACTCTACCACACTACAATTTCTCCTAAATAAATTCTTACCCAGACTTGATGACCACCCAAAAATGGCCAAGCGATACAATCTGATACTATGACGAGTTAAATGTAAAAAGTAAGAGCAGCCTTTGTCAAATTTCATTTACAATCTGTACCCAGCCTTAAATGCAAACAATACTATGTATATTATTATTAATAACTACTATGAAACTCTATATTAGACCAGATAATGTTAATACTTAGATTCCAGAGTATTCTCCAGAATAAAAGAAGAATTTAATGAATTTTAAATATATTTGTAAAAATTATGCCGTTTATCCCAGTATCCCAATATATATAAGATTAGCGTAAGATAAAATAAATAATTATTAACATTCCACAATCAACGGTCCCATTAGGATCTCTTGATCGGTCTTTGTCGGGGGTGTGAAACACACAACACAAACACAAACACCCAGACCAAGACAAACATATATATAGCCGACACAGACGGGATCGAACCCGGAATCTTTAACACTTTAGTCAGTTGCCGTGAGCACTACGCTAATCTGCCCTGAAATATAATTTAAATAACTTTTAACCTAGTTCAAAAAAAATATTTTTTAAATGTATGTAAAAAATATTAAAAACCGTTTGAAATTAACTGTCATACTACAAAAGACGCATTAAAACCATGTTCAACACGTGTCTAGCTAAACAGTGTTTAAAAATTAAATATTGCTTTAAATATTATCTCAATTGCTTAACAGCGAATAAACTCATAAAAACTTATTGATAAAAAGTTATATGTTACATTTGACAGCTGAAATAGGTTTTAAACGTCTATTAAACTCACTTAAACGTATGTTAATCTATATCTAAAGCATGTTTAACTCAAAACTGTGCTTAGACGCGGATTTGTAGTATGGATTTTTTTAAACACGCGTTTAACGTCTGTTTAAATCTTTTTAAGTAAGGCTACTGCCTTAATGTTTAAAAAATCTTCAAGTTTTTGTAGGATTTATCCTTTATTTTTTAAGAAAGCTAAACTGAATACAAGAATACATTGAACCGTTAAGTGCAAAGTTCGGTCCAGCACTCATTTTGATATTTAACACTCGCAGAGAACACAAGAAAGCGCGATGTACCGACCCGTCTTCTAAAGCTGGTACTCCAAGACGTACATCGCGCTATTTTTTGTAATTTTCTTTTAATGAGTGATATTTTTTGCACTTCACCGGGGATAGTGCAAAACCGCGTAATCGGTATTTTTAAAATTAATACTTAACATAAATAAATTTTGACATATGCGTAATGGAAAATACCCATAAGATCTTATTTTTATCAATAAGGTAATTTAATAATTAATTCAAATTTAGACTTTATAGGAAAAGTTACATACACGGTTGTGCAGTACCCCCGACGATATGGCGTCTTATGACACTGACACTGTAGATTCAGGAAGCTATCACCAATCAACATTTTAATGTGACACAACGGGCACATCACATAATGTTTCACAATGCGACGATTTTTGCTAACCAGATTATATTTTTTTTAAGTTACAGGGATATATCAAGTCTAGCTGAAATCGCTCAATACAGTAACACTTAGTCCATTGACTAATTATCAGTGGATCTTAAGATTAGCAAGTCAGACAAAATAATCCCATATTGAAGTGTGATCAAATATGGAAAACATGTATTTGAAAAACTTATTGTTAGGTAAAACTTTTTATTATACCAATCTGCTTACCTTTTATTAAAATATAAAATAAAGTATGGTTATATATGTATTTCTTCAAACTATTAAAAATATGTTTGATATCTTTAGTCGTCATTATTAAGTAGTAATTTCATTTTCTCAAAATGAAATCTGTGTGGCTTGACATAGTATTGCTTATCGGAGTCCATACATAGAATCAGTGGAGTATTCGCTTAACAAGTTTCGGTTCAACGGCCGGCGTCTGTATGACATCAAAGCTGAGTGATCCTCGTAACATGCTGATTTATGTAATAAGCAGGCGTTTCTTCGTCGAGATAAAATCAGGAGACATAACGTTACTTTGTGAGCATGCCGTGTTATACGAACTATTATTATACTCGTTAATCTGTTATGCAAAGAAAATGAAAAGTAATGCTTTATAACCACAGTGTTTTATGGAAATAGAAAGCTAATGTGACAAAAGTTGTCCCAGAAGCTTATTTTATGTAATATTTATCAAAACTAGTTATGTAACATATTTGACGATGTTTTTTTTTTGCTAAACATTAGTGGCTTTAAGAACAGAGAATATACCGCCTATATATTATATTATAATAATAGTTTATTATATAATAATTATATAATAATAGTAATATTTTAGTATATCAAATAAATATTTAAAAAACAATTATAAAGTTGAATTTGTTCAATATTAACATTAAAGATTACTTTTGTAATTACTATACCGTTACATATTTCTGCAATTCTATCCTATATAAAGGGGTTTAATCAAGCTGCACCTACCACATTTACGAGCTTACACTAACTGACTAGGAGAAGGACTGGTGGCACACTTTAATTTAAACTTCATTATCTTTGTTTGTCGTGCCATTGGAGTTAACAAGCAGGCTAGCAAGGTCGAACTAATAGCGCGTGCAATGGCTTCGAACTACTATGCGTGTTTATCTTCTTGATCAGCCTAGCCTTTAGTCTGCACAGGCAAGGGCTTCACCTAACTCTATTTTTCAAGGTTCTTTACCCCAAAGATGCTAACGCATTGTTAAACTTCCACTTTCCGCTCGTCTGTCAGTCGTTCGTCTGACCGTCCGTCTATCCGTCCTTCGAATTCACACGGAGTTGTACTCGTTAAGTCCAAGTTTCTGATCTACGCTTACAATATCCAGACATTGTTTTTAGAGTGGACGCGGTATAGTTTTTCTCCTTATACATTCAAGTGTGTGCCAAATTTCATAAAATTAGTTGAGAAGTTTAAACGGGAAAGCGTAACAGACAGACAGACAGAGTTGCTTTCGCATTTATAATATTGGTAGGTATAATTGTATATTATATGTACAAATGTACAATTGTATACGAGTATTATAATAATTGTTGAATAACGGCAAGTAAATGTGTTATTCATGTCCTACATATATATCTATATACCAAAGAATAACTCCTTAATCAAACATGTTATGTATTTTAATTACTTAACTAAGTTGGTAATGTGTTTATATACAATTCATTATGTATGCATGTTACGACAGATAGTTTAAGCGTGTTATTAATATTAACAAAGACTTTACTAGATTGTCATACGTATTCCATCTTTAATTTATATTGTTATCTGTCAACTGACTTATTAACCTATCACACAACCCAAACCCATGAACGTATGTATATAATGATAAGGTGGTCCGGAATCCCAACCTCTCCTCTCTCAGTATACGCCTTGCAATAGTAATGGCAATCGTTTATATATTTTGTAAATACCTAAGATTGTCATTTAGAATCATACCGTCTTACTGCGTGATATCTGGATAAAAACTAGATTATCTTTTTATATTTTTCACTTCCCTAAAAATTTTAAAATAACTTGAAAAGAACATCTTATAAATCGTGTAATCAAGGAAAAATAATAACACAAGTGAAGTATCAAGACACCAACTCCAGTCCGATATTTCGTGACATCCTCCCCTTTCCGAGGAGCACTTCCCAGCTTGAAGTTTTCACGTGAATAATGAATGATCGCTTATCCAGCAAAGAAAAAGAACGTAGTATCGAGGATAAGATAGGAATAGCATAGTGATAGTAAGACAAGGAATGATTTAAAATAAACAAGCAGATAACATCTACGCCGCGCTCGCGACTCTCGCAGCTTCTCCGTCAATATTTACAATCTGTGGTGCAATTGTATGATCTCTGATAATATTTGCCCTTGTCATTTCCTGTCTTTTAATTCAGATATTTATGCTGCGTAACGACTGCATTTTGTAAACTGGAAATACCCGATAGTCTGAGACGCATATTCTCTTTAAACATCATCAATTCTTATTTAATGTTTAGACATGGGTGAATTCTGATACTGTGATTATAGTTAGGTTCTTTTCTTTAAAATTTACACTCCGAACAGGAGATAGTTTCCTTATTAATGTTTGTTTTTGACGATTCATAAGTGCGTTTAAGAGCTTACTTGAATAAAGTATGTTTTGATTTTGATTGTTATGAGTCAGACAGCTGATAATTGATGTAAAAAAATTGTACATAAATGTTGCTATTTTAAAATAATACAATGTAATAGCTGAAGTTTTAATTTTAAAAGCATTAACTCTAGCAGTGGGTTATAAGTTATAAGTTAAACAGAGGACTAAACCGTTTAAAATTTTAAAATTAATAATTAACTAGTCAGTAATTACACATGTGCTGTTCTTGTTAACTAAGAAAGGTACATGTTTTTTAAAGCATGCTAGGTTTACATCCAGAAGACTGCAACTTAATAACACTCTGTTTAGCTTAGATTTTATTTTGTATACACTAGTTGTAAGTCAGTTTTGTAAACTTAAATAAAAAAAAATCTAGTCAATTTCGTTAATCGGAAGGAGCAACAACATTAAGTATTAAAAACTATGAACTGACTAACTCTTAAATACCATCGCCATCAAAACATGCCACATTCTGTAAGTTTAAGTTTTATACCAAAATGCATTATTTAACCGTCAAAATGCTAAATACCATGCTTTATGCATGCATAGCTTTCTACAATTATTAGCCCTTGACTTCGAGTATTAACCTATTGAGTCATAAGGTCCTATGTATGGTGCAGCATAATGATGAATAACGGTAATCCAATAAAAAACACATCCGAAATGATAATAGAACGTCCAAGTACACGTTAACTTTATCTTTCATTTTATCTAAATATATAATCTTTTTTGAACAATGAAAGAATGATAAGTAGCTACAAAATAAAACACTACTGGAGATAAATAATTTCATATATGTATTATTTTTTACTAAAAAAAATATTGTTGTCTTTGGATTAACATAATAATCATTATTTATATCAGGATTGTCTTCTGTTTATTCTTTTAATTTTTATGAGTAAATTTTCTTAAACATAAAAAAATCAACAACCAAATTAAACACAAAAGATTATATATCAACTGTGATAAAGATTAAATTATCATTATCCTTATAAAGTGACGGCGAAATGCAAACAACAAAATCTTACCTTTAAAGAATTACTATCGCACTGCAACATTATCACAAGTTCAACACCAAACAACAAACTCCTGTGTTCAAACAGACAAATATGACTGAAATAAGATTATTCACGTGATCTTGATAAGAACGATACAATATCAAATACTTGTGACCTGAGAAGATCCTCAGTTTTAGACAATTTGTCTTCAATGATGGACGCAGTCTTTTGATTTAATTCAATGTGCAAAAATTGACTTACGACTGTTCTTTTACGCACTAGTTGGTTTGATATAAATAATATATATGTATGTAAAGACAATATGTTAAACTTTACTGATCGTTATGACAAATATGTTATAGCTAAAAATTTTATTGTAATTATACATTATTGATTCGAATTCAAATTAAAAATATACTTTATTCGAGTGGGCTTTTAAAGCGCTGTTGAATTAATTTCAAAACATCTTGAATCACACTGAGAGATGTATATTATTGGACGCGATATTTCCGCCAATTGTAAACTCTTTCTCATTATTTATTTCTTACAAATAAATAGGCTTTACCTCAATGTCCAATAGAATAGAAGCCACTATTACCATATGTTAAGTTATCTCCGGGGTTCTAGTAACTAGTTTATTCGTAATTATGAATATATTTCTGAGAGTAAAGACGAGCAATCTATCCTAGAGAGAGGGAGGGTGCGTACTGCCGATATATAATAATAACTAGCTGATTAACGAGCTACCATAGACAAAATACAGTATTATTTACTTTTATGATATATTTCTAACACCATACCATTATCCAATAGAAAACATCTGATCAAAACATCGGAGAATATTATTAATAGTAATAAAAACTGATTTTTTATAATATTTCATAAGACATTTGCTGATGAAATAATAAAGGTACGGTATATAAAAATTGTATATACATAGATATGTTTATATTCCATAACTTATTAGTCCACGAGAGTGAAATCCCTGACACGGTGGGTCGTAAAATATAAAAACATATTTACCACCGGCAGTTAGAGCGAGATTACTTCCTACTGGCCACGCCATTAGCCACACGTGCGTCTCCGAGAAAAATGACAGAGAAATCACCGCATGACATTTTTATTACTATTTAGTTGAACATTACGAATAGCGCGCTAAATGTACCCTTGAAGCTTTTAACTTTTATTCATTTACCACTCTCGTGCAATATAAATTGGCCAACATTAAATAAATATTTACGTAACTATTATAGAAAATTAAGAAAGACTATTTATCAAAACTAACCCAAATTTTTAAATATTATTTAAAAAATGAAAAATAAGGCCAATATACATGGCACTTTTGGACAACGACTGCTTATATTAAGAAATAGAATACAGAGCTTACTTTGTCGCGCTTTTCCATTTAACATTTATAATTCGGGCGTCCTTTATAGCAATTTATACTTGACTAGCTGCACGCTCGAAACTCGCAAAACTAATTAAGACATACTTTTTTAGATAGAGATTTTTTAATCCAAATATTTCACCTTTCCTGGCGATTTTTCGAACATTTTCCTTCATACTAACCTTGTTCTAAAAATCGCAAACAGGACAAACAAATAAGAAGCCAAATGCACATTTTGAAGTGATTTTTATATGCATTTAATGGATATTGATAACGGGTTTCACAAACCTATCGCAAGGCGGAACATCTGATGAACTTAATGCCAGAGATTGCGAAGTCAGGACTATTCTGCGGTTAAACCATCTCTTTCCCTCAACTTTCCCCTTTAATAAGCTGCAAAAGTTCATATCGTTTATGCCTGAGCACGTAAACAGATAATTAGATGTAGAACCTTCCTCGTTTTAATGATTGAAAAGCAAAAACAATCATACGGTCTAATAGAGGTAACTTTTGTTTTTAAATTTGTTATTCAAATATACCTGTTAATTTGGCTGTATGTTTACACTTTACATTACCTCTAATTACTTACTATTTTTCCATGAATCAACTGGTATATTTATATATTTTTTAATTAAACAAAAAAAATCGTACTATTCATATCATGAAGGTTTTTGATAATTCGTCTTGTCGGAGGAAGAAATGGGTTATCCTGTATCGTTCAGGTTTGAAATACAATATGGAAATTGATGTTCCTGATGTCTTACTGATTTTAAATTCCATGAAGTAGACAATCTTATATATTTTAATTAACTTATTATCCACAATATTTATTTACGATCGCAAGATATAATCAAAGCACACAGAACGAAGTGAAAACGCTTCCTGCTATTAGGCCATCTATGCCATCGCACGTGCGTTTCCCCGTATGGAACGGGACGGCGCGCGCGCAGCTAATAATATAACTCCCGATTAAAATGTCTCTACATGTACATGTAGCATGATTTCACATGTGACTTCTTTATATATTAACATATCATTCCTTTATAGATATGATTATAGTACGCGCGGTTTTTATAATGTTTAGTTTAACTGTTTATAGAATGATGTTTTGTTGTTTTAATGAAAAGGCTCCAAATTGATTAACTCGAGCAAAAGTAGATATAAACAACGATTTCAATTAATCAATTACTAAACCACTACAGCTGTCTGGTATCATGCAGTATGAGCACCACCCGCCCTCCCATACATGCACACGCACATGCAGCACAAGCAAGAAAAGAACCACCCGCCTTCCCACATATGCTCACGCACATGCAGCACAAGCAAGCAACCACCGCCCACCCTCCCACATATGCACACGCATAAGCAACACAAGCAGGCAACCACCGCACACCTCCCATAATATGCACACGCAAATGCAGCACAAGCAGGTAAGCACCGCACCCCTCCCCACATAGGCATTCGCAGGCAAATGTCGACACCACAAAACACTACAACAGTCTAGATCTAGCCTCTGTAACAGTCATTTGCAGCGAAACGATTTAAAAATTTTTATTGGAACTTCTAAGTGTATAAAGTACCTACTTAAAATTTTATTGTTAAAATTCGATATAATTTAACTAATTATTTAATTCATTGATAAAAAACCCGCGCTATCGACGGGACTATTAAGTCCAGTCAAAAGCAATCAGCAAATTTCCGATATAAATGCGGACAGGCAACTCTATAAGTGCTTATGTTGTGTTTACAAGGCATTAAAACTCTGTGGTTATGGAGAACATCGAGAGGAAACCAATATCCCTCTGGAGATAATCATAAGGCGTGCATATATCCGCCATCTTGTGGCACAGTGGAACAGCTCGCATTGGATTAATAATATAATATTAAAATATATATATGTACATATCAGAAAATAAAGCATTTTAGGAACTTTAAAATAAAAAATAAAAATAAAAATAGCGTTTATTTCTACTACTTACAAATAAAATAAAAACATTGCTTCTTTGCATAAAATATATATTTTGTTTTGGATTTACTTTTTACAACTACTTTTATTATTAATATCTATTATTAAAACAAAATAAAATAAATTAAGTGTTAGTAGCAGTCGCCTCTGCGTAGGCCTCCCCTAACTCTTTAACTTTAGAACGTTATAAACCATTACAATTGTTACTGTTATGTTTAGGTTCAAGACAATAGTTACTGTTTACTATATTATATACTTTAATACGTATATTAGCACTGGCGGTCCAGAGTAGGTAATATATTCTAGAGAGATGAGGAGCATACTGACACTAGTGGATTAATTAGTATACTAACTAATCGACGACACATTTTACGTAGACGAAATATAATCTATATATACTCTGAGGCGAGAATTATACTTATAACGTTATAACTCAGACTTTCATAAAAATTTACATAATTTCTTTTAATACTGCTTCACACCTGAAATACTCGTATTTTACTGTAAGTGCTTTTGACAGCAACAGCTTTCGTAAGTTTACCTCGGTACGTAATTGCTACCAGGTTACAGAGTTGTTCTACGTCAATTACGATAGTAAAACGTATAAAGCTTGACTTATGATATACTCCTAAGTCAAAGATAAACAGATGGATAATACCAATAGCAAGTGGACCCATCATGAAAAAATTCGAATCCTTCTGTGTCAAAGGTTTTTCTTATAATTTTCAAATTACGAAACATATGTATATATATCTCCACACACGAATTCATACATAAAAACCGGTCAAGTATAAGTCGAGATCACACGCGAATAGTTCTACATGTAATGTACAAGGTATTATTATATAACACTATGTAAGTTTTATATAGTATCGTTAAAGAAACAGGAGAGACGATACAACAATAAAATCTAAAAAACAATAAAGTCTAACCCTTATTGAATGCTTATTATTTGTTTTTATAGCGGATATTGCCGTTTCTATTAAAAATCATGATCGCATCTAATACGGAACCCTACAAATAATTTACAAATACAAGAACGCAAAATTATCGTTTATTACATTAAGAACTGGTTCTAGCATATTAAATGTGTTTCATATTGGTATTCTTGCACTTGAACCTTGCATTAACAACTTTAAACTACCCGAGATTCACTTAGACTACCAGTCTTCAGTCGTAATTATACCGTCTGACCCACACTGCATCGAGAAATGCTAATACAGGTCCTTGCGTTTCAACTACTATCTAAAAGTGAACTCTAGTATAATTTCAAGGTTACAGGTTAGTGGTTACCTATGCTTGAACAGTTAGTCGACCTATAAATTTGTTGATTTCTCGCATTTTCAAATCCTGTTACTCGTGATTACACGTCTATTTTTTGAATTTGAAATCAACTACAGTAAACTTACAACGACGTTTAAAAAAGGGGAAACCGACTTTAAATGCAAAAAACGTAATTTTGTTTACTTGAATGACATACTTCTTCCAGTTATTTTGATTTTAAAACCATACGACTGAACCGATTTTGATAAAAATTTATGAGACAAATTGGCGATTATACCCTTATTATTATACCCTTTCAAACAAAAAAGGACAAATCAAATCGGTCAAGCCGTGTTCGAATAATCGAAAACATAGGAGAAAGAGAACATACATAAAAGTCCTCAATGAATTGCGAACGAAACGATCATTTCGTCTATCATGTAACCATCTTTTGACAAGATACATATATTTTCGTAATAAGATTTTCTGTATTAATATTATAAACAGGTAAAATTTGCTCGTAAGTTTGTATGTAGTGAGTAATCACTGAAACTACTGATCCAATCATTTCGTTGGGTAGCCCGTTTATTGCGGAAGACATATAGCGAAGCAGCGAACATAAGCGCGAGTAAACAAGCTAGAACATTACAAAATTTCACTAAACAACAAAATGATGCGTTCGATTTTAATTAACTTCAAACCATTTTTTCTTCTTTTTAGAGATTTCAACTATTAAATTATTCTTTTCTTACAATCGTATTAATATGTTTAAATCACGTCATACCTAATAAAAGTTATCATTGTTTAACTGACATATATAGAATATTTAAAAAGCCATACAAGTAACACCGATTGTAATGCGACAAAGCTACAGATTCTAGATTCTAATAGCATGAATAGATTAACTAGACGAATGCGTATATCATTGGAATTTATATAAATAGTTATTGCATACTTCGCTATTAGCAAGCAAGTGTGTGCCCACAAATGGTTGACATAACTCTATAAATTATTACTGCATTTATAAGTAATTGCCCTGACATAAATACGTAAATGGAACAGGCGACCAGGAATAAGGAAAATGACTTTGTAATCCGCAGTCGACAAAGACCACATTAGCTGTCGAAATGTAAATGAAATTAACGAGTGAGTTCACTGTAGGCGACCTTGGTTGTACCGGTAATGGATGTGTTAAGAACGTGGATGTGGTAAATTAATTACCGCGGTAATTCTGTAGATTGAATGTAAAGCCCGATACAGGTGCAATTAAAACGTGCCAATTGTTTACATGTAGAGATCCTACCGGTTTTGTACGCATCTGCTATTTATTTAAAATACAATTATCATGAATAATTATTTACTAACTGGTTCCTGCCTAGAGATTGTTCATTAATCACGTGATGTTTTTAGCAACTTTTTAAATCCCCCTCCCCCTTGGTGAAGTTTTTGTACTAAATACACAATATCTTAATAACCCCTTGTGATATGTGGTGATTTATTCCGGACCCCCCTTCACGTGATAAATGAACAGCCCCCTAACAAAATATGCGTGCAACTTTTTTTAAAAATTGTATTGGCATTTCTCTATTTGTGTTACGGATTGCTTGCTCAAATTACTGGAACGTTTTGCTTACGAAAGGCTAATGAGACAATCATGTTTAAGCTTTTTGTATGAGCTCTCGGACAGCATTTCAATCGTAACGATTAAAAAGGAGTGAGAATGTTAAAATTTAAAAATTTGCAATAATTTGAAAAAAATATTAATTACTTATCAACGAAATATCGATAGAAAAGATTAAGAATTTTGATGACTATCTTTTAAAATGTGTGTATTATACATACATATTTATAGAGATTAATTTCTCTCTATTTTAAAGTAAATAACCTATATTTGCGTTTGTTTTATATTTATCAATTGAATTTAAATACTATGTACAAAACGATATATAGTATTTAAAACAATAAAAACCGCATCCAAAAAAACAATACAAACCCACATGAACGGAAAAGGCGTGCCTTGCTGTTTCCGCGTCGCACTTCCCATAAAGAGACGAGGAAACTCGCTGATAGATAGCCACGCGCTCTCTTTGCCCTACATGCGCGTGCGCACTCGCGGCAAACAGGCCCGACACCTGCAGGTTTCAGAGGCAAGTTCACTGGAACGTTTTGTTGATCTTGAAATAGATATAAAGATAAAAACTTTATCGCTCTCAATTACAAAAAATTCCAAACAAAAAACATTGCTCTAAGTATTATGGTTTTAATAGATGTAGAAATTAAATTTAGTACGATCATGATTGGTTTTGTTTAAGTTTTTATATCTATAAATAGGTAAGTAGTATTGGAATAGGTTAAGTGAACACTGATAGGCAATACTATGTCAAGACACAAGGAAGTAAATTTATATATGAATTAAAAGTAGGTTACTATAATAAAAAGTTTATCTATAAATTATTATATTTATCTGTATATTAGATTATTGCGTATTGCAAAATATTACTTTTCTATATTCGAAACATTAAATTAAAAAACATTAACAACTACGTAATCTTGAGCTCATGCTGTAGTATCATCTGGAATTAGTAGGGTACACAACTTCCAACTAACTATAGAAGTATCGTGTTAGGGCTTATTAAAATGGTGCCAAGAATAGATTGTGATTGAGTGATTGATTGGGTTTTTTTTAATTTTCAATTTTAGATAAATTTTCAATTTTAGACAATATTCAAAAACAACAAATACACACACACTTATACAAAAACTTCCCTATTAATATTATTAGTTTTTTCTAACAACATTAATCTGAAAATAATGTATCTTTCCTAGCATCATACTAATATTACAAGTCGAAAGCTTTATGTGTTTATTTTATAATTATAAGTAGATTCACGCAGAAATTACATACCTTATTGACATGGAACTTTCTCAGCATGGTAGCTTTGATAGCTTAATTTCTCAACGGATGTTAGTGCTTATGATACTTCCTCTGCGTATAATAAAGTTTATAATAATCGTTATAATTTGAGGTTCATGACCTTAGCTATGTTTATTGTACTTTAATACGTATTAACACTGGCATGCCAGAGTAATTGAACTTAAAAAGAGAAAGAGAATTTACCGACGATATTAATAAAGTAATTATTAATAAACGAAACTTTTTCCATTTATATGTACAACATTTACTAATTACAATATTTTATTTTATAACATATTCTCAACCAAACCACGGCATCAAACATTAGAATACCCATCAATACAAATAACGAATAAGTACCCGCTATTTACCTTAAAAATGGCAATTGAAAACGTAATTACATAATCATCTTTTACCGCCGAAACATTTTTAACGCACAACTTGACGTAAACGCGTAATGACACGCGTCCTATCGATAGCACTTTCGATTACAGCCGCGGGGGAGAAAGCTCGTCAAGTAATATTACAACATAACAATGTTCTCGTCTTGTGGTGTATAATTTTAGACTTAATTTCATTTATTATTGCCTCATTCTTAAGTGGAATTTCTCATTGAATGATGTGACACTTTCATTGCGTTTGTAATTAAGCACATGTCTTCTATAAAAAAATAATTATAAATGATGATTTTGATCAAATTTGAGATAGTTTAAAATTTAGTTTTATGTAAAGCAAAAATAATGTCAGGTTGTATATTTATATTTTTTATTTTATATGCTAAAAGCTTAAAGTTTGTCGATCCCATACGTTATCATAATCACTTGATAATGAGCGTTATTCTGAGTAATTTATTCTAGTTTAAATATTAGTTTTCCTTGAGACAAGTGATTTTACGAAGATTAGATGGCATTCGCTTTGTTTAAAAATCAGTCAAATTCGTGATTTTCATTCCGGGATGTTTAGTTACTAAATAAGTCAAACAAATATATAATAAATTATAAATGTCTTTAAACAGCTTAATATCGTATACATTCAAGTATATATTTTAAACTTTCGCAATTTATACTATTCATATTTAATATAACGGGTCTTATCGCGATAACTAACGGTAGTAATACCTTTTTATTGCCCGGCGTTTCGATGAAGTTACATTCGTCATGGTCACGAGCTGACTGGTATACCGCGCCTACCGGGGGCGAGTGCGCGACTTTGCTTCGCCTACCCTCATAATATTAGTATTGTCTTTACCGTTATTATAATGCTGGGAGCACACTACACTATAACGGCCGCTTGGAACCCGGTGATATATAAATTTAACAAAAGTGAAGTACCTCGAACAATGTTCGTGCGAACCGATTGTGTTAGTGAAGTATGCTCCCAGCATTATAACGGTAAAGACAATATTAATATTGTGAGGGTAGGCGAAGAAAACCCGCGCACTCCCGCCGGAGGGCGCGCGGTTCACCAGTCAGCTCGTGACAACGACGAATGTAACTTCGTCGAAACGCCGGGCAATAAAAAGGTATTACTACCGTTAGTTATCGCGATAAGACCCGTTATATTAAATATGAATAGTATACATTCAATGTTTTAATTTCTGTTCATTCGACTGTACCATGCGCGAGTTCGGACTCGCCTCGACGCCTTCAGATCACTTACATGAAACAAATGTCAAAATGAAGATGTAATGAAATTTCAGCATTCCAAGAAAACCGCTGTCAGAACATAAAGCGTACCAACTAGTAAACTATATTTTCCTATCTCCAAATCAAATCATAAAGCAAATACACATGCAAGCAATATTTTCTATATTTTCCACTAGGAGTACTGTACTAGTCATACTATAAACGAGATCGTCAATTTAACAATACATGACTCTCAGGCCATATAATGGTTAGCTAGTTATAGTAGTCGGTATAGTTAGTTTTGATCGACTACTTAATCGACTAATAGCATCCTTTCACATCCACAGTCCATTCTAATCGTACCTTGCTATAAACTAAAAAGCAAAAATAAATTTTCTACAACATTTTAAAGTCGGGGCCTTAGTAAAATGTTTCACGTATTACTTACTGGAACCGGCTTCAAAATATTGAAGAAATTATTTATTTTTTGCTTTTTAATTTACTTGTGTTAACTTCTTTGGAGTAGTTTAATTTTTTAAGTTTTTATTTTACACTTAAGTTACGAATATATAATAAGGAAGTAGTAAGGAACAGTTTATGATTTATCTAAGTAAAAATAGCCTGATGTGAACTGCTTATCACCATTTACAAAACATTGTCTCAATACTGAACTGTTAAGTATTGAGGAGTGCTCCTGGTATTTCACCATCAGTTCCAATTTATCATATCGATAGTGTCGAGTATAGTAAATTGCTTAATTATGTTGAAGTAATCGAATCGCAACCCGTGAAATACCTGAAATCTGTGGTCTTCGATATCAATTACCTTGATTCATTCCCACAGCAAATAATACAGTTGAGTTGAGTTCCCTCGATGTCTCCAAAATCTCAACATCAAATGCGAACCTAATGACTATTTGACTAACTAGGAGATATATTGTCGTAAACTGAGTCGACAATAGAACTTCCTTTTCAGAAGTCCCTTAACTTTCCTGTACCCGCGTGAAATTCTTTAACACCCTAAGAAAAGGCACAAATTTTTGCAATACTTATTTTTCGTCGGTCTCTCAGAATACGCGGGGTATTAGGGAATATATAAAGAGAATAAAATTGTTTTTAAGTTTTTTTGTATAGGCTAATCTCTTTCTTTAACAACTGATCCGATTTGAAGAATTCTGTCGTTTTGGATAGCCCCTTTATTATGGAAGGCTATATTCAATCACGATACGACTCACAGGAGCGCAGTAGCAACCATAAACGCGAGTGACACCGCGAGGGGCAGCTAAATTGAAACCTATTTATCTTCTTATTTTCAATACAAACAGCCTAACCTCAACATTCCCTATTTATATATCATAATCATAATAATTTTATTTATATACATAATAATTTCTCTATACACGATGTGCAAAAGTTTATTTGTAAAGCCCTAAGTATATACAACAAATATAACAATTTGGATACAACATAAAAACAACAATAGAACGAAAACAACCTTTTATTAGTATTTTATGTAATTACAGTTTTATGTGACACAGAATATATCACCAAATTTAGAAACGCTGCATACACTATGGTATTGATTTATTATCTGTGTCAATATTAACTTCTGTTGTATCTGTTGCCCCAGCCCCTGCGGTGGTCGTCTTTGTATTCGTCCATGTTGCGTTTTCGCGCCAATTCTTCTGGATCGTCGTCTTCAACCAATTGTTCCTGGATGAAAAAAAAAAATTACATTAAATTATTTTCTCGATTCGATTTCTAAATATAACTACAATAGTTTTTATGAATCTTAATTACTTCAGTAAATCCAAAAATCCAAAATACATGTTTATACGCTATGAGATATATAACATAATTCCCAATAGCAATCTTTTGATTTTCTACCAATAATCAATCACCGAATCACAATCAAATCTGTGTGAAACGAGTTAGCTGAGTGAGTAATTAAAATTTCGTTTCGTTCTGTGGTACATCATCTATAATTTTTAATATACCTAAAAAAAATTACTTTTTAAAACGGTTACTTTAAAAGTATATTAGTATATGTGAATCGATTACCAACAATTACAGTTCTATCGGTATACACAAAAGATGTAAATACAAGTTCTTCTGTGCCACAACTTTTTATATGATTTTAATATTGAAGTTTATCTTTATGATTGAATTATTATAAAATACGTAAATATGTAACGATTACTTTTCTAATTTCTTCTGCATCATCAGCATCAGCGTCTGCGCTCTGGATCGTTGTGTGCGGTATGTTGGTACCGGAACTTGGAAATCTGTTAAATAGAAAATATTGTTTTTATCCATATAATATTGCATATAAGAAGAGATAAATGCATAGTGTTAGTATAGTATCAAAATACATGCTGGTAATGCCATCTATTGTGTCTATTACATACTATTGTAAAATTGAAGGATAATGAATGACAGTGTATGATACTGAACTGAAATAAAACTTATTTTTATTCGCTCTCTGTCCCACTGACCAAAACGTTGTTTGATTTATACATAGTTTGTTTAAAAAATTCAAATGTATGTATTCTTAAAAAATTTAACTAATTTCAATTTATAATTTTGTTCTGTGTGAAAATATTATAGGATTGCATTATCTACCAAAATTTTGCCATTGTTAATTGAAGAGGTCCATCCATAAGCTAGAACGCATTTTTATAAATGGAAGTCAAGTGAAACCTTCATTGTTTTTTAATGTTGAAAATGACAAAGATAAATCCTTTAATATTAATAAAACATAATTTAAAAACCTACCTATGTACCTTAATAAAAAACATTTGTTCTATAATAATATTCTAAGCATTTTTATCACAAAAAGTAATTGTTATACACTCACATTCCATCCCTAACTCTCTTATCGTAGAACTCCTCAACAGTCATAGTCGGTAAAGACGGGTAGCCAGCTCCGAAGATCGCCTTCTGCACCGCATCACGAGTTATTATGACTGGCTTTAACGGAGGCGCTCGTTCTCTATGTGATGGTTTCGCTTCTGAAATGTTCCGTAAATTAATACTCTTAGAATTAATTTTTATACAACCAGTTCTTTTTAGATTAAATATGTAGTATAAAGGTGTATCCAGCCTATTCTTCTATCTATACTAATATTACAAAGAGGTAAAATATGTTTGTAAGTTTATATGTATTGCGTAATCTCCGAAACTACTAATCTGATTACCAAAAATCTTTTTGTTTGATAGCTCATTTCTTGAGGAAGGTTAGGCTACACCATACCATGCTACAACACATAAAGATAAATGAAACTGAGAGTTTTTAATATCCATATCATATTGTATCTTTCTACTCCTTATTTTACTTGTAATATCAGTGCAAATTTTATTAAAATCTACCTTGTAACTACCAGACTATATTCGTAATTATACATTTTTGTATTAAGATATCAATAATTATTTTAAAAAGAATTGACATACATTGTCTAATTGTTAACTTTTTTAAAATACATACATAATTAAATAAAAGTAGGTTAAATACCTCCCGCATGTTTTGCCATATAATCAAGGATGGGTCTCTCCTGTTCAATACTGCTAATTTCATCGAGGGCCTGGTTGATATAATTCAACAGTAGAGTGGTGAAGTACTGCCGTTTCGTGTCATCATCTGCATTGGGTGACGACATTGCTTTGGATAGCGTTGCTAGTTTTTCTTTTAATTCCTTCATCTCCTTATACCTTTTTATTTTTGCATCTCTCGTTAAAACCTGTAATAGGGTATTACACAAATTTTTGAAACTGTCTCTATTAGATGCAATAGTGCTAATAAATCATTACGAAAAAATTCAAAATTTTTATTCAATCGCTAAGTACCCTAAAAATACTCTTAAAATTTATTATTTTCAAATTTGGCGCGTAATTTTCGAAATTGCAAAGATCTGTGATTGTGACGTCATAATGATGGGTAAACAAATGTACTGTATCTGTCATAGGACAATTTGACAATATTTACGATTTTTAAATGGGAAGAAACTAAACGATTAAATTGTTTTTATCGAAAAATGAGCTATAATTCAAGTTATCGTTGGTGCGCTGTTCCGGAATGCAAAAATACTAGTGTAAAAACACCGGACAAATTGTGGATTCTAGTGCCAACTGAATTAAATATGAGAAAAATGTACCGACAATCAAAGTGCCTATTCTTGGTAAATTTGCACTGTCTCCCTTTACAAAACCGCCTTCCATAATTAAACGAATAAGTAGGTTGTCTTCGAAAATAATCTTTTTGCCACAATCGAACCGAAAATAACTAAAATACAATTCAACTCAAATTTGTTTTAAAAGACACATAGGTTGTCACTTCATTGTCGCTTTAGTTTACAGAGCATAATGACGTCATAACATGGCGGTTACTATTCCACGATGATAATGCACAGATAAAAAAAAGTAAAAACTTTGAATTGAATTTTAAAATTTATTGTGTTATTTTATAAATTAAAACGAACACTTACAGACTGCTTTTTTAATAGCTAACTCAATAATATATATTTTAGATTTTTTCTCATATAGAGTAAAATACCCTATTATTTAATACACGTTTACTTTATAGTGCTAAGCCTCAACTGGTAATTTATTTAAATTTACTATTGAAAATTCACAAAAAACAATATTTATTTACTTTAAGTAAATATGTATGTTATAAAATGTAGTGGTATATTGGGAATATATTAATGAAAGAAAATAAAGAAATTAAAGTGTTACTTACCATACTAGTAATCTTGGCTTGTTCAGTTTGTGGTCTGTTAGGAGTCTCGTTATTGGTTGTCTGTGGCACCTCTATGTCTGTTACACCATAATCTTTGCACCTTTGTAGAAAATCTCTGAAAATAAATTACAATTATTTATTAAAATTCTCATTCTTGCTAAATTATTTTTTAAGACTTATTCCTTGCATTTGTGGCTCAAGTTTCAAGTTCAAGTTTGTTTATTTTTACACTTGGCAGAATGCCTTAAAGTTCCAAATGGTATAAAAAATGTAAATTTATATAAATCGTTTTAAACTCATAAATGCATGCTAACATATATGTTAACTAAAAATTTTACTAAATGTCTAAATTGACTGTATAATTATATTTTACATGATCTGTAATTACATTCTGTTTTTGTTTACAATTTTTCCATGAATCTACTGGTCTTTTTATATAAATGATTATTTTATAAAAATAACAAAAATCATGCATTTAAGGATTATTGATATAAGATGCATATTGTGCAACAAACTTAGATTCTAAATATTTTAATCAAACTTAAAAGAAACATACTTAAAATATATATCTGCAACATTAATAATGTCTTTCCGAGACTGATTGCACAGCTTCAAACTGAGAGTGCCGAGTAAAGCTGGCAGTAGTAAATACTGTAAGGTCTCCGTAGGCAGCTCTTCCAGAGTTTCATTCTTGCTAAACATCCCAGATAGGGATACTAAATTTGTTGCCTTTTCAAACTTAGAGATTGCTGATTTTATACTCATCTGAAATACACAACACATTAAATGAAATAAGATAGAGTAAGCTAATATAATAGTAATTCAATAATAAGAAAATAATTAGGATATGTGCTATTATTGCCATTAACAAATATAAAGTTCTTTTTTTTTATTTAAAAATATTGTAGTGAAACTAACTTTTCTATTCTTATTCAGTGAAATTATTGATATACGTTATAGTTTAAGATATTTAAAAATCAAATACCTATATAAATATATAAGAAGAAGCTTAAAATCACAATACTAATATGTACATGTATTTTTTCGGCTTTTGTTTTAATACACATTCTACAATTTTATTTAGGGATAATATATTCGATTTTGATAGGATAATAAATTTTATGAAACAACACTGAATAAATAGTAAAGGATAACTAAAGTTAATTTTCTCTACTTAACAAACTTACTTGCACCGGGTCGCTATTCGTGGCTTCGTTACCGTTTTCTATCTTATCAAATAACTTCATGGCATCCTCGAAAATTACTTTTAGAGATTCTTCGTCCGTAGACGAATGTGCCTCGTTTTGAGACATTGTGAAAAATGTTAACTTTCTCGAAATAATAGAGAAATACCAATGAACATGACTAATTTGTTTTTTTTCGTAGTTGACAATGACATCTCATAACATTTGATAATTTGACTTTAGCTTAGGGTTACCAACCGCTAAATATTTTCCCAGATATCGATGTAAAAGTAAAATTGAAAATAAATATGAATTGGTAGTTATTATTCAATATACTCGGGTTAATTCTGAATTGAATCTTTAATTTTGTTATTTATCCCATCTTACTAAATATTTCAGTTCTAAAGCGCCTTTTCAAATTTTCAGCATATTTAGCATCAGTTAGTAATGCCTTTACTTTTTAATAGGCGTTCATTTTCTAAATAACCCTAACACTAGAACAATAATAATAGTATTATAAAATATTAAATAAAATATTTGTGCATGCGTGCGTGCGAATATGTGTTTGTGGGTGGGTGTGAACAAAAACCGATAGTAATAAAAAACATATTAGGCATAATAATTTTCATTAATACCTATTGTATTACTTTTAGATAGGCTTTAGTAAATGAGACTCATTAGCCAATTTTGTTTATGTCATTTCAGACTTTGTAAAAGACTACTAATTCATTAATCAAAATCGTTTTGTGCAGCATATAGTGCAACCAATACCCATCATTACCATTTGCACCCAAAATGGTATAGCATATAGCGGTTAACCCACTAAAGTATATTATGGTTATTTCAACAATTCAAGCACAGTTTCCTTTTTGTCATTTGATGCCCAGATTGTAATTAAAACAACATGTAATTTTCTTTGTGTCACGAAGGGTAGTTTCCGAATACACTTCAGTGTTGCAAGTTTGCAGTTGGTCGTCTAGATCTGTATAGACACAGTCCGTGTCGTCCAAATGCCAATATTACGGCGGCATGATTTGGTGGGTTAGTGACCACATGCGTTAACATTGGAACTTCTCTTCTCACACTTCAACACATATACACATTGTTTTCTATTAATTAGTGGCAATTTTACCAGCCTGCCATCAAGTCAATAAGAATAAAATTATTAAAGTGTCCAGCTGCAGCCTAATGACTACAGCTCATTATATGCGCTGGAACCAGAAGCGTAATTCCTTATTCTTTTCCTTACCTTTTGTTCCTTTTTACCAAAAAAGAAATACTTTTTTAGCTGACAAAGCATTTGTGGTTCCTCTAGTTTGCAAATATTAAATAACGGCGTAAACACTTAACATCAGGTGTCCCTCCTGCTCTTTTGTCAGTTATTTTCTATAAAAAAATTAAATCTGTAATGACCTTTCAGTCCGTTTCAGTCTTTAAAATGTGTTTTTTCAATTGGGCAATTATCAAAAATAAGTAGACACTGTACATATATTTGAAATTTTAAGGCACGGCAACCTGATGAACATTTATAACGTAAATTTAAAATAACTGATATTTCTATTGGGAGACGCTTAGCTCTAAAGAGAATAGAAATCATTGTCTTGTCCTAAACCAGGCCCTATATGAAAACAATCATGTTTACAAGATAAATTGTAATGTCACTAGTCCTCTGAGCCTTTGTAAACTTAAAACCTAACACGTTTATCGATAATAAGCAACATGTTGCATCACTAAAGCATCACAACTTCAGTCCAGAGTCGTCGAGCAAGGGTATTACACGTCATTGTGCGAGTGACATCATATATAAAAGTCATAAATGTAAGTTGAATGTTTATTATGCACCGGTAGGAATATTTACAACTTTAAGACTTTATTAAGATATTTTGATTGATTATTGTTATCTTCAATTTTCTTTTTGTTATAATTGTTTGTGACATAGCAATCAAACTATTGCAACTTGTAAGCTAGAATGGACGAGGTAAACATTTCAATTGAATTAACAAGTCAACCTTAATTGTATTCATTATGTTTCTAACTGCGCAGGATTAAATGATTAACGCCTGTCGCTTGACAGTAAAATATTATCTAGTGTTATGACTGGACCATTACAGTAATTGTATAATTTTCTTGGCTTTTTCTTCAGGTATTCATAGTATTTGAAAAGAAAGTTTTAGTTCTCAAAGCTGTGTTTATTGTCAAACGTTTGTAAGTGAACATGATTATTATTGTGAAAAATATTATGTTTTACGATTTATGGTATTGGGTTTATTAAAAAGCTTTTTACGTATTTTTAGTCGAAAGTACATGACCGACTAATATTATTTTGTTTTTATTCATAAAAAATATTTAAGCAACGTTATTGACACTTTTTTTAAGAATAACCCTATAATAAATTTGTTTTCAAGAAAATTGATATTTTTACGAATTTTAATATTTTTTATTTCTTCAACTTTATATATATTTCACACTTTATATATAGTTCTTGCAGACAGACAGACAGTTTATACAAGCATTTTTTATTAAAATATCTCAATAGTATAAAATCACAAAACATTTCTCTTAACATTTAAAAAAATCTTACTAAGAATTATTAAAAAAAATATTTTAAAATAATCTTATTTGTGATAGGTAAGTAATAAAACGATTATTTATCTCTTGACCTCTTACAATAACAGTAACACATGTGACATAAGCAAGGTGAATGGTATACGTAAACCCTTTGTGACTATTATAGATCTACTTGTTTGAACCAGTACCGTGTCTAGGTAATTCATTATACATATATAAGTGGAAATCTAAATATATATCAAAAGCCGGTAATTCCAGCATTCGTATTTTGTTTTGTTTAACAATAGATATCAACCAGAAGGTGTAACAAAACTTTTTTTCTTGTTTATTTTTATGCGCTATGCATCTACGTATATACACATTTTTATTAAATATAATTTAATACTCATTATAATACATACATTTATTATTTGTATAAACAAACTTATATATATGCTACTTGAATCGCAGAAATTGTACATATACATACAAGGCATTTATTCTATGAACTAATATACTATAAACAATTCGTGCGAATATTTTTTTTAAGATCTCTTACTCTTTTATATATATACAATAATAAAATTATAAACATCCCATGAATTTGAGAATTACTCAAATCTCGTATAATAAAAAGAAGAGCCTTAACACCTTTAAAAGTAAAAGCTTCCAATAAAATCACACGCCTTATTCTTATTTATTAAACAAGGTTCTAGTGGGTCCCGCGACTTCGTTTGCGTACAATAATTATGTGTAAATATATTTATTTCTTTGAGTAACGATTTGTTCTCTATACAAATTATCATCCCCATTTCACCCATGTCAAGTCTTATTTTTGCGACAAAAAGGAACCTATATCCATCTACAGTTCAGATTCAATATATATCTATACCACTTATAAAATATAATTAAAATTGATACAACGACATAGTCGCGAAAATATACCAAACAAAAAGACCGACAGAGTTATTTTCATATTTATAAAATTGGTGTGGATTCATTTAACTTAGTATGGTCTAGTTTCTAGTGTCTACTAAAGTAAATAACGTCTTACTGAGCTAAGCAGTTAATTAGTCTTTTTTATGACTTGGAAGATTTACATTACTTATAATTATGTAATAGGTACAAGAGATGTTTTGACTATATATTTTATAGTTTTTGCTTCCTCTTGCAAATATAATCAAATTTGACTGAATAACCTTAGCATTGTCAATAAGTATGTGTATTCTAAGTTGTAATCTGTGTACCTATTGATAATTTTTCCCCAGAGTTTTATCGAAATTTGTATAAATACTAAATACATTGTGAAGCTTTATATCCATTTTGAAATGTTGCGTGATAAGGGAATACCAATTGTTGTACAAACAAAGCGTTTTTTAAAAGATACTAAAAATCTCAGTCTCTTATTAAAAACCTTGACACTAGAGGAAAGTTTTGCAGCAACACATTTTGCACATGTCAACATACGGACAAAAATGATTAACAGACACGCTATAATGTGACGTAGTAGCATCATAAAACATCAATGATTCACAGCGATTGTGTCACGTTAGGAAGCTAATCATTACGATTGTTTCCCTTCCTCTTTCATTCTTACTAAGGTCATTTCTACAGGTAAATTCATAATGCAACTCTACAATGCCTAACACAAACTAATATACTAATACGATTTATTTAATGTAACTTAATTGTTTTTTTATTTGAGACTGCATTATTTAATAAAAAATCGAATAAGTAAATTAAAGGAATGACTAAATACGTCCCTTATTATAGTATCTAAATATAGGCAAAATAAACAAGTGGGCTGGTAACACTTTCTCTTTATGTATTAGAATTGTTTTTTATTTGTTCTTAATTTTTTGTGTATCTGTATAAATTTTTTGTTACAGTTTATAATAATTAGTTACTCATATATTTGAAAGTTCTAAGTTCTTTGTTAAATAAATTAACAAACCTCGATGTGTAAATCGCCTTGTGAAATCTTTTCATAGATTGATTTCTTAATCTGTTTGTAACGTACTTTTTAAATACGTTAATCGAAAACTGAAATTAGAATGTTAAAATCTTGGAAGTGGCACCTCGGAAATATTTCAAAATAAATTCATTAAAAAATGAATAGAAAACTGTTATTGCTGTAATTATGAAAACATTATGTAGTTATAAATCTTAAATAAAAAGGTGCAAAGTTTAAAATCCCACTTTTTAATAAAGGCATCTTCTCCTATTAAGGAAAAACAAACTGGATTCTCTTACCGCATAATAATATTCATTAGATATTAAAAAACTTTTATAATTATTTCAAAATTCCTTTCGAAACATCCAAATTTACTCGAAATGTTTTTCTTTAACGCCGAACAAGATAAAAGATAGACAAGAGATTTTAAAGATAAAATTACGCACCAATAACCAAGGGATAATGACAATAGGCATAGTTGTAGTTTAACCTTAAATAAACATACCAACTTCGGCTACATTTAGGAAAAGAAGTTTTAAAAATGTTTGATTTTCAAAGAAATTACTAAAATAATATTTCGTTAAGATTTGGCATATGTTTTCCTCGTGGAAGCGTCACAAACAAGCTTTGCTATTGAATGTATAGTAGATTTATTTTTATTTTATATTGTCACGTAAATATACATCCTATTCACCAATACGAGCAAGGTCGAAGTAATCGATAGATTAAATAAACAAGACAGGTGCGGCGTCCAATTCCTTGGAGTGAAGTAAATAAAGTTAGTTGAGTAAATAGAAAGAGTTTCCTCAGCGTTGACGTTCAAATAGTTTTATTTAGTCGGGCTCGCGACAACACACTTATTACCATCTTGTTCCACTAACTACAAAAATACCTCATAATATAGGACGCTTAGTATTAGAATTACTGAATTCAAAAATCTAAATTTTTAGGTACAATAATAAAAAAAAACTTTTTATACTTGGAACTTCGGCCATTTATTTAAATTTTTATTTCATAAATGTTGATAGAATAGTTTGTTTATTTCAAAATCATAGATGATGCACCACTACATCATATAAAATTAAATTTTAATTACTAACTTAGCTAACTCGTTTCACTCAGGTTTAGAATTCAGTCGCTTTATTACTAAGCGATATATATATTGTCATGACCACCTGAAATGGTGAACTCAATGGTAGTGAATTGAATGAACTCAACTCAATTGGTGGTTTGGTATAGATTTTTCTTAAAAAAAAAAACTAGATCAAATAAGTACTAATACTAGGGTACGAAAATAGCTTAAAACTTTATTCAATTAGTTGTATCGTTTAATGGAAATATCAAACGCAGAAGCAAGACGATTTTTACAAACATACAGGCTTGTACACTGTTACCAACGAAATCAAATAATAAAAAAATTAAATTTAACGAATATGAAGATATTAAGATATTCATATTCATTAAATTTAATTATTTTATATACCTACATCTTTTGACGGTTGAAAATGGGTTTTGAAATTACAATGAGGCGAGAGTGAGAGCATTATAATGAATGCGTGACCTAATCACTGTAAATGGTGGTTCTGGAAAATTCTGGCGGGAAACGGTCCGTGCTGGTCAACAGGATGGCGACCATTACTGCGATTGTCCCGCCATTCTGCAGGATTACGCTTAATGTTATTGTAGTCGTTTTTATTCTGTATATTGACAGGGCACTAACTTTGATGATATATGAGCATACTTACGATTGTTATCAGGAGTAGGTTATTTACATGAAAATAATTTAATTAAATAAATTGTAACCTTACCTTAATTGGGACACACGTGCGGGCCACACACTGACGTATGTGTTCTCTGAAAAACGCTTCTTTTTCAGTCCTAAACTCGTGTAGTTTTTATAATATGTAATTAAGTAAGTGTTGTAAAATTATAGGGTATACATATTTTAAAATTGAAATTATGTGAAAATATTACAAAATAATAAGATCCTGAGATCATTAACCCTTTTAAATATTTTAGATTTTTTAATAGCCTCTATCAATATATAAAATCTATTTACTCTTAAAGATATGGTTAATATACTTATAATTTTAATGTTGCAGGTCTAATTAATATGGGCGCGTAAACGTATCACGAGACATCATTGAAAATGGCGCGTATAACGGTTTTATTCATCTGCGTTTTCGCATTACACTTTAGCCATGCTTTCAACGGAGACAGCTTTGAGCTGGAGTGCCCTGACGAATGTGACTGCCACTACTTCCGGATCAACTGGGTCACCGACTGTTCGGAGAGCAACTTGACTAGCATCCCATACGATGAGCTTAGTTTGAGTGTATACATTTTAGACTTAAACGGTAACAATATAACCGACATCCAGCCTTTTCCACATGACATAAAAATGAGAAGATTGCAAATAGCTAACAATAGACTGACGAGGGTCGATCGAGACGCTTTTAAAGGGCTTGAATATTTGATTGATATCGATCTTTCTGGAAACAATATTAGCTATATTGATCCCGAAGCGTTCTTGTAAGTTTTATTCCTTTTTTTACTTTAAATTTTCGAATTTTCGACGCTTCTTGAATTAACCTCTTTTTTATCATTTAAATCTCATTTTATAAACATAATGTGATATCTGTAATTGGCTGAAGTCGTTTTTGTTTTATGTTATTGGATAAAAAAAATATTACAATGTAACCTTTTTTAATTGACATAATTTAAAAAAAAAAATTTAATAATTTAAGTTACAGAAATTTCTAAACAATTGTCCTGATATCTAATTTTGTCTTCAATATACGTATATAATACGCATAATTCCTACCATTTGAATATCTCTTACATGAATCGAATTACAATATTTTTTATCACTACTAAACTTCTTTTTTATTTTTAAATTTAATGTACCTAATTAATTAAGGAAATATTGATTCCGAATCTTGCAGAATTCACAGTGAAATCTGGATACTATAATACCGATTATACCAAAATGTCTGTAACGATTGTTAAGTCATTTGCAAATTTGTTTTTTCCCACGAGCGTTTATTAGCATTTAACTCTGGCGGTTTCTACAATGGCGACGAAATTGAATAAATTGCTTTGAACTTGTTACACCGACCAGCGACAATTGCGACTTGTACACGTCAATATTAGATAATAGTATAGTAAAGAATGCAAATTCAATTGCTCCCTGGATTATCCGTGGCCAAATTGCTCAAGCACGTGTACTATAAACATTATTGATACTTTGAACTTCTTAACGATCTTTTATTCCAAACGTATTTTATACATAAAAACCCACAATAAGTAATATTCATGTCATTTTTTTATGTTTCAGAGACTCACACGGCCTTCTCAACGTAGAACTTCAAGATAATCCGTTGACTACAATTGAAGGACCTCTCCTCATGTCAAGTACACTCCAATATATGGATATCAGTAATTGCAACCTGTCAACTATTAACACACAATTTTTCGACAATATCACGTCGCTGACCACTCTTGACCTATCTAAGAATCCTCTGAGATCATTGGAAAGCGGTGTTTTTGACGTTTTAACCAGTCTTGAGACATTAAAGCTTAATGACTGTAAGCTCAGTACGATTTCAGATAATCTTTTCGCTCCCTTGACTAATTTGAAAAATTTAGAATTAGCTGGAAATGACCTAGCCAATATTAACTGGCCAGAAGTTTTAGGCACATTGGTGAGACTTGAATATCTCAATTTAAGAAAATCTGGCCTAACGTCTCTGTCCGAGGACACATTCTCGAACTGCACTAATCTAGTAACACTTATTTTAGCTGAAAATGAATTACGAGATCTAGATGTAGCTATGACTTTAGGTAGTAGCGTTAATCATCTAGAATTATTGGATTTGTCAAATTGTAAAATAAAAGGTCCAATTTCAGGCGATGCATTCGCCAATGCTACTAGACTGAAAAGTCTTTACTTATCCGGAAATCCTCTTTTTGCGCCAGATCTTCAAGAAGCCTTAGCACCTCTTCCGAAACTGGAGAAATTGTTCTTAAGCAACTGCGGTCTGAGCAACCTACCAGATAATTTCAATGTTTTTGAAAATCTTCTCGAACTAGATATCTCTCATAATCCTCTCGTTAATGTCTTTACAAAACTATTAGCACCTTTAGAAAAAATAGAATACCTTAATATGGGCTACAGTAATTTATCTTACATAGGACCGGATACATTCGCCCATATGACGGCATTAAAAAAGTTGGTACTTTCTGGTAACGACCTTTTATCTTTACAAGCCGGGTTGTTTGGAAACCTTACACAATTAACAACTCTAGAGTTAGAGTTTTGTGGCTTGAAACGACCTATAAATGCAAAAGTTTTTTTCAAGAATCTTACGTATACTGATTTAAGAGAAATTAGACTTGGTGGTAATCCACTAGTTATACCACCCGTGGGACCTTTGTTCCCGAAACAGTTATCTCAGGTAACTGTCTTAGATTTAAATGGCTGTAATATTACATCTCTCAATCCAGACGCTTTCAAGAATACGGAGAACATAACTGAACTTAACTTAGCCAACAATCGAATCAACTCCGCTGATGAAAGTTTAGCGTTTTTGGAAATACTCCATCAATTGGAAAAAATAAATTTAAGCAACAATAACTTGACAACTATAGATCCGCAATTATTTGTGAACAATCCAAAGCTTCATTCTATAAACTTAATCGGCAACCCATTCATTTGTGACTGTAAAATTGCTGAAATGTGGGATTGGGCGAATATGATAAAGGGTGATTTAGATGTTCTTATAGGAGCTAAGAGCGCTGAAAAGGACATCGTTGTTAAAGGCAATAAGAAAAAGAAGAATCTATACTGTCACTATAACGAAGCACAACTTAAGAACATGACGCTAACCACGAATAAAACAGTACCGGGAAGACGACCATTCATGAAACCCAGAGAATTAACATATGCGAATAGAACTTGGGCAAAATATGTAAGAGAATCAGGATGTGAGCCAGTGGTAAAAATACTTAGGCCAGTGGCTTTAATAGCCGATTTGTTTGACGATAATCATGGTAACGCTATGTCAACCTCCGCTTTAATACTAGCCGTTATCGCTTTAGCTCTCGGTTTGACTACTGTTGTTATGACTTTGCGACTGTTTCAAAAGAGGCAAATATCGGAAATCGACACAGAAAATAATAGGAAGCAAAGATAGCAGAAGGTAAAAAAACATTAAATAGGATTGCTTCTTCGAATAATATTAATAATAATATATTTTAATAATGATTTTATTTTTATGCGTATCGTCTATTTTGTGATAGGACATCAAAATAAATATAAGTCTCTATAGAGTTATAAATATGATATTAAAGATATTTAAGCGATTTTTTAATATTACTAGTCAAGTTAATTAGAAATCGTACCCAAGTAGCATGTAATGTTGAATGTTTTAAAGATTTTAAAGTGAAAATGTATTTATTATAAATATGCCTCTCAGTATTCCATGTTAAAAAAATCATGAATAAAAGTATTTTCTAAATTACTAGTCTTATTTATTCATATCTTCATACCATACTCAGGTACTTATTCATATTCCGTGAAACACCTCGAGCTTTTAATCAAATTATACCTGTCACTTTGCTAATATTATGCTAGTATATTATTATATTTGACTCTTGCAATCGACACTAACTAAAGAATTAAATTGAATACTCCCGCATATCCCAAATAAAGTATGAATTAAATCTAATTGTTAATTGTTGAAAATCGATATGAAAGTCTTCACCATTTTAACAATTACAGACACAGTCTTAATTACGATTATTTTCTATAATTAGCCCCCGAATTTAAGAAATCGACAGAAAAAACTAACAGCCAGAAAAAAAATGTTTATAATACTATATTAAAATTATTATTTTTATCAACATTAACTACGTTAAGTGATTATTTTAAACAATTATATTTTTAAATATTTACCTACATTGTAATAAATACGAATTCCTTATAATAATATTCAATTTTATAGAATCAATTGTTTTTGTGTTTAATTTCTTCAGAGTTACTCTGACTGTCACAATAGCGTATAAAATTGGATCAACCTTTTTTCTTATCGACTACGGTGTCTGACTCTGATAAAGCGCAGTTTTTTACGTTTTTGAAACGTACCTTAAAATTAACTGAAGAAATATCAACCGTCACGTAATATATCGACAGAGAAAGTTGTATTGCGTAAAGCATTGAAGCAATCTGAAATATTTCTTTTTATGCAAAACGTATCAAAGAAAAAGAACACCAAACAAAGGTAGTTTTATATAATTTTAATAACAATAACATTGATAACTAGTCTTAAAATTACGTTATAATTTTAAAAAATAAATACAATTTGTCCTATCAACTGCCTAGTTTGCCGCCTTTTGAACTAGTTTTCTTGACGTGCCAGTTCGTTTTATAAATCTTTTTTTTCGACCCCAGCTTCTCACTTTCGGGACTAACGTTACTTGCCATCGCGGCTAACTCACTATCGAGCAAGTGCGGCAACGATAAGGGCTCGAAACCGTATTGATATTGCGGTTCTACGAATTGCGTTTTACTTTTATACCTCTGGTGAGGACGCGAAGCGTACGCAGAGTTATCCCGAGGCGCTTCTTTAGAATAATCATACTCCTCAAATTGCGGTATGGCTCTATATTTAGACGATTGCTGTTTTTGTTGAGGTTTTGCGTGATATCCATATACCGTGTACTTTGCTTTTTGATTTTTATCTTCGTTTTCACTACCGAAATATTTATCGGGTTTCTGTTGTGAGTACATTTTGTAATAATCTTCTTTTTTCTTATACCGATCAACAAGACTTTCAGGTCTACTCACTGCGTAATCTAAGAAATATTCCTCCATTGTCTTGTCTCTCGCATCTTTATATTGTGATCTCGTTTGTTTTGGAAATTCATCGCCATCGGCCTCGTACTCTCGCAATGGACTTTTTTCTATATTATAACCTTTATGATATCGAGATGCACCGTATGTTTCCGGATTATAAATCTCCTTCTCTATATCAACGGAAGGAGTGTCGAATGCTTCAAATCCAAAAGCGGCATCTTTATAGGCTTTTTCAAAATCCTCTTCACTTTCTTCCTGTTTTTTTACCATTTCCGCCATTAGCTCATCGTTGGGTTTATGTACTTCAGACGTAGTTCCTTCTTTAATTATAATTCGTTCAGATTTTTCACGCACAACAGGCAATGGAGAATAGTGAGGATTAGTATATTCGTAATGACGTTGTTCATTTTGTGGTCCAGGATGATGGTTGTGCTTGGTATGATGTCGATTTTGATGTTGCTCAGCATGAACAGGAGCATGTGGCTTATGCGTTGGAAGTATGGTTATATCTTCCTCGTATTCTGGAATAATTGGTTGAAAGTGTTGTTCTTCATTTTGTCTAAGAACTTTATTTTGAACAGTTTGAGGCAAAGGGTGGCGGACCTGCGACGGCACTTCATTCGAATTGTGATAGTATGTTTGTTTCCTTTGTTCTGGCCTACCATAATGAGTATTTGGTGCATCATTATAGTATTCATGATGACCATTGTGTTGCTCATAATGAGGTTGTGCATCTTCTTTATCAGTTTCTTCATTCTCTTCGTGTGATTCTTCTGACTCACTTTGAGTCGGTAATGGCCGATGTTGATCAGTTTCTTCGTCTTTAAAATGGTAAATTAATTGTTTTGGTTTGTCATTATTATTCTCAAAATATACTTGTTTTGTCGGCTTATTAGAAGTATGTGTAAAGCTGTAATGCACTGGCTTCTTTTCAGTTCTTTCTTCATAAGAATAATGAACAGGCTCCTTTTGAGATTGTTTTTCGTAACTTATATTCACAGGCTCAGATTCAGTTTCTTTATTGTAGCTCATCTTTTGTTCAGAATAAGTTTCTTGATAATTGGGTGAGTTTATCTCATAAGATATTTCAGGGTGTTTATTCGGATTGTCATGAATTGTTGGCGTCTGGTGGACTTCTTCATCCCTATAATCATTTTGAGAAGGCTGTTTCTTCTGCTTCTTTTTCGGTGCCTCACTTTTTGGCTTAGCTTTTATAAGTCCACTGTCATAAGATTTTGTATTTTGTACAACAAATTCCATTTTGTGTTTTTTAACTTCGTTGATTTCAGGTAATTTTTTATATGTTACCTGATTTATTCTCGGCAAAAAGTGTTGCACTTGTGGCACTAAGGGATTTTTAAATGTCAAAGGTTCTAACAACGTCAAATCTAGTAATGGAAGTGGTGGTTTGGTTATCAAATTAAGTACAGTTTTCTTTCCATTAGTCACTGTCGTTATACTCGTTTGTTTTGGAGCTTGTACTAATTGCAAATTATTTGTCTGTGCGTTATGCGATTGGCTTTGTTTGTTATTGTGATTACTGGCTGCAGATGAAATTTTAGGTTCCTCTTGAAGACGTTGGAATTTTGGTTCATTCTGCAATTTATTAAAATGTTCTGCGGTAAGACTACTAATGTAAACGTTCTTGTTACTCGATGGTTCTTGTTGCGTTAAAGAAATTCCATGAGTTTTTGATGGCACTGATACGGAAGGCACAAAACTTCTTATATTGTTCGCATATATAATTGGCTGTGAGGGTGTATATTGATGTAAAGCCGAAGGCGATAGACTTTGCAAATGCGGTACACTAAATTGACTTTGGCTGAAGAAATGTGGAGTTTGACCGTACTGGAAATTAGGTGCTGCTGCAACTAATGGCTGACTTAGATGTGCTGGAAGATTTTGTAACTGCACAAATTGCTGAGGAAATGTAGCCTTATACGATAAGGTTTGTGGAGCTTCCACGAATTTTTGCCCATAGGAGTCCTTCAGAAAACCATTTGTATTTTGCACTATTACGCTCTCTTCCTTAACCGGTATGACTTGGCTGCTTTTCGGAGCTACAAATGTTGGGGCGTGGAAAGAGTAGGCCGCGTAGGGAGTAGCACTAGCATAAACACCAATCGGAACATTTCTATAGAGCCGAGGGGCACTTTCAGCACTAATATTGTCTATAATTCCGACACCATATGCGGTCTGCACAGCTTTTGCTAATGTTTCACTCAACGTCAGCCAGCATAAGACTGCTATTAATGCCTGAAAAAGAAAAGAAAAAAAATTAAATCAATAATTATCATCTTGTCTATGTCCCACGACTAGCTACCTGCTCCGACTACTTAAGGCTCTATTTTGGGTATCAGTAACGGTTTGAATTCAAGTATTGTGTATAAGTATTCATATGTATGTAGTAGGCCGTTCGGTTATGGAATTCTCTCCCCCTTTCTATATAAAAAGCTCAGTCTCACGCTTGTTTTAAAAAATATCTTAAAACACATTACTTGTCGCTAAACACGTCATAGTATATAGCTTTTTTAATACATAATTACACGTATTATTATCCTATTAACTTACTTGTATGTTTATGTACTTTTATGGATGTATATGTCGTATATATTTATTTATATTTATTTAATATATAATATTAGTTGTGCACCTACAAACCGCTTTTACTATGCCCAGAGGTTGTCTGGAAGAAATGGCTATTTCAGCGACAAGACCGCCTTTGTACATCTTTCTTTATTTATTTATTTTCTCCACGTATTTTGCAAATTGACTGGTGTGCAATAAAGAGTATTTGTATTTGTATTGTATTGTAGAAGTATATATCCTTTCGTAATTTTAATTTTTAACTGATTTAAGTTTTTAAGATCAAAGCGTTCAAACAAACAAACACTTCACCATTGTAATATTAGTGTAAATAGATAACATTATAAAAATATAAATTCTTAAAAAAATTATTACCTTTCTCCCCATCGTGGATGATGTTGTGACGAAGACAGAGGGAGCGGCACTGCGCCGGCGCGTCCGCCTCGCGCACTTATATCGATCACGACACACCGCGATCCATTCGACTTTTTCTAATGCCACCCCGTTATATCATCGACACTTTATCAGAACAGTTCACAAAACGAACACAATAAGAACTGCTGAATTTAAAAGAACATTATACAAATGAACAACAATTAAATTAAATTGTGTCGATAAATTTAAATGCTATAACTAACAGCACCGTTTACATTTCATATATGAAAGCTCGTCTGAAATTCTTGATACGAGATAAGCTCAAAAGGACGTAGTAATAATTAAAACCGCTCGATAAAATTATTGCTAATTATTAAATGTATAAATTCAATTTATAAAAAATTATACGTTATTAATATTTTTAATATTTAGTAATATTTCGTGAAATAAACAATGTTAGGTCTTATTTTTAAACCAGCTATTTATTTGTACTGTAAAAGATCAATGTTACAGTAAAGTCTTATATAACTATTAATTAACCTGTAGACTATTTAAAAATCTGTTTATGTAAACGGTATTTATTTTGCTAACAATAAATAACAGACACTTGCTCGATTGGCACGGAATGAGTGTTATATAATAAAGTTATTCAAATTCTCAAAATTAGTTAAGGTTTATCTAAAATGATGGAAATAAAAAAATATATTAAAATTGTTCCTCCATCTTTCAATTTTCGTAACCACAAGATAGTTTTACGGTGATCTGGTTAGCTTGCAATAAGGCAAAAAAAACAAATCAGTTATGCAAAACTTAAAATCTATCAAGAATTATTATTTAAACAGTAAATTAAGAGTTTGTACTTAAATAGTTTTAACCATTGCTTACATTTTATTATTTTTAATTTACATATAAAGACGTAAAGAGAGATCAGAAAAACAGAATCGTCGTTTAGGATAAAAAAAAAACAAAATGGTCGTTCAGGAAAAAAACTTGAGTTAATCTTGCCGCCATTTAATTGCTTTATAAATGGCAACTAACTGTGACATTTGATTTATATTTCGAAACAGCTGAAAATAGAATTTCTATGAGACGAAGCGCAATGTTCAGCTTGAGGTCAGGCCAGTAATCCTCCACTTTCGCTAAGTTGCGGGCACCCGTGACCGTGACCGAGTAAAGAAAGCCGGGAAAGTTAAGGATATTCCCTTACACTCACACACTTCTTCATTTAACCGGATAATGTTGCGGTTCGGACTCTTGTCTATCAAAACCACACGGTTTTCAATTTCAGCGGGTATTTCTTTAAGAAAGTAACAATTATCTTCAGTTTGATATGAGATTTTATATACCAGTGTCTCGTCCCCGTGCGTAGCCTGTACGTAATAGCTTACTTCTAATTTATTCGTCTCACTCGGGTTCAATTTCGGCACATTCCGGTTTTTATTATTATTTATACCTACATAATGCTTCAGTCCTGTTTGACAAGATGTAAAGTTTTAAAGTCTATATTTCTTAACAAACAGGCTATCGAAACACATTATAAACTCCAATTTTTTAAAATCGGTCTTGTACATGTATACCTGCGACGGCAGGTTTATTTCCAATGCAGTGTGTGGCTATCATCCGTCTTTTTCAGAATAAAATAATTTTCAGAATATAATAATTTGCCAGAAGTACATAAAATTATTATTTTATTAAAATCCCTATATAGTAATTATGGATAAGTGAAAATTTTGCTATAGATGTGCAACTATTTGCACCCCACCTGTTTATTATATAAATAAGCAAGCAGTTCAACTATAAAATTATAAAAAGCGTAAAGTAAGAACGCTTTAACGCCCTGCGGGTTTCTTCCGTGCGCAACACCTGCTCTATTGCGAATTGGCGGAAAATTAACATCAAAAACATTTCAAAACAAAACATTTTTCACGTTTATAATAATTATTACCCATAACTTACACTCTTTTGTCAAATTGCTTTTAATATTTATTTATTATTCTATTATACAGTGGAAAGAATAGTGCCTTTTAAGTCTTTGCATGTATCGGAAGAGAGAAGAGCGTGGCGTGTTAAATCTTCAATTTTCTAAATCCATAATAGGAAATGAGTCTTTTTCCCATCTATATTGTATAGTACAGTGCAATACAGAAGATATATAAATATACAAATATTGTACATAGTTTATTTAATAAACATATTACATGTCTTCCGTACTAACTATTTCTAACGCTATATTTTCCATTGTACCCAACTGTCGAAATATTGGTATTTGATATCTATCTTATTTTAGTTATTATTTAACCCGCCTTTATTCGCTACTACAGGTAAAACGTAATAACGCCTATCAGCCGTAGAAATAAAATTTAACGATTAAGGCATACACACAAATTTTTCAAATTTATATTTATAGTTTTAAATATATTTGTACAGTATAAGTATACCATTAAAACTAGTAGCCTGATCGCGCGCAAATATATTTGTTTTTAATAGGGGACTTAAACTTCGGAAAACTGTTATGGAATCTTAGTGTTGCAACTCTAATTAAATTTGTATCAAGAACTCATTACTTCTTAAAGAAATAGGGTACTAAAAATAATAATTATACAAAATAAATTTACATGGCAAAACTGCAAACCTAAATTTATAGGTACGTCGCGATCCTAGATTTCGCGTTTCTAACAACGATTGATGCCATGATTAATTTATGTTTAAATAATTTCCGAGTCATAATAAAAAAATATATAACATATATATCGTATAGGAACGCCTCAATCTAAAAATTGTCGGTCCTATAGGGAACAGTACTATTAAGTTAAATAGCCCGTTTATTCTTTTCTTTGCGAACAGTAGTTATTTTGTAAATAATGACTAAGTATCTCACATAATATGAAAGCTAACATACCGCACGCTTAGTATTAAAGTGGCCAAATTCAAAAATTTACATTTTTTACGCAAAAAACCATTTACGTTGATAGACCAGTTAGTTATATTTTTCAAACTCATAGATTATGAACCACAGGTTTTTATGAAACTGCCCGTCCCGGCTCGCTCGGGCGAACAAAGTTCTTGAAATCTCTTTAACTTTCATTCATGTTTTTTGCTGTATTATTTTTATATTTTTGTAAGGATGCCTGATTTTTTCTAGCATTAAATATAACCTATGTTACTCAGCGTGAATGTAGCTATTCAATGGTGAAAGAAATATTGTTAGTAGTTTTAGAGTTTATTCAATAAAAACATTCAAAAATACAAATCTTTCCTCTTTATAATATTAGTATAGATTAATACTAACGTAGCTAATTTGTATTACACAGATTTTGAATTCGGACACTTAATACTAAGCGTGCGATATAATAAAATGCCATTCAAATACCGGCTAAAATATACTAAATACAATTTTATAAGTATTGTTGATTTACTTTAAAATTAATGTTTATAATAATTTCCCTTTGTTCTATAATCATTCATTAGATCTTTATTATATATTTGCGCTCAATCGGCGTAAGGTTTATGGGCTGTCAAGTGCCTGTATAGTCTGTGACATTTGTGACAATGTTACTCTGTGACATTACTATTGGGATCCGGTTTCCAGCCCTCGCTCTCTGGTGACTCCGATGCGCGCACAATATAAACAACAACAGTTCCTGAAAGTCATCGTGTTTACCAACAACAAAACACCCTTCATATTTTATCTTTCATTTTTTCGATACATATTTTACATATTAATACACGTTTTCGTATCTTTTATATCACAGATATTTCGAATTATCTCTGATTATATGGTAAACCCGTTACTTTGACGGCACAGAATACTTAGTTTGAATAGACAATTTTTTGAGAAATGATGGCTTCTCTATACAAACTTTTATTGCCTGTCAATTTAATTTTAATGACAAGTTTAGTTTATGTCGTTCTTCAATGATCAATCTCTATGTATTCCAATATTTCACGATACGATACAAGACATCCCTATTAGATGCTACGACACCTACCATAGGATCGTAGTATTCGCTACTAAGACTAACACGTAAAATCAGGAGACACGGCTAAATTAGTTAATAAACAGGTCATTAACAAAAGCTCCAAGTTGTACAATATTTGATATTTAATAAAAAAGGGACACCAATATGAAAATCTTTTATTATTCTTTAATTTTATTATTATTCCTATATTTAAAAACTTAAACATTCATCTTACCTTATTTTCAACATACATGGAGTTCAACCCGCGTGCTGCATAAACACATGTGTTATACAATATCTATTTTTACAATTACATCATTATTAAGAACGTATATGTTTCTTTTTTTTTGCGCCTTGAGATTCTTAAATTTACATATTTCACAAATAATTATAACATGAAAAGGCAAAAAAAATTAAATAAACTATCAAGTTATGGGTATGCACAAAATTATTTATTTAATAGTTAAATAGCCAGGAGTTCAAAATGTGAACAAAAAAAATAAGATTGAAGAAAGAAAAGCGAACTACTCACCTCAGACACTTCTGTTTTAAATTAATTATATTGACAATCTTACAATTAATTTTAAAATAACATAACAAACAGACAAAAGGTTTTAAATTATCTTAATAGTAAACTTAAAACAAACTTAATTAAATTACTAAAATTTAGACAAGAGCTCAAAATGCAAATTTTCAAAATTATAAAAAACCAAATAAAACTTATTTTACTCATTTAAAAATACCTAATAAAGAATACAGGTATGTTATCACTTTTTTATTATTTAAGTATATAAATTTATGTATTTAAATTTTATGTTGTATTATTTTGTGAAAAACGCTGACATCTTTGAGCCAGGTTAAACCTAGTTTAGAGGTCAGAGTTTTACATTTACTTATTGTTTACATTTAGACTGAAATAAATTCTTTAAAAAATTCTTAATAGAGTAAAATGTATGCCCGTGACTGAAAGTATTTCTGTCCATACATCGCTTTACGCGAATTCGATCGTTACGCGATTTTAGCTTCTCGAATATTTTTCAACGTATAATAATAATATTTTTTATATAACAATTGTTTTTTTCTTGTATAATATTATATTCTTTAGATTGTATTTAGACATAACTTATTTGTATTTATCTGATGTAAAATTTTGCCCCAAATTGGTTAAAACTTAGGTACCAACCAATAGTACACCAGATTATATATTAGTAAATGTTATAACAATTTAAAATATAGCAACCTAAAAATTATGATAATTATTCTATTGTAGTATCTGACTAGTATGTCTTAATTAAAAAAATAAGCGATTAAATTCAAGAAAGCAGTTTGGACGTACAAAACAAAGTTTTCTTTTTCTAATAAATTAATTGTGCTCTAGATTCATAATTCATTGTTTATTTTATTATGATGTAGAAAAAGACTCAAAGATTATCCAAATATTGATATACAGTTGATCATCCATCGGTCATCCATTTAACATTTTGCAAGGCAGTATCAAATTATCGAATTTGTTAGAATATAAAGTACCGTAGTACCAACAAGTTAGAAAAGTTCCTATATAGTTTGTTTGCAAGAATATCGTAGTAACTCAAAATTCTAACAAATAGAACTAAGTATGTCAAAAGACCGTAAATCTTTGATGTTTTATCATGAAAAGAGTTGTGATGATGAATTTTCTTTAAATCAATAAAGTTATAACATCAAGGGATTGTTTAAATTTCGCAGATCCTTATCATGTTTCTATAAAAGCACCTATGTTTGTTATAATCTTCATTTATACGTAATTTAATTATGTCAACATACACTATCTGTTAAAATGAAAAATGTCAGTATTGATATGATTATTATATAAGTGAAATAATAACATTTGTTATTAAAATGACATTTGCACCAAATGGTGTAAGCTAAGACATATATAAAAAAAATGATATAAAAAATTTGCAATGTATAAGAATCTGTATGCAAAAGTTTACTTCTCAGTTATACCAACCATATCAACTAGGATGTCACAATGTTGCAAAAATTTAGCATCTCTTTAAATTAGGATGAACACTAAATATAAAATAGAAACATTAAAATATTATGTATTAAGAAAATCATTCACATATTAACAACCATTTTTCCTCTCGACTCTCACAACACTATCATAAATATTGCTATGTAGATCTTATACATTGTAGAGTATTCCTACTTTACTTCATGTCACTCGAAATACCAGAAAAGACACACATCATTAATATAATCATAATATCAAACACCTAATCTATTAAAGACATTCCTTGTTATTGAAAAATTATTTTGACTTTTATCTTTCATGCCGAGGCGAGCTTTCACACTGTTATTTGTTTCAGGCATAGACAATCGCCTCTCTGGCTTATTGAAGACTGGTGTGAACTTCGGCTTAGGTGGAACTACAATTTTCTTGCTCACTTCAATTTCTTTATACTCTACATGATTGGAGAACTTCACTGACTTGGTTTTAGCGAGGGCTAATTTTTCTTTTACACTAACTGGAGCCTCATCTGCCCTCATGGTACCAACAGCTATCTTCCTTACATTGTTCACGGATGTGGTGACTGTGAAAACCTTCTTAGTAGGTGGAGGAGGACTTTTCAATATACCTTCATATTTTAGAGCATCTTTTTCTATAGGAACAACTTGATCTTTCTCCAAGTCCTTGTTGCCAAGACGTGAGAATACTTGTTTGTTGATCACTTTTTGTGGGACGGTTTTTACTATGTGTGTGTGTGGTTCTGAGTTGCCAAGTCGTGAGAATACAGTTTTGCTTGGTGGAACTGTAACATAAATAAGGAAGTTTTTATTACTTAGGAATTTAGCCTGTAAGAATCATGTTCATTACAAGTATATTACAGCTAACCTGTGTAAGTATAAATGATTAAATAATTTACTGAATAATAGTATGTCAATTACGTCCTGTTAGACCTGTTAAATAAATTAAACTTACAGTAATATATATTGTACTAACCTTCTTTTTCTTTATTAGTCATCTGCGGTGGTGTACCGAACCGAATAAGACGTGCCTTTTTTATATTCATATCATCAGACGACCTACAAAATTAAAAAAAAAAATTTAAATGAAATTATTACTTCTGATAAATGAAAATTACAGTATTATAATATAATCATACATTTCATTTGATTTTCTTTTCTGTTGTGGAGCTCTCACTGGTGAAGTTTCAGGAACCTGTGGATTTCTAGTGTAGTGCTCCAACATACGGCTTGCAGCTATAAAATAATTAAAATCTCCACAATAACAACATCGCTAAGAGGCACAAACTTATAAACGAAAAAAACCCAAGTCCCAAACACCATTTAACTTTATAAAAATTTGTCCATAGTTATAAAAAGATAAATACATAATTAGGGTAATAATGGATTATAACTGATTTAAGCCTATCATTTTGTTAATTATACTTATTTATACCATTCATTAAAAGTGTAGCATTTTAATAATAAACACCATGACTAATAAATCAATTAATGGAACCATGTGTGGATACTAGTATTGATCAAAAATACCAAACACAGTATACTTATTACAAAAAAGTGGTTAAACTTACGAGAAGAGGGTTGTGTCACTGTTGACCGGCCAGTCACAGCAGCCACAGGAACTTTATTACTAACAGCTGTTGTACTCAATACTCTGTCTCTCGCTGTGCTCTCATGCACTTGTTTAGCATGCCTGTAATAAATATAATTTTAATTATTTACAGTACATAAAAATTTCAAATATAGTATTATAAGGGCTTATGCCTATGTTTTAACAACCACTTTTTTTGGACTTAAGTCAAATTAACTGCTTTTATTTCATCAACTGTAGAAAAAGACAAGTTGAAAATATCTAAAAAAAAAGACTAAAACTTTATAGTCTAATAAGGAATATAAATATTATGATCTTTTATATTTATATGCATTGTTATTAACACACTAACGCACCGTAAAATAGCAATAATATCTCCCATTCTAGCTATACCCATGTCTCTGAGATATTCCTTGTTAAGGTCCAAGAGCATATCGTTCTGAATTCTGTTCTCTGTGAACGTAAGAGCATATGTAGCAGCCACCTCTGACGGTATACCAGCCGCCGTGAAGAAATTAACCCACAAACCTGGAAGTTGTCAAACTTATTAAAACCGAAATAAATAAATAATAAGAATATAACATTCGACACATGAACAAAGTAGGTTAACTAGAATAGTTCTATATTATAATAAAAATATTAGTTTTATGAACACAGTTTCATTACGAATCATCCCACAAAATATTTAAGTCAAGGCTAAAAATATTTGTAGGCGGAATGGCATTTTACATTATGAAAACAATCAGATTTACATATTTTCTTACCAGTTAGGTTGGGATCCATTTTATTTGATCCAGCACTCATGTTTACAAATAAATATCAAATTACACGGCTTAATATTTAGACTATTTTACTGCGATCCCGAACTAAAATTAAAATATTATCTTTCTTAAATACACACCACAGACAATAAATATATGAAATTGATACGTAGATTATATTAAGGATACCAAGTAATATTTAAAAATAATTTGCACAAATGCTTTAAAAAAATGTTTATTTACTGAATAAACATTTTTATTATATAAACTAAAACTACAAATCAGACCTAAGATGAAAAATATTTAAATAATGCTATTTTCCAATATTTAAATAATGTTATTTAGCTGATTAAATTATTTTAGTCTAGGCACATTTCACTTTGACTGTCATAGAAAAAATGTGACAGTTCGTGTATCATCTCAAAAACTTTTGAGTGAAAATTGATACAATATTTAAAAACTGCTTTTGTAGTTATTTATTATAATAAGGTAAAGTTCCTGTTGTTATGTTGAAAACTATCACGGTCAGCTGTTTTAAAAGCTTTTCACCATTGTTTTTCCCTTTAAAAGGTGAATATTATAGTAAGAATAGAACACACAATTGTATTATTTGAGATATAACCTTTTAAATAAAAATAGCCGGCAATTATATTCGTCTTGTTTTGACGATAATTTTGTAATTAAATTACATTTTGTACTTGCGCAGCCTCAAACTTCGTAAGAATTATGTCATCGACGTCAAGTATACCTATTGTGGACATCGATCCCACTGGCGTATTTAAATACATATTATTGAATGTATATGACAAAGATAAAAATGCATCAGAGCCTCAGATGGTACTAGTGCGGGGCTACAAAAGATGCAACTACCACTCTGATATCTATGATGAAGTAAGTAGCACATCTGTCAACTAAAATATAGTATAGTACAATCCTTTCTGTTACTAACAATACTAGTATTCCTCTTGGCACTCTCATTGGTCATTAATTTACGAGAATACAGGCTTTACGAAAAGAATTTTGAAAATCAGGCTAGTTCTTACCAAAATGAGTATATGTGTTTACAGTTACATATTATGATTTTTTAGGTCCAAGCAAAACTTACTCCGCTCGACTGTGAACCTTTAGGTGGTGGTAGAATATCCCATGACCCTGAGAACAAGAAAATTCATATTTATGGTTATTCTCAGGGCTATGGAAAAGCAGACCACGAAGTAACAGCTAAACTAGTCAAAGAAGCGTTCCCCGGTTACACAATAACTATTAGTGATGAAGGGTATTAAGAAAATAAGACCTTAAAATAAAATGCAGTTTTTTTACTCTATGTACCCTCTAAAACAAGAAGTATTTTTATTTTAAAAAATATTTCCTTTTTTAAATTGTATTTTTCTTTTCCAGAGATCCAACATGTACTTGTGAATACTAATTACTCTTGAGTATACCTTTATTTAAATATATTTATAAAATATTTGTATGCCTTTAAAAATATCCATTTACAAAATGTTTGTAATACCTCAAACTTTTTGTAGATTAAAAAAATTTACTGTATAAATTGTTAGTAATAAAACTAGGTATTTTAACCAACAAATAGCACTCAATAAATTTTAATTTATAGTAATTAAAATAAATAGTCCCATTTTTTATATTTTTTAGTGTTTGCTTGAATAGTTTTTTTTTATTTCACATAATAGCCATACCTGACTTGTATTTTCCTTTAGGGCAGCTTTTTATCTCGAAAAAAGGTAAACATTAAAATATCAATAGTTAACTTAGTTTTGAAATAAAACTATTTTAAACGGATTTAAATCGCGTATATAAATTATTTTTATCATCCCGACGTCTCGAGCACTTTGCAGTGTTCGTGGTCACGGGTAGACTAACTAAGTTTTGTTGCGAAAAGCACAACTCGCGCGTCTTAAGCATTTCTTCAAGAATTTGTATATTCAGAAGGCGATTTTGCAAGTTGGACAATTATTATTTTTGAGGTACATGCATTTGAAGTAGATATGAATATAAGTAAAAATAAATTATATTATTTTTCATTAAATAGCATTGCCATTGTACAACTTATAAGTTTTTAACGTTAAATATTTGACGTTCGTTGCATCTGTGACGAAATTGTATGACGTCACGCATATCTGTATTTAATATTATAAAGTTTGTTTGTTGGAACACGCTAATCTCAGGAACTACTAGTTAGAAATAAAACATTCTTGTGTTAGATAGTTTATTTATTGAGGAAGGCTATAGGCTGTATTACATCACGTTACGACTCTGGGAGCGAAGCAGTAACCATAAACTGCCGAGTAAAACTGGGGACAGCTAGTGAAAAATATAAAGACAACTTCATATTGTGGTATAACAAATCGATATACTAAAAAGTATATATTTTTTAACATTCATTTAGATATCACAAAGTACAAAAGTGTACTTTTAAACAGTTTCATGAGATTATTTATACTATTTGCAGTATTAACCAACGCAAGCATTGAAATGAATTATGTTCTTAATCATGGATCTCAAACTTTAATCAATTTGGACCACTTCTAATAAATAAATTAAGCAATAACCACTTTACATGGGATTACGAAGTTTTTTCTCAATTTAAAATCCAAATTTATACTTTTCTAAAAAAAGGGTTATAAAAAATAAAACAATAATATTTTCTCCCATCGTAAACTAGCCATTATAGAGCTCAGTTTTTTTTAGTCCGTCACAAGTTCCCATCCGTTAGGTTACACTTGCTCGCCGGCCTCGATGATTTATGTGATTTTGACATATTTTTGTCATAAACTGCCTTGATCAGGTTGTAATCTCTATTTGTTTTTAATGTATGTTAAATTAAAAACTTATCGAATTAGTGAATTTTTTTGTAGCAGTCAAATTGCAGCAGTATTTATTAATAAGTAATTGTTAAGACGTAAGTCATTTACATCAATCCAGTAAAAACCAAGGTAATATTCCACAAACATACGATTCTTAAAAGATTTTCTATATAGAAAACATTTTAATTACAAAGATAAATACTGTAATTTCATATATAAATCATGACCGGTGGCTTTAATATTTTGTTTTGTAGCAATCAAAGTGCTATGGCAAATTTTACAACAGATGGAAAAATATGCATCGATCGCGAACTGGAAGTAACAAACAGCGATGATCAATATGACGATTTAATTACTCGCTTCAATATTCTAGAAACGTGTAAATGGATTACAGACAACAATTATTCTAAGGTATAGGACAAAGTGAAAAATTTTTGACTGACTTTATTTCTAAGTAATTTTCTTATAATATGAGTGTCAAATATTCTTTAAATTATTTCCATTCATTTATTTCAAAATATATTTGTTACTTAGGTGTGTCTACAATTCCCAGATGATCTTCTCAGTGTAAGTGCCACTATTTATCATGAAATCAAAAAGAGAACGAATGCTGATTTATACATTCTCGGTGATACTTCTTATGCAAGGTTGGTGTTATATTATTAATGACATTCATTTACACTTGAGGTATTTTTATTATATTTTTTTAAGTCACATAAAGTTAAGTAATAACTCCCATTCATGGACATTTGCTGCATTAGAACAACCACAAATGTATTTCAAAAGCCATCAGAAACAGGAAGTAAGGAAATGAGTAGGGAGGGAGATAGACTTATTAAGGAATTATTATAGGATATAAAATTTTTCCTTTATAACATTTATAGTTAAAAAAGTATTAGTAACTTGTTATAATTAAATAATAATTACTTTTATTTTAGTTGCTGTGTTGACTCAGTAGCAGCGATGCATGTTAAAGGTGAAGCAGTAATACATTATGGACATTCTTGCTTTACCAAGACTAATATCCCGGTGTACACAGTACTGCCTAAGATGGAACTTGACATGGAGATCGTAAAGAAACTGATGATAGCAAACTTTAAACCAGATGAACAAGCCAAATTATGCCTGTTTTATGATGCTGAGTATGAACATTCCAAAGGTATATTTGCATAAACAAAAATTTAAAATTTTCAGTCATAAATATTTATAATCTCCATAAAAATAATACAGATGATAATAAATATCAAATATTAGAAGTATTGTACTATAATATATTTTTTATTTTAAATTCAGATAAAATTGTTACATTCTGGTTTCAAAATTACCCTCAAAGTTATGTAGCATTTATACAAATGGAAGAATCTGATAACAGGGTTTTGGGAAGAGTAATAAAAAATGTGAAAGACGGAGCTGTGTCAGTGGAGGCTCTTAAACCATTGACATGCATCCACATTGGCTCAAGAGGACAGACATTATTCAACTTTACTGTCTCAATCCCAGGTATATTTATTTTTACATTTCAACATCTAAAATTGAGGCTCTGAACTTAAAATAATTAGTTGTTTTTAATTTTCAAATCATGTTATTAATTGCAAGTTACAAAGTATTTATTATCTTAAATCAACAATTCAAATAACCATAAATATTCAAAACAGTATCAATTTTTTTTTTTTTTTTTAAATTTAGAAATTAGTATGTCACTTTTTAGGTACACTATTGTTTCAAAAATGTATTATTTGTCTTTGTTTTGGAAATTTTCATTTTAATTTTTTTTTACAGCATCCAAGTGGTACTTACTAGATCCTAAAAACAATAAAGTTGATGTTTTGGAAGAGACTGTGTGGTTTAAAAGAAGGCGATATTTAGTGGAAAAATGCAAAGATGCTAATGTCATTGGTATCTTGGTGTGCAAGCTTGCTGGAGACCAAACTAAAGACATTATAAGTAGGATGAAGCAGCTATGCAGGGTCAATGGAAAGAAAAGCTATATCATCTCTGTCGGAAAGCCAAATGTTGCCAAACTGGCTAATTTTCCAGAAGTAATAATTATCTCTTTTATTTATTTTTTATTCTATAATTGTATTAAATTAATGTTGTAGATTTCGCTTTAAAATAATATGCCCTTTTAGAATAATTTTTACATGGTATCTCCTTATTAAAATTTACATTTCTCATTTTATATTATAAAAAAATTATTATAATTTTATAATGTGTAATCACTATAATATAATTTATATAAATAAAATAGTATTTGATTGTATCAAAATTTTGCAGATAATCTTTATCAAGAAATCACATACATGTTTAGTATTTTTCCAGATAGAACTGTTTTTGATCAGATGTGAGATATATACAATAGACAAATAAACTAACATTTGGTATAATCATCTTTTCTGTGTATTTAAAAAAGCACAGTGACAATCAGATATTTATCAACTTCTAATCACCTTATAATAAATTATAATCCTAGTTGTGCAATATGAAATGATTATACTAATTTTTATTTCAGATTGATGTATATGTAATGATAGCCTGTCCTGAAAATGACTTGTACAATAACAGGGAATTTTACAAACCCATCGTATACCCATTTGAACTAGAAGTAGCATTGAATTCAAACAGAGAACCATATTACAACTACCATGTGACAGATTATGATGAGCTTCTACCAGGAAAGAGACACTACTGCGACATTAGTCATGTGAAAGAAACTACTGATGTCAGCCTCATAACTGGAAACATAAGAGAAACAAAAATACAAGGCAGTGAAGGAGGCAGCATGGATTTAGTGGAAAAACAAAATTGGGCATTAGAAAATATAGGGCAAAATCTGCAAGAAAGGTCATGGAAAGGTCTAGAACAAAAGTTAGGTGAGACGGAAGTGAAACCGGTTGAAGAGGGTTGTAAAGGAATACCGTTGCAGTACAGCAATGAGCCAAATAAATAAAACAATATATCAAATATTTACAATATGTTATGTAATTTTTAATTTAAAAACTAGTTATGTAATAAATTAGTTACACATGCAATTGTTTTTTATTGCAATGTATTTTGCATTTTTGGCAATCAACTTAAGGTATGTACTCACTAGCAAACTGTAATTATTTTATACTACTGTCTCCAAAAATTATATACTGCATAGTCCACAAGTCTGTAGTAGAATGATCAAGTATATTATTATTATTATACAATACTGTTACAATTATGATTCACTAGTGCATACATGCCTTTATAATCAAACAAGTTGATTTCCACTGTAGGCCGAGTTTGCCAGAAATATGCCTTTAATTCTTCACTATACTAATTAAATTTTTTGATTGAGAGGATTCTGTGGAGACTTCAGCCACTCTTTCCTCAACATCTGCTTGAGCTGAGATAGCCTGAGGGAAGGATTCTCAGCTTTCAATCTTGGTAAATTAATTTCTTCAAATGCTGTGTAAGCTGCCTTTAACCTTTTCTCTGGGTGTTTATCAACATCAGACTTATCACTGGAATAATAAAATATAGACCTTAAATAAAAAAATATAATGAAAGTTGCCTAATTGCTAGTTTGAATTGATAGTTTGAAATAATATTTACAAGGGGTAATAAAAGTGATATTCTTAACTTAAAAGGCTTTAAAGGGCTTGAACCCAGGGCCATAAAACAAGTGAAATAAAAAAAAACTTAATTTTAATGTTATATACTTTAAGTGTACTGACTTGAGTATAGAGATAGCCTCTTCCACAGACTGAGCAACTTCCCCATCAATTTGTAGCCTGTTGAGATTCTCCACAAGAGGAGGTTCTTCCACCACCACTTTCGTTGGCTGAAAAGTTTTAAATAAATTTGTTTTATACCTAACAATTACAATTTTTTTTTAAATTAATTGTTATAATTCTGTATAATTAAAACATTTGGATTATATAAAATAAAACACTATCTTTTGGTTTTTAATATATTTTTATAAATGGTAATGTTTCATATTTATGAATACATTTGAAAAAAAAATCTTTTGAGATACGTAGATAACTATGAGTAATGCTATACTTACAACAGGCTTTTCTGGTTCTTGTTTGATGGTCTTCTCCTTCATGTGCATGATTTGTGCCCGGGTGATCTTTGGTGGAGGGGGAGTGGCCACTTTACCCTTTATTGACTCCATTTCCTTTTCAAGAAGAGCTTTCGCCTCAGCTTTCTTTTGAAGTTGCTCTTGACGCTTTTTTTCTTGATCTTCCTGTATTTATATATGGTTTATTAAAAACATAAAAACAAAATTTAAAAAAATGCATTAAATAACATACTTTTTTCTGTTGTTTTTTCTTCAACTTCTCATCGTTATCCTCCCACTCGGCGTCTTCAACCATTTTCTTAATTTTTTGCTCTTTTTCTTGCTTGGTATTTTCTTTTCGTTGTCTAGCCGCTACGGCTTTACTGTTCTCGCCTGCGAATTTCTTAGGCATTTTGATCTGAAATATATTAAAATTGTTGCTAAAATGCAGATCATTCCTTTCCTTAATCAGTATCGGTTAACCTAAGATGTAGTAAACAAATAAGAAAAAAATTATAAGTACATATTCCATTATTTAAAAAAAATACATAAGATCGGTAGCAATATTTTTGCTTACTTGTAAATAATAGAATGGAGAAAAATGTAATTTTCTTAATAAGAATTAAAAATTTTAGTTCTTTCAGCAATAGTCAAAGTGATTATTCAGATCGTTCTAAAAATTGACAAAACTCACTGTGACAGTGTTACTTGAAACTTGTCAACTTTTAATAAAAGCGTTTTAGCTTTTTCCTTTCGGTTTAAAAAAATACTTAAAATATTTATTGTCTTGAAAGCTTATAGTGTTGACCATAAATGAAATTAAATATACATTTTTAACATTGTTAATTCCTAAAAACATTTGACTGGAAATTAAAATATACACAAGTAAAAGGGTTTTAAGCTTGTTTTAAGTGATGCTTCTGACGTGACATTGACACATCTCAGCATTGTCATACTTCGTATCTGTTTTGATTATTGAAGATTTGTATGTGAAGATTTATTTAAATGAAACAAATAGTTGTGTGAAGTACATGTGTATCTGTAATATATTTCTAAATAATGGCATTAGTAGCTTATGACAATAGCGATTCCAGCGAGTATGAAGACGACGAAAATGAAAGTAATGCCATAGAAGTAAAAAGGGAAGCTGGTAAAATACCCAAATCACATTTCTAAATTCAGACTGCCCCATTTAATTCCAAAGCCATTTAAATTTAAAAGTATCATAAATATTTCCTTTCCGCAGATATCCCTGTTGAGAATCCAGTCACACAGAATGGTCAACAAGAATCAGATGAAAGCCAGAGCCTCTTTACCCAACTCCCACAGCCATCTACTAAAAAAAAGGTCGTCTTAGAGGAGGATGATGAATTCCTTCATAAAAAAGAATCAACGGCAGATTTAAAACCGAAATCTCGAATTACAATACCTTCACTAAGTGATGTTTGTAGTTTATATTTAATATTTAATTGTAATGTTAAGTACATTATACAATAAATAACTTATATCTTTTTATATTTCAGTTTAAAGATGTGGATGTTACAGTACCAAGTTCAAAAGCGAGAGTACCCAATGGAGTGAGTAGTATAACCTTTGGATTGTAATTCATAATTTCAATATTTAATTATTTTTGGCTTGTTTTATTGTTTTAAATTTAATTACTAAAAAAAAGTATTTACATACATATATTATTTTGATTATCTCACATAATTGATTTTATATTATTTTAGACAAAATCTGGGCTCCTCAGTATACTGCCACAACCTAAAAATGCAATCACAACTACAAGATCCTTAATTCCTAATGTGGTAGCAAAGAAACCACAAACTACAATGAAAAAACCATTCATACCCTCACCAAAAATAACAAAGACAAACAACATTAAAACTGAGTACTCAGATGATAGTGACAATGACGAAGTTGAAAATGATTTCTTCTCAATAAACAAACCAGTAGATTTACCTGTAGATGATTTACCATTAGAAGTGGAGGAAAAAGTTGAAACTGTCAAGCAGCCGAGAAGTATAGAATCCTATTTCAAGAAGGATCCTGTTGAACTACAGCCAGATATGGAAACTAATGATAATATTGAGTATTATGGTGATGCACAAAGTTCACAAAGCACAGATAATATACCTGTCAGTTCAAGTAATGAGGTTCTACTTGACGATGAAGCTGTAAGTATATTAGTCCTGAAGTTAAAATAAAGCCATTTTTGATATATTTTTGTCATTATTTATCATTGTAATAAATTTTCTCATTTTTCTCTCTATTTTTTGAAGATGATTATTATTACTTCTATTTGTACTATTATGTTTCTAAAATGATTAATTAAATTTATTATAAAAATTGTGAAAACTTGAATTACTTTGTACTAAAATACAAAATCAATATAATATAATTTAACCATACAAATAAGCTTACATAACATCGTTTCATAGATTCTTAAATTATGTGGCACACGCGGTAAACGTAAGAGAGAAGAAATACAGATATTAGACATAAATCAACAAGAAGTCTTGACTGAGGCACGTGAGATGCTACTAAAGGGACTCATGGATGACACCAGCAAACGACAATCGGCTAGCAAGAAACGAGGTCATGAGCCTACGAGTCAACAGCGCAGGAAACATCAAATAACATATTTAGCTCACCAGGTATACATTACCATTATTGTAATTAATATGTTCATAAATATATGTGAAAATAATTTTATTAACAGAAAACAATTGTCATCAAACTACAAATCAGATTTTATTTAATTGCATTTATATTATATAACTTTAGACATGGTATAGGTTCATGGATTTGGCATTCAGAATGCTGACCACTTTAGACAACATTGCCTAGCAGCCCGCTAACAATTAAGTATTTCAAAGGAGAATATCTTTGGCACAACAAATTGATTGTTTGGATCGTCAAAGTTGGAAATGAGTACAATAACTATGGATAACTATATGAAAAGTATGGATACTTTATGGTTATAGTATTTATTAAATGCTATTTATAGTATTTATATATAGTTATAGTATTTATTAAATACTAAAACCATAAAGTATCCATAGTTTCATTTTTCTTTTGAGGTTAATGTTTATTTAAGAATGCTTTTACATTTTAATTAATAATTGCAGGCAAAAGCTAATGAAGCAGAATTACAGAACCAATGGGCCAACAATAGAATGACGAAGAGACAAACACAATCAAAATATGGATTTTAGTATTGTAATTTAACTGTATATATAATTAAATAGTTTATAAATAAATAAACAATCTTTTGAATATTATTTTTATTTTATACTATGGAACTAATTATAGATATATTTTAACAAATTATAGTCTTCTTGCTTTTCTTGGCCGTGGTGGGTTCCATGACACTCTAGTGTTGTCGGTTACTGAGACTATTTGTAAGCCACCCATTTGCAATCCTTTTACTGCTGACTGAAAATATAAGTTCAATATTCTTTATTCAATATATACTATAAGAACGTAAGAACAATTCCATTTTTATGCCGTAGCAAAACATAGCTTTACATGTATGAGCATACAATAAATAATTATGAATAGCTTAACATATTAATTATATTACATACCAATCTCCCTGGTCCTAGTCCTCTCACTCTAACTCTTATTGTTTTCATTCCACGATCAACAGCTTTCTAAAAATACATTTTCATTTATTTAGGAGTAGTCATAATTTGTGAAGCAAACAACAATTTTACTAATTATTACTAAAGCACTGTTGTGATACTCACTGTTGCTAAATTGATAGCAGTAGTTTGAGCAGCAATATTAGTTCCTTTCTTAGTGTTTTTAAATCCCTCTATACCACAGGACCTGATCATTTTAACTCTGCCTTCAGCGTCTGTCATGGTGAAAATAGTATTGTTATGACTCACTCTTATGTTGCATATTGCCAGATCCTTATACGGGACACCATCAAATAAAAGATTATCTGATTCAGCGGTAGGAAATAATCCTTGTTTCCTAAAAATTTGCAAAAATCATTTATTATTGTCATTTAGAATTACATTTGCCTATTAGCTATTGCCTTTAACGGAAAACAATGATCAAGTATGGTTAAACAAACTATTTTAAACTGTTTATCGTACGATTTTAATGCTGAATCCAGGTCTACAATCTTTTCTCCTTGAACACCTTCATCATCAGCGGGTATCCTCTTATGATCAAATTTTTCAGTGGCTACTGACGTAGAGGTTTGAAAGGTGCGAATAACATTGTTTATAGACACTCGTAAGCTGTTTCTTACTGCGTTGAGCATTTTGTACTCAGAAGTTTAGCAGCAAAAATACATTCATCAATACTTTTAAAAATATAACCTTAAATAATAATTTAGTACAGAAATGTCCATGTCAAAGTCAAAGTCACTTTTTTATAGTCTTGTTTTACGGCCCTAGATTCAAGTATTTTTGAGCCTTTGTTTTATGCTGAGTCTTCACGATAGTAATTTTGGTCGATGATTTAAGCGAAGCAACATAGTGTTAAGTTGCTGTTAATAGTCTGAATTTAATGAAAATTTAAGAAAATATTTAAATTATGTGATCAATAAATATTTGAATGTAAGTAAATTCTTTCAGCCGTAAATACTTGTACAATTATTTAAAAAAAATCTTCATATATACATTTTATGACAATATAGGATGGATATAATAAATAATAAAACAACATCAAATGGAATATAATTTAATAACTTAATAAATCAGATATACACATAGCTACCTTTATGTTTTCATTGGTTTATATTTCTTATATGCAGATTTGCAATACAACACCGCTTCTGAGAAGTTACGAAGTGGAGAAGGGATACCCAGAGATATAAGTTTCAGGTGTCCAGCCTCACCCAAGTAATTTACTTTTACAAGTTCTACAGTCGCCCATTGCATAGTATACTTTGTCCGAACGCCAGAAGCTTCGACAGTCATTATATAGTTAACCATCGGTGAGAATAATGTAGTAGACACTAACTTATTAAATAAGCCTTGTTCTAACATCTCTTCAATTAGATCATCTTCGATTTTTACTTTTAGGATTATTTCCTGAAACAAGCGAGTACGTTTTAAATCGAAATTAATTTAACAACAAAAGAAGGAAATAACAATATTGACATTTCTGAACAAATAGAAGTATTAAAATAAGTCCATTTTTATTTTCACGTTTTGTTAAAGTTTAGTAAATTAAAAAAAAAATTATCAACATTTTTGTTTCTATCGCTGATCCACTTTTATAATGCTCTTTCGAATCTTTTGGTTAAAATACGATTTTCATAAACAAAGAAAATGTTTAAATATTGTTTCTATATCTCGTGACACACATACAGCTTATTAGGAATATATAAAACATTTACTTTGTGCTCCAAGGCTAAATTGCGCAGCAGTTCTTCAGAAGATTCGCATTTACTGAGTAGTAGCACCCAAATCATATTTATCACTGAATTACTTCCCACATTCTTAGCCAACCACTTGATTTCCTGAGGAAATACATCATGTAAAATTATAATATAGTTTATGAATAATCAACTGAAAATATATACAAAAAATAAAAATAAATACATTTATAGTGTTTGTAACATCATGATTGCTTTTTACACACATAAAAGAATTGATTTGGAAAACTAGCGGCAACACATATTAAAAAAACTGCCACTGTATAGTTTATAATATTGTAACACACATCGATAGTTTGTGTATCTTCTCTAACGAAGTGTGCAATATTCGGGGAGGGCAAGACCACACTTTGCCCTCCTGAGACGAGCTCCGCCAGCCAGAGCGGGCAGCGGATGCGCATGCGCAAGCGATCCCGAGGCCTCTCCATTTCCGTGCTGAGGAAGGCCATCGCAGGGGTTTTAGTGGGTATAAATCGCCACATAACCCGATCTCTCCCCCAAGAATCGGGTATCTTTTCGAAGATTTCTCCTGCGTAAATAAAAAAAAGTGTACAACATTAGTTTTAATTATTGAATTAATATCTCACCTCGTCCACGAGCACGGGTTGTGTAAGCAATAGTTTAATGAGCACCAAGCCTTCCTTCTCGTCCGAGCTCTGAGTCAGCAGCTTGTGCAAGTAGGCGCACTGCAGGCTGCGACCGTCGCTATCAAACAACATGTATTTATTTTTATATGATATAATAGTATATTATTATATAAAATTCTGCGAGTAAAATTTACAAGTGTAACTTTGGCCTTATAAATCTTTAATATTAATAATAATAAACGCATCACACTCAACGGCCCCCATTAAGATCTCATGACCTTGTGTCGGGGGTCCGGAAACACACACAACACTAAAACAAACACCCAATAGAGACGTCTGTATTGGCCATATGGATGTTTGTCGTGGTCTGGGTGTCTGTGTTAGTGTTGTGTGTGTTTCCGGACTCCCGACACAAGGCCATGAGATCTTAATGGGAGCCGTTGAGTGTGATGCGTTTATATAAAAAAAGAGACGTTTGCCGCGAGCGTGTCTATCAAAATAGTAGTGTAAAGCATCTTTTATTAATCGTAATGAACGCCCAAGCATACCTGTGCGTAATAGGCCAGCAGGCGAGTATATCCACTAGCGCTTTCTTGCGCTGCCAGCTGTCGCACAGATCCACGAATCTGTTGTATGTTTCCAATCGACCTTCCGGTGTCAATAAAGTCTCTTCTGAAAAAAAAAAATTATTCACTTAGTTTTTCTTCTTTTCTACGATTTTATCACTTTCAAAGAAATTTCATTATGGGTTTCTGGGTATTTTTATTTTTTGGTAAATCGTGTTTTTTGGTAATTATATTTAGATTTAGTTGTAAATGAAAAAAATCAGTTAACTGTTGCCATAAAATACGGATACAACGACGTAGTCCAAAAATGAAATCTAACTAGATCGATTTTTTTGGCTCCAAAGACCCTGCATACTAAATTTCATAATAATCGTTTCCAAAATTCAGATTACATACAAAAATTACTCGTTTAAAGGTTCTTTATTAAGTAATGGTTCGAGGTCATGTCCCTAGAGTCGAGGCCACTCACCGCTCAGGCTCCCGGCGAACTCGTCGCCCGGCCACTCGGCGCGGAACAGGTCGCGCGTGGAGAGCGCCACCTGGCGCAAGTCCCGCGGGTCCTGCGGCCGCGTCCTGGTCAGCACCAGCAGGCCGAGCTGCTCGTGCGGCGCGAGGTCGCCGCGCGCGGCTCGCTCGCACGCCTGCTCCACGAAGTCCTCGGGAAATCGTACACCCTCTTTGTAGTACTGCGATAGTCGTGATATTAGCGTGGGCATGTCCCTGTTGGATGGAGTCGGTGTTAGTGCTCGACCGCTCGTACATGTCCTAGCGGTGAACTAAAGTGGTGATTAGTCGGCAAGCTGTATGAGTCGGAATAAGTTCTGATACATGTATATCTTCACCGTAATGGAGTGATGGTTTAAGCTCTCTAAAACTTCTCCTTCAGAGAGGAAGCCTTTGCCCAGCAGTGGGACATTTACAGTCACTACTACAGGACTCACTCGGGGTGGTCGTCGCAGTGGCGCAGCAGGTGCTGGAACACGTGCAGCAGGTCGGGCGGCGCGCGCAGCAGCTGCACCAGCGACGCCAGCACGGCCGCGCGCAGCACGCCGCGCAGCACCAGCTGGCCCAGTGCCGCCGCCGCCGCCGCGTCCGAGCCGTGGCTCAGCTCCAGCTCGCTAGCGACCAGACACACTTGGCATGACGCTACTACGACTCATTTCACGTAATTATAATGTCCTAACTACTTAATGTATATATCGACGAAATTTTAAATAACAGTCGAGTTTCCTGAATTTTGCCGGTTCGCGGTAAAATTTACATTCCGAATCGGTGGTAGATTCTTCGTTCATTTTAAGTTTTTGTTGATGATTTTTTGACAACAGTTCTCGTGAAAACATTATCGTAAAATGTATATTTTGTTTTTTTTTTTTGATTTTTAAATGTATAACTTTAGTAAATGAACCCGTCGCATGTCGGACCGCAGATCCTTATGTTTCCGTGAATCTGCCGGAACGTGAATCCGCCTGTTATTTACACCGCGCGATTTCTTCCTTTTTTTCTTTATAAACTTTAATTAAAATAAAGAGTTTTTGAAGTCGAATAAATACTAAAAATCTTATAATACTATAAATAATCTATCTTTAAAACAACTTTTTGAATATATCTTTTGATATTTCTTGATAACATACCCGCAGTCGAATGTAACTGAAATTTTACGGCGTGCAGGGAACAACATTTAATTAAATCGTTCGAGATGTCCAAAGATTATTTTAACATGAACCACCGAGTTAGCAGGTAAACCACAAAGTCGTGGTCCCCAGCAGCAGCGCTGACTCACCGCCAGGCGGGGTCGCGCGGCTGGTTGGCGGCCACGATGTCCTGCACGCTGCTGGAGTGGAAGTTATCCAGGAAGCGCGCCCAGCGCGCCAGCTCCTGCCCCGCCTGCGCCCACGCCTGCTCGCTGCGGGGACTTGGTTAATACACCTCGCGACTAGCCACACCACACAATACATAACATAAAATGTAACAAAAAATAAACCTAGTAATCAATAAAAATTCAAATTATATATTACAAAAGACAAAGGGATAGAACTTGTAACTTTCAGTAAATGAGATATAAATAAAAATAAATGTATAAAAAATGTGTTGTAGTGTAACATTACCAGAATGAAAACCAGTTTTATGTGGAAACGTCAATATCACTTTTACTACGAACGATTTATGCATTTTTTTATACAAAATAGCTGACAAAAGAGTAGACGGGATACATGATGATATCATTTTAAGTATTGTTAAAGCTTTAACAATAATTTGCACCAAAATGCTAGTCACCTACCGAAGTAACAGAGTAGGCGATGGGAACCAAAATAACAAAATAATTAATTATCGTCCTGGACTCACTTCTTGTTGTATCTGAAATCGTTGTCTTGTTCCTGTTCGCAGAAGTCCACCGCTTGCAGCACCATGAGGCTGCGCGTTTTCACCGGCACTCTGCGCGCAGCGATGACGTGACACACGCGTGCGTACACGTAGAGTTAAAGTGACCAAATTCAAAAATATGAACACGAAATCTTTTACACTTGGGACTTCGACATTTAATGTTACAAAATGTGATAGAATAGTTATTATTTTCATAATCATAAGTAATGAATCACAGAATTATATGAACGTAAATTTTAAGACGTTGACGTTGATTATAATAAATTTTAGAACACTGCGTAATGGAAAATGCCTATAGGGCCTTACTTTCATTAATAATGTAATTTAATATATGGTTCAAAAGACTTTATAGGAAATGTTAGATACGCAGTCGGCTATATCCCCGATGACATAAGTTTTAAAATCGTAAAAAAAAACTAAAATACCCAATAAATAGCGAACAAAGCAAATGCAAACCTCAGCACTGCGGTCTCGCTGAAGCACGTGGCCTCCACGAATTTGAGCAGGTCGTCCTTGCTCAGCTTGGTGAAGTAGCAGCTGCACTGGCGCCACTGCTGCATCCACTTGCAGCCGGCGCCGCCCGCGCCGCCCGCCTGCGCACACCGCGCGGTCAGCTGAACTCTACCACTGAGCATATGCGAACCCAACCACTATGCCTATGTGAACTCTACCATTAAGCCTATGTAAACCCTATCACTAAGCCTATGTGAACCCTACCACTAAGCCTATGTGAACCCTACCACTAAGCCTATGTGAACCCTACCACTAAGTCTATGTGAACCCTACCACTAAGCCTATGTGAACCCTACCACTAAGTCTATGTGAACCCTACCACTAAGCCTATGTGAACCCTACCACTAAGTCTATGTGAACCCTACCACTAAGCCTATATGAACCCTACCACTAAGCCTATGTGAACCCTTCCACTAAGTCTATGTGAACCCTACCACTAAGCCTATATGAACCCTACCACTAAGCCTATGTGAACCCTTCCACTAAGTCTATGTGAACCCTACCACTAAGCCTATATGAACCCTACCACTAAGCCTATGTGAACCCTACCACTAAGCCTATGTGAACCCTTCCACTAAGTACACATAGGCTTAATGATGGGGTAAAACACGTGACAGACTGTTTTGTAATTTGATGATACAAAAGCGTTAAAAAGCTTACTTGAATTGATTTATAAATTTATAACTATAGAAAACTAAAACTGGTATAAGGGGACATTCAAGAAACACAATATTTGTAGATTTTTAACCTTCCTATGCAACACGCTGTAACGCGTTTCCTCTCTCTCCTTTAAAATTACTTAACACTGAAGTGACCATTTTTACCTAGCAGTCACAATAACGTTGCACAAAGTACCTTAAATAACTTTGTTATTGTTTTAATCCCGCCCCTGTAGCGCATCGTTTTACAAGATCCCCACCCCACTAATTGCGTTATATAATAACTTGAACGCTCCTTAACTAAATCGTCCGAGATATCCAAAGGTTATTTTAATATAAACATCTTAAGTTAGTAAACCCGTAATCGACAGGAAACCCACAAAGTGATCATCAGCCGACAGAACAGTGCTACTGTGAATATGGAGTGCGTTCGTCCGTTAACTAAAATTACTGTTAAAATACTTGTAATGTAAGTTTACAATGAAATTAATTAGGTTTAGAATCACTGTATCGTCGTACATCGATTAAAAGTTTAGTTGAATTGGTTGGATTATTATTTACTGTGAAAGATTATTTTTAAAAGGAATCAACTGAAATCTACTCTCTCTTTTTCTCTCATTTACAAATAATAGAAGTGATACAACATCAGATCTAAAACCATCCTTCGATGCTTATAAATAAAGTATATAACTACGTACACTGAAGAAGTACTTGGTGAGCCACAGAGTGTAAAGCGTATTAACAGACACCGGGATCTTTATTGCCGGAGGTAATGTTCTCAGGAATTTCGTCAGCAGACCCACATTCTCTGGCTTTATTATGCTGAGGATGTGGTCCCTAAACTCTTCTTCTGGCGTTTGTTCCAGTAGCAACTTGTAGTTTAATTCTGTTAAAAAAAAATCAATTATCGCGTTATAATATAGAAAACTGCAGTTTTTTATTGCCTACTTTTATAAAGCTACAAGAAATGGATGTATAGCTTGCAGTTTTTCATGTAATTTAAATAAAGTAAATACAAGAGGATTTTTAAATTATAATCTACGTGTATTATAACCAATAAGAAACGGCAAAATTTCAGTTATATAAAAAAAAATGTTTTGTTAAGTGTCAGTTCTTTTTGAAAAACCCTATGAAATGTCCTCTCAAATAGTGCTCTCGATAAAATGGTGCCCTAAGAAAAAGAACTTGTACCTTGTGAAGCAGCTTTAGCTTTCTTCAGTAGTTTGATGTGTTCGGTGACGGTGAGCCCGTACATCTGCGTCTTGTCGTCGATGTTCTTGAGGATTCCGAAGAAATTGATCAGAGCCGCGAGGTCGTTGCCTGGGATTAGTGGCCAAAGCACTTCGCAAATTCTGAATATTATAAAGGTATTTTGTTTCAACCCGACTTAGTACAAATTTAATATTAACCTTAACGAATTTAATAAAGGACGCCATTATTGTACATATGATAAATAGTTTAAAAATTGATATATACATGTGAGTGCACATCACGTAATGAAATCGATGTCAGGGCATAAAATACGGTGAGATGACGGATATCATAAATGTCAGTAGCTAGAAGTAATAGCTTGTACAATGAAAACAGAAGTGCAAGTATTGTCTTTTAAAAGTTTGTTCCGGTTACAAGTTAATTGAAAAAAGGACATGACGTCCATGAAATTCTATCAGTGTGTAAATCTAAATTAGTAACTTTAAAAAGTGTATAATTTTATACAAGCATCAGTATAAATAAATAAACGCATCACACTTAACGGCCCCCATTAAGATCGCACGACCTTGTGTCGGGGGTTCGGAAACACTCACAACACTAACACAAACATCCAGTCCACGACAAACATCTGTATGGCCAATACAGACATTTGCCGTGAGCGGAGATCGACCAGCGACCGTTAAGGCTTGAGTCAATTGCAGTGTGTAAATCTAAATAAGGAATTTTAAAAACTGTATAATTTCATACAAGCATCAGTATGAATCAATAACAAATCAATTTTTAAGTAAAAAGTACATAATATGAAATGGTATATTGTTCAGTGAACGTAACCTGTTGGGCGCGTCGGCGTCGTTGGCGGCGGACGGCAGCGTGTCGGCGCGCGCGCGCGCGGGCGCCGCGCTGGCGTACTGCAGCCACACGTGCAGCGAGTCCAGCGAGTACTTGTCGGCCAGCGCGCACGCCAGCCGCGCCTGCTCCGCGCCGCCCGCCCTGCGCAACGCCACGTGATAGCGGGGCTTCGCTGGTACACTCGCACACAGGTGCGCATGCGCTGAGCTGTGGCTAACTGACTACAGCTCGGACGCTATGTCGTGTACATAAGAACTGACGCAGACAATCAAGTACGGACTCGCTTCCTTAGAGATTGTAAGTTAGATTCAAAGGTAGTTCTAAGCTTTTTTTTACCCGATTGCGCAACGCTAGGGACGGTAATGTGCTTATCAGTCTATGTGTGTTTGTATGTATGTGGAGTTGTACCCTTTGTGGCTATTTAAACGAAACGAATGGGTCGATCTTGTTAAATGACACGTCTTTTGATTCATCAAGATCCCTTGAATGTCATAGAAAGCATTAAAATTTAGAAAAAATTAAATAAAAACTAATACTATAACAGAGGTATCGTTGAATAGGTATTTAAAAATCACCTAAAAGGTTTCTCATATCGCTTTTCAATCAGAATTACCGTTTAGGTATTCTACAACGATTTAAAATTAGTTAGTAGTGATTAATTGATTAATTGATTTCTCTCACTCATAGGCTTTCAGATAGAACTGATATGGTATTGTTGACTGCAAATGGTCTTGTTACGCCATCGGGTTTTTGATTTTTAATAAATTTATTTTGTTACTAATGTCTCATACACATAACAGTCTTTTCATTTTCATAACAGCTAACGTCTTTCTTTAAATAATTTAAAATGTAATAGAATGAAAGTAATATTGCTTTCGTATTTAGTATTTTCAAGAGCATAGATCCCAAATGTCAAGTTTTATACACCTTTTTTTTTAAACTATATGCAATATTGAATTCTTTTATGCACAAATTATTCGTGTACTTTTTTTAAATTTCTAATATTAAAAATTACTTAGCAAGTATATTTTTTTGTTAAAATGTAATTTATATAAATAAAAATCAATTGCCGAATGTGTAAATACGAAACCGGATAAAAAGCTAGTTTTGAATCCTTTACATTTTTAATGTAAGCAATATACTCTTATTTGTACTTCTTACCAGTTACTATATTTCAACTAAAATGACATCGCCGAAATAGCTCAGTTGGGAGAGCGTTAGACTGAAGATCTAAAGGTCCCCGGTTCAATCCCGGGTTTCGGCAAAACTTTTTTTTTTATTATAGTATAAAATTTAATGAAAACTAAATTGCATACATGAAAATAACCTTATTTTTATTTTTAAAGTAACTTTAAATAATCATATATTTTTTTGTATTTTGCATCACTTCAGCTCGAAATTTATAAAGGTTGAAGCTTTTCATAATCGTCTTAACCTTATTCAATCTTAGCAATAAAAACCTTTTGTAAATAAATGTCCAAATATCTATATTAAAGTAGATGTGATCTATAACACCGGATTTGGGTAAACGTCTATATTATCATTAAACGTTAATACGTTTATATAGATGTAGTACACTAACTTGGCAAGCCTGTAGATGACTTCTGTCCTGTAGTCCTGGTCCGCGTTGAACATGAGCGCGTTGACCGCCAGCCCCAGCTTGCGGATCCGGTCCACCTCGCCCATGCCGCTCAGCTTGTCGATACATTGCCGAATTATCCCCATTTGCTCCTCCGACACGTTGTTTTCTTTCAACGTCATGAAAGCCAACTAGAAGAAATAACGGAACTTAAAAAGTAACTAAACTTAAAGTTGATATTTAATTGGTAACGTTAGAAATTAGAAAGAAATAATCGGCTAGCTTCAGCTTCGCAAGGAGTCTTCTTTGTCACACAGAAGTGGTATTTGTTGTATATATTTTTGCATATATATTCGGGATGTGATTTAAGTATTTTACACCATACAATAAAATGTTATCAGCAAACAATATACAACTGAATAAATTATCACCCACAAAATACTGCATCATCGTTAAAATAAAAAAGATTATATTTCTCCAGAACATTATATTCACTGAAGAGACATGATTCGCTCCATCGACTAAGTTACCCTGATTTTCATTCATTTCAATACGAAATAAACTTAATATTGTTTTTTTTACCAATATTTCACGCCATACAATATCGAAAGTGTGTCAAAACACATGTTTAAAAATCACCCCACGAAAGTTAGTGCTTGAGCTGAGCTCGCCACGCGTGGTCGCGTAATACGGGTGCGCTTGCGGCTACGAGCATGGCGTAGAGCTGGTGCGCTAGCGGCTATGTGCATGGCCTAGCCCTATTGCGCTGGCGGCTACGAGTATGGCGTAGCACTGGTGCGCTGGCGGCTACGAGCGTAGCGTAGAACGTTACCTGTTTGGGCTCGGCGCGGTAGGCGTGATCGCGTAGCGCCGGCGTGCTGGCAGCTATGAGTGTGGCGTAGAGCACGGCGGCGGCGGCGGCGCGCGTGTGCTGCGCGCGCAGCAGACGCGGCTGCGCCTCGCCGCGCAGCAGGCACGCCACGCTCAGCGCCGTGTCCTTGTACAGCAGCTCCTCCGAGCACTTCTGCACCACTGCGGGAGGAAATTACAGCGGTGACACCGCAGTCGCAGCGTGAGTGTCTCTATTTGCAGCGACTTTTTGTATTTTTGACACAATATTGCAGCAAATAGTCTACTTGCTGACTTCGACGTCGCTAGCAAGTCGATAAAGCTATACTTTACTTTGAAATGACAGATTATTTTTTTTATATTCGGTTTCAATTGTGTAATAATAAAATTTACAGTAATATGTCTAATATCACAAGTTTTAAAATATTATTTACTTTTTTTAAAAAACAGATTCAATTTCATACGGACTTCATAAAACAAAATGAAATTATTTCCGATAAACCTACCCTCGGACTCCAGCTCGCTGACCGCGCCGTACTCCAAGGTGTTCTGTATGTAGAACCACTTGAGCACCGACTGGCCCACGCTGGCCTCGCGGTCCAGGTCGTCGGGGACGGAGAAGCGGTCGTAGCGGTAGCAGCAGGCGCTCACGGCGTGCTGCGGGTACAGCGAGCGGTAGAACTCCGCGCAGTGCACGCTGCGCTCCGCCGCGTCGGCCGGCGCCGCTTTGCTGCCGCTGACAAGCAAACGAACAGACTTCATACAGCCAAGAAAGGTAAATAATTTGATATCGTTTTAGATATTAGGTATTTTAACAAAAATATTTTTGTGCAGTTTGTAAATTATAAATATGTAAAGTAAAACTCTTAAGTGATACATATATTAAAAAAGAATCTAAAACTATACATCCTAGATATTGACAGAGTTTTTATTTCGACGAAAGTTTTCTTTGAGATATATAACACCTAAAATAGAGGCTTTAAAGGTTGTTTCTTTAATTTTAAAAAGAAACGCAATTTCGTCTTTATTTCAATAAAAAATACGAAATACATGAAATAATAAACAGAAATATTCTAATAGCTACAAGAAGATTATGATTTCGAACGATAACTAACCTCAAATTGAATTTACTCTGGAATGTGTCCAATAAGTAGCTAAGCAGGGGGACCTTCCTCTCGGGCTGCATTGGCGACACCAAATCTTTTTTCTCGATGACAGGCTGAATAGAGAAACCATTAATTGGATGCTGATAAGGAAGAACATTTTGACAAAATGGCGCCTAAAGATGTCAAACCTATTCCTAATCAATTGTTTGAACACGCGTCTTTTATTTTCTATTTTAAAAAAAGTATAATGAAATAAGAGCAGATTCGTAAAATAAAAAGTTTTAACTAATAATAAGTTCTTAAAGATATAAGATTATTTATTGTAAAATAATTGGAAACATTAAATTAGGAAACGTTTTTCCGTACTTATTTAGTTTAAATGACTATTTTTTTTATAATGTTAAATACAAGTTTTATCAGAATATATTAATATCTTCGAATTTGAATTTTTGTAGGTTGACACATTATTGTTTATCAGCTCATTATTAAATCATATTAATTTCGTCGAGGATAGTACAAAACCGCGTAACTAGCTTATGCAATAAGGTCCATCTTTGAATTAAATATTGAATTTAATATACAATACAATAAACTGCGCAATGGAAAAATGTTCATAAGGCCTTATTTTTATTAATAATGTAATTTAATATTTGGTTCAAATTTAGAGTACAAGCTTGATACGCAGTTTTGCAGTATCATCGACGAGTACATATTAAAAAGTCCTTAGTAGCTAAAGCATATTATTTTGTTCAAGATTATATAGATGACAAAGATGCTTGGATTTAGTATAAGCTGGATTCACACAGGGTATTTAATATTTTTGTAACTCATAAATATTTGTACTTATTGTAAACCTTTTTAAAAGTGTAACTATAGAGTTTGTTGCCGGTTCTTCTCGGTAGAATCTACATTCCAAACCGGTGGTAAATTAATTCATTAATTAGTTTTATTTTATTTTGTTATTTGTTCTGTATTGACGATTCAAAAGTGCTTGTATAAGCCTACTTGAATAAAGTATATTTTGATTTTGATTTGTTAATTTTTATATTTCACATGAAATGCAATACGATTGTTACCGTAGTGATAGCATCAGAGAATTCATCTTCAGTGGACGGCCAACGCGCTTCCAAGCGATAATTCTCTCTTAACGCTGCGCCCATTTGTTGCAAGCTTTCTAGTTCCAATTTTAATCTGAAATGTATTAAATTAAACAAGTTTAAACTAGACCTAATTATAACGACAAAGGCTATTTCTGTGGAATTTATTTTTAAGATAAATCTAGCATAAATTTTGATAATGATTTCAATTTATCAGACAATTGAAACAAGATTTGATAGACAAATATGGTCAATCTTTTTCTAGTCTACCTGGTCTGGTCAAATAGACGAGGTGGACTGTAATTACAATAAAATGTTTTCATAATAAAATATAAGTAAATTCAGAGATAATTGTTATTTTATACATAGACATACGATCTTAGTTATTGAAAAGCTCCATAGCCTGTCTCCAAATATCTTCATCAGATGCTAATAAATATATGTATATTAAAACCTTCTTTGCAAAATAGGTGTTTAAATAGCGAAAATCGGAAACAAATTGGATCAGTGGTTTTTGAAATAATTACGTACATATGTACATACGAGATGAATACAAAAACTTCTAATTCAAGACGGTAAAAACGTAAGAATAAAAATACAAACAACTTGGCTGCACGGTGTAACACCTTTGCCCAACAAAGCGTGAAAAAGTAATAATAAAGTGAGAAGCAGCTACCGTGCGTGCAGGATGTCCTGCAGCTGGGCGGGCGGCGCGTGCGCGCTGGCGGCGGCCAGCAGGCGCGCGCGCTCGGCGGTGTCGGCGAGCGCGTGCGCGTGCTGCGCCGTGCGCGCCAGCAGCGCCGCGGCCGGCGCGTGGCGCAGCGCCGCCAGCCGCCGCGCCGCCGCGCTCGCCGCGCCGCCGCCCGCCGCGCCCGCCGCCAGCGCGCGCTCGCCCACCGCCACCAGCACCGTGCCCTCCCTGAGGGGTGAGTACACTTAGTACGTTGAACGAATTTATCTAAATCAATGAAAGTAGCAATTAGAATCATACCACTTTACTGCGTAGTGCCCGGGTAAGAACTAGTTTATCTTTATACATTTTGGACTTACAACCCCTTCGAACCTCTTCCCTCCCGTCCCTTGCACGGACCCCTCTCATATAACAACTATAGCTACGTCCATGGTTATGGATTGATGAAAGTCTGAATAACCTCGATTCACGTAGATTTGTCGGTTTGAACTATGCGCATGACGCTGCGCAGAACACTAAATTAGACACCAGGACAGTTGTTTAGAAATTTCTTTAATTTTAACTATTAAATACTTCTTATATAATTATATGTCAAATTAATGTGTTAAAATAATTATTTAGTTGTTTTTAGCAGTTTTTATTTTAATTCATACTGAATGTTTTTCTCAAATAGTTGAAAATTTTAATATTGAACCAGTGTAATTGTTTGAAAATTCATGTTTGCATTCCAGAATATGTTTACCAAATAAATCGAGTAAAGACAAATAGATTATACATGTCATATAACGACTGAAAATATTCAATGGATATATCACACACATTCAATGATTTAAGTTTTGTTCACAAATCTTATATACATGAAACGAGGTATACAGTCGTGTATCTTTAATGATTTATAATTAAAAAAAATTATATAATAGATTTTTTTCCGGCTTTAACATTTAATTTACAAAAAAAAACTTTATATTTAAATGTTACATTTTTAATTTTACATAATATATAATAACTAGATAGCTAATTAGATTTTATTTCATATCTAAAAGTGAAAGAAAGAAGGAGAAGTTTACCTGGTCTGCTCGTCATCCCCCGCGATCCTCAGCAGCTTCGCCAGCTTCAGCAGCTTGTGGCTCGCTAAATATGCGTTCTGGTCCGACGACAGGCACTCTTCTATCAGAGTCATTTTGTCTTCGCACAGGCGGACTGCGGCAAAAACATTTACATGAAACTAACACAGGGGGTACATTCTGTGATGGATGTACATAATAGGATATACATATATAATACAAGTAGGGGAGGTTTAGGAGTCCGGATCCCACCCTCCTAATATACAAATTAATTATATTGGCAATAACATTGTTTTTTATATTTTCTAAATAAGTGAAATTAGCATTTACAATCACACTATACCGTAATACCGTAATCACTGGATATAAATTAGTTCCTTTTGTACACTTTGGACCTTCAACTTACCCCACCCCCCCTCTCTCCCTTCGAAATGGACTTAGATGGACCCCTCACATATGAAAGCTAAACCTAAGCAGGTATACATTCTATAAATGTTTACCTTGAATGGGCAAGATGGTTAAGTTGAAGGAGTTCAATATCGGAAGAGCAGCTATAAGATCCAATTCCTTTTCTATTTCCTTATTCCCATCTTCGATCAGCAACAAGCAGCATCTGGGAACAATAGATTATTCAAAATTAAAATCAGAAGAACAGAAGTAACAATAAGTAAATTAGTTGATGAATCTACCACCATTTAGCAATGTACATTGTACTAAGAAAAATCGGCAACTCGATAGTTACTCATTCAATTCAAGTATATTAAATACCCATTTGAGATTTCAATTAATCGGTTAAAGTCATTACTTGGCTATCTCCAGCGCCGGGTCGGTGAGCGACGAAGCGGAGTTGAAGTACTCCCTGGCGGCGCTGGACACGAGCTCGACGCTGCGCGTGTAGTCGATTTTGTACTGCGAGTTGGCGACGACGCGCGCGCCCGGCGCCACCGTCAGCACGTCCGCCGCCAGCCGGATGCTGGCCGGCTCGCTGGACGTCAGCAGCGACAGCGCGTAGATCTGGGACAGCGGGCAGTGGCACTGCAGCTGAAGCGCTGGCGGCTGTGCTCTTTGATGATGACGATTCGAAGCCGACCAACTGACTAGTGTTTCAACGGTCGCGGGTTCGATTCCCTCGCCGCAAACGTCTGTATTGGCTATACGGAAGTTCGTCGTGGTCTGGGTGTTTTGTGTTTCCAAATGGACCCTTGACACAGTATCATGAGATACTAATAAGGACTGTTGCGTATGACATGTTTTGTTTATTATTAAGGAGAGTGTCTTTTCGTGCAGTAGGCCATATTAGGATGTCGTTCTCTAGATATTTAACCAAAATTCGTAAAGGCTGTATAAGTACATAATGATAAAACGATCATTAAGTTGATGTAGCGAAGTGTGTTAATTTACCGAATATTGTTTACCTCATAACATTCCTCCTTCGTGACACAATCAAAAAGAGTCGTCCGTAGCTCTAGAATGTCCTTGAGGAGATTCTCCCAGTCCTGCTGCGTCGGTTTCTCGTCACTGAAAATATTATAAATCGCAAGTGAAAACACATCAATGTGAGGCGTATGCGAGCAGTTCATGTCCCATGTCTCGCGTAGAGTAATGTATCGAGAGAGTGTGTTCTGTGTATGCCTGTGTGTATCCGTGTGTGTGTGTGTGTGTGTGTCTATGTGCGTGTCTTTCAGTGAGTGTAGGTGTGAGCACGCACCCGGCGGCGAGGCCGCGCGCCACGCGCACGAGCAGCATGCGCGCGCGCGCCACGTCCTGGTTGAGGTCGCGCAGCTCGCAGGGCGGCACGCGCACGCCGCGCCACGTGAGGCGGCCGCTGCCCGCCACCAGCCGCTGCAGCTCCGCGCAGCGCCGCAGCAGCGACGCGTTGGAGATGCTGCCGTCGCTGTGGGCGCACCGATACGACATAGCGCAGCGCCTCGTGCGGGCTGCTCCTCGACGGTGACTCACGGCCGATATCAAAGTCAAGTTATGTCAAAATACAAAAAGTCACTACTAATAGACACGTTCAAGCGTTGACTTTGGTGTCACCGGCGAGACGCTGTTGATTGTAGCCGTTGTTGTGTGAATCAAGCATAATGTTTGTCCCGAATTAGGGATAATAGGATTGAAACAAACGCTAGTCAAGTTTGAACCTGTCCGGTGTTGGAACTTATGAGCTCTGTTTGTACTTGCAAACAAATGTTTATCCTTAGTGCAAGCTATAAAGTTAATAAGCGGACGCTTGATCCTACTATGTGCAATCTGTACCCCCGAGACTCCGTCACTTAGAGAACGCACAATGACTGACACATCGTCACCCGAAGACCGAATGTTATTCGTTAAATTTTATATTGGATTTCTCTCGCGTTAATGCTTACGACGTAATGTAATATAGCCTATATAACCTTAAATGCAAAAAAAAATCTTAAATCAGATCTTCAGTTTCAGAGATTACCCCCTACATAGAAACTTACAAACAAATTCTACTTCTTTATAATATTAGTACAGAAGTATAGTTAAATCTTTTACACAGACGAACCTCCAATTTTACTACCTTACTACTTCAAAAACATAGAACAGGGAACAAAAACCTGTAAATATATCAAAGCCCACCTCTCCTTGAGGATCGTGTCGAGCAGGTCGCACGCCATGTCCAGCTGCTCGGTGCCGGTGTGCGCGAACAGGCAGCGCTCCACCAGCTCCAGGTGCGTGCGGACGTCCAGCTCGAAGTCTTTAGGGTTTTGGAGTACCTGTGATAATAATCATTTTTGGGTTTTGAAACATCGAGTACATTTTCTCTAGTTTTTCAGATGTCTATTGGCCACTAAGCAATTGTCTACTCATTTGTCCCCTTTTATGATAGAAAAAATAATAGTCCATTAAAATTTTAACAATTCATATCTAAACAAAATTAAAATTTCCTAAAAAAAAATTTTTTTATTTATTTATTAGTTCGCAGAAGCATTTGTACATAAGATAGTAAATTAAATACAAAGAAAAGATTATTGTTACGCCTATGTATAATCAGGCATGCAAATTATTACTTAATAAATATTACATTAATTAATACTAAATCCTATTATGAAATAATTATAACAATAAATACAATATCGTCATTGAATATAGATCTTTTTACCACTAATATGAATGAGAGGTCTTCTCTGCTGATGTCCTCGAGGAAATCGATTAGTCCCGTGACACAAACAGCCATATCCTTAGTTAAATATTCGTATCGCTTTAGAAATGGTATTACGAATTTCTTCAAGTCCTCAATAAACGTCTCCTCCGTCGACTGAAAGGAGAAAGGTTTATATCAATCAAAATCAAAATCATAATATGCTTTATTCAAGTAGGCTTTTACAAGCACTTTTGAATCGTCAATACAAAAACAAAAGAAAACTAAACACTAATTAATTAATTAATTTACCACCGGTTCGGAATGTAGAGTCTACCGAGAAGAAACTCGATAGTTACTCTTTTTAAAAGTTTTACGATGGGTACATACATTTATGAGTTACAAATATATTAAATACCCTGTGTGAATCCAGCTTATACTAAATCCAAGCATGTTTATCATCTATATAATCTTGAACAGAATAATATGCTTTAGCTACTAAGGATTTTTTAATATGTACTTTAAATTTTTGATTTGAAACAATTGTTGATCATTGCTTTTACACCTAATAGAACTGAAGAACTTAATGTTAGTGACTTATTTCTCGATATTTACAGCGTACATAAGGTAACTGTTACCAGGTTAGAGTTATATATCAGTTATTAAATGACATCAAGAAATCTTTCTTTGAAAAAAAAAGCACTTATAAGCTTAAATTAAAAAATAACAATAAAATAAAAAAAAACAAAAACAATAGAAGAAAAGTATTAAAAACTAGCACAAAAAATGTGATGTCCAATTTGGTAAGACACTCAGCTTGTGTTGAAAACATGAATATCATGACATTTTGTGGCCGCCATCAGTAACATAACGTCCGTATAGTGAAAAAAATAAAATAAATATATAAAAAATAAAATGAAGACAGAGTGTGTAATGTTTGTACCACTGGCACAATTGTTAGTTATATTAAGGTACTCGCCTAATCGCTCGTCAACATTGACATCACATGATTTGACTTGTATTTTACTGTTCATGTAACTAATTTATGAAACATTAACAAATACGTAATCGCTAATCACGAGAGTATCCATTAGGCGGCCGCCCCGCACTGACCTTCTGCATCAGCAGCTTGCAGGTCTCGAGGTTGGACAGCTTCTCGAGCTGGTCGAGCGTGACGTCCTCCACGTTGATGTCGTAGAGCAGCGTGTCGAGCGTGAGCACGTGGAACAGCACGCGCTCGAGCGCGGGCACGGCGCCGCCCACCGCCGCCGTCAGCAGCTGCAGCGCGTGCGACGCGAGCCCGCTGCGCCGCTCGATCTCGCGCGCGCGCCGCTCGTACCACGCGCTCAGCGCGCTGTCCGCGCCCAGCTCCGCGCCCTCGCCCTCCGGCGTCGCGTCCTCCGACCAGTTCGAGCTCCATATTGGCCTGCGACACGAGCCTAGCTGTAGCCCGCACTCTGGGCACGCCCGGAGCGCCGTGATCAACGAGAGCCCCACAGTTTGTATCAGATAATGGAGAAGCGATTGATGATTGATTAATTTGCCCGTCTTAAAATTTAAAGGATATCTCCAATCTCAGTGTAGATTTTCTATAAATATTTAATTTCATAAACGTAACGTTGAATGTAACAATTAAACAAATCTAAAATTTTTCCAATTTACACATTATATGTATATTGTAACAAAATAGTCTGCCAAAGTCATAGAAGCCCATTTTCCTAATATTCCCAGGGCCTCCAATAAGTTAACAACACTCCTACCCAAAGGCCACTCACTGCAACGGACTACAACGACTAGAGCAGTACCTCACGAACAGGATATATCGACGTGAAATGTGAGTGAGAGAGCTTTCCTTTACTTACTTCCTATTGCCATTTAACCCCCATTAGTTTTTAAGCTGGCAACAAATTTATAGCCTCTCTAGGACTAATATGTCCCTGGGCGGCGATGATCATTTAACATTAGGATTCCTACTAGCTACTTTATCAGCTATTATTATATTAAAAATAAATATTTTAACGAGCATATTCTTTATCCATTCTACAATTAAAATAATAATTACAACAACTACAAAAATTATAAACTACTTTAGTTTTATTTTGTATATTTACTTGAATGACATTCGAACTCAGTATTCAAAAAGTAAAAAAACACACTGACCTAAATATCTCTTTCTTGCACCAATCGTTTTCATGTTCCACCGGCGGCACTTTAATTGGGGGTTGTTGCTCGAGCCATTCGATAGGTTCCTTGGTGGGTAGCAGATGTTGATAGCTCGTCGGGCAGAGGGTTTCTGGTATCTTTTCCAAAACGGCCAACTGCATGGGTAAGCTCTTTATGTACGGCCATAGACAAGTGAGCGCATCTATGCGCCCTTCTTTAGCGATTTCCATAGCGCTGTGTACTAAGCTATTGCTTCTGAGCCGGTCGTATTCATCCTTCACGTATGTTGATTTCTCGGTACGGAGTATAGCCTATAATATTTTTTTAATTGTAAGTAAAAGCAGAGTGACTTTTACCCTACAAAAAATATTAAATGTAACTTTTATTATATATACTACAATCAAGTACATAAAGACATTCATTATATTAATTAAAATTATTGGGGTTAAAATTGTATTCAAAATGTGAAATGCATGTGTTATGTTATTATAAACTTAACTTTTCCAGTTAAAATAGTTATGTTCTAATGCATCTTTACTTGAAATTGCTTTGTAAAAATACAAATATGGTACATGATATGACATTTTTTACCATTTAATTCAATACTATTTTAATTATAATTAATTAGTTTCAAAGTTATCTATTACATTTATTTAGATGTACATTTCTAGTAAGTAGAAGTAAGTTATTCTTATGCAAAAGATAAAATAAAATGAAAATGTAATTCAACATTTACTTAGAATTAAATTTTAGAAGACAATTTATCGATCATGGATTTTGTTAATTAACTAAAAAAAAAACTTCAAAGTTTATACATACGATATAGGAAATAATTAATCAAATAATAAACAATTTCAAATTCTTATATCGTTTACAAACTTGGTGCTGTATTTGGACATATTTACCATCGCCGAAATAGCTCAGTTGGGAGAGCGTTAGACTGAAGATCTAAAGGTCCCCGGTTCAATCCCGGGTTTCGGCAAATTTTTAATTTTTATATATTTATTTAAAAAATGTATTTTAATTTGAACGTAATTATATTATTCCATAACTTGATTAAATATTTTTCTGACAATATATTTCATGGAAATGTATTAAATATAAATATAACATTACAGTCATGGCATTAAGTTAATTGTGCTATATACACTTATCAAATAAATAAATATAATATAAAAACACCATTAATCAAAAGTAAAATTAAAATATACAACGATGACAAACTAGCATGCATAACTTTATTTAGAAAATGAAAAAATAATCCCACACTGAATACACAAAATAAATGTAAATGGTGTAACAAATATGTGCCAAAATTAAATGAGTTTTTTTTTATAAATAGAGGGTCCCTAAACACCATAGGAAAACATATTTCATATACATATCTCCATATGAAAATATTGACATACAAATATATTATTACGTTAAAAAAAAATAAAGCCTAACAAAAAGGGATTTCAATTTACAAAATATTAAAAAGTAAAAAAAATAGTTTCAACTGAGTGAATTTTCGTTTTCGATAATAAAGCACAAGCTTCGGACGTGAAGTTCAGTCACGTCCGCAGATTGCATCGTAACTGCTGATAAGGTAATTCATAATACCAAACTATTATAAGGTTATTCAGAATTGATACTTTCTTTACAGTTGTGTTTTTCGTACATTAATATCAAGCCGAAATAGCTCAGTTGGGAGAGCGTTAGACTGAAGATCTAAAGGTCCCCGGTTCGAACCCGGGTTTCGGCAGAAACATTTTTTTCTTTTTCAATAATTACAAAAAAAATAATTATCAATATTTGTTAGACATTTATAAAATTGTTGACTATAAATTAAAATTTTTTCATCTATTAATTATATTTGTTTTTTAATGTATATACAGAATTCTAACTAAGCATGTATTGGACATTTTAACAACGTTACCAGAATCGATATTTAAAAGTAAAAAAATTGGTTTATTATTTTTTATTATTTTCATAAAGGTTGTCTATACTGCACATGCCTACAAGATTCAATTAAAAAAATATTTCATTAAAAAAAAAAAATTTTTTACTTCTAAACGTCCAACATATAGACAGTTAACATATACAGGATGTAAAAATGAAAAAATGTATACAGCTCACCTCGTACAAGCCGAGCCGCTCCTTGTAGAACAGCATGACGTGCCGGCAGCGCAGCAGCTCGCTGGTGTACGCGTTCAGGTCCGCCAGCGCCACCTCGTGCGGGCCCTTCCACTGCGAGTCCGGCAGCTCCTTGTTGATCTCTGCGGCCAGCTCATGGCGACTTAGGAACCAGGCAAACGCCTCTCTGCCTCATGACTTTTATGTACTATACACAGATCGATACCCGTTCACTATTTGAAGTAAAAATCTGCGCCCATTTCCAGCTATGACAACTGAATTTTTAACTAGTAATTAATCGACCAGTTTTTCAAAAGCGGATCTTCATTTTAGGTGCCAAAATTCATACGCCAATAATCATAAAATATTAATTTAATTTTTACAGTGTGTTGTGGAAGTAGATTAATTTAGAAAAAAAAACATGACAATGTTCAGTTCCTTTAATTTATTTTAATTAAAATTGACTAGGTATTTTCTTCTTCTTCTTCGAATACATTGTAGCTTTCGATTATATTTCCCTAATATACAACTTCAAAGTTTTCGATTACGTTATTTAGGATTGGTATTTATTTAGATATACAGGTAAGACTGCGACAACCCCTCTAGTGTGTTGGTACTGAATATCCCTCTAACACCGTTGTTTTCGTGTTCGATCCTCGGTCGTGTAAGATATTTGTATAAATATCTGTTCCTAGGTCTGAGCGTGCCTCGGAGAGTACATGAAGCCGGTCACGGTTATTATCACAATCACTAGATAATGATTGTTACTTGGTAGGAAAATGATTCTAGTATTAATTATTAAAATCGCTCTGTGTAAAAATCAGTAACTTAGATAAGGCAAGACTGCAAAACAAGTAGAAAATAATGTCGAAAAAGCAGACCTTCCAGAATCTTCTGCTGGGTGAGCTGCAGGCCGAAGTGCAGCAGCTCGCGCGCCGCCGCCAGCGACTCGGGCAGGCGGTCCACGCACTGGTGCACCGCCCACACCTCCTTGCGCACCTTGCTCTGGCGGGGGCAAGTCCAATCTCAATATTGACATGCAAAATAGGGGTTTCCATTCCCTTTTGGAACGTCAACAAAATTTATCTACCATGGTTTCGGAAAAGTATAACCATTTATTATTATATAATTATTTCTGTTATTACTTACTAGTCATCTAAATAGAAATAAACACGTTGATTTAAATTTTCATCGTTTGATTCATTCTCTCATTTGGACTCCTTTTGTGGTGTTTTAATTTAACATTGGGTGAGATGCATGGTATTAAGGTTTGGGAATAGTACTAAAGAGTTGAAGGAGTAGTGCCTAAAATGTTTGTCAGTACTGGTCATTACATACAAAACATAAAAGGAGGACCCAATTAGATTATTTTTGGTCCTACAATGAGTATTTATAGAGTATATTACCAAGTAGTTTTGTATCGCTTCAGTGGACACGGGGTTCTTCCTCCACTGCTGCTGGTACACCAGGTCGCTGTCCAGGTTGAAGGTCTCCGCTAGAGTCAGCGCCTCCGTGTAGTTACCACTTTCGATCTGCGTAAAATACGTTTTTTACTTGTAGCAAATAAACTAATGTAACACAACAATAGACACAATAAGATAGACAAATCCTACGCAAAAACTGTTAATATTCTATATCAAAACCACCAAGACGGAAGTAAGCCTTAAATATATATAAAGAAATAAAAAGAACTCTAACGAAATTGCATTTTAGTTTAAAAAAATATCTAAAATCCTTACTTTTCTTGAAAACAGTTCCATGGGCGTAGTACTCTTGACTCCCAGAAGTCTATAGATCCTGGAGACCACGGTTATCTTCTTGGGCTTGGGCTGGAAGGTCTCGATGTCCGTGATCGCGTACAGCACAGATTTAAACAGCTCCTTCGCTACTTCCAGCATTGAATCATCGACCTCTTCATCCGCTTTTACCACTTCCATCTGTCGAAAACCTCTTAACTTAGTATTTTGAAAAATCCTACACATTATATATATACTAGATGGCCCGTTGATCAGTTATCAAGCGGGGTGAAAATGATTAAATTACTAAAATGACTATTAAAAAATAGCCAGGGGTTAGTGATAAAAGGGTGAAAAATTGATGAGATGTATTTTTAATGACACATTATAGAAAAATAAAAACAAAAAAAAATTGTCCAAATATTTTTTAAAAATGTTAAGGGTAAACAACCCTTATCACTTAGGGGTATGAAAAATAGATAGTAGACGATTTTCAGACCTACTAAATATGCATATAAAATTTGGTAAAAAGTTTCAGTTGATGACAAAATTAGGTGAGTTTCAAATAAAAGTATTAGACTTACCGATTCATCGCTGCGAGACTTCTTGGCTGGCACGATATTTGATTCGCACTCTAACGCCATGAACACACCGTTGTGCGCATATGTTACCTGCGAACGAGTTTGACAATTTGTTTTTAACTACAGATATGTGCCTTTTATATTATAAATTTATATTATATTACTAAAAATCTGTACCCATTTCCAACTTTGAAATCTGGACTTTTACTGGCAGTAAAGTAATGACTATATGCCCAGTATTCCAAAATTGAAAGACTTTTTGAGTGCCAATATTTTTACGCTAATAAACTATCGATAGTTATAAAATATTATTCGTTTTATATGTTTAGATTTATCAAAAAAAAGATAAAGACAAAACTATATAGTCTATAATTTAGCTTAAATATGCTAAGCATTTGAAATGTTATTATATAATGTACGCTTCAAACATCTCGACCTGTCTGAAGTTAGTACAGTTAAGTCGGAAATTTACATAACGCTTTTTTTTTGGCGTCAACAAATTCATCATATTAAGATATAGTAGGATTAATGGATTTAAAAATATATTACAGCTATTAATGTTTCTGAAGATGTATCTATTTCTGTAAACTATACCGATCACATTTATTTATTCTATTCATACAAACACAGCCAAAATACAACAATAAAAGCCTGCGCAGATCTGGAGCAATTTTCGGAGAGCTTTTTATCCGTCTATATCCTTTAGAAAGAATCGCATAATTCACACAATGACCTAATATAACGCGTGCTAAATGTCTCCGGTGCAACGGTTTTATTTGGTTCGGGGATTAAAGTCCTCAGACAAATTACCTCGTCTGCGCAAGACATAAATGATCAATTTATCTTTTAAGTTATAATAAAAGTATATAATATTAAACCTGTGGTGTTCCTTGGAAGAATTCCGGTTTCGTGCCAAGAATGTTTTGTAAGTTTTCCAGTTCGCATACAGTTACAGCGCCGCTGAACCGAGACAGGATTACTTCCTGATAATAAATAAAAAGCAAAGTTAAAAAATATTTCTCTTAATTCAATGGCAGTTTCAAAGAATATCGAGTCAATAGAACCTTACTCTAATTTAATCAATCGCATTATCAGCTGATAGATCTATCGGGTTACCTGTTCCTCAGAAACGATGTTAATAAGATTTAATTACCCCCAAACCACCAAATCATCTAAATACATTAATATCGTAATTATTAAAGCACCTCTTAATTTCTTATTTCGACCAAAAAGAAACACAAGAGTGAAATTACGAACAGAAGCCGGTAATGAAATAATGTCGTATGACATAGATTTATAAAACGGCACAAAAAACTGTGACACTTGAGGTGAGGTATTCCACCAGGTAACAACAGTGCGAGCTGCGCCAGCTCGACTGCAGGTAGCGCCCTCACCTCGTCGCTCCACCAGGCCACGCAGGCGACGCGGGCCGCGCCGGGCTCCGCCGGGCCGGGCACCAGCGGGCTGTGCAGGTCGTGCTGCGGCTGCTGCGCCAGCTCGAAGCGGCGCTCGGCGCGCAGGCTGGGCAGCTGCCACAGCGACACGCCGCCCGCGCAGTGCACGCACACCAGCCGCGAGCCGCTCGGGGACACCGCCATGCGCACTATGAAGTTCTGCGGACGATCGCACTCGGACGTGTTTAGGATTCCATAAGTTCCGTAAACAGGTGTTTTTTTAACCGTAATAGATATTCGCTTGAAATTTTCGCAGAATATGATTTATGGTATGCGTACGTGGGATGATACTAATACGGAATCCTATTCTTTTATAATTCCCTTACGACTTTTAATACTACAGGTATTTCAAGAATTCTAAGACTTGATGTCTTAGAATTCTTGAAATACCTGTACCTATATTAATCATTTATGGTAAAAGACCAAGCTCAGACTCAGTTGTTTAAACTGTCGTAATAGATTGCTCATTTAAGTCACATTACGAAAATCGATTTAAAGCAGTTCCACAGACTCAGATTACTGAATCAAACTATTAAACGTCAGTAAAAACCAAGGTTTTACTGACACTAACCAACCCAAACAGTATAAAAATTGTCAGTGAACGCAACAACAAGTTCTCACCAGGTTCTTGGAGAAGACGAGCGGCAGGTAGAGCTGCAGGCGCTCGTTGGCGAGCTCCGGCTCGGACGACACCACGGACAGCGTGTAGAAGGGCTCGTCGTGCAGCACGCGCCACGCCGCCAGCCCCGCGCCCGCCGCCACGCCCTCCTGCGCCCGAGCGGAGCTTACATTGTCTATCTTATTCCTTTACTCTATATGCATAATTGTATATACATACTCTCAATCTCTCGGCTCAAAACGTCGTTTTTATCTGACTTTTCAAAATCGAAAAATGCTATTAATATTCTATCAGAATGTAATTCGCATCTAAAAATAATTTCAAAAAAACACGATTTACCACAATTTTACGATTTACTCGGTATCGGTATTTTTATTTTAGGCTGTCGCTTTCGATATCTTACTTATTAAATGAATGTAAAAGTTTTTGAAGATGTACGAGCTTGCTGCTTTCTCACAATAAAATTAGTTATACTTTTCGATTTCATCCGATATGCTTTCAAGGCAAAGCTACCAAAACTACTCATATAACAAATATACCAAAACTTGTAACTTGTAAAAATATAATCATATTTATAAATCGCTATCGTAGCTAACGGATTCGAGTCGAACAAAAGACCTTACAGCTCTGGGAGTGACATACTGTAAGAAGAAACCTAGGAAGATTGGAGTAGAAAATATTCTGGACCAGGCAAGGCTTATCCGCGGCTGTTACTATTTAATGTGCTTGTGTTTGTGTCATGTAGTTCTGGACCCCCGACATAGAATCGTGAGATCCCAATGGGGGCTATTGAGTGTAGAGAGTGTAAATGACTAAATTACCTCCGGCTTGGCGCGCGTCGGGCGCGGCACGCCGGCCACGTAAAGCGTGGCGTGCGGCTCGCAGTAGCACGCGGCCGCAACGCCGCCCGCGAAGCGGAACGTGTGGTGCAGCTTGAAGCCCTCCGTCTGCGACACCAGGTAGCCGCGCAGCCGCCCGTCAAACGTCACCACCACCACCTCCCAGTTCCTACCACATGCTCGCATTGACAGATAGGTTGACGCAATGTTTGTTGCGACTAACTGAAGCGGTAACTAACGGTTGCGGATTCTATTCCCATTCACGACTAACGGTCCCCAACACTGGACCATTAAACCCTAAATGGGTCGTTGAGTGTGATGCGTTTATTTATATGTATATTGAGAATCATCCATCTAGTTCTTGAGTTCGTTTCAACAAAAATTAGATAGACTTACTTCAAGCTGTAAACACGTCATTTTCAAAGTAAAAGTTCTTAGTCGGTGATTCGAGAATCAATATGTAAATAAGAATAGCAAGTATAATTTTAAGGAAGTTTCATATATAGGTTTTGTACACATTACATACATGAAAGTACATTTCAATACATGTAAGAGAAGTAAGATACGACAAAGACATGTATTTAAAAAAAATCAAGTGACCACTGCCGCTTCCTAGATCCTACTACTGAATACTTCTAATAATAATTCTCCTTCTTCTTTACATGTGAGGTAAATTTCAGTAGAAAAATACTCTAACAATGAGCTAAATCATAGTACAGTTGGAATGTATAATAGCTCAAAATAATGTTAAAATAACTTATAATTGATAGCTCACACACTATATAAAAGTACAGTAACAGTGTAAAAAGACACCATAACATAAAATTTCTTATAACTCACCATTTTGTATCCTTGACTCTGAGTGGCATAAATATAATATCTGATACTGCATGTGTGTTGTCTGTACATTCCAAGCCACCTGGTCTTGAACAATCCTGTAATTTAGTAAAGACCTTCATAAATAATGCCATCAAATCAATTAAGACATAAAAAATTTGATATTATAGTTTATACGCTTCTCTTGGCGAAAAACAAATAAAACTGAAGATTTATTAAACAAACAAGAATAAAATCTTATATTTAATTTCATGACAATTAATTTGTAACAACATTAAATAATTAATAATAATAAAACTTACAGCTGGAATGCTGAAAAGATTTGATGCGGTGAGATCAAAGAAACTGACAACTCCATTGCCATAAGCTATGACTAAGAATGAACAATCAGGACTCCAAACTACTTTCCTCCATTGAGGGTACGCATCCCGGGCCACTTCATGAAACAAAAAAATATTTACATGTAAACAATTTAATTTTGCTTACATTATAGGAAAGTATCTATAAAATTTAGAAACATCTTCTCATCATCTACCTAGCATTTTTCCCAGTTATACCAGGGTCTGCTTTCTATTCTAGTCCAGATTTTGACGAGTTACTGATTTTTACACAGAGCGACTGACATCTGACCTCCGCAACCCCTGAGGGCAAGCCAGTAACCATTTAGACTACAATAATTTCCCTACTACGAGTAACGATCATTATCAGGTGATAGTGATAACAACCGGAACCGACAGCTTTACGTGCTCTCCGAGGCACGGTGGGGAGACCTACAAGGACAAACACCCAGACCTAGGAACAAATATTTATACAACTATAAATATCTGCCCCGAGCGGGGATCGAACCCGCAACCGTCGGCATTAGAGGTACATTCAGCACCACCACACCAGAGCGGTTGTCTTAGAAACATCTTCTACAGTGACAAATTATTTTGTCACATATATTAAATGCGTTTATAAATATTTATAAGAAAAAAATTATAATATTAACCTATATAAATGTATGTTAATATGTTACAAGAATATATTATTTTAAAATATTTATTACATTACCAGTATATAATAATTATTACCAGTGGTTCTAGCTGCGATTGTAGCATATTCTGACCTCTTAGTTCTTATTTCTAATATATTGTCCGTTAGAACTGCTATAACTTTTCCTTCGTCACCTAAAGCTATGTGCCATTTCTGCTGTTTTTCTTTGTGCCTTTATAAATTAGACATGATATTTGTTAAGTGAATATTAATGAACCAGTAATTTTATATTTGGATTTAGAAATTAAAATTATACAAATATTTCTACTTACGCAGTTACACTATCAATTAAACTTTTCTTTGGTCCAAAAAATTTAAGCCATCGCCATAAACTCGATATATTTTCAGGTAATATACTGTCAGGTTTTTGCTAAAAATAGTATCAAACATTATTAATTACTTTTGACTTATACACCCCAAAGAATAGAAAATAAGTTAGATATTTACCAAATATTCTGGTTCAGGTTTCCATTCAGAGAAAACGTACAATTCATGCAAAATTGATTTATTTTCAGCCATTGCTAAAATATTTAATGTACCGCACCATACAATTATTATAAAACTTGTATATAATTTAAGACATATTACATAGAATTCAACAATATGTTTTTGACACTGGTATGTTAAACTTCTTTGTTGGCATTAGAAATGACATGATTGGTCATGTTTAAAAATTAGAGTATTGATTAGTTTTAGCCCCACTAGTCTGATAAAAAATTAAAATTACGACTTTTTATGAAATATTTTTTAATAAGTCGATACTAAATAATTATGAAAATTAAATCGAAATATTATTTATAATGTTTATAATAAAAAAAGCTTAATATGTAGATTTAAAGTAGAAAAAAAATTTCGAAACCGAACCCGATCCGTCATTTTGACGTATTAATTTCACTTAACTTGTCAAAATCATATGTTTTTGTATTTGTGATCAATTCTTAGGCTTTGGTTCAAATTAAACGTGTTTTTTATAACAATGAATATTCTTAGTGATATATATAAAAAGGTGAATAAAACGCACTATACTTTTATTAAATTTAGAGAATTAATATTTATTTTAAATTTATTCAATTGACTACTTCCAGAGTTTACTTGAAAATGAAAGGAATATTCGTTTTTGGGAACAACACTTACAGAACCTCAACTCACTCGATTTTTATGTATATGCTGAAAAATTAAAAGTGCCAATTCTAGTACCCATAGGAAATAGAATACTCTTCCGGGGAGACCTCAAACACACAAACGAAGTAACCGTTGCACTTGGAGCCGATTACTTCGCTAAATGCTCTATTAAACAGGCTGAAATTTTACGACAACATAGAATCAAAGGTAATTTTTTATTGAAATAATACTATTTTAGATAGACTACCCGTATCCCCACGGGTAGACTACCAGTGACCATGAACGCTGTACAGTGCTCGAAACGTCGGTATGACAAAAATAATTAATATACGCGATTTAAATCCGTTTAGAATAGTTTTATTTCAATGAGTAATAATCGCAAAAATCTAAGACAACGTTAATTTTTTTTTTTATATGAATCCCATTTTTTATTGGATAAGTTTTAATAAAATCCTCCTATCCACAGATGCAAAGTCGAAACTTGAAGAATACAAAAAAGAAAAGAACTACCTTGAAAGTCAAATATTATTTGGTAAAGAAAATCTTTACGAGAATTCTGGGCAAGATATAATAGAAACATGTAGTGAGGAAGAGGACAAGGCTTGGAGAAAACAACACAGAGAGAAAGTGAAGCAGTACAATCAAAGCAAAGACAAGAAACTTGAAGTTGTAACAGATGGAATAACTGACGAGGAGCTGTGGATGAGATTGGAGGAACTAGAGCTTCAGGAAGAATTAGAAAACGAATTAGACAATACAATCAGAGAAGAAAGAGATGAAATGGATGAAAGTGAAGACAACAGCTATGATTCTTTCATAATAAAAGAGGATGATGTCAGTAACATTCAAACGGAGAAAGAAGAACTTCAAGAAGCACACATTACTCACAACATTCCTAAGCAAACATCCAAAATAGATTTGCTGCAGCAAGTCATTGATAGGCAAAAGATGTTAGAAATGAAGTTAACTGAGATGAAAAATAGACAGAGAATGCAAACTAAAACAGAGAATGATTTATTATCTAGATTAGATGAAATTGAACAGCTCGATGAACTGGAAGATGAAATGGATAGGTATATAATTTTTACTTTTTTAACAAATTCTGATCGATAATAAGACCAAGCAATAATTAATTCAATTTTCTTTTTAGGTTGGATGATATTTTAGAAGGCAGCAGTGATGATGAAGTAAAACCATCAGAGTGTACACCTAAACAAAAAATTAAAAAAAGTATTACATTTGCTGATGAAGACGACAGTGAGACATTAGAAATAACATTCAAACACTCTGATATTGAACCATGTAAAGAACCTTATGCTCCAGCCAGAGGAATCACAAAACCTAGTGATATTTATGATGCTTATTCAAAACTGTTTACAAAGGAAACAATATCAATTTTAAAGAAGTCTAACTATGAAGAAGATCTTAACATCCAAAATAATAATTTCATTTATGAAGAGATACAACCAAATATGCCTTTAGTAGAAAAACAATATGAAAAGAAAACAATTTGTGTAAAAGATGTTAAAGAAGTAACAGAACAGAATCAAATAAAAGTAGATAGTGACACCAGACCAACCAGCTTATTCAAAAAGAGAAGACAGCAACAAAAAACATAATGTATCTTTTATCTTATATTACTAAGTTAGAAGTGTAATCATAATAAAAAGTTGGAAATTAAATAAACTACTTTTTACATTTAATAAATTTAAGTAAAAATAATTGCATAATATAAAAACAATTATAAGATTTAAAAATAGTAATTTGTAAGTAAAGCATTCTTAATATCTTGTTAATTCTTAATATGGTATTAAAAAGCTTCATTAATTAAATTCTATACTCAACAACTTTTGGTCTTATTATTATGAAAAATTTATTTTATCGTTGTCTTAGATTTTCGCGATTATTATTCATTGAAATAAAACTATTTTAAACGGATTTAAATCGCGTATAATTATTTTTATCATCCCGACGTTTCGGGCACTTTGCAGCGTTCGTGGTCACGGGTAGACTAAGGTGACATTTGTCTATTTGAGATTTTAGAAAATATTATTTACAACTACCGCCAACGGTTTCTAAAATGATATCTTGAATAACGTTCCGGTTGCACGCAGAAGGCACTAACTGTATCTTTTGGTCTGGCAGTCTGTTGGACTTGGGATTTTAAATTTTTAATAAGTGGATCCCAGGTGTTTGAAAGTCTCCAACCATCTTCTCTATTGAAGTTCGGATGTTTTTGAATTTCAATAGCCTCGCGTATCATTCTAGGAATGAATCTGTGTTCTCTAGCGAGGATCTGTGGTTCATCAAATCGGATAAAATGGTTAGGTTTATCCAAGGCATGTTCACAAACTGCAGACTTTGAAGAACGCCTATTCTTGACATCTCCTATGTGTTCCTTGACCCTAGTACCGATGCTTCTTTTTGTTTGGCCTATGTAAGATAAACCACACTCACATTCGAGTTTGTATACTCCCGCAGTCTGTAAAGGAATATTACTCTTGATAGGTCTTAAGAACTGGCTCACTTTCTTATGAGGCTTGTAGATGGTTTTAATCGAAGCTCGCTTCAAGATGTTGCCAATTCTGTCTGTAACTCCCTTCACATATGGTAGAAATGCAGGTTGTCGCTCAACTGTGGGTGGCTTGATACGGCTTCTACGATGCTGGCGAGGCACGGGCAGCTTGTTCTGGTGGAGTTCAAGCTTGACGTGGTGTAGCTCGTCCTCTAGGTGTTCAGCATCGCAGAGATGGTGGGCTCTCTGAAACAAAGATTTGCCAACGGTAGCTAACTGACTAGGGTGGTGGTGTGAGTCACCATTGAGGTATTTATTAGTGTGTGTGGGTTTCCTATAAACTGTGTGACTTAATGTGTTGTCAGGATTCTTAATAATAAGAATGTCAAGAAAAGCTAAAACATTATTTGCCACTAATTCCATAGTAAATCGAATGTTATTATTAATAGAATTAAGATGTTGTAAAAATGCAAACGTCATATCACTAGGTAATATTGTGAAAGTGTCATCTACGTACCGCTTGTAAAACCGAGGTGTGATTGGTCCGGAGTGAAGAGCCCTCTCCTCCAGGTCTTCCATGAATAAATCGGCGACCACGGGGGATACTGGAGAACCCTACTAGTTTAGTTTAGTTTTGATATCCAGTCATTGTTTACCAACCTACCCATACAAGACTGCATCGAAATTGTCAAAAGGAAGCTACAAACAAAAAATATGCCTATTGAGTATGCAGAGCTGTTACATCACTGACATCTGGATATTTATTGTGGAATGATGAATTCTATGTGCAAGTCGACGGAGTTGCAATGGGTTCTCCAGTATCTCCCGTGGTCGCCGATTTATTCATGGAAGACCTGGAGGAGAGGGCTCTTCACTCCGGACCAATCACACCTTGGTTTTACAAGCGGTACGTAGATGACACTTTCACAATATTACCTAGTGATATGACGTCTGCATTTTTACAACATCTTAATTCTATTAATAATAACATTCGATTTACTATGGAATTAGTGGCAAATAATGTTTTAGCTTTTCTTGACATTCTTATTATCAAGAATCCTGACAACACATTAAGTCACACAGTTTATAGGAAACCCACACACACTAATAAATACCTCAATGGTGACTCACACCACCACCCTAGTCAGTTAGCTACCGTTGGCAAATCTTTGTTTCAGAGAGCCCACCATCTCTGCGATGCTGAACACCTAGAGGACGAGCTACACCACGTCAAGCTTGAACTCCACCAGAACAAGCTGCCCGTGCCTCGCCAGCATCGTAGAAGCCGTATCAAGCCACCCACAGTTGAGCGACAACCTGCATTTCTACCATATGTGAAGGGAGTTACAGACAGAATTGGCAACATCTTGAAGCGAGCTTCGATTAAAACCATCTACAAGCCTCAAAAGAAAGTGAGCCAGTTCTTGAGACCTATCAAGAGTAATATTCCTTTACAGACTGCGGGAGTATACAAACTCGAATGTGAGTGTGGTTTATCTTACATAGGCCAAACAAAAAGAAGCATCGGTACTAGGGTCAAGGAACACATAGGAGATGTCAAGAATAGGCGTTCTTCAAAGTCTGCAGTTTGTGAACATGCCTTGGATAAACCTAACCATTTTATCCGATTTGATAAACCACAGATCCTCGCTAGAGAACACAGATTCATTCCTAGAATGATACGCGAGGCTATTGAAATTCAAAAACATCCGAACTTCAATAGAGAAGATGGTTGGAGACTTTCAAACACCTGGGGATCCACTTATTAAAAATTTAAAATCCCAAGTCCAACAGACTGCCAGACCAAAAGATACAGTTAGTGCCTTCTGCGTGCAACCGGAACGTTATTCAAGATATCATTTAAGAAACCGTTGGCGGTAGTTGTAAATAATATTTTCTAAAATCTCAAATAGACAAATGTCACCTTAGTCTACCCGTGACCACGAACGCTGCAAAGTGCTCGAAACGTCGGGATGATAAAAATAATTATACGCGATTTAAATCCGTTTAAAATAGTTTTATTTCAAAAATTTACTTTAACCCTTAATTTGACAATGTATATCCTGGCATACATGTAATTTTAAGAAATATTTTATTTAAAAAATTGCAAAAATAACGTGGTATAATAATTGGCAGTGTGTGTTGTGGCATACATAAGTTTTCAGGAAAACTAAGCTTTTCAGATTTTTTAAAATTTTTTATGATAGTTTTATGTGTATCAATTACAATTATAACAAAAAAAGCATTTTACTGCATTTTATACTTTGTCAAATTAAGGTTTAATTCATACAAATAAAAAAAAATTCGTATAAATGAATTAAGATATGAGCGGAAGGAAGAGATATGTTGCATTTCGTATTTTTCGCTGTGCTACGCATGGATAAAAATGTTATATGTATAAAAATAAAACCTTAAAACAAGCAGTAAATCTCGTTCATCCATTTATGTCTTCATTGTAAATTTGTTACGGAAAATTAATAAAATAGGTTTTATTATTGACTTCAATGTTTTATACTCTTTGGTTATAAGTTGACATTGACATAAATAATATAAAATTTAGTCGATGGTTAAAAGTTGTGTTCATTTATAGGTTATGTTTTCTACATATTATTTATAATTTATATTTTATAAATAAAACAATAAACTTGAAGTAAGCCTATTATTGGGTAGCACAATGCTATCACGTAATTTAAGATTTTTGTCGCGGCGTTACTCCCAAGCTGTTACTTTCAGAACAACAGAGTCTTCACCTGTAAGTAATATTCATAACTTATTATTTAATTTATTAAAATGGTATTATTGGTGGGTATAAACGCATGTTGATAAATGTGTTATTTAATAAATAAAAAATATTAAAACCGATTTATCTCCTGATAACTTTTATGATATTTATTTTCAAATTACATTTTGTTTCAGTCCCAGCACAATGAGAATCAAATAGGTTTGTTCTACACAGTAAACAATGATTTATGTAAGCAGTTATTTGGTCATGGAGGACTACCAAAAAGCTACATGAAACAGACCAAGACATTCACAGAAACAACTTTAATGGTCCGTCTGCCTGCTCTAGATATCATCAACTGCATTAAAGCAACAGATTTTGACAAACCAGTTATTAGATATTTATTATGTATCCTTTGAAAAATTGATTAATATTTAAAACATTAGATAATTATAAAATAATGTAAAAAAAATTAATACTAATATGTAAAAGGACATGAAAAACTATTATCTTAGATATCAATTATTGTTCATACATTTTCTTAGCAATATCAGATGGTGAGATTGGCACTGGTAAGTCATTGACTCTGGCTCACCTCCTCCACTATGCATATGAAAATGGCTACCTTATAGTCCATGTTCCTTGGGGTAAGATATTTTTAGAATTTCAATTTACTTTTACGACAGATTTTTATAATAAAATATTTTATCTGTTCACAAATCTTACAGTTCTAAAATGTATTGATAATAAGCTTTTCAAATATATTAGATTTTTGTATATTGTGAAATATTAAATATATTGTAATAATCAAAACATAATGAAGTAACTTATTTCCATACTTATTTAGTTTAGATAACTTGAACATTTCTTGAATAATGTTAAATATGACACATTATCAGCATATGTGTGTATGTTAATATAAAATCTCCGAATTTGACTTTTTGTGGGATGGCACCTTGTTGCTATCAGCATCTAACTATTAATATAATAGAAAAGTATATTTTCTCATAAATTTTGTATGGAAATGTCTAATCAGTTACTAGAATACTTATCAGATCTGGTATAGTAAGAAGTGCACCTGGTCAGTTAGAAATAAATTATATCTTTCAGTATCTGAATGGTTACGACGTGTGCCTCGACACAAAGAAATGTCGAATTCAACAACACGTGAAGGTTTTGTCGATATACCTCTTGATGCTGCTGCCTGGCTACTCCACTTTAAGATGCAAAATCAAGGTCTACTGAAGAAGGGCGATGTGTGTAATATATTTAATAATTATCATTTCAGTTATACACTGCTATTTTTAAGTTTCTTCAAATTTTTTAAACTTAAAAGATGTCACTGGGTAAAATTTGTAAAGTTTTGTTTATTATTTGATACCACAAATAATTAAATTAATTAATATAATATTTCTTTTCTAATCAGTTAAAAATATCCAAAGAATATGTGTGGAGCAAACGTGAGAAGACACCAGAGGGCGCGTCTTTGGCCGAGCTGGTTGAACACGGAATAACACGCGTTAAATACGCTTGTGACGTTGTTGACGTGCTCATAAACGAAATTAAAATTCTATCTAATAGTAAACAGTAAGAACACTGCTTTTATACTTATTACTTGCTTTGATTTATTTCTATTGCTTCGCCAGATTTGCATATACACCTTTCACCCGTAATTCATCCCCTTAGAAAAACGCCAATATAATTGTACCTTTTTTTCCCTAACCAAACATAGGCATAGTAAATTTTGTAATAAAGAAAAAACACATCCTATTTAAATATATATTATAATCCATATTAAAATCTACGAAACGTAATGTTTTATTATTATATAATTATAAAACATTACATTTAGTAGATTTTATTTTTATAATTTACCTCTGTTCCAGATGCAAGACATTTGTCGCAATAGATGGCTTTAACACATTCTTCTATCCACTGACAAGGCTCAGAACACCGACTAAGAAGAAGGTGACCCCTGAAGAAGTCACTCTTACAACTTCCTTTATGGAACTTACCAAAAATGACTGGGTTTGTTTACACTAAAACAGATAAATTAATAATAAATAAACATTGATTTCTCTATCTCTTAACTGTTGGTACACAGTATTTACTATTTTTTTCTTGTAGGTAAATGGAGTCATGGTTCTTACAGCTGATGTATTAGGTGTACCACTAGAACACCAAGAGAGTCATCTGCCAAAATATTTGCTTTACAAAAAGGTAACCATTTAATTAAATCTATTAACTTTTTTTATAATAACTTTGCCTTTAAAATACAATTTCTGTGTTCATTTCAATATTAACTGTCATTTTATAAAGGTATTACATAATAGATAGAATAAAAAGCCACCTAATTTATGCATTGTTAGTCTATCATTTAAATGTAATATTTAATTTTTTCAGGGATTTGAACACATAGATCCCTTTGTGCCTGTAGAAGTGGGAAGGTACAATGAACGAGAGTTCCTGTCTTGTGCAAGTTACTACAGAGATAGACTTTGGCTGAGGGGCCCTCCTGAAACAGAAGGCGAACTCAAGCTTACCAGTGCCTGCAATCCTTATAAATTTATGGAACTTTGTGCACCATTATAAGAAATTATTTATTTTGTGTAGAAATTATTATTAAATATGTTTAGTTAAAATTACGTTTTTTATTAAGAAACCTTAATGAAGTTATCTTTAAAAAATCCTGCTATTTCATATTCAATGTGCTATGATATATTCAAATTATCAATTAAAATTATTTGAGCTAAAACTTAAAATTTTGCAAAAAGTTCTAGAAATATTTGCTCTTTATACTATTTATCATATTTGTAGAAAATTATACAATGTTCACAATCTATCAAAAAATTAATTGTTATATATTAAGCATTAAATGGTTACCATATTGACTATATACACATAGTGGTCATAAGAAATATAAAAGGACATGTAGGATAGAATATTAAAATAAAATACACAAGTTGATTTTAATAATTTACTTTGCCATACACAGTATCTACAGATGATCCCTTAAAAATACGCTTAAACGTTGTAGCCGACGATGTGACGCTTTCCGATACATTCTCCAACATAGAACCAGAAAAGCACCTCCGCGCCGACCAGGGTGTTGAGGGTGGCTTGCTTAACAGTCAACTGTTTCCATGCTCCGGACCTGGCGCTGCTCAATAACTTGCCGATACCAGCTCTGATTTGTGGAATTTCGCTAAGTTTGGGTGGTGCCAATTCCACTCTTGCGTATTTCATGAAGATGTTGAACTTCGGCCTGGCGTTTGCAAGCGCCGCTAAAAATTAAAAAAAAAATTATTACAAACTGTATTTAAAATACAAATGTTACTAAAATTCGAGTGAATCACTAAAATATAACCTTTAATTTAAAACATAAATTACATAACTACGAAATTTACGAATAGCACATAAAAAATAATACGAACTGTTAATCAAAGTAGGCAATTTAGCGACTGCACCGGCCATGGTTGTTAATAGTAAATAATAAAAACAGCTGAATTGAGTTCCTTTTCTTTTCAATTTTCGAATATGTATTCGGAAATCTATAGGTAAGGGCAACTGGCAAAGTATGGACTGCTGTCAAATTAAATATCGTTTAATAATTTGTCAATGTCAGATGAATGAAGGCAATAAAAATCTGTACTAATTGTAATTATATTATTTAAAATCTCTATTTAAATAAGTGAGTAAAACACTCGTTTAAATTATTGGCCTATAAATTGTTTGTATTAAAAAACAAAACATGCCTCAATCCCTTACGTGTCAGCAGTTGTATATGATGCAGGTCGTACTTAAATGTACCTTTTTTAAATTTTGCGTGATAGTATTTTTAACAAAAGATTTAATAACTTTAGGAGGGAGGGGGAGGGGGGCTTCTTACTGTGATTTTTTTTACACATTTTGTTAATGGTAAATATTACTTTTTATATAACCACGTCACGAAACTATTTTGTAGTACAGTTAATATGGTAGCTTTGCCAATAATTTATGATTTTTGTTTCATACAGGGGCAACCATTATTTAAACGTATTGACTATTTTGGTCTAGAAATGTAAAGAAATTAGTTACTCCAACTAAAAAACTTATAATCTATATTATATTATAATAATTTAAAAAAAAATGGTCTACCCCGAATTAGAATACGAATTCTGATCATCAACCCCGGCCGGGGTAGTCACACGGACACAGGATTCCGACTATGAACCCTTAGGGTGGATACTTTGGGGTGAATAAACGGAATCATCCACTCTGTTATATTCTTTAGTCTGTTACGAGTTCACATCCATAAGGGTACAATTTTCAGCGTCTTGTATCATTTGTTTTTTTTAATATTTTATCGACATTCTATACTGCTTGCAACACTTTTATGCTACGTCGGTCATTTTCTGTCAAAGAGAAACCGGCGTTCAAATGTTATGAATAGATTTTGTATTTCATTTTAATCAGAAATCCCTTAAAGGCTTCTTTAACTTGAGAGAAACAGATGCTACTTTATTGCCTGTAGTTTGTGTTTCTCTTCACAATGTCCCGTTGTTGTGAGTATAAGTGTTTTTTACTCAAGTTACATACGAGCTTCGCGTGGCTTGTTTAATTTTTATAATATATATGACCAAAATGGACTAATTTTATCGATTGCTTGGTAACTTATTATGAAATTGTTAAAATTTCATTGAGTGTACATGTTTTTGTATAGTAATGTGAATGGTTTTTTTTATCGATTTACTAAAGCCACGTCATTCTTTTAAGGTAGTTATCACCGGCGTTTGTGATAATTTAATATGGTTCTTAACTCTATTCCAGTGCTACCACTACTTGTGCTAAGTTTATTAGCTGTTAGCAATGCGATATTGCAAGGAACGGTAGATATCAAACGATTACAGGGGATACTAGAAGAAGGTGTAAAAAGCAAAGATCTTAGTACTCTATACTATTCTCTGAAAGGTCTCAAACAACTTAAAGCTAAAATACCAGAACTCTGTGAGGTAAATTAATTTAAAATAATATAGAGAATGTCAGAATATTTTTAAAACAAAAATCATACATCTAATATTCATGTCATTTTAGGTCATTGCAGCCGCTACATATGATGTAGATAATGTTGAACAAATATTTTATCTGACAAATGCAGCAGCATTGTCCGATTGTCAGAATTCACTTAAGCCGGATGTACTTAAAGCTCCCACTGGAACTTTAGATAAGAAAGAATCAACTTTACAAGAAATATATTACTCTATCTACTCGATGAAGGCAATCGGAAGAGGTTCCGTATTTGATAGAGAAGATGGTTTGAAAAATCTTATACAGCTGTTGAAAAAAGATGACTCACCGGCTAAGTAAGTTTTTATTTTATTTAAATGTGTATAATTTTATATTTAATAATAAATAAATTAAATAATAAAATTTAAATAATAAAAAAAAAACAGAGAAATATACAGGGTGAATTTTTATGTGCAATAACAAAAAATAATCTAGCTTAACTAAAATAACTCTTATTAGTTGTCACTAATAATGTCTTATCAGATGCAATAAAATAGACATAGTTTCCCTTAATATTTCTATTTGATTTCTGACTAGGAAAATAATTTTAAAAAACACAAATAATTCAAATATCTGTACAGATGAATTTCACTGATGCTAAAAGTTTAGAGTGGTGTTTCATGTGTATATATAGATAAAAAAATATTCTGAAATATATAATCGAGTAATAATATATATATTTATTTTATCAAGTAACTATGTTCCGCCCGTGGCGAAAAATGAATTATTTTAGAACAAAATTGGTTAGCATAAAAAAGGTTATAGTGAGCTAACCTTAAAAGATGTTGTGGACTTTTTTTAGAACTTTTAAAGGTGAACAATTCTGTCATACATGATTTTGCGAAACTTTCCCTGTTTACGCAGCGCATGCAGCGTTAGTTCTCTCAATAGGAAATCATCCACCGATTTCGAAACATTCTTCAATGGTGCTCCGCTCCTTTTGGTATTAGCGTGATTATATATAGCCTACAGCCTTCTCGATAAATGCGCTATCTAACACTGAAAGCATTTTTCAAATCGGACCAGTAGTTCCTGAGATTAACCCATTCAAGCAAACAAACAAACTCTTCAGCTTTATTATATTAGTTTAGATTCATTGCTATTTTTAGAATATTGTGTTTTAATTTACTCAAAATTTAGGTTTATTTATCTTTTGTATTCTATCTTTCTTGTATTTTTATCATTTGTATATTATGGCTTAAAAAGGTAATATATAAAGATATGGATGGGTGGGTAGGCTTCTGTTTTTCATTCTCAGTACTGAGAAACAATGCTAGTAACTGATGCTAAATCAGTCTTTTCAACTCATGTGGTCAAGTCAGCCACTATACAAACTGTAACCTACTGGCACAGCAAGACAACTACAATGGGCTACTGAATATCCTTTACAACCTTCAAATGATAGCTAGCACTGCTGATTTTTCAAGTGCTAAATTTGTGTTTAAATTACTTTACTTTAACCTTGTCCCAACTCCCCAGCTATGGCTACCTGTTCGCGCTGTGCGAGCACATGGGCTGCGAGTCGTGGACGGCCGCGCACGCGGAGAGCGCGCTGCTGAGCGCCGACGAGACGGACGGCCGCGCGCTGCACTTCGACGGCGGCCTGCCTACCACCTCCTTCGTGCTTAGCACCATCCTTAGGTACTGGTTCAAATTTACTGTTGCTTTCATTGTAACATATAACAGATGTATAGAGACAAACAATGGATAGATAAGCAAGTCATTTGCTATTAGTAATTGAAGATGGTAATATATTGTGTACTAAAAAATAAAAATAAAGAGTCATTTAAATAGTAATAGTGTAAAGCCCATCCAAATCGGATCAGTAGGTACAGTAACAAAACTTTCAAATGCAATTATTGCATAATCCAAAATATGGAACACACTTCAATATTCAACTTCTTCTTCGACACTTCAATTCAAAATGTTTGTATAATGTTTAAATACTTTATTATCAGAATACATCATATCTCTAAATTTGACTTTTTGTGGGTTGACCCATTATTGCTTCTATCTATATATACTATTCCCTTCTCCACAGAACATACAAGACTCTGGGCAAGCCATCTCCCCTAACACTGGAGCAGCGCTACAAGTTTGGAGCTTACCTGCTGTCCCGGCGCTCCGTCACATCCCCACGCGGCGCGGCCCTGCTTATAGACGCCGCCATGTACCTCGCTGATGACCAGGTACCAAAAAAATAAGTCACATTACTTCTAAGCAATTTCTAGTCGTTATTCTAAATTGCATCAAAATAAACTTTACTGTGACTATATTTGGTATCATTTAAAATAATATAATATAATACTTACATACCTCCGACCGGATGTTGCAGCATCCTCTGCTATCAGTAAGATGTACAATTCCTTAAGTACAGTACAGCAGAAGTGTTCTGTTGGGGCTTGTTAAAATGGTCCCAATAAATATATAAACTGATGGTCTTTTTTTAAATTTTTATTTTGGTCTGATTTCCGATGGATTTATATAATTGTGCTGTGTTTTGTGTCTTTACATATCTATACTCTAGTAGTGATATCCTTGCATTACTTATTTCATTCAAAATTTTTGTAAAATAAGATTCATTTATAAATACAGCTTATTTCTATTCCAACAAAAGCATAAAGAAAGAGAAAATAATAATAAGCTAGTTATAATAATTACTAAAATATGTTTAAAGTTAATTCATTTTTATTTTCTCACCCACAGCCAACCCCCATCAGCGTCGTCTTCAAAGACAAGAAATTCATCACTTCCGAATCAGATTCAATTGAATTCTCTGTCACTGATTTGATTGGCAGACCAATACCCAACCTCAAACCTGATGAAGTCATCGCTCAGTCTGGCACCAGGCTTGCTGATGATGTAGTGGTACTCTCCAAACAGCCTCTGACACAGAAGCCTAATGAACCTACAACATTCATTTTAAACCTCAGTAAAATTAAGGCTCAACATGGTCTGTACAAGATTTCGCTCAGCGCTGGCACTAAATCTGCTAATTTCAACATTGCCGTGTTGGGTGAAATTCAAGTATCAAGCATTGAAGTAGGAATTGGTGATGTTGATGGCACGACAAGTCCAAAGATCACAACTGTAACATACCCTAACAAGTTAACAGAGAAACTACAAGCTGACCATTTACAAAAGTGAGTGAGGTCTTTCTTTTGATCTAAATAGTAATGGATTTAGATGTAACAATATTTGTGCTGTTTAATAATTAATCAAATATAAGTCCTAAATACATAAATTTTTACATGCCTGTTTCCTGTATTTAGTGTTAAATGCGAAAAATTTAAAATAAGAAACATGCAATGGCTTAAAATTTGAATGATGCTATGTGCGATATTTTATGTAGAAATTATAGAGTATTTAAGGTTTCTGTAACAGCTATTGTTTGTTGGCAGGGTGACGCTGAAGTTCACGGTGCGCGACAAGTGGAACAAGCCGGTGGTGGTGCAGCAGGCCTTCGTGCGCGTGGCGCCCGCCGACCCCGCGCTGCCGCACGAGGCCATCTACGTGGCCGAACCGGACTCCGCCGGCACCTACAAGGTGGAGCTGGTGAGTGGGAGCTGCTCCTTGTAATATATGCGACTCGCTGGACACACTTCCTGTCATCTTTCTCTCTATGAAATATGGAATGGAACTAAAGAAGTTATAATTTATTGCTTTGGCTGTGACTTTATGCCGATGTTAAGCAGGATGTTAACTGAGCATGTGTTAAATGATGCTCATACTGCACGAGCCTACAAGATGCAATGGTTCAATAAAAAAAAAATCAGTTTTTACTTTTAAATATCGATTCTGCTTATGCTGGTAATATGTCCATCACATGCCCAGTTAAAAACATCAAGTCACCTTGTATAATAAGAGAATAAATCTAATATAGCAAAATAATAAATAAAACTAATAGACGAAAATTGTTATTGATCTGGTTTTCATAACATTTAAACTTTCAAACTGTCCCGGCACCTTATCTAGCTCGATGTTAGTACAGAGTGTCACCCATGTCCGCAGCACGTGAGCGCGCTGGCGGCGCACCTGCGCGGCGGCGCGCACTCGCTGGGCGTGCTGCTGGGCGACAGCGCCGTGGCCGCGCCGCTCGCCTGGACGCTCGGCGACCTCGCGCTCAGCTTCGGCCGCGACGACGCCGCGCTCGGTGCGGCCCTCGCTAGCTCACTCACTCACCCGCCTTCACACATCACACAGCTTAGCACCCGACCCCGTGTTGTCACATATTGACACGCCCCTGTATATGTTTATGATCCCCTTCATTTATTATTATTATTATAAAAAATTAGCGGATAAATTAACAGGAGGTTCATTTGCACATCACAAGGGTCACATAACTGGCTACATTGATTAGTGATTTAAAAAGAGAATGGTGGATAAAAGGAAATAAGATGTAAAGGGAGGGAAGTTAGATGTCTCACTCACTACAACTAAGGTTATACTAACTATTTATACATATACATACATTTTTTCTGTGAGAGTGTGGTACTTCCCCAGTCGAGTCAGTTCGTATGTGACCTTCAATCAGTAGCTGTAGGCTACGCTCGCTGACGCTCTACTAAAACACAGATTGTTTAAATGTTCATACCAATATAACCACTGTACATACTATACTATTACACATAATAATTGCCGCCCTGCCCGCACAGGCGCGCCCGTGCGGACGAGTGCGCGCGCGCACCGCGGGCCGCTGCCGGAGATCGCGCACGTGTTCCGCTCGGCGGAGGCGCGGCCGGCGCGCGCGCTGTCCGACGTGTTCGCGCTGGCGTGCGGCGCGCCGCTGCTGCTGCTGCTGCTGCTGTGGGCGCGCCTCGGACTCAACTTCGCGCTCTTCCCGCCGCTGCCGCTGCCCGCGCTCACCGCGCTCACCTTCCACCTCGCGCTCGGAGGTACGCACACACATCCCACATATAACTGCTACACACTGACGCTCATATGTTTCTACGAATGCTGGAGTTTTAGGTTTTATCTAAATCTACTCCAAAACACCCGAAGTATTTTTCACGATTCTCTGTACAGATTTGGCCATCCACACCCAATTGAACATTTCAGCCACACATAAATTAAAAAAAAAATTAATGTTAATTATAATATGCCAGGTTTCACCACTGGCCAAGGACGTTTTTTAGCCTAGCAAAAAAAGATATCTAAAACTTAATCTATCATTCAATACTTCTTCGTATTGATAGATTTGCATATCTAACTATCCTGGCATGCTTATTCCATGATATAATAATTAATGTAGGTAGTAACGAGTAATTTAAAAATATTTATTTATTAATTCACTATTACATCAGCAAACACCTGTGACTTCATATGAGTATAATTATAAAACTTTAGGTTATGGGTTATTAAGATATGATAGATATGTATAAGTTACTGTAGTTTCACAAAATCCTTTCACTACTTTTGCATGAAAGAATAATAAACATTCATATTATATCCACTCGTTTGTAAGAACGAAGTTGGGCGCTCATAGTAGTATCAGTAAGAAGCTATAGTCCGCGCTTCGCCGCAGGCTCGCTGGCGCTGTACGGGCTGCTGTGGCTGCAGCTGACGATGTTCGAGACGCTGCGCTACCTGCTGCCGCTGGGCGCCGTCACCTTCCTCGCCGGCCAGCGCCTGCTGCGCCGCCTCGTGCGCGACAAGGCGTCGCGCTAGCCCCGCTGTAGCTTAGCAATAAATTATTCATAATTTATACTTGTTTCTATTTTATACGCAATAAATAACACACAGACTGTAGCTCTAATAAACCTTATTTTATTTTGAGTAGCCAACTTGTTTGTTGGAAAAGATCACTCCTTTATCATATACAAATCAGCACAGGTTTTAAATGAATTGTCGTACAAAATGTTTAATTTTTTTTTCTTAAATGGAACACCGTAATAACAAAACCACAAATGAGATTTAAAAAATATGACATCATTGAAATGCTATTTACAAACTGTCACGCATTGGTGCACTATTAAATAAAATAATTAGCTAATGATGTCAGAATAATGAGACTTTGTTCCTAATGTGTATTATATTTTGTTATACATATTACTTTTGTTACATTTAAATTCTAATTAAAATAAATATAGATAACATTGACATTTTTTTATTTTAAATGCGATACTTAAAAATATTTTTATCAACATAAAAAACTGCAATAAATTCAGTAGTCATTAGACGTAGTTATTTATTCATTGCCATTTACTAATGAACAAATTACAACAATCTCTATCAAGTCATATTTATGTGAATACGTGGGGTCCTCGGATATTTTCAAAAAAGACAGAAATGATGTTTATCAAAAAACAAGTTTTGTTATTTTCACATAAATTGTGGCTAGTAGAAATAATATTTTAAATACATTTCCAATTATATTAACTATATCGGAACCGAATCCTTTCCTATTATCCTTGTTTTAGTTCATTTATTTATATTTTAAGTTTTACAGTAGAGTAAGTAAAATCAGTGTTTTATATTATTACATTATTTTACGAATTCTTTTAGGCGTAAAATTAAATGTTAAACAAAACTATTATTAATTGTACAATTTCAAGGCTGTTACTAAACAGTACCGTCTGTAATTGCGCTTAGATGATTTCAACCGACAGGCTGAATTAGAAACTCTACCTTTATATATAAAAATAATTAGTAAATATCTCTTACTAGCCAGTCCAGAAAAACCCATCTAAGACGAATAACCGACGGCCTACAGCAGTGAGCCGATTTCAAACCTGCGACCCCAGCAGCCAACCAGTCGTAATATTACGGATATCCCTGTATACTATTTCTGAGGTGTTTTTGTTAGTATGAAATATTTCGTCCTGTATCAATATTATTCTTTTAATTTTTTACATTCAAATTTTTAGATAATTTCCATTTGGAATTATGGTTTATAATCAAGGTTGATTTTTATACAGAATTGAATACAAAGAAAAATGTATATCTTCATAGTATTTCACCATATCATTAATTTTCAATATTTTTATAAATGTTTGGACTCAAGAGTCTGCTCTAACATACGTGGCATTAGCAGAATATTTTGCGCATCAGTAGCGCGAATGCACGCCATTTTATAAGAAAAAAAAAAACAAAGAAAAATTAATAAACTTCAGATAAGCGAAATTATTTAATAAAAATAGAAAAATTACATTTTATATCACAAAATATTTTGATTGAAATCATCAATGAATATTACACTGCACAATTATTATAAATTGATACTTTCTATTACATCCTTAAAGCTACAACTTATATTAATATTTTAAAATTATATTATTTACTTAACCTAATATTAGGTACATCGATTTCTCTAAAAAAAGCACAGTAAGTACTAGTCACATTGACTATGAAACCAATTAGTGTACAGTAGAACCTCGGTAATCCGACACCTGTCAAGTTAAGCGTTCCTAGTAATCCGATTTACAAATCACATCATAATTCTGATATAAAATTGTTTAAATTTAATAAAAAATTGCTACATAATTTTGTCTATTTTCCATTCACCACCAATCAACTCACCAATCAACTTTGATATCAATTCACCAATCAACTTTGATATTTCAAAACCTGTCGGATTATCGTAGATATACCGTAATATTCTACAGTAGCCTACCATCTTCACTGGTAATATCTTCAATATTGGAATGAACATTAGGGCTATCTGTCCAGAAATTTAACTTGTAATACTGACAGTCATAACGACTAAGAATATAATTAAACTAAAATTCAGCATCCAAAGTGAATACATTGTCATCGGGGTTCGCCATCACTCCCCACTTCTGGTACTCGCCAACTTTTTTCTCGAAGAAGTTTGTCTTGCCTTCCAAGGAAATGAGATTCATAAAGTCAAATGGATTCTGCGTGTTGTAATGCTGTGGAATGGATACAATTTTAAAACTGATGATGGCTATTTTTCAATAAACTATGTAACTTAAAAATGGTATAATTTAGACTTAATGCCAATAGAAATTAAAGTCAAAAACCACACAAATAGATATGTTATTGAAACTATACATTAGTCTAATAGACAATTAATAATATAGTATCTATTTAGGTACACAACATATACAGACAGTGACTCTAGGCACGAGTTCAAGCAGTAGTAGTAAAATAATAGTTTTCATATAATATTATTGCAAAAGGGCAACTCCTTAAAATTTATTGAAATGATGACCTGGCCAGTAATTAATTTTATCACTAGAAACTTAATTACTTAGTTATCATTAACTATTTAACATATTATAAAAGTAATATATTTAAGTCTCATCAATTTTTTTCAATAGTTTTAAGTTTCAGTTGAATGTTATTTGAATATAAATGAAAAGAGCAAAATAATTTATTTATAGTTTTAGATTTGTTTGGTAATTGTATGAGATCATTTGTATCCCACATATAACAACATCTATACTTCTAATAAATCTGTAGAGAGGTCAATTCTGTACATGAAATATATTTTCAAAATAACTATCAGGGGGTGATTAGTGATCGATACTGATGCCAAAAATGCAATCAGTATAATTTTTGTCTGTCTGAAACTTAGTATAATTATTCTTCATACTCCTGGGCAGGTTATAGTATACTTTTCATCACGTTACAATCAATAGGAGCAGAGTTATTAAGCGAAATTTTTGGAAAACGGGAGACGTTACTCCAATTTTTAAGCTTCCGTCGCGTATGCAGCCTTAATGGTTAAAATTACATAGAAATCATGTATGACGGAAATATTCTACATAAAATTTCCTAAAAACATCCCGCAACAGCTTACGTCTATCTTTTATGGTTGACTCACAATAACATGTTTACTCTTACGTTTATAATACTCTCACTCATCTCTTATTTAAAAAAGTTAACATTATTACCAATTAAATAAACAATCATAGAAATCAAGTATTGTTTTGACATATTATATTTCCCTATTAAATTACGATAGTTAATCTGTCTGTCACATCAAAACCACTGAACCCTGAGGAAGGAAATACGCTACTTTTTATCGAAAAACGACGAAAACGCGGACGAAGTCGCAGGCAAAAGCTAGTATACAAATAATAATATTATATGAAGAAAATGGCATAATTATCTACTATACCTACTAAAGTCTGTAAAATTTTATAGATTTTCTTACCTTTTCACCTATCAACTCAAGCAAGAGTCTGTCAGCGACAAACTCTATGTAATTGGACATAAGTTCACAGTTCATGCCTAGCAGCCTGACGGGTAAAGCGTCTGTTAGAAATTCCTGTTCAATAACTACTGCATCCTTGATGATGTTCAGAACACATTCCTTGCTAGGCTTCTGTACTAGATGCTTGAACATTAGGCACGCAAAATCTGTGTGTAGACCCTGCAAAGTTATTTATAATATTACTACTTGGTCTTGGTTGGAATTATTTATTTCTTACAGTGATAGCGATAAAGTAAAATCTATATTTGTGCCTAATATTTTTTTATCAGTTTAGGTATGAAAAGGTGATAAGCGAACAGACAGAGTTAATTTTATCACCTTTATAATATTAGCATGAATAAAGCTAAACATAGATAGACACTAGAAAATTCTCATGAGTCATACTCATGACTTTGAATAATCTGTTATCAATCATTGTGTAAAGATAAAATGTATGTGTATGTTTGTGCATTTAAACATTTGCCTATTCATAATCAGTTATAGTTATGACCTATATAGTATGCAAAAATTGTAGTCAATATATTATACATATATATAATATATGTATAATGAAAAATAATTATCATATCAGACATAATTATTAAAAATCTAAGACGGATATTAGGACTTCATACAGTCAAAGAATACAAACCTCATCACGAGAAATGAGCTCATTGCTAAATGTCAATCCAGGCATGAGTCCTCTCTTCTTCAGCCAGAATATTGATGCAAAGCTTCCCGAGAAAAATATGCCTTCTACTGCAGCAAATGCAATGATACGTTCACCGAATGTTGCTGTCTTGCTGGAGATCCATTGCAAAGCCCAATCTGCCTTCTTCTTGACACAGGGTAGTGTTTCAATAGCATTGAATAAGAAGTCCCTGGACCAAAGGAAATTGCATTTAGATTGATTGTAATTCATTACACCATATTTTGTTAACTAACATGTGAAGGTCATACTTATTAAAGTAATCATAGGGTCATTTAATTTGCATATGTTTTACACTATGTATACACTAATTGTGTTGTCCCATATGACAAAAATTGTAAAAAGATCTCTAAATTTAGAATTGAAATTTTTTGTTAAATCATTGTTTAAGTTTACATGAGAAATAATTAAAGTTTTCCTGTTAGTATATCCATAATTCTTATCCTTGATAAATTTTATATCTAAAAGCTTAATAATTGCAGTATTGTTAAAGAAAATCATGATTTAAAATTCTAATTATAAGTATTTTTTACCTTTCTTTAGCATCTCTGATGTAAGTATCAATCAGTAGTGAGTACATTTCTGAATGGACATTTTCCATTGCAATCTGGAATCCATAAAAGCATCTCGCTTCTGTCACCTGCACTTCCTGTGAGAAACGTTCCACGAGGTTCTCGTTAACTATTCCATCTGATGCAGCGAAGAATGCTAGCACATGTTTGATAAAATGCTTTTCACAGTCCTTCAAAGTCTCCCAGTCACTCAGATCCTGTGTGCAATATAATAAATATTTTGTCGTGATATTTCTCTTTTTGAACTCATTTTTTATGTTTAAGAATGGATTGATTAATTTGTTAGTTATCTAAGATTCTATGATGACTCAACAAAAACAATTTTTAATGAATTTATCTTGTGCAATTTTAAATAATTTTAATCATTAACCTAAAATTATAGCAAATGTGTTAACAATAATAAAAACGCGCCAAATAACCTTTCAGTAAGAAATACAGTTTATACGTGCGTTTTAAAAACCATACCTTAGACAGATCAACTTCTTCCACCGTCCAAAAGGAAGCCTCTGCTTTTTTATACATTTGCCATATATCCTGGTACTGGATGGGAAATATAACAAAGCGACGAGGGTTTTCCCTCAGCAGGGGTTCCAGTTGCGGATCAAATTTTTTCACTTTATCTTCTTTCACGATATCCATCTTTTCTACGTTTTCGTTTTCATTCCGAATCGAAAGGACGTTTTTAGTAGGTGACTGTAAAAGACAATTACTTATATTATTAATAAAAGTTATTATAAAATAATAAAATTGTTTGAATATACGACCAACTAACCTTAAGATTTATATTGCTCATTCCATTATGAAGGTTCTCCTTGTCGTTCAAAAAAGACATTTTTGAAATAAAAGTTTAATATGTATACACTGATATACTGTTATAAAAAAATAATAAGGTGCGAAGCAAAGCAGACAAGTCAATGGCTATGTTCACAAATTAATAATAGCTTTCTCGGACCAAACAACTATTTCACAGCTGAAAGCACTTCATTTATGGCGGGAAATAGATGGCGTTCGTAAATCAAATTTTTATTAAACTATAAATTGCATTTTGAAATCAGTCAACTTCAATAAAAGATAAGTTATCATATATAACACAAGACATAAGTGTAGGAACTTTTATTTCGTAAGTAATAATATTAAACTAGATATATATTGCTTTTTTGGCTTTCGTTTCTTGTTATATTTTACTTACTTATCTTCGATTAAAAAATTGTAGTTTCCGAACAAACCTGTCAAGTAAAAATATAACCAATCAAAATTTACTTGAAAAAGCGGGAAAACTGTTTCTTTATTTACACACCTAATTTCTTTTAAATATTTATAATTATTTACCATAATGGCTAAAATATAGCAAGAAATGATAATAAGTGTCTAAATTAATTTCAATTTATTAAAAAAGCAAGGAAATTTTTACCGCGAAAACTTACCTAAATTATAACATAATTTCATTGGTTAATCAATCGACCAATAAAAACAAGAATAATAAAAGTCATGAAATAAAAACAAAAACTTTTAAAAAATCAAACCGACTTAAAAAATGAGCTAAAAACTAAAAAAAAATTAAAAACTTAAACTTACTTTCTAAACGAATTTAATACAAGTAAACTAAGAAGCTGAACAAAATATTTATACTAAATACAATGTTCGAAGTCAGTGCCTTAAAATAATTTTTATATGTTATTTACGGGCACCGACTTTAAAATATTGTACTGTATTTAGTTTACTTGTATTAAATTAGTTTTAGAAGTCGGTTTCTTTTTTGTAAGTTTTGGTTTTAGACTTTTAAGTTACGAATGTTGTAAGGCAGTAGTAATGGCCCTACCCAAAGACCCGGCGACGGGACACCGCGGAGATAAACAAGATGCCATTCTGCCTTCGCCATGGCCTCATTATCACAGTGCGCCATGTAGCGATACATAGACTCTGCAGTCAGCAGTAATGGACAGTTTGTGATTAACCAAAGTTAAATAGCCTAAAGTCAACTTATAACCATTTACAAAAAATTGCTTTTCCCATGCACGGCTGCTATAAATTATTAAGGAGTTCTACTTATGTTGCACCATCAGCTGCACTTTACCGCATGCAATCTGACTAGCATAAATTGCTCAGCAATCATATTGAAGTAATCGAATCGCAAACTAGTGTAATACTTGTTATTGAGTAATTTCGGTGGTCATCATCAGTTCATTCCACATAATTCTATCGATGACTCTAAGATACCATCATCAAATCCTCAGGTTCAGGTCCATCAGGTTAGCCTGATGACAATGAGATCAATTTGTAAGAATACCTTTTCAACCAAAAAATAAAATCGGTCCACTATCGGCGGAAAAATCGATCAACAAACATTTTAAAAAATATAGCTAAGTAAACATCTCCTCATTGACGCCTGGAAAAACTAGAATTACCAAAAAGTTGTAGAGCACAAAAAACCTAAACCGTTGATAGTCGAAAATCAATATCTTAATATCAGTCTCCATTTTCACTATTTTTAATCAGTAAATTTTTTCCGTCATATTATTATAGTAACAGCCTATACGCAACAGTTGGGCAAAGATCTTTAATAGGAATTAAGGAGAAGGTTTATAGTTTAATCCACCAAGCTACTCCACTGCGGCATAATTTCTCCCGGCACATGCAGGTTTCCTCACGATGTTTTCCTTCACCGCCGAGCTCGAGATTAGTTTAGAAACAAATTTAGCACTTGAATAAATCAGCGGTGCTAGCCAGGGTTTGAACCCGCAATCATCTGTTGTGATCGACGTGTTCTAACCACTAGACCCTCTCAGCTAACCTTAAAAAATATATAAACCTGAATTTGGCACACAAAAATAAATATGTGTAAATCACTAATAATATTTTAATAATTATCTGTGAATTACATTTTGGACATAGACAATGAAATAGTGACAGTAAGGTTCAAATGTCAACTTTGACGTTTAAAATAGCTGCTGAATCGGTGGTTTAGGATTGTAAATTTGGTTAGCCGAAAAATTTTATACTTTCATGATATTTCTTTTAAAACATTTTTAGTTACCACATCTTCAGTTTTCTTAAGACCTAGTCACAATGTCGGATAACGATGATGATTACATGTGCGAAGAAGAAGAGGATTATGGGCTGGTAAATTCCTTTTGTTATGATGTTTTATAATAACATACGAATTTTGTCTCTTTTATAGATTCGTTTTAATAATAAACGTACTTCGACTTTTAAGACTTAACAATTACCTTGGTAACATCAAAACTACGAAAGCCAATGTGTACAAAACTTATTTTTGTTTTTTATTTTTCTAGTTTTTAGTAACTTTTTTACACAAAATTCATAGTTTATTTCTTGTAACGCCCTTTTTTATTTTGTTATTATTGTTTGTTGCATAAAAATTTAATAAGAACTATGAAATAGAATAAATTTGTATATTATCCTAATACAGGAATACTCAGAAGATAGTAATACAGAACCAGATGTTGATCTAGAGAACCAGTACTATAACAGTAAAGCTCTCAAAGAGGACGAGCCCCAAGCAGCTTTACTTAGCTTCCAGAAAGTCCTGGAGTTGGAGGGCGGAGACAAAGGAGAGTGGGGATTTAAAGCTCTGAAACAGATGATCAAAATTAACTTTAAATTGGTATAAAAGTCTTATTAAATTTTTCTAATACAATTTATTTTAATAATAGCCATATTGTTATGTTTACTGTTTATAAATATGTATTTAATTTTACAATTTTGTTAGGGTAACTTCACAGAAATGATGGCGAGGTACAAGCAGCTGCTTACTTATATAAAGAGTGCCGTCACAAGGAATCACTCAGAGAAGTCTATTAATTCTATTCTTGACTACATATCCACATCTAGAAATGTTAGTATGCACAGATTCATCTAATTTAAATGTTACTTTAATATTTAAATAAAGCGCTTTGGGAAGTATAAAAATATTGTATTGAGAATTTTTGTTATATATGTTGTATCTGTTTTATAAAGTTAAGCAATTGGAATGCAAAAACAGTACAGAATTAATTTATTGAAGTAATATAATTAGAACAAAGTTTTGTGTATTTTTTTGTTAAAATATTTTTAATATTTCCTTAAAAAAATAATGTAAAATATTTTCAAAATTTATATTTATCTGTTATTATATTACAGATGGAGCTTTTGCAAGATTTTTATGAAACAACACTAGAAGCTTTGAAAGATGCGAAAAATGATCGGCTTTGGTTCAAAACAAACACGAAACTTGGCAAGTTGTACTACGACCGCGGAGACTTTAACAAGCTGGCCAAGATATTGAAACAATTACATCAAAGTTGCCAAGTACATTTATTCATTATTTTTTGGTTTGATTTAGTTCTCTATAGTAAACACAATGTGTGTTAAATTAAAATAGTTTTTTTTATTTGGGGCTTTGAAATTTTAACAAATCTATTTTTATTTTACTTATTAATTTAAAAGCAACATTATTTGAAGCAGTAAATATAATCATTTGTGGTTTTAAAATATACCAAAAAATGATTATACAATTCAACAGTAAAAACTATTATGTTACTTTTTTTTTATTACAGACAGATGAAGGAGAAGATGACCTGAAGAAGGGAACTCAGCTGTTGGAGATATATGCGCTCGAGATACAGATGTACACGGCTCAGAAAAACAACAAGAAACTGAAGGCACTCTATGAACAATCGTTACACATCAAATCTGCTATACCCCATCCATTAATCATGGGTGTCATTAGAGGTTCATGCATAAAACTTATTTTCTTAAATCTTTGAAGAAATTGTACAGAATTGACAGATAAATGTTTCTAGTTTATTTAATCTCTACAAAAAAGAGAATTTGCTTAGCTATAATTTCAAATTGTTAAAAACCATTATTTTTAAGATATTTGCAGAAAACAGTATTGTATGGTTTCTTGCCCTGTATGAATTGATAAAGCCAAGGTCAGATTGGTTGTGGTATAGAACATTTACATAATGTTTTTATTACTAAAAAGGAAGGTTTATCTAAATAATTTTACCCAACATTAAATGTTTTCGGACTTTGGAGCTTAATATCTAATTTTCAATGGATCATAGAATGTGAAACTATTTCTAGAATGTGGTGGCAAAATGCACTTGCGAGAAGGTGAATTTGAAAAAGCTCACACGGACTTTTTCGAGGCCTTCAAAAACTACGACGAGTCAGGAAGCCCGAGGCGGACTACGTGTCTTAAATATTTAGTTCTAGCTAATATGTGAGTTTTTCTTTTCATATAATAAATAGCAAATTTATGAAACCGCAATTTATTAATTGATATTTCAAATTTCAGGCTCATGAAGTCAGGAATCAATCCGTTTGACTCCCAAGAAGCAAAACCTTATAAGAATGATCCAGAGATCTTAGCAATGACAAACCTTGTAATGGCTTATCAGAATAATGATATTAATGATTTTGAATCTATCCTTAAACATAACAGGAATAATATAATGGATGATCCGTTCATCAGAGAACATATTGAAGACTTGTTAAGGAACATTAGGACACAAGTGCTCATAAAACTGATAGGCCCCTATACGAGGATACACATACCTTTTATATCTAAGGAGTTGAATATAGATGAGAAGGAAGTCGAGAATTTATTGGTCACATGTATTTTGGATAAGTGAGTTTTATTTTTAATTTATTAAACAATTTATAAGGTACTACAGTAAATATTCAGATATAATTAAGTTATAAAAAAAATTTATTGAATTTTAAATTTCGCATTTTAAAGTAAAACGCATTCATTATAATTTCAAATTTACTTAAAAACACTATTGTTAAATGGTTATTTAAACAAACTATAAATTAATAATTGTAACAAGCAAAATATTCAAAGGCCCTTATTGAAACCTTAGAATCCTTAACAATTCAATTTATTGACTAGTGTTATCAATCACCATGCCTCTAAAGTGTGTTTCAGGAGTAATATAAGCAATAGCATAAGTGGATACTGATAATAGCAATAATTTTTCAACCTACAAAAAGTCAAATTCAGAGATATTCATTTATTTTGAAAATGTAATACATATTTAACATTATTGAAAAAAAAAATTATGTCATTTAAGTTGTTAGGAATATATCATTAATAAATATAGACGGTATTTTGTCTATGAAAACTCTATGATTAGTTATCTGATAGTAATCTGTAATTAATTCATTATACCTTTATATATAACTCTTCAAACATATTTATTAAGAATAGGTTTGACATGTTTAGACGCCATTTTCTCAAAATGTAGTCCGTGTGACTCGACACGGTATTGCCTGTCGGCGTCCAACTGTGAATCAATCTGTCTCCTCAGCACGATCAGCGGGCGCATCGACCAGGTGAACGCGGTGCTGGAGCTGGCGGGCGGCGCGCGCGGCGCGGCGCGCTACCTGGCGCTCGACAAGTGGACCGCGCAGCTGCACGCGCTGCACCACGCGCTCGCCAACAAGATGGCCTAGACCCGCCCGCCTGCCGGCGCCCCCGCGCACCGCCGCGCACCCCCGCGCACCTCCGCGCACCGCCGCGCACCGCGCCTCGACCACGCTCGCCGTGTACTAAACTGGTTGACAAGTTAAAGGAATAAGCTCTGAACCTCTAGTGTACGGTTTCAATAACCTATTATATGCTGATTTTGATACTGATAGTAGAATTTTTGACATAAATTGTTTATAATTTATATCAAAATTCTATTTCTTGTAAGTAATATCATACATAAATAAGTAATTAAAACCGTATACTAATTGGAACCAGTGAAAACGCGCAACATCATAACATTTTAGTAACAAGATCCAAATGATACAAGATAATAAGTATATATACAGAATAGTACTGTTTTCAACAGATAAAAATCGTCTAATTATTATATAGAACTACAGCCCAGATAAGCGTTGATAATGAGTACTTTTTCGGTATTTGTCTGTAAATTAATTTATTACTTATTTAGTTTGTTAACCTTTCGTGGTGTCGGTGACTTGGCGGGTGAAAATTTTCCCAATGTAAAAAGTTTCTTCTGCAAAAATCTGTCAATGATTGCAAATCGCTTCGAACAAGCCAATAAATTTTTTAAATCGATTACATTGTTTTATTTAAATGTCATTAAATTCATTACATTGTTTATTATTTCTAATAATTTACACTTAGAGTCTTTAAAAAAAGAAGTAATAAAAACTATTTTATGAGTAATACGTTTATTTTAATAATACCTCGATTATAAATGTCCTTACAATACTTTTATTACATAGTAATAATTATACAACAAATGGACGGACTGGTATATCACAGGTTAGTTATATACATTGCCATGTTAAGTGCTTGCAATATGCAATATTAATAATTTTCTTATATTAAAGAACCGTCATAGGACGCCTGGTGATGTGAAACATCAAAGGGCCAAAACATAACCACAACGCGGCGTCGTAATACGATGTATTATTTTTCATACGATGCATAATTTATCATTTTAAAAAATTACGATATGGCATTAAATCGGGTTTTGTTTGCGATACACGTAGAAGATTTTCATGTCACGACGTCGTAACGTTTTACGTGACTTTTCACAACGTTGAGGTCAAAACGTTTCATGACGTAGGCGTCACATAGTGCCACGGAGTGTGGTTATCGTGGTTATGTTTGTTAACCTTAAAATTTCTCAATCTAGTTATCGAGCAGGGAGTGAAGCGAAAAGGTGACTAGACGCGAGGACGGCACGTCGCGTCTTGCCATGACATTTTCATTCCCATATAAATGCATCATAGATGTTTCACATCACAAGTATAAAATACGTAAAGGTGTTTGTTACTTTAAACATAAAATATAATGGCACTAGTGAGTTAAATGAGTTTAGAACAATATCTTCGTTGATATGTCGGTTTGAACACATATTTAGTTTTAGGCTGTTATTTTAGTCGATTTGTGATTTTACGACTTTTTAATAAGGAGTATTATGTTTCATGTCTGTATGTGCTATACCTTGTCACCATCTTCTTCTTATGTAGCATCGCTAGAATACTAAGGATAGGAGACATAGGCTCGGTTCAATTTTTAACATTTTTTAAATGCATATAAAAGTTTCATAAACATTCCGTACATACAAAATACTACATTGATTATTTATATGGTAATACTTTGTTTATAATATAAAAAAAAATATTCGAAAATAAAGATATAAAAATATACTTTCTATCTAAAAGAGCACCATCGTAATAACCATACGAATTTATATAATTTTCTTTTAAATGTCATCACACAGAAAATGTATAAAATGTTCATATAAAACATACCGCTTATTGCCCAAGTTTTCTTAAAAGGGTCATCGTAAAAGGTGTAAAATAAATGCAATTTTGACCATCTTTAACATTAGTTACAATAATTGGATCCATTAGAGTTTTTAAACTATCAAAATCATTAATTATCGTTCTTATATCATCATGGAGCTCTTGAAATGCTTGTTAGGTTAACAGTAAATTACAAAGAGTTTTATGTTTTTTGCCTTTAGTTTCCTATAATGACGGGGTCGGCTTTTAGCGTTTACTTTACAATGCCGAAAATCACTAAAACATTGTCTATGAAATCAAGGCGGCGGTTTTTTATACCGAAATGAAGGTCATTAAAGTGCATCTTATATATTACTATCATTTTAGGAAACTAGAGTCGAAATAATTTTATCGTTATATATTATGGCTTCTTGACAATTCTAGAAAAATAGGTCACACACGTGTGCCTTTTCATATACACTCTGTAGAACAATCAAACAATGATTCGTGGCGTAGGCTTGGCTGTTGAATGGAGTAGTATTTTCGTGTTCAGTCGGGACAGTTTGTGTAGTCAGTACAGTTGGTGTAGTCGGAACAGTCTATTATTCGGTCAGTGAATCAGTCGGTGTAGTCAGTTCCGCCGGGCGGAGCGGTGGGCGCAGTCGGTCAGTCGGCCTGCTTGTCGCTGAGCCAGGGCCGGAAGACGGGCAGCGTGGTGGGGTAGTGCGTGGCCGGGCGCGGCTCGTCGTCGTCGCGGAAGGGGTAGGTGCCCAGCAGGATGGGCAGCTGCAGCTTCACCTCCTTCTCCAGGCTCTTCGGCTCGATTATGAACTGCAACCAGGAGTAATAACGATTTTAATTCATATTCATAACTAAATATATGATCATAGGTGAATTCTTTAAGATGATAATTTGGTGGATTTGGTGGTCGCCAGATCACTTAATCCATGATAAAATTGCGATGGATTAAGTGATCGCTGCTGATCTGTTTAATGTATCAATATTTTTTGAAAAAGTTTATCATCACAATTAGCACATTTTTCTGTGGGTCAGACATTTGCAATATGGTATTATGTTGTACCATATACTGCAATCAGGCACAACACGGTACTTGATGATATGCCGAAAGAGGAACAAAAAACAAAGAGGAAAGTCATTTAGTTCAGTGTAGTCACCACCATCACCATGTTGCACAACAGTGTAGTGGGAAGGTGATGCGATATGGTATGGTGCAGTCTGTAGGGTAGTGCAAAGTGGCTAGTGTAACGCAGGGAGGTGCAGAGTAGTTCAGTGTAGTGCCGGATGGATAAAAAGTAAAGTGGTGCGGTATAATGTAACAATGGAACATGGCTAGTGTAACGCAAGTAGGTGCGGTGTAGTTCAGTGTGGTGCGGTATGCGATAGTGCGGTCTGTACAGTGATGCGGTTTAATGCAACAATGCTAGGCGGCTGGTGTATCGCATGTAGGTGCGCTGTACTCACGAAGACGTCGTACTGCACGGAGATGAGGTGGCAGCCGCGCAGGTTGGTGGGCGGCAGCGGCGGCACGTACAGCAGCTCGGCGCGCCAGCGCTGCGCCTCGCCCGCGCGCAGCTTGCCGCGCGCCAGCCGCGCCAGCTCGCGCGACTCGCGCGCCGCCACCTTGCCGTGCGCCATGTACTGGATCGTCTGCACACGGCCACTTGTTGCACTCACTCGTGTTGTGACAATGTACACAACAAGGGCGGAAAACAAAATCGAATCGCAGAAATACACGGTAAAACTCGGCTACGAAGAAAATAACCATTTGTTTCCGAGTAGGTGAGTGATGTTGCCGATTTATTTACAGACATAAAACTCATCAAATTATCACCCATAAAATCTTCAGTTCATTGACGAGGTAGTAAATTTTAATTGTGAAAAGTATTTGTTATGAATATATATAAAATAAAAGAAAATATATACTGTATTTAATTTTTTTTTTATTTATGTACCATTAATTACTTAGTTACTAATATATATCGGCAGTACGCACCTTCTCTTTCCATAGATTACTTGACCTCACTCATATAAATGTATTCATAATTGCATGTAAACAAGAAATTAAAACTTCGGTGATAAGATAACAGTATTGAATATAAAATGGTTATACACCATTAAAATTCTAATAATCTTTTATAAAAAAAGCAATCATAAATCTTGCAAGGGAACGCGTGTAATATAACGGAGGTACAGAACGTGACGCACCTCTGTGAGCGCGGCGCGCGTGGAGCGTATGGCGGTGCGCGAGCGGTTGTCGACGAGCGCGGAGAGCGCGATGCTCTGGCCGGGCACGTAGGCGCCGCGGTCCAGCGCCACGCGGCAGCTCACCGTGCCGCCGCCCACGCAGCCCACGCCCAGCTTGTGCTCCACGCTCAGCTCGAACTCTTGCTGCGGGCACACGCGATTATATTGCTACTCTATCGCCAATCGGGGAAGAACCACACTCTCATAGAGGAGGGTGTACAGTAACTAGTGTAACCACATTCCCGAGGCATCTTCGTTTATCGTACCTAGGGCGTATAAATCTGATCCCCGAACACACAACCTTATCTCCTCCTAAGAACCGGGTATCTCTTCAAAGGTTTCCCGTTCGTAAAAAAAAGTATAACCACGTTTCGTACGGTGAATGTAAAAACCAAACACTGATCCCTCTATCCCTAGTCTATAACGTATATTTTAGTCGATAACCCATTTGAAGCTCCTCTGATAAGGCAAACATTAATGGGTGGAAGTGATAACTTTACACCACGTGAACATTAGTTATCACTTTACATCTGTTAAGATTTCGCTTGATCCTATCATTCACAATAAAATGGATCGATATCAATACATAATTGACTTGCACGATCCAAAAATTAAATGAAATCAAGAGTCCTCGAAATAATTTTACAACACGAACACAGAACGAGCATTTCTTTCAATAAAAGAGACTCAATAACATTTCATCGTATACCGATGGTAATTGTTTTTAAATGAGCGAGTACGGTATGGCCCATTACACTGATACGCATCATTACATAGCTACTGAAACAATGCAAGTGTAAATGGAGAAATTTCACTTCACTTTTACTAACAAAATGTAATGTAATAATATTATTGACCTATTTTATAAAGATCAAAGCTAATAATTGTTTTTTTTTTGTTAGGTTTTTAAGAATTTCAAGAAAATATACACAAGCCACTCGAGCACTGAACAATTAAAGTTAATTTAATAAGCTAATTGCATAAGTTAGACGGAATAATACTGCATAAAACATGTATTTTGATAATTATTACTTATATAGAGCCAAAGAAATTACTCGTATTGATTTCGGACTTGTTAAATAAAGGTCATCTCTATCTACCTAGAATTTTCCCGGTTTTACCAGGGTCTGCTTTCTATTCTAGTCCAGATAATGACGAGTTATTGATTTTTACACAGAGCGATTGCCATCTGACCTCCTCAACTCCTGAGGGCAAGTTATTTATTTATTTATTTATTTATTCTTTATTGCACACCAATACAAAAAATGGAAAAAAAAAAATACTTAAATAGGTACTAGGTTGCTTTAGGTGCAACAGGCGGCCTTATCGCTAAAACAGCGATCTCTTCCAGGCAACCTTTGGGCAGAGGACTAGTTAATAATATAAAAATAATAGATTAGTTAGAGGCAAGTTAGTAACCATTTAGACTAGAATGATTTCCCTACTAAGAGTAACGATCATTGTCAAGTGATTATAATAATAACCGGGGCCGAGAGCTTCACGTGTTGTCCGAGGCACGTTGGAGAGACCCATAAGAGCAAAAACCCAGACCGGAACAAATATTTATAACTACAAATATAAATATTCGCCTCGAACGGGGATCGAACCCGCAACCGTCGGCGTTATAGGTACATTCAGCACCACCACACACCAGAGCGGTCGTCTGCTAAATAAAGGTCTTATCGGGAATATTTTAAAATTTAAATGGATTTAAAACTAAACCATTTTTTGACCATGATAATCAATGGAGGTGATCGATAGGATTCACATTTTTGTTATTTGTTTTTGTGACTCATACTATAGTGATCTTTTATAGTTCAGCAATTTTATAGTACATTAATTTTATGTATTTCGTATAGGTTAGTCAGCATAAGGCCAAGAACGATTTTTACGACTTGGTTACAAAATAAGGAGCTTTCTGTACTGTACTTGTATTTATATAAATAAAAAATAATGTTTGTGGACAAACATCCTTTATATGTTATGAAACAATTGGTCGGATTTTGATGAGGCTTTGGCGGTGTGTTTTAGGGACGCTAGTGAGGATTCCTAGCCCAAAAATCTATTTACTTTATGTCGCATTGCAATGCCTGCCGAACACAACTAGTTAATAACAAACATTTTACACAACCACGTAAACTGAAAGAAAAAATAAATCCTTTAAATGATAGTGAAAACCACATGAAAATCCATTATGTACTTTATAAGTAATAAGTGAATGTACAGACAAATTTGTTTTGTTATGGTAAAGCCTAGCTACAGTCTACTGACTACAACTCATATATGGGCTGACTCAACTAGGCCAGACCCACTTGCTCATTTACCCACTATTTCTATTTTAAAAAATCATTTAAATATACATTCATAAATATCTAAACAAAAAAACACGTAACTTCAGATAGCTATTTTTAATGAGACATGCTTCTTTGTTGACCTTTAACTAGGAAACGTAACAAAATAAAAAGTATTAAATCGTGAACCACAAAAAGGAATAGAATAAAAACGATTAAGTTCGCCGAAACGAACGACGAAATAATGACGAAGAAGAAGGCGGTCACGACCTCTTCGCAAAATTGATCAGCCTTTTAGATAAGAATTTACTAATTATAAATTGTATAACCAGAAATAAATTCTATAGCTCACCGTATCTTAAAAACATAACAACTTATGATTATAACATATAATTCTTTGTGGTGTGTATAACATATAATACATAATATATGCAATATAATAAAATTAATAATATAATTTTAGGCTAACTTTTTTATTATATGTTGCAAAATGTTAATAGCAAAGATAAAGAATATGTTTTTTTTTTCTATAAAAAGTCTATGCAGATAAAAAAAAACTTACAGCTAAAACTGGAGGTTCCAAATTCAAATCTATCGGATTCATGACTATGAACACTTGCTGGTTTTTATGTGTTAATCCGTTGGGTTCTCGTAGTGCAGCTTTACAGTAGTACTGCACCCAGCCATGTGTGCCAAGGAATGTTGATGGGAGCCCCATGGGTAGGCCCAATTTAAATGGAAAACTGTGTATACCAGGTGATAGAATTGATGTACCATTACCTATGGAGGTCAAAAAAATATGTATGTTAGATGATAAAAAATGTCATCTCAGGTAGTAATTAAAAAGTTCCTTAAAAGTAAAGTTGCTCACTATGTTTTCCTTTAAAGTAGAGTGTGATATGAATTTTAAACAAAAATTTATCATTTGAAAACTCAGATAATTCAGCTTGAATTTTAACCTAACATTATCCTTAAGGGCACCCGTTTCTATTCACTGGAACATCTCAGCTTATTATAGTTATACAAAACAAAGTAGAAATTAAAATAAATTACCTGGTTCTCCCAAGAGACGCATTCTAAAATCAATATAGTTTTCCTTGTCAAACAGCCTTTCATGTCGGCCTGAGCCTACTCTGACTACTCCTTCACCAATCACATGAAAGTGTAGCCCTAAAACAATAGAAGGACAAATAAATAATATAAATGAATAATAAATAAATGCATCACACTCAACGGCCCACAGTAGGATCTCATGATCTTGTGTCAATGATGTGGCAACACACAATACAAACACAACACATACAGCCAGGCCACAACATAAATCTGTATGGCCAATACAGACATATGAATAAGATTATGAATCATGTCTATTACTTTAATCATCAGTAGTTCTTTTAGTTTATACTAAATTGTTGAACCTCACTTTTTCGTCTATGAAAAATTTAGAAATTTAAGTTATGATGTATCGGTAGGCTATGAGCTTCATAAATAATTATTTATTTAACACTTAAAGATTTTCTCTAATTGGAAATAGATTTTCAATAGATTAGAGCACTTAAATAAAACTAAAATAGTCATTTTTTTATATCAAAGTATGGTCAATATCTTATTTAAATGTTTTATATTTAATACTTGAATCAAGTATTCAAAAAAAGTAATTTCAATTTGAGATTTAGTCATAAGTTAAATATATATTTACCTTGTAGTAAAATCACTATTTTGAAGACATGAAGATGTAAACAAAATTTCTGATCACATTACTTCATCTATTCAAATGTAATCAGAAATTTTGTAATATAATTACAACAAATACCATAGTTGTTAAGTATAGCTATGTTTAATAGAATAAGAATGTCAATCTGACCTCACATCCCACATATTATCAGAACACTCAAGGTTGAATTAAACGAAAGAGAGTAAAAATTTATAACCACACGGAATTATAATTCGTCTATACTCACCTAAAACTGGGGTGTCGTCTTGCAACTCCATTAATACTTTACCAGAGAGGAACTGCCCAGGGAAATAGAGCAGTGAAGTGTTGTCAAACACTATTAGGAACTTTAATAGCTTCCTTGGCATTTTGACTGGGTGCAGAGGATACAGCTATTTAAACTACAACATATAATTGACATTTAAATGAGAGATAATAAATTACATAATAAAAAACTAATTTTAATAACTATTATTTTAATCTAAAAATTGTTTTCAAACTATATTTAATTCAAAAGTTGTTTATTATTTTTAATTAGAAACAAACGCGTTTCCTTGATAGTGAATTAACACCAAATATGTCATTATTCTAATTAATTCTCAGCATGTCGTAGGCTGAGGATTAAGTAATATCTTCACGAAGGACACCAAGTTATCTGGAGTTTACCTTGAGCAAATTAAATAACACTTGTATTGTCTTCAGTCGACGTATATGTTTTCTTAAAATGTCATTTTTGTTTCTTTAACTTATATATTTAAAGTTATTGTAAAAAAAAACTTTGTTCAACTACAGTTCACTGTGTATTTGAAACTTTTTATTTTGACATTACTATTTACGTGACACATTCGCATTACACTTTTTATAAAATTTGTGACACAACTTCTTATGTTTTACTCCTACCTCAAAACTTTTAAAATTATGATTTAAACTATGTATGTAATAATTTATCTGAAACTTTTTCTGGTAAACAAAGCTTGTTTTTACAAAAAATATTAATCCGAGTTGTTTTATAATTTCCGTTCATTAATCTGTTAAACAATGTCTAAAACATAATCTGTGGCTGTCAGTTATAATTAAAAAAACGGAAGTAAATATAAAATATTGATGCGTTTTGTTTCATTTTAATTTATTATATGTTTAAATTACATAATTATTTGAAATTACTTATTTTTTTCATTTCAATATAATTCCTATTGCATTTGTTAATACAAATGTTATAAATGCTTTTGCTTAGCAAGTAAATAACATATTTTTCTATTGTTACAAGAGGGGTGTTAGAGTCTAAAATCTAATCAGAATTTATATATTTACTAAATAATTGAATGTTAGATCTGAGTTAGATATACATACAAAATGCCTAGTGAAATGATAACACTTCAACTTGGCCAGTGCGGCAATCAAAGTAAGAATTTTAAAATATCAAACTCATTATAATTATTTTTTGAACAAATATTCCAACAATTGACAAAATACCGCTTTAATTACAGTTGGTTTCGAATTTTGGAAGCAACTGTGTATAGAACACGGAATATCACCAGAAGGAATACTAGAAGAGTTTGCTTCAGCCGGTTCTGATCGTAAAGATGTGTTTTTCTACCAAGCTGATGATGACCATTATATTCCTAGGGCTGTGCTCTTGGATCTTGAACCCCGAGTAATACATACAATTATGAACTCTCCTTATGCAAAGGTAACATATTAGTACTTGTGCTGGTTAAAAACATTTTATTGTTGTATTTTTATTGGCTTTTATAAGCACTTGAAACTAATCATTGTGTGAAGGTGTTTTCATACAACTATACAAAAAATATTAATGTACATATATGTTAACATAGGAATTTATATCCTGGAATTATACACCTAAAATTTTATGTGCTTTGCAGCTGTACAACCCAGAGAATGTATACTTATCAAAGCATGGTGGAGGAGCTGGTAACAACTGGGCCTCTGGTTTCGCACAAGGTGAAAAACTTAATGAAGAAGTATTTGATATTATCAACAGGGAAGCTGATGGCAGTGACAATTTGGAGGTAAGAACTTTTAACTAATTTATTAATGGTGATATATCATCTATAAAATCTAAACCTAACTCCCTCTCTCATTGCTAGGACAATAATTTATATGTTGTGTAATCTTTAGGGATTTGTGCTATGTCACTCAATAGCAGGAGGCACAGGTTCAGGTATGGGCTCCTACATCCTGGAACATCTCTCAGATAGATTCCCCAAGAAACTTGTACAAACCTATAGTGTCTTTCCAAATCTGGATGAGATAAGGTGAGATTACAATACTATTTAAATTATGAAACTTTAATTTTTAAACCATATTATTTATTATTTTATCACTATATATTTATTATTTTACCACTAAAGACTATGTATTTTACCTTTCTTTGATTGAAGTCAATTTTATAAGAAGTGGATTTGACTTGTAACAGAAGTTACTTTTGCATTTTTACTATGTATATGGATGATTTACATTTAATATAACTTTGCAGCGATGTAGTGGTTCAGCCGTACAACTCTTTACTGACTCTTAAGAGGTTAACTGAAAGTGCAGACTGTGTGATGGTACTGGATAACACGGCACTCAACCGCATTGCCAGCGACCGCTTGCATATACAGAACCCCTCGTTTGCACAAATCAACACTCTTGTTTCCACAATCATGAGTGCTAGTACCGCTACGCTGAGGTAATTTACATGTACAATTGTATATACAAAGGTTGAATCAAATTTTGAGATTTAATGATTTATTTAATAGCAATATATTTGAGTTGACTGCTAGATTTTACTTTTTAGTGCTCTAAATTTATATATGAATTATAAACAAAATAAGTGATTTGCTAAACAAAATAAGAGATGCTTTGACAACTTTAATGGGCTGACAGGTACCCGTCGTACATGAACAACGACCTCATCAGCCTCGTGGCGCCGCTCATCCCCACGCCGCGCCTGCACTTCCTCATGACGGGCTACACGCCGCTGTCCGCCGACCACGAACTGAGCGCGGTATGTACACATATACGTATGTATAATTAAAAGGGCAAATTAGTTCTATACCCGGATAGAGATACCTCGGCAAAATCAAATCAAACCTCGGGCAAATTAGTTCTAGCCGGGTATAGAACTAATTTGCCTGACTGCCCAACGCAAAGAAAGGCGATATGTTTTTCAGCTTATATATGTTTGTATGTGGGTTTGTATCTTTGTTGCTCTATTTAGAACTAACCAATTTCGATGATGTCATAATGTCACAATAAAAAAATCAAAATTGATTACTACTGACTGATGAACAAGTGAGGTATCATTGAATAGGTGTTTAAAATCATTTTTAGGTTCCTCAATAGAGTTTTTAATCAGAACGATCACTTAGAATCTATAATGATTTGAGGTTGGTTAGCAACGAGTTTTACTTGTAAGCTTTTAGACAGATCACTGCAGATGGTCTTGTCAGTCTGGTTTTTGATGCTTTAAATTAATGTATCTTGTATATTTAACGTTTTTTGTTATATAATTAGTTTGAAACATGTTTTATATTGCTACAGGCACCCAAAATAAGAAAAACTACAGTATTAGATGTGATGCAACGATTATTGCAGCCAAAGAATATGATGGTCTCGCTCAGTCCAGACAGAGCTAACCAACATTGTTATATATCTATCCTCAACATCATCCAGGTATCACTTTTACTGATTAATTAAAAAAATCAAACCATTTTTGTAGAAATGTATATTTGAGATTCAACATGTAAATGCAATAAAAATAAAATAATTAATTTGTTTGAATGCTCCCAGGGTGAGGTAGACCCATCCCAGGTGCACAAGTCATTACAGCGCATCCGTGAACGCAAGCTGGCCTCTTTCATCCCCTGGGGGCCCGCCTCCATCCAGGTGGCGCTGTCGCGGCGCTCGCCCTACGTGCACGCCTCGCACAAAGTGTCCGGCCTGCTGCTTGCCAACCACACCAACATCTCCTCGGTGAGCAGTGCGCTACTGTGGCTAATTGTACCATATGTGGCCCTGGTCGAGTCAGACCTTTTATGATACTGAGTTAGGCTAGTAATAAGTCACATTCCCTTACCTAATACCTTTAACTAAGCAATTGTTACATATAATCTGGTTCAACTTTTTTCATAAAATTTAGTATGCAGGAGCCAGGTTCTATACTTTCTCATACTCCATATACATAATAACGAGAACTGTCATTGTTGACTCCCATCTCTCTCGCAGCTATTCGACCGCTGCCTGCAGCAGTTCGACAAGCTGCGCAAGCGTGAGGCGTTCCTGGAGGTGTTCCGCAAGGAGCCCATGTTCCAGGAGTCGCTGGAGGAGTTCGACGAGTCGCGCGGCGTGGTGGACGAGCTGGTGCGCGAGTACCGCGCCGCCGCCACGCCCGACTACGTGCACTGGAACCCCGGTATGTTACCCGACACATAGGGTGTGGCAATAGCTAATCTATGATTTACTTTTAGGGGGTTTGTCCAATGTTGGATCCAGGCATTTCATTTTGAGGATTTTTGAAAAACAAATCATTATATTTTTAAATTGTATTAATACCTTTTTTATTGGCCGACATTTCGGCGAAGTTGCACCCGTCGTGGTCCCGTATTATAACGGTACAGACAATATTAATATCCTGAGGGTAGGCGAACAAAACTCGCAGTGCACCAAACAGATCGTGACCACGACGGATGCAATTTCGTCGAAACGTCAAGCAATAAAAAAATATATTATTATGGCTAGTTATCGCGATAAGACAAGTCATTAAAAACCTTAAATTTAAATTTTGAATATATAAATCGCGAAAGTTTAAAATATATGATAATATCTTTTATTCAAAATAAGAGTCTTGACTCAGGTCAAATCTTGGTTGAAGATTTTGGCCAATATTTCAATTGGCCATTAGGTATAGAACATTAGAGAGGATCTGCTAGTGGACTGTGTTCTTTAATACAATCCATCATACTGGCAAGACGTAATATATTCAATTGAAATTTTTTTGTCTATTAATACGTCAACTAATGCGATTTGTTGTATGTGAGGATATAAATATTTTGCAAGTATTATTTATTTTACTATTTAGTTTATTTTACTATCTATACACATTTATTGTCACTTTAGTGATGCCCTAATATAAGATTTTTTTTCGTTTTCAGAGAGCAGTCAAATATAACAGTGAAAAGAATATTATTATTGTCAAAAGAAAAGAAGTATTATTCCTAGAAATAATCCATGATGGTTTCGAATCTCTTGTCCAAGTGCCATTTATTAAATAATACAAAAACCATGATCTTACTAATTTTCTAAAAACATGTATTTATAAGTCATTGAAACATTAATTAAACAGGCAATAGTTAACTTGCCTTGAGTTCAACAAAATTACTCTGAAATCCCAATGTGTTACCATTTGTTAACAATGCAAAGGTGACAGTCAACTGGAAAGCAAAATAAATAAAAGACATTATTGTGTTTTATTACCAAGATTTATTATATTTGAATAACTCTATCTCTTAACATTCCTTTTCAGTTTTTACACTCGTGTCGAATAACGCGTGGTTTGTACAATATATCAATTAACGTGCCAGAAGCCTAATAGAACCCACGTTAATGTGTAGAAAATCATGTACATAAACATTGTTTGTAGTTTATAGCTAATAAAATTAAAAATTAAACTGTGTATTTTACTATTGCAAATTTTTGTGTATCCCAAATTTTTAACTAACAATAAGATTAAAATGAAGTGCAAATTAAAAAACAGCTTTTTGACCTTTATGAAGAAACCGATTACAATATAGATGTTATAACCCTAAACTAACGATAAACGATAGTATTCTGTTTTAAGATCAAATTCTTAAAAATAAACACTACAATATTTATTTGTTTTTAAAAGGTAGCAGCAGAAGTATATTTATTTTTAAGAAAGTTGCCTTAAACATTCACTAAAGTATTTCTATGCTATTACTTGAATATGATGCTTTATGAAAAAATGATATGATTTCATGGTTATTATACACGGTTACAATATGTTATATAATTTCATAAGTTAAATTCAACAGTTACATGTACCTAATGTATAAAAATTGTTTGGCCTTAGCAGAAAGCTGATCATAATATTTAAATGTCTATCTCACTATCTAAACTTCAACTATGGATCAGTCAATTATTCATTTATAAATTGAAATCACTCTTCCCATCACTGAGCCCTATATAGGTGCAAGCAATAGCATTAGCTTGAAAGATGGATTATCAAACACTTAGCACTCGTGACATATTTTGGTGGTTGAAAGTACCTAACAACTTTGTATTCCTCTACAGATTATTCAGTAATATTTTGTATTAATTAAGAAGTAAGATAGATGAATTTTCATAAAACTGCATAATCAATAAATTTTCTAACACAATCTGTATGTTAAAGGAACAGAATTTAAATGACATGCAACGTTCAATCTCTCTCACTCATGCCTCTAATATTACTTTACCTAATATTTTATACATAAATATAACAGTTTTTCTTATAAAAGTATATTTTTAATTTTAAACATACGACTACTGATGAGTTAGGATCACATGAATCGAAAACGACAAATCAGTGCTGTTTAACAATGACGGGGTAACTAAGACTAAAAGATTACTCCTGAACACAACAAAAGTTAATAAAACAAAGACAATATAAGCTATGGCATGGTGCAACGCACAAGCAGATGAAAAATGAAGGCCTTGTAAAACAGCATAACCTGATATTGCATGATAATAAAATAGTATTGGAATGCAAAGTTAAAGGTTCAAGGTTTGTCTGCTAAGTGCTGTTTTACTAGGCCTCGATGGCATATTGCCTCTAGGCGATGGCAAGGCTAGGAAGTCTGGCTCGGAGGCTGGAACTTGGGCTGTATGATAGAGGTCTTTCGTAGAGGGACGGTGTCAGGGGTCGGGATCGCGTCGCCGGTGGGCAGTTTTGCGGGTGCTGCTGGTGCTTTAAATGGAGCCGCCAGATTGCCTGGTCGCTGTTTCGCCATTTGATAGTCACCGGAGTCGAAGAACTTTTGCTAAAAATAAAAAATTGTTTACATTAATAAAATCATTAATAAGAAACAAAAATCTTATTTAGATACATGTTTGGCAATAACAATTCTTCAACATATAGCTTTTACTACGATTTATAAAATTATTCAAATGGAATTAATTTCTAACATTAGAATGCTTCTATTAATTTAATATATACAAGTAAACCGCCAAGTGCAATGACGCAATTTTTACATCTTTACACTAATAATAAAGATATATAATCATAAAATGCTATGTGTGCAGAAAAAATTAAGGAGTATTTGTGGTATTTTTGAACATTACATTCAATACTGATGTGAACAGTGTTTTACATATCAAACTTACCATCATACAATGCTTGAACAGAGTGTAGTTAAATTTATTGAGATATACAATATAATATATACAATTACTTATTCACTAACTTTTTTTAATGATTATAACTACCTGCACCTTGTGGTGTTTACCTGCACTGAATGAAAAAATAGCACATGTTTTGATTTTTAATACTATGTTGAAGCCATCTATTTATAATTACTTATTTTTCAATATTTATATCCATTTGAAAATGAAACATCACACTTACTCCTTTGGCCAGCCTTTTTTGTAGAAATGCTGAATGTCCTCCGGGCCCTCGACCGAGCATTGCATTTGGAAACTTCGCTTTTAATTTTGCTTCCTCTAATTTTTCCAATTCCTTTGGCTGAAATATTAACATAATTATATTTTTTCGTAATATAAATGAAACATAAACATCCTTCAAATATTAAAAAAGGTATAATTGTGAACTGGCCCAATATCAAATTGTGACGATTGTCAGATTATCACAGCAACATCTAATTATAATACTTATTCAGACTTACTATTCCAAAAACATTTATACTCATTAAAGTAGTCGTAATATCTTACATTAATATCTTACGTTAATCATAAAATGATTCGTAAAATTTTAATCATAGATTCAGGTAAATATAAATTCATTTTAATTATAAAAATATAACTTACATCTTTAGGTGGATCGTTCTGGTCTGGAGAATCACTCATTGTGAGATCTGAAATATTTTTCATTAAGTTATTTATATAAAAGTTAACTAACAAAGTTTTTAATAAATACTTCTAAAAAAAAGTGACAATAAATTAATATATTTAACGATCGTATATTTGCATAACGTACATTTATAATTCATATTTAAAGTAAAGCGTATGAAAAACAGAAAACGTATCTTACAATCTTTATGATTACGGAATCAAACAGTTGTTCAACATTACACAAACACATGTTTTCATTGAAATATATTTACAAAGGATTTCTTGCCCTCTGTTGCTAGAGAAGTATTTACCTTAAGTTGTTTTCAAATATTTGGATGTTTTACACTAAATGATAACTATTTTATTGTAGATTATAATGTAAGACAGCTGTAAATTAGAATTGTATTAAATATACGGTTAATGTATTGAAAAAATTCCAATTTTTTCTGTTAAGTTTTGTTTCAATAAAATGGCGTTTAATAAAGTGTTGCCAACAAGATTAGTTGTAGAAAAAAAAGAAAAAGGAAGATTAATGTGAAATAAATATTTTATTTGTTATATTATTTTACATTTCGAAGTTTATTTTAAATTTTATTAGTATGTGTGGCTTCGTATGCACTCGATTTAACCCTCCTTCTTTTTTTTCTTATAACGTAAATTGCCCACGTGTAGTTCTTCTATCTAGAGGGCTTCCTAAGGATAAGATAATAAAATAAAAATCAGCCAAGTGCGTGTCGGGCCACGCACAATGTAGGGTGCCGTAGTTGTCAGAATTGTCAAGATCGGTCAAGCAATCTTCGAGTACCTATTTTCGTAAAAAAGTTTACGACGAACTGGGAATTTCCTTTTTTAAGTCAGTTTATACAATATACGTACTTACAATTTTAAACCCTTTATTATTATAAAATTATTTTTAATTTATTTTTAAGAGACTTAAAATATTTTTAATGCAAAATGAATGTTTGAATGTGAATTATACTAACGATTTTGAACTTTGTATGTTCTTCGATTATTTATTATTCTAACACTTGTAAAATATACTTAGCGCCGATAATTTTCCTTCCTGATTAGCGCCTATGAAATCTATGGAGATTTGGTTGAACATGTTTTATTGAGACATTGTTTTATACCTTATTTTATATTTTATTTTAATTTAAACTTATAAAATATTTATTTATTTATTCATTTCAATTCATATATTAATTTAAAATTATTAATATTTACATAATGTGATGCTTTAAAAAGTGAAATATTTATTTTTACTTAGATCATCTATAACTCGATAACCATAAGAACCCACATAGCCGTGATAATTTTCCTTTTAAATTCATTATATGTACCAGTATCGTGAATTTTTCCATATTTTTAGACGCAGCAGTTTAGTGGGTAGAAGGGGGGGACACTTGACTCTAAGAAAAATTGACAATTCAAAGCTCAATATTTCGGAAACAGTTCGTCGTTCGGAAAAATGGTTTTCCCACACCTATAACATTTTTGAAAGACCTATCTAACGATACCCCACAACATGGGATAAATAAGAAAAAAAATTTTTGGTCTCTCTTAACACATAGGGAAGACACCCTGAAAAAAAATATTTTTAAGATTTTATTGTACGACTTTCTCGGCGTAATTCATATGTATACTCATACCGAATTACAGCTTTCTGGTATTAAGGGTTTCGGAGCAAAGCCGCAGATAGACAGACAGACAGACGGACCTGACGAAACTATAAGGGTTCCGTTTTTTACTACGGAACCCTAACCAGCAAGAATTCCTAAGTCGTCAGTGTATATGATTAATAATTTATGTCCACATTAAAATGATAGAAAAGTGCTGATCCGGGGGGCTCATCGTTATATTGATCTGTCTGAATTTGAAAGATTTACTAAACGAAAAAAAAATTCAATAAACTTCCATAATCTGGAGGCACAGCACTGCTCCCGCTAAGTCGAGCAAAAAAGTGGCACAGTTGTACCATCCTTTAGCCGAAACAGTTCAAACTATTTTCGACCCTTAATAACTTCGTTGTGAATAAAGTCTAAATTTTCAGTAATCAAGCGAGCATTGTATAAGCATAGCATATTTCAAATTTCATTCGATTCATATAAGTACTTTAAGAATTACAACTAATCAGGTTAGTTTCTTAATTGTATCACTCCTGATCGAGTCAGTCAGTGTGTGAATGAGTCAATATATTTATTTAAACATAAATAAATTAAATATTGATAGGATGTTGTATATGTAATAACTTAAGACAGAAGGTTTCTTAATTAGTGACTAAATAAATTCACTGACATGGAACTTTTTACGGTAGAACAACTGAGTTGGCGAGTTCGTTTATTATTTTTTGCAATTATGAAATTCGGTTATGAAAGGTTGTGTTATACTAGCGTGTGATAAGCGTATTGTATGTTACATATAGATTCAGATTTCAGACAATTTTTAAAATACAAATATATTAAACATAAAACTACAATATAATATTTCTATACAAAGAAGAGAAACTTAAATATTTAGCTACCAGTGTTTTGTTGTTGGTAAACACGATGATTTTCAGGAACTGTTGTTGTTTATAGTGTGCGCGCATCGGAGTCGCCTTACGCCGATTGAGCGCAAATATATGATAAAGAAATTGTCTAATCAACGATTATAGAACAACCAGCATCATTTGCGCCAGCCGCCCGATCACCATTTATAATAATTTAAAGTAAGTGACGAATATCTGGACAGTTTCATCGATTAGCTTTTTCCGCAGCGTATCTCACCATGAAGTCGTTTCCCGGACATGAGAATAGGCTATTGTCTCTACGGAGGTAGCGTTCCACAAAAGTGACTTTCCCTGTCTCCAAGACTGGTGACTTGGTACGTCGATTCATCGAGTCTTACCATCATCATGATTTTTTCCAGAGGGCTTAATAAGGGCAGGAACGTTGATGACTGCATGAGTTTTTTTATTATATTGTTAGGAGGACCGTAGTGAGAAAGCCTATCTAAACTCATGTGATAAAAGGCCGTGTAAATCAAAGAAATCAACCTCCTTTATTTCATACTTTTCCGAACATCTGTGTTCAAAACAAACTAGGAACACCAGGGAAACTAGGAATACCCACTAAGTGTTCTTACCTACAGAAACTGCGACAGTTTCATTTTCTAAGTGTTCCGAGTATTTTGGATGGCAATGTATGCCACTGTTAAGAAAAAATAAAAGTTAATAATACTGTACTTTTTCCACGGTAGCACGTTGATCAGTTAGTTATTCCCTATCTCCCTCTCTCTAGGACAGATCGCTTGTCTCTACACTTACAAATATATCCTTAATTACAAGTAAACTAGTGACTAGAACCCCAGAGATCACATAACAGCCACCAATCTTTGCTTACGTATTCGAAGTCGTCTTTTTTTCATTTTACACTTTTGGGTTACGAATAGGCAGGCTGTAAAGTACCGTTAGTAATTTACCTAAGCTACATCTTAATGTCAATTGCTTATCACCATTTTCAAAATATTGCTTTCTTCAATAAAGCTCTGTTAATAATTGAAGAGTTCTCCTGGTGTTGCATTATCATCTCCACTTTACCATAAACATTGTGACTAGCATAAATTCTTTAATAGTCGTATTAAAGTAACCGAATTGCAATCCGTGAAATACTTGTTGTTGAGTAGTTCCAGTGACCATCTGCGGTCTTCATAATCAGTTCTACTGCACGAAGTGTTGCGTTTCGAAAGCAAACGTACTTAAACCGATATAGGCGTTCCTATAATATATGAAGAGTCTTGATTTCTCCAGTATCCCAGCATCAGATCCTGACCTGATGACCATATGACCAACTTGGAAGTATACCCTTTCGAACGAAAAAAAAAATTCAAAATTGGTTCACATTTGGCGGTTAAATCGGTGAAACGTAAATAACCTGCTGAATGAACCTCCTCGTTTTTAGGGTTCCGTAGTAAAAAACGGAACCCTTATAGTTTCGCCATGTTCGTCTATCTGTCTGTCCGCGCCTTTGCTCCGAAACTCTTAATACCAGAAAGCTGTAATTCGGTATGAGTATACATATGATTTACGCCGAGAAAGTCGTACAATAAAATCTTAAAAATATTTTTTTTTCAGGGTGTCTTCCCTATGTGTTAAGAGAGACCAAAAATTTTTTTTCTCATTTATCCCATGTTGTGAGGTATCGTTAGATAGGTCTTTTAAAAATGTTATAGGTGTGGGAAAACCATTTTTCCGAACGACGAACTGTTTCCGAAATATTAAGCTTTGAAGTGTCAATTTTTCTTAGAGTCAAGTGCCCCCCCCCCCTCTACCCACTAAACTGCTGCGTCTAAAAATATGAAAAAATTCACGATAGTGGTACATATAATGAATTTAAAAGGAAAATTATCACGGCTATGAGGGTTCTTATGGTTATCGAGTTATAGATGATCTAAGTAAAAATAAATATTTCGCTTTTTAAAGCATCACATTATGTAAATATTAATAATTTTAAATTAATACATGAATTTAAGTGAATAAATATTTAATAAGTTTAAATAAAAATAAAATATAAAATAAGGTATAAAACAATGTCTCAATAAAATATTAGCTCAGTATTTACCTACGGCGTTATAGCGAAAGAGCGAGTTAACAATCAAACAAATGAATTCACTTTGGCATTTATGGTATAATATAAAAGATACGGATTACGTACCTTTTTCTTATTCTCTTCTTAAAGAGAAATTAAAAATAATTTTATAATAATAAAAGGTTTAAAATTGTAAGTACGTATATATATTGTATAAACTGACTTAAAAAAGGAAATTCCCAGTTCGTCGTAAACTTTTTTACAAAAATAGGTACTCGAAGATTGCTTGACCGATCTTGACAATTCTGACAACTATGGAACCCTACATTGTGCGTGGCCCGACACGCACTTGCCTGATTTATTTTAAATTCGGTTAAATATTAGCTTTATGCCGTCGTTAAATAATTTTGTCTAAATATATGTATATATTTTTACAAAATAATGGAATCTGAACTCAACTCGTTACAGCAAAGCATATTATAAATTTATGTTTTGTATCCGGAGTAGCTCATTTTTGATAATCCCCATAATATAACGAACGACATTTAGTTTGATGTAGGATGAAAGACGACGAGGGAATATGGATTTTTTAAAATATTTGTTACGTTATATAAAATAAAAAATATCAATAAATCATTAACACCATTTATTACTCGCCATCACATTCAAGTACATAAAACGTGATCGATTTCAATGCATATTATTGCACAAGTGACGACAAATAGTAGCAATTAGCATGGCTTCCTTTACAACTCATGAGATCACACGCAATTTACTGAAATACAATTGAAAAAAAGTACTATATTTTTATATTAGTCTCAATAAATTGATATAAAAATAACTTACAGATATAGCGACTTAAACTAGGAATATAGTTAAATTATTCTGATGTAAAGTAACAAAACTAAGTCTTACTTATAAGGCGAATCGCCTTAGGAGATAAGCGTAATCGTTCAACTTAATTCTAAATCAATTTAAGCGATACCGGCTCGTGACCGGCGTCACACTCTCGCGCTAGAACATACAACTGCGGGCTAGACGACCTCGCTGGCGAGTAACGAGGATAAGATCATTTACAATTCACAGATAACATATTATAGTGATAATTTTAGTGGTCTGAGTGTAAGCTTACGAATAGTTAACATATAACATTCAAATATTTACATTTTTATTAACCGATTTCAAAAAAGGAGGTGTTGAGTTCGAATGTATGTATTTTTTACATAAGGTACAGCACTCGTAGAGGAAAGAAAAGGAAAAAGTAAATGTATTTCCTAACACGTTTACGTTAAACGTTAATATTACGATAGCGTCAACTTACACTCGACCACAGTTCATGAGATAGTCTACCTTTTATATTATTGAGTAAGTAACATATTAATGCATTCGTAGTTCAAATATATAAATACTGACAATACTCAAAGCCAAGTAACAGAGGCAGATATTCTAAATACACCTAATATTAATTTCAACAAAGATCTAATTTTATTATATTTTTATTGATACGTCACATCGTTCTATTTTATTTTATAAATTTTATTTTATTTTTGCTATCTATGAATAGTAATAATTATTCTTATATCAATTTTCAATTCAATACTATAAAATTCTTTATACGCAATAAAATATGACAAAAAATGATGTCAAAACGTAGGTAAAATATATTCCACAAGAGGTGACTTTTTGAATTAAATGATTAAAACAAAAAGTCACGGCTATTGATTTCTTATGATGGCGGTGACGTCGAGTAGCGGATGCTTAAAATATAATACATATATGACGGACATAAAAAAACTAATTGATTGTACAGTGTCAAAAAATGTCTTTAAGGAAATCACGACGTGTGGTATCCACATGCGCTTAAGTGACGCTTTTCGACGCTACAAAGGCCCCGCTAATTTACGGTCACCGCTATCATAGAAATCCCGAGCCACTACAATCAAACCTCAAGTTTAACATACTTGTTATAGTTCTAATAACTGAGTAATTTCGAACTTCAACGTTTCATTTAACGCAGATAATATTACTTTTTATTACATTCTAAAAAATATACATCGATTCCTTACTCTGGACCTGTCGCAATAAATATTTCAATTAGATGTCATCAATTACGCTAAAATATACGCAGAGACTTCTCCGCCATCAGATTGTTCAAAAACAGTCTTTGGTTATAATTTAGATGAAAATTGAAATTTCAACAGTAGACCCTGGGAGTCTCTATCAGTCTCTTAGATATTATCAATCCTGTATGATAATAAGTAAATGTTAGTAATAAATTATATTAAATTTGTTTATTTACAATATTTCGAGAGCAACTCATTTGTTTAATCTTCAGTAACTAGCATGGCTTTGAAGCGACATAGCAATATCAGATTTAAATAATGAAATACACTTATAAAGTTACCGATTTTTAAATATAAGAGTGCTTGACACTAATAAATAATATATTAGCGATTATAAATGATTCCGTACTTTCGTATCTTCAACATCGATATTAATTAACAAATACATAACTAATTTTACATATTTAAGATTTTTTTGGAATGTTCACAAAATGCAAAATACATTTTATGGATAGATTGAGGTGCCAACAAGCTTACAACTCATGTCATTGATTTACAGGGAAAAATATTATTTTAAATATTCTGACGATTTTATTATTTCAATGTATTCTATAAACGTTTGTATGGATTTTCATGTTGTTTAACTAATTAGAAGAAATGACAACATAGTGAAGAAAATAGTATTTACAAAGAATAAGATGCGGAACCATTGTTCCCAATATACTAATTTATTATTCAAAATAAACTCGTGAAGTGAGACTGATCATACAACAACATGCAAAATCAATTGTGATAGTTAGTGAGGTAGTAGACGCGCACACTAATTTCCATGCTTTTTTAGTAATTTGTTAATACAATTCGAGATTTATTTTGAATAAAAATTCTGTAATAATTAATACATACTTTGATATTTCGTTCTAGAACGACTTTCATGTACACTGTCAAGAAATTTGAGAAAAATAATTACATATTATATTATGTAATCATAAATGAGAACATTTTTTTTGCTCTAATACGAAACTATCGAAATACCTCTGTATTGAGTTGCAAGCTTTTAAAAATACTTAACGAGGCTCATATTTTGATCTTTACGATTTTTTTTTATATTTTATTTTTATTTTTTTAAACAAATCAAGCTGTTTATATCCATACGCTATATGTACATCCGTTAATCATTCACAATTAAGCTAAATCAAAGTCTATTCGCCCGTAAGCTGTACAACTCTTAACCTTCGACATAGGATCTGTCATTACTCAATGACATTTTTTTTTAAACGATGCACCTTTCACGGCTACGCTCGGGCGCGTATTAGCGTCGCAGCATACGCAGTTTCTTACTGGTTTATAATTTACAAAGTCTGCTCTGCGGAACGTAGTTCAAATTATATTAGTTCACTGTGGAGACATATGGCCGCTCATAAGCAATACTGTGTCATGCCACATGGATTTTGAGAAAAGGACTTCTAAAGACTAATAATAAGTTTTTCAAATATATTTTCAATTATTGCATAATCCAAAATATGAAACACACTTCAATATTCCTAATATTATATTAAGATTTTTTTATCTTTACTTATGTAGTTCAAATTACTTAAAATGCGTGATGCATTATCAGATTACATCAATATCTCTAAATTTGACTTTTTGTGGGTTGACACATTATTGCTTATCAGCATCCATGTGTTGTTGGTGCTTCGGCAGTCGGTCACGATCATTCCCGCGATGCGCACGCGCCGGGCGTTGCGCTCTCCGCTCGCGGGCTCTTGTGACCTGACTGCGGCGGCGTGGGCGGGAACACGTGCTGTGCTGGCTGCTCTAGCAGCTGCTGGTACACTTGATCCTGTGGAGAAGGCGCTGGGTTAGTGGAGGTGTTAATGCGAGATAGCCTATTTATTAGTCATCAAGGTGGTGAAACTTCTATAATCTAGAATGAGACAAATCCGAGTGACCTAACGTTTAATGGTGCCTTATTTATGAAAATAATATACAGAGTCAACAGACACCAGAAAAACAAAAAAATTCCGACAAAATTAAGGATTCTAATTTATAATTTACCTTTATATACTAATTTATTAATGTTATAGTATTGCAAATCCTACTGACTTTAAACTTGCTCGAGTATATTGGTAACATAAGTAAACGCATCACATCACATTTCACAACGGTCCCCATTAAAATCTCGTGGCCTTGTGTCGAGGGTCCGAAAACACTAATACCTAGACCACGAACAATATCCGTATGGCCAATACAGACGTTTGCCGTGAGCGGGGATCGAACCCGCGACACTGCGCCAAGGAGTCTGTCATACACGAGTGGCAACGACATGATCTGTCAACATTTAATATTGCTTGCACTCTCGCGATACTCACGAACATGTCGAGCGAGACGTCGTGCGTCTGGATGCGGTGGCTCTCGTCGAGGTTGAGGTCGGGGCAGATGAGGCGCAGGCCGGCGGCGCGCTGCACGTGCTCGCCGTCGCCGCCGCGCACCGCCGCCACGCTGCCCGCGCGCCGCACCGCCGCCACGAACGGCGCCAGCCAGCGCTGGCACGGCTCCAGCGCCTCGCGGCTGTAGCCTGTACAGATACGTTCACATTGAAAATATACTTTTTAGTAGGCTTTTAAAGAGCTTTGGAATCGTTGATTATGAAAGTTTTTTAGATGTAAGCTACCACGGGTTCTGAATCCTACCGAGAAGAATCGTCAAGAAACTCGATGTGTACTCTTTTAAAATCAATGATAACAGAGCGTATTTTCAATTATACCTTAATTTAATATCCTGCTAGAAATTATAAAATCAACGCACATTTTGTCTATGCATTTTTTTATTTATTATTAGTATTCATTTTTAAAACATATTAAAAAGTCTGTACTAATATAGAGGTCAGATTAGTTTGCTTGTTTTAATCTGTAATTACTGGTCAGATTAAAAAAAAAATTTAATAATAGAACGCTTCACAATTCTGAGAGGACAAATAGTATATAATAGGCTATATAGTATATTTATATATTTCACATTTTGTGATATAGTAAGATATTTTACTAACTACCTGATCAAAACAAATCTAGTTTATTTAAATAAAACCTTACTATACTCAAAGAATATGTCGTTCGATTCGCTTTAATATAATAACAATCATAGCTATATAAAAAGACTTACCAGACACCCTTAAAGCAAGATCCTCGCTAAAAGCGTGCGCAATGGCCGCCGCGGCGACGGCGCTGTAGGGGAACTTATTGACGTCAACGTGTAGCACCGCCAGGTCGACCAGCTGCCCGCAAATCACGAACTCCAGCGACGAGTACTGCGGGAACACGAACGTGTAGCCCCGCAGTGCATTGGCACCGACGTCGCTCTCGCCCAACAACCGACGCTTGGCACTTCGCCCCTCGCTGGCCAGCTGCATGTAGATGTTCAGCCAGCTGTTGATGGTTATGGGGGTGATGCTCCATGATAGTATCTTCAGTATGAGCAGTTCTTCGAGTAGGATCTCTTCCGTCGTGCAAGCGCCGTCCGTCACGTACGCGAATTCGCCTATTTTCGGTGGATATACTTCTTCTACTTTTGCTGCGATAAATAAACACGTAATTCCTGTAAATAAAATAAAAAATCTTTATGTATATTATATAATGCTTATTGAAATATTTCGGTATTTTGTTTTCTATTCACTTTATTATTTAAAAACTAACCATCCATTCCAAGTTTCCTAAAGTACTGTTTTTGCATATAATACCCATTTGTAACAACACTTAGTTCAAGCATTGAAATTACGAATGCTACTACAATTTTGTATTATTTGAACTGTACAAAGATTTTTATATATTTTACTTTTATTGATAATTTTTTTTATTCTATTGTCTTTACCTATGAGTTGTAAGCGGCCTTTCTGCACGTCGTCAGTGTTGGTCAGGTATCTGTCAACGTAGTCCACCGTCAGGTGAAACGTCTCTCTGTGCAGTTTGTACACTTCGCAAACCTGAGAAACGAGATTATACTAAATAGATTGATCATAAATTAAAACAATATAAAACGTTTATTTCTTAATCCTTAATTTAGTTCTAATATTATTAAGAATTTTGGCAAAATTATACGCCGAGGAAGGAGTTGAGCATTAAGTTCCAGTTTTTAAGGCCTGCAATGATTGCTCTAGTGTCAGAAAAAGTTGCCTATGGAAACGAAATACCTTTCTAAAAAGTATTTATACACGAATGAAGATAGTAAGTGGCTATGTACATATATATGCCATATTGACCTCCTAAAACTTAAACGACTTGACCGATTTTGAAGTGTAAAATTCTTATGCTTCCCCGATCTTTTATAGGCTATGTAACGTCAACAAAAAATTATACCATGCGAAATTTTGTAACTTCTAGTCACGTAAATAATTTGACCGAATTTGAATTGCAATGTGTTGTTATTAGACATTCTGGTTTTGAAGTCTTTTAATTAATGTACTAAGTCTTATTGACACCAGACTAACAAGTACATTTTAACGCCTATGATAGCGAATGCAGATTCGATTAATTAAATAATATAAATAGGTGAAACAAAGCAGCTTAAGTGCTCATCTCGGTTTATCATGCTGTTTGTTTGCTTCGACACTCATTAGTTGGACGTGCCGACGATTATTATGTTTTGCTAATCAGACGGATGTAGTGCGGTTTCTCGTATCAAATTGCATAGGTCCCTTTGATTTTTAATAATTATGTTTTGAAATAAACCTATTTTTTTTTCAAGTTTTTATACAATTATACAGGACGTCAATGGGGCAAATTTCTTTTAAATAAATGATCCATAACTTTACGAGCCTACAAGATCTAAAGTCATAATAAAAAAAAAACTGTTTTTTTTTGTTTTTAAATATTGATTCTACTAACGCTGTTAAGATGTCCAAATCATGCCCAGTTGACATCCTGTATAATTGAGCGATTAATACAGATAAATTATAAATTTAAATATCGTAATTAGTTAATTTTAAATTTAAACTTAGGTCTCATATACAGGATAATTCGTTCTGATAATTTTGTAATTATTTTGCAGCTGTTGAGTTTTCTACGTTTTATTTTAAAGTCTTATTTTTAGCCATAATTTATATATAGGAAGATCGTAATCAAGAAATTCTTGAAATCTTTGTAATATCTAATCACTGAGCCGATTGCTCGATTTGTATTGTGTTTTGTTTAATTGATTGTATATTTTATTTTGTAAAGTATTCAAATAGATCTACTATAGATATACTTTTAGATTCGATATTTTCAAACACCAGGTAGAGCTAATGTAACTCGAATTAGATATTAAGCACCTAAAATTTAAGAATGTGACCTTTTAACCAACTTCCCTAAAAACTAAAATTGTTTAGTTAACATAGTTATTTGACTGACAGGTTGGCGTAGTGGTCACTGCAACTGACTGATGTGCTAACGGTCGCGGGTTCGATCCGCACTCACGGCCAACTTCTGTACTGGTCAAACGGGTGTTTATCGTGGTCTGGGTGATTGTACTTGTATTGTGTTTCCGGACCCCCGAGACAGGATCATAAGGCCCTAATGGGAGTCCGTTGAGTGTGATGCGTTTATTTATTTATTTAGGATTTGTGTTCTGAAATAAAGCCCATCATACTGGCCACTATTTATAACGTCTTAAATTGGAAGGACACTTATGCAATATATCGTAGATTTAAGTACTTGTACGTATACATACATATATATTGTTATTTATTGATAAAACGTTAAGATATATACTTAAGATGTCTTTAGTGTAAAATATCTTGAAGTGGTATCAAACATTGATTTTGATGCAGTCAAGGATCAGGGAGATATTTGATATCGACCAACAATATCCTTTCAATAAATAATATATGTATATACAATATACAATTATATATTAGTAATGGCTAGTATGCTACAACAGAATAACTGTAATATTTTAGCATTAACCGTGATAGATGGGTTACGTAGTATATGATTATTTTAAGGTAATAAAAATTTAACTCCTAAATGCTACTAGAACACTGCTACGAGCGTAGCTCCAGACGTAGCCGTTGCCTAAAATGATTACACACATGAAATAATTACACGTAGCTCATTTTTCTATTTTTAAAAATTTATTAAACGGTAAAAACGTTATTTTATTTTGTATGATTAACACTAGAGGTATTTTTATCTTATTCAATTACGTAGAATATAAAGTTACCTTTGTCCTGTGCTGTTATTAAAAAAAAAATTAAAAATATAATATTTCAGTCAGCTAATATACACAGAAAATTGAAAATCTATATATCACTTATAATAAGGTAAATCATTTATGAATATGTGTTTTTTGTCGAAAAATTATGTCAAAAATAATTTAAATATCTCAAAATTATGTTTTCGTTAAAAAAGAAATCTGAATTCACTTAATTATAGTGAAAATGAAGTATAAAGTAAAAATGTTATAATTCAGGAACAACAACGCAATTTGCTAGTTTAATCAAAGTGTATCTACTACGCAAAGAAAATGATCGTATAATAATCTAAAATTAAACAGACAGACAGACAGATAGACAGACAGACGGACATCAAAGTGATCCTATAAGGGTTCTGTTTTTTCTTTTAAGGTACGGAACCCTAAAATTAACAAAAAAAAACCGACTATCTATTTATTAAGACCATTTCAGAAAGCCCTAAGACAATACGTCTGATGTAAGAGGACTTGTGTATCCTGCTGATTCCAGATGATGCTGCATAGTTATATAACCTTGACCTAATATCAAGGTTACGTAACTATGTTATTTTTGTATCATTGAATTCGAAATAAGTTGCTCAAAAACTTTCAACAATCATAAAAGTGCTGACATATTTTAAACGACTAAGCAGATCTTTATAAGAAACCATATCAGTTACATCAGCTTTCAAACAAATAAAACCGTATCAAAATCGGTCCATTCGTTACGGAGCTTCGATGTCACAGACAAATACTCAGATACACAGTCAAACTTATAGCTTCTTTTATTGTCAAGGGTTAAAAATTTAATCAATGACGACAGGTTGGCGCAGTGGTCACTGCAACCGAGTCTAATAACGGTCGCGGGTTTGTTCGCTCCCGACAATTATCTGTGTTGCCCATACGAATATTTGTCGTAGTCTGGGTTCTTGTGTTATATGTATGTGTTTCCGGACCCCCCACACGGGACATGCAATCCTAATCGGGGCTGTTGAAAGCGTTTATTCATTTATTTATAAATCAAGAAACATCTGGAACCAGGGATCCGATTATTAGTCAATACTAGTGTAAGAAGCCGGTGGGTTGTTTAAACTCGATTATCTTGAGAACTACCAGATCTATTAAAAAATCTTTTGCTGTTAGGCAGGCTGATTAATGAAGAAGTTTATGGGCTATAAAATAACAGTATCGGTGTTACAGTCAAACTTAACTAGTCTATAGTATTTAAGGCACGATCGGTGGCACAAGTAATTTTTACCACAGACTATCGACAATACTAAATAACGAATATGATAGACAAAACATCGGCAAAAAAATTAGGTAAGTTTATTGTGTTTAGTCTTTTTGATTGATTTTTTAAAATAAATATTCATTATAGATTATAAAAATAATTTTTTAGACAAGAATAAGATGCCGTTATTTCACCTCTTATTATATTTAATCTTCAACGATTTCCGATTGTTTAACGGAATCGTAATGCACACGTAGTGTTTTGTTAGATTTTTTTTATTAAAGATACAATCATTATTACTTTAACTAATGATAACGCCAAATTTATTATTTATTAAGAGTAAAAAAACATTAAAAACCTCCCTTCCCAATGGTAGGCGACTTACGGTTTATATCTTTTCTTAATCTAACGTTCTTATTAATTTGAATTATAATATTGGGCACTCGATCTTATTTATTAGTTTTTCTAAGGTTGGGGTTCTATAATTGTGTTACAGCTCATTCTATTCCGCGTAAAACAAAATCGATTTTTTTTATATTAAACCACCGTTAATGACAGGCATGACACTATCTAAGGCACGCGACTATAAGAACCGACGATTCAATAGTTCCGATACGTAGTCCATGAGTTGCGTTTATCATTTAGTTGTACTTGATTTTTTTTTTAAATCCCTAATATTTATTATACGCAATGTAAAACGTTACACTTATATCACCCAACATTTGCAGTATTGTAATTAATAGTCAAACACCTATATATTTAGTTAGTTAGTTAATAGGATTTAACCATTTCGATTAGGGACCATATTTTTATTAATTTAAAGACTTCTTTCATACGTATTTCGTTCTACGATTCAAATGTTTATTCAAATTACGGCAAATTCGTAGACATTTGCTACGAGGACATTTAGTAAAATAAAAATATTTTTTATATGTTAACAATCTTATTTCAATTACAAACAAAAAGACTTTACATAGTTTCATACATATAAATTAAAATTTTGTTCGTTCGTATTTTATGCCATCTACACGATGGGCCAGAATCGGTCTAGAAGCCAATCGCACGGCATTACAAGCCATCGCGGCTGCCACTACGCTATAGCGTCCTCTACATGATAGGCCATCACAGTGGGCCATGTTGTAGAGGTGACATTAGGCATTGCTGTGCCGTTCATTCGAATATGATATTTGTCAACTCTTTGTTTATCCTTGTGAGATGGTTGTAGACATAAGACAAGAATTACTTTTGTAACTAACGTAATTGATATAAAACAACAGAAACTTTACGAAAGCTGTGCGTGTCAAAAAAGACACTGAGAGTATCGTTGTCTTAGATTTTCGCGATTATTATTCATTGAAATAAAACTATTTTAAACGGATTTAAATCGCGTATATTAATTATTTTTATCATACCGACGTTTCGAGCACTTTGCAGCGTTCGTGGTCACGGGTAAAGTCTACCGATGTACGGGTAAAACTACTATCTACATTAACAGCAGTGAAGTCTCGGAAAAGTTTGTATTGATAATATTTCACTAAAATTCATGTATTTGCAAAACACCTAATTTAAAATATCACGGAACATAAAATTATAAATAGACTTATAAATTGTTGATAATTCAGTGTCTGGTAACGTAATCCAGTATACATCATATTGTTTGTAGGTTAGCCGAACGAACGAAGGCATATCGCGAAGTATATTTAAATCTCAAAGTTCGGAGGCCCGTCGCCGGTGCAGGGAGGTGTGAATCACAAATCAACCCATTATAGCCGTCTGTCGTTACCTGTATGAACGTCACACGTTCAAAAACTAACAGTAAATAGTTTTTTTTTTAAATACGTAAATCTCATAGCCGAACGTCATAAATACATAATTATCTATATTTTATTTTATATTGAGAACTTTGACAACGCAGAGCCTAGACTTTTAGCAAATGGTTAAATGATATTTAAGCAGAAAAAATAAAGATAAACAAGAAAGAGAAATTACAAGTAAATTGTATGATAGGTACCAAATGAAACTGGATGGAGTAATGTTAAAAAAAATCTTTTAAAAGCTAAGGGGTTCTTAATTGGCCTGAATATCTTTTCTTCTTTGAGTACTGTGTACTAAATTACTACGCAATTTTTTCATCGCAAGTCGTGTTTGTAGACGAAGAAGGTTATTTTTTTTTTAAATACAATTTTAAAAACATAGATTACACAAGGACCACACCAAAACGAAGTGATTTTTTTAAAACTATGTATCATATCCTAGGTCAACATGATTGTTAGAAACTAAATCATATGATCCCGTTTAATAAAACATCTATTACATGGCCTAATTTAATATGAATTAATTCGCACGTACAGCTCTTATTTTACTTTTAAATGTTCGTTATACGTCAGGGTTTTTTAATCTTACAACTAAACATTTTACGAAAACGCTGTTGAAAATTTTCAAAAGCCGTGATGCACGAAGATTTTACCAGAATTAGAACAGATTCGAGCGCCCCCTTTGACACGAAAAAGTCAAATAGACAAAACGCGATATTATAAATTGTTGCATTAAAGCGAGAATTACACTTATAAGTTGTTGGTTATTGCTTTACACATGAAAGAATTTACTGTCAGTGCTCTATTTTTGTCATTCGCAGCTTTCGTAATTACTTATTCTTTAACTGTTACTAGGTTACAGAATTGTTTTATATTAATTACGAGAGAAAAACTTATAAGTGTTCTCGGCAAATGACTAGCTCTAGTTCGTGACTTCGCTCGCGTAAATGTATGTAAATTTTGCTATCCCGTTAGTAAAGCGGACCACATACGGGGATTTTACATATACTCAGATTTAAAAATACTTTCATTAGAAACTTTTTATTTGACAAACGACAGAAGAATCAGGACTCTAGCCTTAATTCTTTTTAAAAGACATCCGGCTTTTACTGTAACATTTTTTTTTTGTTAGGATCCAGGAGATTATAATAATAATCGTTAGGCTGCTTATGGACTCTGGACACTCATGGCGTGACGTAAGAAAACTTGCCAGAGGCATATCAGTCAATTCATTGGGTGGCTTGGCTGTTTTTCAGCATTTAATTGAGTAACTAAAATACGTTACCCAGATTATTTCACGCGTTGTGTAATGAAGGAAAGAAGTGACTTTAGCCACTTCGATATAAGCTCGGTTAAGTTTGTATCATCCGCTTACGCTAAAGTTAACTAAAGAATACTTTATGCAAATAGATTTTTTACCAGACTGATCCACAAGGAGTATAATGTTTTTCTCCTGCATGTACGTATGCATATCCATATATGTGTGTTCCTATTTTAACCTGTAGCCCATACGACTTGTTCGATTTTAAACCTTAAGGTTTCTCGTTATTTATTTACGTAAGCAAAAAATCAATATGGCGGAGATAAACTGTTAAAACTTATTAGGCAATCGGATTTTTAATTTTATTAATTACTCAAGTTTTGTCTAACAATTAGTACTTTCGAGATATCAATTCACAAATGTTCACAGCACTTGCTCAGTTGCTTCATAAAACGAACGATCTTCGTTGTCGTCGCCGTCCAATTCATCGATTGGAAATGTAGCAGTGACGTAATTCAACTTTGCATAATTTTTATGTTGCTTTTACGTATATGCACATGTACCGCACCCTGTTAGGCGAGAATTTCATTTATAAGTTTTGCTCTAAGGCAAGAATCCCTTTTGTAAGTTTTATTCTCGAAAGCGATATAAGAAAACTCTGTAACCTAGTTATAGATACGTCGTATGTGTTACGAAGTCTGTGAATGACGAAAATGACAATTATTTTTCATTGCTTTACATCTGAAAGAATATATTTTGTAACGTTACGTAGGTAACTTTTACCAAGTTACAAAGTTATTTTATATCAATTACGAAAGTAAAACCTACAAATGTAATTCTCGCCTTAGGAATATATCAAAAACTAAATAAACAACAATAAAATAACCGTATTTCGCATGTAAAAATCGTAGATCATTAGATATCAATTATCGTAGATCGATTAGGATAGAAAACTCGTCATCCTATAAATATATTAATAATATAAAGTAAACAGGAGACTAGAATCCAAACAATAACCTTAACATACCCGTCCCAAAATTGAATTCGCAATTATTTCAGAAGCTAATGAATAACCATGGATTATGACTTTTTTTTTTAAAGAAAAAACAATAAATAATAAAAGCTTCACACTAAACGGTCTTGTATTAGGATCTCATGATACTGTGTCGTGGGTCCGAAAACACAAAACACAAACACCCAGAACACGACAAACATGCGTATGGGCAACACAGATGATTGGCGGGAGCGGAGATTGAACCCGCGACGGCGTTTCAGTCAGTTGCAGTGACCACTGTGCCAACCAACCGTCAACTATAAATGCCCATTACTTTTATTAATGGGAAAACGTTATGACTTTTATAGTTTTTTCTTAGAAATTCGCGTTTATTATCGGATAAAAGTCCCGGTAGGATCTACTCGTGACCACGATCGCTGAAGTGTACGAAACGTCGGATTAAAATAATTATAAAAATACACGCGAATTAAAATCGTTCAAAATAGTTTTTAAGCCTGCACCACTTATGTCTCTTCTCAATCCTGTACTAAAAAGTCTGATTGGAACTTTATAAAGTTACAGTTATTATCACGTACACAAAAACGTAAGTTTAAAATTAATATATTTGTGTAAATTTCATTTTTTAATTCTTTTCATCAATAATAAATAAATAAATATTAAAAAGTCTGCAATGTACATTTTATAAAAAAATAAAGAAAGAAAAAAAGGTGCTATTTGTAATTCGATCGCATTAATTAAAAGAAAATATTAAATATTTGCACAAACTTCGCCGCTAGTGTCGTAAGCGAACGTATCACACATGCACAATATACATAGATTTGCCATTAATTCCAACTAACATCTATCGAATCTAATCAATCTATAGTCACGAAAATAGATTAAAAAAGAAACAAAAAGTAGCAAACCAATAATGTATAAAACACGTTGGTTCTGCAAGGGTCAACGAACGACGAAAGAAAGGGGTCAATGCCCGCGAAACAGTACCCTATATTAAATAAAAACTGATGTCTTACATAAGAATAGTTTAAATTATCCTATTAAAATTTATCTCGTGAAATAATACATAACTTACCACTAAGCCTGAAAAGCAGCATGAAAAAATAAACACAAGTGTCAAAATAGTGTAATAATTTTTTTTCTATATCTTTTTGTTAAGAGATGATAAAATGGCGTAACTGTTATGACCGATGTCCTGACCTATATCTCCAAGGTCAAGAAAAAAAAATGCACCTACAAGGTCTATAAATACATGATAATAGCTAAATTTGCATGAGCCCCAGTAATACCAACTTAATATTTTAATAATGAATCGAAATACACAATAACTTGTTATAGATATGATGTTGATAGTAAACAATTTTAATGCAATTCTTACCTCATTCAACCAGTCCAGTAGAATAGCTCTCATCCTCGGCTGGAGATTGGGATGATTGTCAAACATGTTGGGGTTCTTCTTCATACTGGATCTCGCATCACACTCACACATACTCCTCCACACATCAGCTGGGTCTGCCCAGGATAGGCCTGGCAATGGGCACTTGCGCTTTGGCGGTGAAGGACATAAAGGTTTACTAGTGCTGAAAGATGATTTATTTGTAAACATTAACATGCACTATAATGCAAATGATTATGAGATTATCAATCTGAATTCTTCTAATTACCTGGGCCTCTTATTAGAATGTGGTGTACAGTCACCCCTCGCCACATTTTCAAGAGGACTCAAGACACAATTGGGTAGTTCAGGTATACTCGGTGGGCTTAAGAAACTATCAGCATTATAATCTATGTCTGTGAATACACTCCTTGGTTGCTCATTGCTCTCATCATCACTTGAGCATGAAGATGACTCTACCACAACATTGTGTCCTGGTTGGTCATTTAGATCATCTTCCTTAGCTGTGACTTTCACAGGTGGCATATTCTCCACCTAAAGAAATGTATGAATTAAAAACTGTTGGCTAAAGAAGCTATTATCACTGTTATCACATGTCTTACCTCATCATCGGTTGAGTTTCTCTTCCGTTTGAGGTTGACACGCTTCTCAATGGCCTCACAGGAGGAACTGCAACAATTTCTATTATGAATTAACACAGTGGGGCAAGGTCAAAAATCGATTGTGTATGATCAGCTGTACATACCCTGCTTGCGCCATATTGAGGGGTACTGATCACCTGATGCAGCCTCCACTGTCTATAACATTAGGATTATTAAGTATGTGTCTTAAAATGTGTGATAATAAAAAAAGAATATTAGAACTAATGGTCTAAATTACCGCATGTCATGTTCAAACCGCAAATAGGGTTATGTCAATTGACAACCGTGATAGAGGACGTAATTCCAAAAAAAATCTTTACTAAATTAAACAAGTAACGTCTATAAGCAACGTAGTTGAGAAAAACTATCGGATTTTAACGTAAAAGCAGCATTTTTTGATCAAAATACAGACAGCGTGCCCCCTGCTGGTTGGCGGGAGAAATTTTTTCAAGACATATTTTGAGGCAGAATTCGATTATAATTAGCACTATTTTTTCGTTATATAATCAGTAGAATACGTAATTCAACATTAAAAGACATATAAATGCTAAAAATAATGTATCAGCTGGAGTAAAAAATGCCACGAATCCGTCACAATCGCGCGCGAAATCCTCCCGTCAGCGCCATTAGACACGTCGCTAGCTTGGGTTTCTCAGCCCAACCACTTTTGGAAATTGTTAAAAATAGCACATTCTTAATCTAATACGATCGTTTTGAATCTATTTTAGACAAAAATATCAAAGAAAACGTTTTAAAGCGTAACATAAGTTGAAACCGTTGAAGCCATAATTGGCCGAGCTTATCGGCCTCTTGAAATTTATAACCTAATTATAGACAAAAGGATTAGATTTAGGAAATTTTTGTTTATAATATTAGTAAGACTATATCTTTAAAAAGGCTAAAGTGGAATAAAAACATACCTGATCATTCACAAATTAATCCAAATTCTACAGAACAAAATTTCCTCGTATACCAGATATGAGGTCCAAACTTATAACACAATTACACTATTTTTGAGTCTTATTTTAGCACAAATACAAGTTAAGCATTAAGCATTGATAGAAATGTTACAATTAAAGTAAATAACTTATTTTACATTCTACTTTTTAGCTTTCCACGGCTCAATAACGCCCGGCTTTCCGCGCGAAAATGTCGCGGTAAAACATCGGTACTCTGCAAGCTAATAAACTGATAACTTCACGTTTGTTTCTTCTGAAAACGAATGTCATTAGTAATGTCGTTCCATTTTCTGTAGAAGATATTTTGTAAATAATATTATATCAATAACTTATTGCTTCATTAACTAATCACTTAATTAATATTTATGATATAATACATTAAGAAACGATAATGAATAAGTTGATGTCATTGTTTATTGTTCAAACAGTGGTGATTTTTATAAAATAGTCTTATTACCTTCGATAAAGTTTATAATTAGATGATTACTCACCTAAAAATATTTGTTTCTACTGCCGCCTAATAATATTTTAAAATAATTTAATCAATATTACGCATAATGGAACTTTTATACATAACCGACTTGTACAGAATTCCTTGAACACTAGCGCCACATAGTATTTTACCGATGTTGTCATTATTGCTATTCCTAACTTCACTACGTTATACAGCTGGCGGCCAGCTGATAGGATTTGAGTGAGAAAAGTCAATAATATCGTGAACTATTTATATATTGATAACGCTTGGGTTTACTGACATATTTTATTATAATGTATTAAAACAGGTTCAATCGTTATCAATTCAAAAATGGCAGTACAGAATATTGCCGTAAAACTTTGCGGGGTACTGCAGGCAAACAACGATGATGGTACGTTGATGTTATTTATTTTTCTTTATACCTGCTACGCCTTGTGATTACTAATGAAATATTTCATTTTCAGAAGTTACAGCTAGAGAGTGGCGGTTAGTTGGTCAAGAACAAGACGGGGCACAAATTTTAACTTGGGTTTCTACAATCAACGACAGCGATGTGATGAACGTTGGAGTGTATTCAAATAAAACGAAAACTTTGTCTACATTGTACACTTTTAAGGAGAAACTCAATATAATTCAAGCTTCGGTCAACTCAACTCACAGTTTACTTGTATATGTGGTTAAAATTTTAGCCACAGATGAGTCTAAAGAAGCTTTATATTATCCCTACATTGTTTCTCTGTTGCCTGATAAAATAGGTGTCCCTGAAGCAGTAGAGGAGGCTTCCACGAAACAGATTATGTTACAATTTGTTTATGGAAAAAGTAATAAATATAGCCCCGGAATAAGGAATGATAGATTTTTGCTTTTCAAACATTTGGAATGTATGTATACACATTTATTTATTTTTTAGATAATTCTTATATGATTAAATAATGTAAATTATAGCCTTATTACATATTAATAACTAAAAAACAATTTCAGGTATTAAAATATATCGCTCACCACTTTTTTTAAATGAATGTGATGATGGTTCAGAGAAATGGGGCTTCGATGGTGTTTATACTGATCCAGAAACCATTGTCAATGTGTTTTCATGGGCGCAATGGGACTGCGCCAATCAGGTAATATTTTAACATTTATTTATTAGTCACAAGGGCACCAACATAAAAGAACCACCTTGCTTAGTTTTTTTACCAAACATTCATAATAATATTGAGATCTGATTTTCAGTAAGCTTGTGAAATTATAATATAAGTACAAGTGAGATAACTTCTTAAATTGTATAGTTTGCAAGCGTACCATATGTCTTTTATTATGCTAATGTCTAAGTAAAAGTGACCACTGACTATTATCAAGTGTAGTATGTGGGTCACATGCATAAATTTACCTACTATTTAATAATTAAAAAAAAAACACAATATGAGAAACTGTATGTTATGCATAAAATATGCTACTGGTTATAATAATGAGGTCAAGATAGACTTCAAACTTTGCAATTTTTTTAATTAAGTAACAGCCATTAGTTGAATCAATGTTAAGTAATGGCTTGGCAGTCTTTAATTCACTATAATCTTAAATTTTTATTTAAAACAATCATTTGTGGATTGTAAACACCTAGTACTTGAATATTAAGACTTAGATCTATCTTGTATTTTATTAAACAGTCTTAATACAGATGCTGATAAGCAATAATGTGTCAACCCAAAATAAAAGTGAAATTCGGAGATATTGATGTTTTTAGATATTGCATCATTAATTTAACATTATTCAATAAAAAATAAAGTTATACAAACTAAATACATAGGAAACACGTTTCTTGATTAATTATTTCAAATTTCAACATTGTTCCTTATTTTGTAATGTATACAATAATCTTATATATTTAAAAAACTTTTTATTTGATAATATATTAAATATATCAAGCTGCTTATAATTCATTATACCTTTTATCAAAAAAAAAAGAAAATATGCATTAATACTTATTTCAACAAATTGATTAAGAATGGGTTTGCAAGAAATATTATTTTCTGCAGCATCATTTTACAGCAATCTTTATTCTAATTCTCACTATATCTTTTTTTGAAAGTTTAAATTATTAATATGTTATTGGAATGTTATAAGATGCATAATTTTACATAATGTTTAGATTTAAGAAGAACTTCAGAATCAGATATTATCTTAATTTATAGAAAGTTGAGGCAGGTGGCTTGTATTGTCTGTAAACAAGAAATTCACATAACATAATATGGTCTTATTTTATCTATAGTAATCATATCTATAGTATATCATATCTATAGTAATGAATATATATAATAAAAAATATATATAATAATATGAAATTCATTATTGATAGACAAGATCTTGTGGTTATTGCAAAGGACTAAAGCCCTAACAGTTGTAGAATTGATCCTGGCTCATAGCAAATATTCTTATTGACCATACAGATGTGTGGTGTTTGTGTTGTGTGTATTTCTGGATCCTCCGATCACATACACGGGATCATCGAATCCTAATGTGGTCCATTGAGTGTGATGTGTTTATTTTATTTATTTAATTGTTTATTTATTCATAGGTCCTGTTCTACATTCATTACCGTGCGCCTTCTCAAAGTTTTGCTGAGGGTGAGGAGGTTAAATCACCATCAGAGTTGACACCAACACTCTCTGCCCTACAATTTCATGCTGATCTACCTCATGAGACAGTGGTATGTATATAATGTATATGGTAGAAATAAAAATTGAGTTAAATCAAGGTACAAGATAATAAGAAATTGTATATCTCGATAAACCTATTTATGGTATGGGCTTTGATCTATGTAAAATAGTATTAGGTATACATAAAGTTGTATTTGGGTCAAGGTTTAGACAATAGAAGGCATGATGATGGATTGCGTAAAAGGTAACATGAGTAAGGTACTGAGATATTATCTTATAGGCGAGAATGGAAGAGAACATACATTGCTGACCTCACAAAAATTGGGATCAGGGCAGGAAAATGATGATAATTATATTATTGACAAATGTAAGAATATTATATTCTTATCGTTCTGAAATCGATCAATTAAGTGCATTTCTGCTGCAAATAAGAGAGCAGGTAACCTTAACCCCTCCCTTATCCCTGTCTTTGCTTCTTTTTCCTTCTCTTCCCCTTTACCTATATAAGCTGGCAACACATTTGTAGCTCCTCTGGTGCTGCAAGTATTCATGGGTGACAGTGATCACTTAACATTAGGTAACCTGCTCGTTAATTATTTTATATTTTATAATGAAATAAATAGTAGATACGTTGGAAATGGTCGACGTCGCTCAACCTACCTCAACGCGATCTTTTTCTGTTCATAATTTTAACATAGGTATATTTAAATTATGTTTACTAGAAAGGTCTAAAAATGTCAATGATCTTATGTAACTATAGACATGTTATAACATCACGGACTTTGACACCCAGAATCGCCATCATTTCGACGACGTTGCCTAGCAACCAGCTAGCGACTGAGTATGACAGTCGAGAGTACCTTCGAGCCAACAACTCAACGACCTTGCTAAAGTTTGGAAACGGGTACAGTTTTATTAACGTCAAGTAGTTTCAAATAGTTAAAAAAATATCATTGAAAAATGTATGCTTTTTTTTGGTTTTAAAATTCGTATTCCAAGAACGGCGACAACTTGATATTGTTTATTCCCGCGGCAGACGGAATACATTTGTATTGTTTACAAAGAGTACCTCTACCTCATCTCATTCACATAGAACGGTGATGTATGGCGGCGGCGTGAAAGACAAATGGGATGCCATTATTTAAAATTCACTTGCGTATGGTCGCTACGACAGTGTTTAACAAAACGGGCTATTATTGTTTATTTAAAAAAATATTCTCGACAAAGGAATATAAAAAATAACAAAAAAGTGTGTACGGACATGTTACTGCATATTTAAATTTAAAATATTTATTTGTCATAATATTACATGTATTTTGTTAGAAACTTAAGCATTAGTTACATATATATTTAGATTGAAAGTTATTTTAAAATATTATTATAAAACACTAGGCCACAATCGCGCCTTTGCCCATAAGGTACGTTGATAAAAAGTAGCTCATGTGTTATCTAAATCATATTATGTAAAGTTTCATCAAAATCTGTTCGATGGTTTGTACGTCAAAGAGCAATATTTCTCCATTCTTACAAATTTATAATAATAGAAACACAAAATCTTGTTATACATTTAATTTTTTTGACTTTTCGAAATATATGTAACCCGAAAAAAAAAAACTTAATGGGTAATTATTAATTAATTAAATATTCGTGCTCTGTGCTAAGTGACGTAATTGAATACTCGTGTTCTGTGAAGTTCACCCTGAACAAAAGTATAATTTAATTGAAACGGTATGATGTGGGTGTCGTCCAGTTACATAATAAGGTTTCAGTTTAAACGATTAATGAAGTTTAATCACAAAGGGGTTTAACCTCTTTCCTATTGTCATGGAAACTTAAACTATATTTTATTTTTACTTTATTCTTTTTAACCCCCGATTCATAAAGAGAGATGTTGTTAGGTTGACTGCTGTGTGCGGTCTACTAGTCCTTAAACGGAAGAACAGGTTTGGCGGTTTTTTTTTATTTGAATGGGATTTTCTAGCGGTGGTTCTTAGACATGTTCTACAAAAATCGGTCCAGCCATTTCAAGATCATGAGCTTTTTTCTTATTGCGATAAGAATCTGAGATGTACAAAAAGTATTTGATTTACAATTGAATTTTTTACTCATGTGTGACTTAGAAATTTAAACACCTGTGCATGCAACATAACTATGCAAAATTTTGGAATTCTTGGTCTGATGGTGCAGCCAGGATCAGCTGGATACACAACTCTTTACCAACCTCCAGTAGAGGTATCGTGTTGGTGCTCGTTGAAATGGTCTCAATGAATAGATTATCGGTTTTTTTAATGCAATTTCAGTCATATATTAATTTATTGATGTGCTTATGAAAGTTTTACTTAAGTAAGTGCTTATTAAAGCAGTACAATATAAAGAAACTGCGCTCTATTTGATAATATTATATAAATATAGATATGGTACAAGAACATGGATCTCTAGCAACCAGCTAATGCGAATTATGACAGGCGATAGTATCTTTGGGCTAACAAGTCAATTGAGGATCTTGTCAAACTTGGACGTTGGTATAGATTTTTAACGTCAAATACAATGAACGCAACATATCTATAGTCAGAGCTGGCGTTAATCATCTCGGCGCCCTATGCAAGTGATTCCCTCTGCGCACTTTTTAACCGACTTCCAAAAAGGAAGAGGTTCTCAATTCGTTGGGTACTTTTTCAGAAAACAGACTAATTGTTTAATGTTATATTTATTTGTTTTTAAGACGTAATATTATTGAATATTATATGAATATATGTTTTTTAGTTTTAGATTGAAACAGATAGTTCTTAAAATTAAATAAAGTAGTGAAGTTAAGTCGGCGCGTGCGGCGCCCTGTAAGCCTCAGCGCCCTGGGCCGACCCCTAGTTGCCCAACGCTTGAACCGGCTAAGTCTATGATATTTTATATCACTGGCTCTATTACCTTTTTTGTAATTGATCAAATATTTTTTAATATACATATGTATGTATATTATCAAAATCAGTTATTCATATCTGCTTTCGTATTTGACAACCTTGTTCTACAAATGTCACAGATAAATATTATATATTAATAAAAAAAAACTAGCTCATCCTTTTTATGCGGGATCACACTTGCTAATGTACCATTTGCGATGCGTCCGACGTCGTACCATTTATTCCATTAGATTTACAAGATTATGGCATTTGGATGAGTTCACCTGCGATTCCCATTGACCTCACCATGATATTTTATTCATTACGCTACTTTCGTCTTTCTTGCCATTTAAAAAACTAGACATTTATCTAGATAAAATAACAGTCAATTTTATTAATATTTTTTCTTTAAAATATACAGCATACATTGGTGTTGAAGCCTTTTTGCAAATAATACATGGTAATATGAGTTTTGTTTTTTTTTTCTGAAAAAAAAAAGTACATTCTTAATTATTATAAAAAAGGTATGTCTTTTAACTGGATAAACTATAAAACTTTAAATTAATTAGGAGGTTAGGCTTTCGGCTCTGTCAGTTTTACTATTGGCTACTTCACGCTCTTTATTGTCTGTGACGGTGTGGTACTGACTCGACCTGTAGTCAGTACTACAACTTAACATCAATTTTCTGTGAGAGTGTGGTACTATCGAATCAGCTGGTATAAGATGTACATCAATGGGCTACAGTCTAGCTTTATCTAATGAGCTTGCTCCCCTGCGAATTGACATATATTCATTCGAATTGATAAAAGTCTGAAAATGTCTTTCCACACTGGGGTCCAGTTCAAATGATGATGAAAGTGAACATTGGTTAATATTTACGTCTTTTATATTATATTAATTTAAGGCATACAATTTAAATAAATTAAATTAGTAATTTTTTTTACAGCTTAATATTCCTCTTAGCTTGCCGCACGTACCAGGAGCACATGGCGCCGCAGCAGCCTGCGGTTCCTATGAGGACGACCCTATACCACTTCGCGTGCACGACTGTAGCTTAGACCTATATATAGTGTGTGACCAACGTGGTATGCTATGTGTCTGCCATCATTACCTTTATAAGGTAGGTTTTTAGTTTTACGACATAAAAAATTGTTATGTGTTTTTTTTTCTAATTTTAATGCACCCTGCATGATGCATTAATCCACGCCATAAGAGTCCAAGTGTTGATTCGATTGAAGATCGTGTTGGTTGAAAAAATATATAAAAAATTTAGAAATTGAATGTTTTTTTGCCTACTGCTGCCCTTAATTTCCAAAAAATATTTCAGCCTCTAGATGATTCGACTAGTTCTTTGGTTCTGGATGACGTGGACTTGAAAGATTCCGGCGTGAACTTTGCTTACTCAGTGACGTTGCTTCATCACGGTTGCGTGATACATAGCGTCGTGCCCGATCTACCATGGTCACTTGCAAAATCATTACGACCTTCCTACACTCTGTATAATGGTGAGTATATCATATGTGTGAACGGGAATTGATTTAAGTATATTTTTTTTTAAAGCTTACGTCTGCAAAGTGGCCTGTGTAATGTTCAATCGATATTTCCTAATCTAATGGTACTCCTAAACTCATAAAAAATATTATACACATATCAAGATCGAACAACGGAATTTTTGCTTAGTTGTAGAATATGGCATACCTACCTTTGCCTGAATATCTGTTACATGAATCTAAATAAGCCCTCGTTCACTAGGCATTTAAGAAAGAAAGAATCTTTCTTCTTTATTGACGTACACACAGACATAAATAAAGAAAAAAACAATTATATATATAAAAAAAATACAATATACAAAAAAATTAAATTAAAGAAAATAAAAATAATTAATATTTGTACGTCTTGTGTGCCGCCAAAAAGAGACAGCTCAGGTTATGAGGTTTTTTATCCCTCTGCTGATTTTCAGCTGTCTCCCTTGTGGCCACGGAATGACAGTATCAACTTACTAAAGGAAATAATAAGATTAACAGAGAAAAAAAAATTAAAATAGAAAATAAACATTTTTGTCGTAACATTTGAGGGGTACGGGTATTTAAAAGTAATATGCTTTCAGATAACCACCTCCTTGTCAACATACCGATGCTCTTCACCCACCTCATAGACATCAGTCCTCATCACGAACCCTGCTGCCATATCGTGATTCCCCTGGAGCCAAGTGACAGTGGACCGAGTTTAGCTCCACTGCTGGGATGGGGTGCCCATGCGATGGTAGACCTTAATACCCTGGACGTGGTTACGATGAGTGTGACAGAGAAGGATCTAACATCAACCTTCAAAAGCGATACGGTGATCGAAAATAAGTTGGCCATTATGCATTATCTGATACAGCATGAAGGGAACTCGGAGTTGGCGGAGGAGGTAATTTTCTTGGTGTAAAAGTAGTAACGTAACAGCCTGTAAATGTCCCACTGCTGAGGCCTCCTCTTCTATTAAGGAGTGAGCTTTAGAGCTTAACCCACGACGCTGCTCCACTGTGGGCTGGCGGCTTTATATTAGTGTAATAACATTTTTTTTATTAATAGTAAAGTTTCTTATGAGTAATAAAATAATATTTGTAATATTTCATGATGATGAGATACCGATGACAGATTGGGCTGATTTAAAAAAAAAATCTATAAACGAGCATGCAGGTCATCTGATGTTATATGATCATTAGTACCCATCAGTGATGTGCCGGATATCCGTATCCGTATCTGCGGATATACATATTTAACGATCCGGCACATCACTACTACCCGTAGATACTTGCACCAGAAGAGTACTAGAGGCTAGACTAGAGCCCGCATAATAATAATAAATAATGTCAAAAACAAAGAACTATTATGTAATCTGTGCGGATAGTCTGTTATCGGCTTAGTCATCAAATGCGTGGAAGAACGTTTTACTGAATAAGCTGATAGTAGTCTGAGAATTTAATTTGTACTGACGGCAAAGTATTCTATGAAATTTTTTATCGATATTTTACGAGGACTCTTATTTGGTTGTTTATCTATAGAAGTTAAATAATTTAAAAAAATAAAATACCCGACTGCGCAACAAGACCATCTGCAGTAAGAAGTACTGTATCAGTTCTGCATATAAGTAAGAACGTTACGTGGAAACTTTAAATCGTTATAGATACTAAACGATAATTCTCATTAAAAATGATATGATAACCCTAAAGATGATATTTAAATAATTATTCCACGATATTTCACTTGCCACAGTTGGTAGATTTTAATTTTTTATCTTTTTTACATTATGGGGTCCATAATTGGCCATTTTGATTTTTTCAAATTTATGTTTCATTTATCAAAATCGAAATAGTGCCACAAAGGTGCAAACCTACATACATACAAAATGCTCTTTTGCAGTTAATATCCTGGCTGTGCCTGAACCAGCACGATGGTCTAGGCGGCTTGCAGCGAGTAATGCAGGAGTACCTTATAGGCACCACGTACGCCGTGACGCGACGCTCCCTCCCCGCTTCCGCCGTCAACTTGATGAACTGGCTGCCTTTCACTTTACACTTGAAGTTTGCTGATGTTAAGGTAATTGCATTTCTTCCTAACGCTAATATGTGAGGAATGATTTGTTCACATTTTTTAATTAAATTGTTGAGGTGGCAAAGGAAAATAAAAGTTGTTTCAATTATTACTATATTAAAAATTGAAACTTACTTGAAAGTTCAAATGTTCTCATTTATTTTATTACAGCTAACGTTAATTTTGAAAAAATATGCCATTCTTTTTAAAAGATATATAAAATAAAAATATTTTCTAATCCTTGATTTTGAACACCGGCACACCGGCAATGTGTAAACACATTGACAATACAAAAATATTTAATTTCTACCACATGAAATATTATGCCCCATACTATATTATTTCACACACACATCCACACGCACGCACGCGTGCGCTCGAATGATATAAGAAATTGTTTTTCTCTCTTGTTCATTATATTTTAAATTGTATGAGGTGCATGTAGTTATACACATGATATGAAAGAGCGAAATCTCATAATATTATATTTTGATATTTACTAGGAGACCTCAAAGCTGGCTGTTTATAATAAACAACTCTGTAGAAACGTAATAAATAATATTGAATATATTTCCAACCCGCGTGGCAGGCGGGCGGCGCGCGGCTGTGCGTGTCGGAGTGCGCGCTGTGGCGCGGCGCGGCGGCGGCCGTGGTGCTGGCGCCGCGCCAGCGCGTGGCGCAGTTCGCGGAGGACGCGTGGACGCGCCTGTGGGCCGCGCTGTGCGCGCTGGCCGCGCCGCGCGCGCGCCTGCGCCCCGACCACGTGCGCGCGCGCCTCGCCGTCACGCTGCACTGCTACCAGGTACCCTGCACGGCGACGCCACCTTGCGGCCGGGCTTGTTGTGTCATTGAATGTAACCGGAATTTGATGTGACAAAAAAATGCAATTAGAAAGCGATTCTTGAATGTTTCGGAAATTTAGTAGTATCCATTGCGCTATCGGATTAAGAAAGAGAAAATAAGATGTAGATGTATTATTAAGAGTAAATATGGGAATACTAGGTATCTGACTCGCCCATCGTAAAAATCGCAACATACTTAAAATTTTTACGCAAATTAAGATTTGTGATAAGTCCTTAGTCAAATTAAGCTATTTTCAAGCTGTAATCTTTGTCCACATCTTGCGCCTACCACAATTATAAAAATTTTGATAAAAAAGAAAATAAAGAGATATAAAAAAATATAAAATTTGAATTGAAAAAAATAACTGGTCAAGTGCGAGTAGGACTCGCGCATCGAGGGTTCCGTACAAACTTATAGAAATCTATATAAGACTAACCCATCTACGGCATTTGTGGTCTTCATCATCAGTTCCAACATAAGTTACTATCAAAAATACCGAAATCGGTATACACTTGCCTATAATATTTGAGGAGTTTCCTCAATTTCTCCAGGATCCCATCATCTGATCCTGACTTGAAGACAATGGGACCACCTTGGAAGTATACCTTTTCAAACAAAAAAATTTTGAAAATCGGTACCCAAATGGCGGCGTAATCGGCGAACAAACATAAAAAAAAATTAAATACAAGGTCGAATTGAAAACACTCCTTTTTAGAAGTCGCTTAAATATAATCAAATATTATGTAAATATGGATCACGTCCCAAAAACTATTTTGAAACTACTTAGGAGCACTTTAATCTAAAACACGATCATGGATGCAATCCATGGAAACACAAAATTTTATTTTAAGTACTAATACACCTTATACTTTCTCATCGCCATCTCTTGACAATTTCAATGAACTAACTTGTTGACATTAACAACATAATTATATTATATTTTATTCTCGTTTTATTTTTATTTATATTCTACTACACTCCACTACCCCTGCACTACGTTCGTAAAATATTTAGATTTAAGATTCAATCAAAATATCGAAATATATATTAGTGTTGCCAAGACGAAAATAATTAGTCCTTAATTCGAACAAAACTAATTGTTTATTTATAAATAACTAATTATATTACTAATAACCAGAAGACTTATATGTGTAGATAAATAAGTAAATTAAATAACTCGATCTGTTTGAATTTAATTTTAAAATTTTCGTACTAAGTCAATACGAGTACTTAAATCAAATCGCGTGAAGCTCTTATATTGAATGTTAATTACGTAATGACGTTATAAATCGACGATAAAACTTTTAAATGAAAAGTTTATTTTATAATTTTTAGCGCGTTTAAATAAAAATTAAAATAAATTTTTTTATTAATCGAGCAGAATTATATCACAGTTAATGTCATAATGTTGTAATAGATGGCATTAGCTGTACGCTGCATCGCGCTATCATTTTGTTAGCTGCGATATATAGATTGCACTGCGTTGTTTATAAAGGTTTGCTGCTTTTTAATGTTTTCGTATTGATACAAATTTCTTCTCAGTGTTTGTAAAATTGTTTTTTTGACCATGGTAAACTTCTATGTTAATTTGTTACAAGTACATTTAATTTTAATTCTAAGATTAATATATTTTCCGCTTGATCAATTTACAACTTGATACATTTACGCGTTCCTGAGAAAAAGGTTGAAAGACAGACGTACAGACTGACAGACACACGAACAGAAATTTACAGTTTTCGGATTTTTTCCTTTATGTATACTAAAGGACCTTGCTCCTGGCCAAATTTCATAATGCTTGGTCAATGGGAAGTACCCTATAGGTTTTGATTCCCTTGCGAAAACGTTAAAAACGCTATCATACTTAAAATATGTGATATAAATGACCTTATCTTTTGATTGCGTTAACTTAGAAGTTTGATTTTTTCACAGCTCTTAGTAATTACAACTCTGAGTACTTGACGTTGATAAAAATTTGTTACCTTCACGCGTTTCTGAGAAAAAGGTTGAAAGACAAACTTACAAACAGACAAACATACATACAAAAATTTACAGTTTTCAGATTTTTTCCTTTATTTGTACCACAAGATCTTACTTCTTGCCAAATTTCATCGTGCTAGGTCAATGGGAAGTACCCTATAGGTTTTGATTCCCTTGCGAAAACGCTAAAATGGTCAAAATATACGACATATTTTCCATTATCATTTGATTGCGTTGACTTAGAACTTTAATATTTTCACGGCCGCATGTCATCGTAGACTTGAGTATATGATATTAATTTCAACATGATACGTCTATGCATTTCTGAGAAAAAGGGGTTGACATCCCGACAGACAGACAGACAGACAGACAGACAGACAGACGGACAACAAAGTGATCCTATAAGGGTTCCGTTTTTCCTTTTAAGGTACGGAACCCTAAAAATGAAGTAAAACTTAACAATCACCCCCTCCCCAGCCGGAGGCGCTGTCGCGCTGCAGCACGCCGCTGTCGCCGGGCGCGCCGAGCGCGCGCCGCGTGTCGCTGGCGGCGCAGGACGCGCTGCCCTTCGCCGAGCTGGACGTGTGCACCACCAGCCGCCAGGAGCACGTCATCGCCGCCGTGAGTACCACCACGTGTTACAACAGGACTGCGTAACCGGGATCATCTTTAACCTATTTGAGGCCCTGGGTGCAGCAGGAAAATGGGGTCCCTATTACATTGATACAGGACTATTTTGTTACATTAGGTATAGAGGAGTTATTTAATTGTTATGTCTGTTTCTGTAATATTTATTCAGATCACTTCTCCATAATTTGGCAGGAACTTTGAGGCTGCTCAAATTTTCTAGTGGGTAAGAGTAGTCTCTACGTAACACGTCCAGTGCTGATACAAGCTCAGATGACACTTTTAGAAGTCTAGAGGAATTATTGTAATGGCTTTTACATACATGATCGCATTGCCTATATGTTCACACAGAATCTTCCTTTTACAAAGAACATTTCATCAAAATATTTCACAATACTCTCACTGAGATTAATGACCAAAATGTTTAATTTATATCTAATGTTTATTTCTCGACATGTAACTTTTGAAACTATGTTGCATTTGATACTGTACTATTCTCTCTAGATTCGATTTAGTCGATTTTCTCTCCAACTATTAATATGCCATCAGTGAGATAATTTAATTATGTATTTGTTTAAACTTTGAGTGAAGACACGATAAAGAGGTGGAAATAACTTGACTACTGCCTTTGTGTCTGGTTACTCTGGAGTTCTAGAAGCGCTTTAGATGTCAGCAATTTTAAAGTCATATAAAATAGTTATTAATTCATCCATACGGAACCCAGTGCGTTTTTGATTTTGGGATCAACAATTTTCAACATGTAGATTCGAATGGTGTTATGGATTATTCTCTGCCCATTTCTCGGTTTAATGCGGGTGAGTAAATAGCGCTAACTTACGGCGCATTGCTTAACTCTGGTCATCCAGTCCGACGCAATTTAATTTGTTTGGCAATTCATGGATTGCCAATCTTCAATTCGTTTGCTGCTGAATTTACATGTGGCAAAGAAGAAAAAATATCGATTTAACTTATAGAGATAGAGGATTGGATCGAGCCTTCCATAGCGAGCTATCAAAAATAATTCGACGAAAATGGGCCATGTAGGTTACCAATAAGTAGACTTTAGGTAGCTAATCAGAATTCTCTAACTTTAACTGTGTAAAAACTTCTTCTTTCCGTGATTCTGATTGGTCGAAAATAAAATGAGGGTGTTGGCGTTACGTCAGTATCCCAATAGAATAAGAGAATAGAGGTTAATATAAAACGCTAGGAGAAAAGTCATATATAGACGACGTCTATTCCTAAAGAGCGGTCAGTGCAGTACTCTGTGTCTATGGTGTTGTCACCATCAATTTGTGTGGTTCTGTATATCCAATGTTCTGCAATTATATTCTCGGGCGAACTGATCCGAAATTTGACATAATACAATTTGATTGCAAACGTAGTGAAATATTGTTTTTCCAATCGAATAGTACGTGTGTATAATAAGGTGGTGCAGATCCCATAGCCAAAAAGTATTTTTTTTTTTAATCAAGCAAAGGCATCATGCGGGAACGAAAAAGTAAAAAATTACCGTCAAAATCGACAATTGTAACTGAATTTAAAAATTACCTTTACGTACTAATGTATCATATGGTTTTGCAAATCTAACTGAATTTAAACTTACTCGACTGTATTGATTGTCTGTGGTCACCACTAAACTTGGCACAATCTGTCAACATATTGGTGTCGAAGCTCAGCGCATTCGCCACACATAGCTAACGTAGTATCCTGGTCTGGTCGTGAGAGTGAGAGTGAGTTGTGCGGGTGGGTCGCAGAACCTGCGCGCGGTGAGCGTGCACCTGATGACGGAGAGCAGCGGCGGCGCGCTGGAGAGCGGCGTGCACGCGCTGGCGACGCGCTGGGCGGCGGCGCAGCTGGACGCGGCGCGCGCGCTGTGCCGCGCCGCCGTGCGCGCCGTCGCCGTCGCCACGCAGTCGCGCGGCTTCCACTACATGTACACTTCGATTCTACTAAGTTTAATTGTCCGGACTCTGCGCATTATGATGCGCAGAACATTATACTGCGCATAAAGACAGTCGTTTAGACATTTCTTTGATTTCAATTATTTTATTTTTTAATTTCTTTGACATGCAATTTGAAAATTTTAAACAGAATTTGAAACAATTAAATTTTTAGGATTCATATTAAAAGTTGAGGCGTGGAATTTGAAATTTAAATTAAATGTATTTTGAAATTTGACAATATAATATGAACGATGAAATTTTTGGGAATCAAATGGACGGTTAGAGATGTAGCAATCTTAAATACAAGAGATATTTATTAATTTCAATACAGTTTGCTTTTAAAATTAGAAATCATCAAAGATATTTCTATATGGATATATATGGACGCTGATAAGCAATAGTGTGTCAAGCCAAACAGACTTCATTTTGAAAAAAATGGCGTCCAAAGATGTCAAAACTATTTTTAATAAATTTATATCGAGACGTATATATCCATCTTTTCTTTTCTATTTTGTTAAAAGGTATAATTAAACGCTTATTGATATATTTAATGTATTATTTAATGAAAAGTTTTTCAAATATTTGAGATGATTGCATAAATTGCAAAATATGAAACGCAATTGAAATTCCGAACATTAAATTGAGAACCTTTTTATCCATACTTATTTATCATTTTGTTTGAATAATGTTAAAAAGGTATATTATTAAAATCGTTATCTCCGAATTTGTGGGTTGACACATTATTGCTTATCAGCAACCAAATATTACTTTAAAGTTTTGTGTATTCGACTGTACCGTGCGGTAATTCAGACTCGCTTCGTATTCAGACAATTTAAACTTACGTCAATCAACCTATAACTCTTATACCGCTAGAGTCAGATCTGCTATAGCATTGACAGTGACGTTTTGTTTTGTTTTTTTTTTGTTGCTGTTTGGTTTTATACAGGTGAGGTGAATGAGACTCTCGTTTATCATTAATTATTTAAAACTATACTACTTAACTTACTATAATTACATTAAAGGAAAAGCTATACAGCAAGCTTAGCTACTGTTAAGTTTTCATAAACTAATAAATAATAATAAAAACAAATTTCGATTAATCTTTCCAAACTTTTATTGCTTAGAGGTTATTTTTCATACTTTAAGTTACTTTAAGTTCATTTTAATTTTTAATAATGATGAGTAAACTAATTTATCATTAGACATCATTTTCAATTAAATATTTCCAGACATTATTAAATCAAATTATGTAATTAGTGTGAGAGTCAATTTCGTCACATCTTTGTTACACATATAGGGAGGATATTCACGCGGTGTGTGGTCGCGTTGTCGCTGGCTAGTGTTGTATCCGCTATTATACAAAAGCTCATAGCCGAGCAAACAACACTAGTCTTTTTTAATTGTCGATTTGTATAAATGGGACGCCTACATTTTGTATTTATTTTTTTGGCTTTATTTAGCTTGCTTTTGTGTGGATTTTTTTTTATTCGGGGTTTTGGTCGGGTTTTGGTCGTTTGTGTTTTCTTTTGTTTTGGTTTTTGAGTGGTGTGATTTTGCTTGCGACATTTTTTGTTTTTTTTTTTTTGGGTTCGATCATCATTGCCAATCATATCTCGCTAAAGCTCTTAAGTTTTTTTTATTGTGTTATATTTTTTTCTATGTTTATTTTTAGAAATAGATTCCTAATAAAATTTACATGATTCATTTGCTAAAAATCGTTTCCCATATTATATTTTAGAGATGAGATGGACCCCACCCACGCGCTGATACTCTTCAAGATCCTGGAACAGTACTACGTGGCGACGGATTCCATCGCGTTTCCGCTGCCGCAGGGCTTCAGCTCTTTCTTTACATACCTCGGCTACAAAACTCTGCCCTTCCACGCCTTCGTGCAGTACGTGCACCGGAACGTGTTCGAGCTGCAGATCGACGTGCTCAAAGCGATCATTGCGAGTTAGTGAATTTTAAAAATAAATTAGCCCATCACACTCAATGGCCACCATTACCATCTCATGATCCTGTATCGGACGTCGAACATAATCCACGACTAATATTCGTATATCAAACACAGATATTTGTGGTGAGCGGGGATCGAACCCGCTGATTTTTTAAAAGATTGTACCATATACAATCGATAGATATTATCTTGGGTAATATTTAAAATATATTTACAGACATGAGGAAGTAGAGATATTGCATATCAATATGTGACCAGGAAGAAGCGGGAGAGGTGCTTTTAAGGAAATGTCCCATCGCGTAAACTCATTTATGAACAAAAACTCCTGTGCTCCCGTGACGTTATATATGTTTGGGAAGCTGTACAAAATTTGACGTAAGGGACTGAGAGCAGCCAAATATACAGTTATGAATTTTATTCAGAAAAGTTATAATTATTTACAGGTAAGGACGACGACAACAAGCGCACGGTGAACAACAAGCTCCGGCTGATCCAGCTCGTGGGCGAAGGCCGTGGGCGCCGAGCGCTCGCCGCGTGGCCGCACCGCGCCTCGCTGCTGCTGCGCGCGCGCGACCACGCCGCCGCGCTGCTCAGCGGCGTCACGGCGCCCACGCGCGACCACGCGCCGCACCGCCCCGTCAAGGACACCGGTAACTCTTTAGTGTGTAATCACTCGCAGCACTGCTCCGTCAAATCGACCGGTAATGATTTCACTCACAAGCTCCAAACGAGCTGTCAAGGATAACATTGACCCACTTGTCCCGTTTCGTCAGCTCTGATACTCAACCCACTGTTGCATTGTTTTTCAATAATGAGTCTTATTTTTATTATTTTTTAAATAAATATTTACAAGACGTATTATATTACTAATACTACTTATATTACTAATAATTTATATTAGTGTAAGTACTGAATACTTCAACTAACATTGTTTACCTTAATCTTTACCACTCCAACTGGGATTTATTTTATTTACACACCACTTAAGTTTACACCTTTATTATCACTGTTAGTACTACGACGTTAATTTTTAAAACAGGAAAATAACTGTATCAGGATGGAGGATGGATATATATATATATATATATATCCATCCTCCATCCTGATACAGTTATATATATATATATATATATATATATATATATATATATATATATAGATATCCATCTATTTGCGGAATATAGAATTTCCTCGACAAATATGTTAGATACAAATTTTATTTTGTTAATATTGCAGTATTTTAATTAATCTATAAATATCTAATGCAGGTATAGCAGCGTTACCTTCAGGTGAACGTTTGTCTCCACTGGACACATTCTTGGACCTTTTGACTGCTAAAGCAAGCCTCAACGAGCTGGACTTCAATCTCATTATAGAGGCGACATTAGCATCCGTTCAACAAGAGTCTGTGTAATTTTTTTTATATTTTACTAACTTATAAAACGAGTATTACATGAGTAAATTTACTGGTTACATATGTTCCGTAATATAATTCAGAGTACTGGTCAGCAGTGTGGTGTAGCTTCTATAGCCTCGAATAAGACTAAGCCATAGCGAGTGAGCTAAAGTAGAATGGCTATTTTATTATGAAAATTACAGGCAGGACAAATTAATACCGAAATTAAGAATCGTTAGTGGATTTTAAATTTACTTTTAAGCATTAAAGGAATTGTTTTGTTAATTAGACTGTAATTCAAATTGTACGAGAATTTATGCAACGTATATAAAGATTTACTTATTTAGTGCTTACTTACTGTTTGTCAACATTTAAAATTTGGGTTGAAGCCAAAGAGTATACAGTAACTAGCTGAAGCTCCGCGTATTCGCCATACATAGGTTTTTATCTATGGAAGCCTCGCTTCAAAAAAAAATCCTTTTGTAGTATTGTATACTCTTTGTCTGTTATAATGACATCATGCAAGATGTTATTATCTCTGGTCAGTACACTGCTATATTTCAGGAACATACTGTAAGTTAATGAACTGCAATAACCAAATTATTTTGCAGAAGTGCCAATGGTGTTTTTTAAAATCTAATACCTTTTATTTAAGTAAACTAAAACGGGATCCTCCAGTTATATCTAGTCCATGTTAGCGAGGCTACTGTACTTTCTAGTAACAATCTAGAAACATAAGTAATAGTAATAATAATGATTTAAGATACCAATTAGGTTTAGATTATGGTAAATTTTATCTACGATATCATGAAATAATAGTGTTATTTGTCTAAACCAAAAAATCTAGTTAACGTTTAAAAGGTAAAAAATATAATTTTTATAAATAAATTTGTTTTCAAAATGTAACTGTTTAAGTTTACTGGAAATAATTTAGCACAAAATTATCATAATTTTGATTTGAAAATCAATGTTATTGTTTTTATTTCATCAGAGCTTGAGAAGCATTTTTAGTTTTATTCAATAGATTATATTTATTTATGTGCAATTTTCGTGCAATATTTATTATAAGATTGAAATAAAACATTCCATGTAAGTAAATTTGCATTTTTATTTAAATTACCATCAAACATATACTTATTCTCATATCCACAAACAACAAAAGAAAATAATAAGATATGATTTAATATTGAGATTTTAAAAATAATAATGACTTCAAAATTTTTAACAAGACTTTAGAGGTTCCAATGTATAATCGTAGAAAATCGACCTGAAGTTTTTTTAGAATTGTTTTTTTAACTTGCAATGTATATAACTATGTTTGTCCAGGTGAAATCTTGTAACTCAATTTTGAAGGAGATATTTTTTGACAGGCCTTTCTGCTCTAGTATTTACGTAGGCAGAAAGAAGTGACTTCCTTTTTTGACCTCCAAACATACATTGTATAATAGGAGGTAATCTTAGTTATAATGGCAACTTTACATTGGAATTAGGATTGTATGAAGCTCCTTCTTTTTTATCTGTTTATTTGTATTAATAAAATATAAGTATATTTAGCAATCTGTCCACATTTCATAACCATACAATGCTAAATTAGCAATTGCTATAGCTACATGTGATCAGATTTTAGTTGGAAACACTTATGTTTGAGGAAATGCCTCATTATTATTATAATATGTTTTAGTTATAGAAAGGATTGTAAGTAACCCAATGTGCTCTCTGCTGGTCCTTTTCATTTTTATGCGAAGTGAATATTGACTTATAAACCTCACTGCTCTGGGGATCTTTAGCTATACTATAATCTTTTTTGGTTTTCTTATAAGAAGGGTCCTGGGCTAATTGCATTGGGTGCGCCCGTTTGTTTGATCCAAAGTGTCCCCTAGTTTGCTTATTAGGATTAAACTTAGGTAATGATAAAGGAATTGTGTCCATTTCCTTCTTAACTTGACTACTTCCTTCTTGTGGGTCTTCTTCTTTTTTAACTACTGATGTGGAAGGTGTTTCTGTGGATGTTGAGGTTTCAACTTTAATTTCCTTGTCAGCCTTATCAGGTTTGGATTTTTTGGACTTTCGGTTTGCAACTCGCACTGCCATTTTCTCTTTGAGCTGTTCAATATCTTCATCTGTTCCATTAAGAACTATAACATCGTCGTTAGTGAAGGGTTGTTGACACTGGAACAAAATTACGAATTAACTAATAAGTACACAATATTTGTAATTGAATATAATTCTACAAAAATATCATTTAATTATTAGATACATTAAATATTTATTAAATGAATTAGAGACAGTTTCATTAATAAAAATTAATAAATTTTTTTTTTATATAGGTGAAAGACAACATTTGTTATGGTGAGAATTAAGTTTTACTCTAGTACCTGATATAAAACACGTCTAAAATTTGGTATGTAAGGTAACTTTACATAAGCTGTGAGTATTGCTATCATTATTATACAAATAAAATTAATTACCTAAAGTTTTAATGCACATTTTAATGGGTACAAAACTTACCATGTGACAAATGTTCTGTTTGACTTCCTTCAACGCACGCTCAGCAAGTACACAACCACAACTCCATAAAAATATGAATCTGAATTTGCCAGTCATTTCTATACCACTAATAGGACAAATGTATGGAGCGCTGCCCTCCCCAACAGCACCACCCGTGTGCTCAGTTATGGTGTAAGCTGGGTTCTTAGTGAGTTTCAAATCTTTGATGTCCTAAAAAAAGGTAAAAATAGAAAAGAACACTTTTTATTTTTTTTTAAGTAAACAATAGCAGACAAGACTTGTTGTCATAGACAGTTTTTCCATAATTCCGTTAATTATTATGGTTTTGCTTACTTAAATAATAATAAAATTGACGTAAATAAAAATTTAATGTATAAAATTGAAATTAACCTCATTGCCAGATTTGTTAGTCAAAAATTCTATTTTAAGTTACCGATATACTTTAGCGCATAAAGAGTTGAATTGTTATTTGAAAATGCTACTATGTCTATGCTTATATTGTCAAATGTAAAGGTTTATTAGTATAACATATCAAAATTGTACAATTAAAGAGTCATATGTTACCTTCAAGTTTTTAATATGACTTATTGATTCAGGCTTGCTCTCTTTGTCTAACAAGGCTTCTAATACTGAGCTCTTACTGTAGAGTCTTCCCAAGCCACATGCTACTACTGGTTCTTGTAGGGATTGCTGAGATAGGGCGCAATTGCGCCATTTAAAGGAACGCTCAGCATCTTTATCTTTCTAAACACAAACAAAAGAATACCAAATTAATTTAAGGCAAGTTGTTAATGAAAATGTGTATAGGAAAGTTGAAAATAAATCTGTTTACCTGTTCTGGTTTCTTCTTTAATCGAACGAGTTCATCTCTGCGTGGAATAGTACCTCCATCGCAACCCATGATAATATATTTCACTATTTTATTTAAAAATACTTATGACGTATAATGTATATTGAAAAGATCACTCTTCTTTACCTATAAAAAGACAATTTTCACTTTATTTCGAAATATAAATTGACTTCAAGCAAAATACACAAATAATGATGTCATAAATGACAATTTGACATAGAAAACAAAAAAAAAATTACCTTGTTTTACGGTCCTGGATTATAGCCTTTAAAGGATTAAATTCTGAACACAATATTTTTTTATCGTTTGACGATACATATTTTTATATTGTAATAAAGTTATTAGGTGAAACAGCTTAATAAATGTTAAATAATTATAAATAATAGCAATATAAGATTTTTCTTTTCTTGATTAAAGGCTATGTAATTTTTAACTTTACCTAAATCATAAAAAAAATCAAAATGTCAAAATACATAAACCACGATACAACGTCAAATTCATGTGTATAATTTCTATCTTTCTAGCATGTCTTTGTATTTATTTAAAAAAAGACAAATAAATTGAAATAAGATATACAAAAATATCTAAGTTATGCCATCGATAGAAATGGAACGAGTACCGGAAAATGGTTCAGAGTATAATTCAAACAGTGAAAATAGTGTAGATAATACTTCGGAAAATAATAAGTTAATCACGAAAAAGAAAACTAGAAAACGTGGTATTATTTACCTATCCACAATTCCTCCATATATGAACGTAGCTAAAATACGAGAAATTTTCAGTCAATATGGTGATGTTAAAAGAATATATTTACAGTCTAGTTCTAGTAAGTAATTTAAGGTTATAATTAGTACTGCGTTCGAATACTTTATAATATACTATTAATTATCGTTTTATTTTAAGAGCCGGGTGAGAAAAGAAAACGAGTACCGAACTTATTTACGGAAGGCTGGGTCGAATTTGAAAAAAAGAAGGTTGCTAAACAAGTAGCCGCCAATCTTAACAACACACAAATTGGCACAAGAAAGAAATCACGGTACTACGACATGATATGGAACATCAAGTACATTCCTAGGTTTAAATGGGTCCATTTGAGCGAGCGGCTGGCATACGAGAGAGCTGCTATGAAACAGAGGTTAAGAGCGGAAATATCTCAGGCTAAGAAAGAAGCACATTACTTGCAGAGTAATGTTGAGAAGAGTAAGAAAATGAAAAAGAAGAAAGTTTTGTCAAATGACAATGAATAAATTGATAATATGAAATATTTCGTGTAGTTCTTTTAACAATAAATATCATAAGAGTGACTTTGTTTTTAATTTATTTAAATTCAGCACAAAGGCAATAATATTTTTTTTTTATCTTATAAGCAATTATTGAAAATGTAGGAGTTGTAGTAAATTTTAATATTTTAAACATAATCATTTAAATAAATAATTACTAATGAAATTTCAAATATTACAAAAATATAAATATTTTATGTTTCTTCTATGTGTAGTTCTAGATAAATAATTTAACCATATTAAAACAATAAGTTCTATTTTACATGAAACAAAATCATAATTTATATAAATTTACATTTTACTTCTGGCTAAAATTTACATTTCCACTAATAATTTCTTCAACTCTCATCCTTTGATGAGATGTTAATGGATCAGGGGTTAACTTTTGTATGTAACGTCTTGGTGGTATCTTATGTGACAAAATGCCCTGAGAAAATTCACGATGAACTCGGACTCCGTCTAAGGCATTCGCTTGTAACTTTTCAAAACTGTGTAGTTCGTTCATAAATTGGCGACGTTGTGCAACTTTCGCCCAGTGGTAGCGATGGCGACAAACCACGCGACTAAAAAAAAAATCTATTTCAAAAACACGTAATTACATACTGTTTTTAATGGAAACAAGGTAAAAGCTATTGACATTACATAAAATTAATCATACAACTAACTATCATAATAGAACTTAATTAGGTAAAATCTTATTAAATAGTTTTTTTTTAATAAGAAACAGTTATTTTCCTTTGAACAAAGCAGGTGGAAACAAAAATAATGTTTCTATAAGTAAATTTATTTTCTCTAAATAAGACAAGCAGTCCTTGGTGTATAAACTTATTTGATTTGCTAAATAATTACTTACTAAGCTAAACCCAGTTTGGTATAAGATGGATGGATGCTGACATCTGATCTAGCAAGTTCAGGAAAACCTGGATAAAGTGGCACCCGCTTTTTTTTCTCATCAGTAATATTCTCCTTCTCTTGAGTTGTCATTTAGTTACAGATTTTTTTAAAAGTTTAATAAAATATTATTAAATAAGTTAAAAAGTGTTTTTCAAATTTTGTACAATTTTGTTTGTAACAATTGTTATAGTTACTTTATTTTTTGTCAACTTCAATTGTTGCTATGGTAATGTGTATTTGACTTTATTATGGTGCAACCAGATTATGTAATTATTAAAACAAAATTATTTGATGTTTTATTAGTGTGTGTATATATGTTACTTATTAACATGCTTGTTGACAATGTTTTTGTCAAATAACATATGTGTTATGTATGTTTTGTAACATGTTAATCTGGATGCACCATTATATATTATATAGTGTATTATTTTTGCGTATTTCTTTAAACAAAGCTTAAGGTGTGTCAAAATAATGTAATTTAATATGATTTATTATATATTTTTAAGCAATTTTGCTTAGATTATATTCAAGATTAGACAACCCTTAGCATGTTTTTATAACTAAAGTTTTTTGAATAAACACACAGCTATTTTACAAGGTAAAACAAAAAAAAGCTTTAGATTAACAATTTATTCATACATAAATAATGTTATTAATTCTACTTCACGGTGCCCTTGGCAATTAAAGTTGTTAAGACAATGTTGTTGTTTTCTAGAATTTATATATACAGTTCAATAGCTCAGGACGACGCTGACACGGCAGCAACTCTGCTTCTGCATACACAGTCATTAAATTCATTCACTAGCACTGAACACAGAAGTGATTTGTCAGGATTTGAGCTGTAGCACTCGAGCATCTGAAATAAATATTTTATGATTAATAAACATATTATAATCAATGACTATTATATGTTGCCAAAGGACTTTCTTAATAATTACTTATTTAAATTAAAGTAGTATATTATTAGTTATACAGTATATTAGATTTGTATTCTTTTGTAAATTAGTTCATTTGCACCAATCCTGCATATGATTATATGACAATATACATGACGTGTCCTATGCATAGGGGTTGTTTGTAAAAAACACTAGCAGTGACAAGACCGCCTTTGCACTCTATTGTAATGTAATTCTATATTTTCTTTTCTGTATTTTGTTTCCTGTGTGTGTGCAATAAAGAATAAATAAATAACATATATTGTTTGAATGTAAATAGTTATTGTTAAACAACAGTAATCTTTATCTACACAGGCTAGTTTACACTTAAAAGGGGTTGAAATCCAGAGCATAAGCCATGATTATAAAATTGTTTTTTATTGTTGTCTTCACTATTTTTATTGACAACACTTTCTTTTTTAAGCTCAATTTGTACATAAAAATGCAGTATTAAGTAAATCTGTGAAATATCTTTACTGTGTAAATTTGTATGTAATTATTTTTAAATATAAAATTGTATTTACAACATATAAATTATTATATCAACTTTATATTGGAAAGTTTAACATCTTTAAAATTATTTTTTGGTAGGAATTGGTTTCAAATAAAATAAAAGAAAAAAAAAACAATTTACCTTTCCCTTTTCTTCCTGACAAGGTGGTAGCTTATTTACAACTTTGTCTGCTTGTACAAGATCAAACAGTTCATTTGCTTCTTTAAGTGTTTTTTGGTACTCCAAATGCATACCGCTATTAATTTTTTCATGTGCTCGTTTTAAGTTTTCTATACGTCGAGCCCAATATGCTTCCTCCGCTGCATATTCGTTTTGTTTCTGTTTATCATAGTAAGGTGGTGGAGCATACTGAGTTGGAGGTATGGGTTGTTCAGCTTGCTAGAATTAATTTGTTTTTAATTAAATGTAGTGTTTAATAATATTTTTTTAAACAGATCATTTGTAAAAAATATTTTTATTATTAATTAGGTTCTTTAATATAACCCTAATCTTTATAGGTTGGAAGTACTATAACAAGTAAAAAGTTGTAATTAAAAACATGTATTTGCTGAAATAAAAAATATGTTTTTTCCGAACTAACAATTAGTTTGTATATTGTTTTAAATACATGACATTGATGTAAATTATGTAATATTAAAATATATTTACTTTAGCGGTCAGCTGCGCTTGTATACGATCTAAGGCTTCTTGGGACACTTGTATGGCATTTTCATTGTCAACACTCAATTTTCTGGTGCTTTGAGAACCACCCATGTTTATAAAAATGTAATAATCAAATAATTATATCGGCAAATCACGTCAGAAAGGCATTTTTGACAAAAAGTCAGATATCCAACCTTCCGTCATTGATTGTAATTTCATAAGTTGCACCATTGTCTATGAAACATGAAACTTTGAAACAGGCAAAAGACTTAATTTATATGCCAAAGATGAAGGTTATTTTTTGGATTCATGTAAACATGATTGTTTGATATCTTTTAAAGTAAGTATATTATTATATTTTATAAACAGTAAGGTTTCATTTTTTAAATAAAATTATTTGGCACATAATAAGTCTCATACTCATAAGAATACATTGTAGTCCAGCTACTCAATAACAGAGGGCACTAGCTACTAAACTACGTGAAGCATATTTATTTTAGAGAACAAGTCGTTAAATAATTTAAAAATTAGTGTTAGGACTTTTTCGGTTGTAGATCTAATTATTTTTGTTACATGATCTATAACATAAACTGAATGTCGGAGGGTAGGGATAAGGATGACTTTGAATGCTACTGTGTTAATCTTTTTATTTCAAAATAATGTTAAAACCATTTAAAATATATACGTATTCATTAAAAATATATCATTAAATTTAAAAACATTATTATAGTTTTCAAAGTTTTTGAAGTTTGTACATCGTAACTCCTGCAACAAAGGCTGCCAACGCGCTATGTTTCAATGAGACTACATTATAAAGTCCACAAAATTAGACATTCGTCATAAAAAATGTATTAGAGCATTTATTTTAATAATAAAATGTTATGTGAGTTCTCAATTGCTACCACCTTGGTTTCATTGCGCGGGTTCAAAGGTCGCGATATAGTGTTTTTTCTACATCTTAAAAACGATGAACTTTTGACAAAAATAATCTTACGTGAAATTGTAGCTAATTCAATTCTCTACAAAAGTTTTTTTTGTAAAAGTTATTTTTCGTAAGATACAAAAAAAGTTCATAAAAATAAACGGTGGCCAAGAAAAAGCGAATAGACTTCAAAATAACCTGACCTATAGTGTATTTTTCTTTACTTGTCATTAATTTGGTAACAATAACCCGAATAAAAATTACGAATTTTCGAACAATTATTTTTCATTATAATTTTGCATAATAAAAAATGATTTAGTTCAATCATTCAATCGATAATTTCTTATCTAACACCTACGTGTATGTGTAGCTCTAAATACGTTATATTTGTCTGCTAAATAACATAAGTAAAGAAAAATACATTATATTTGAAAAAAAGCTAACCGACTTTTAAAACATAAGACTTTTTAAATAAGGAACCGACTTTAAAAGCAAAATACGTGATCACTTTTATTTCGATTACATATTCATTTTATTTATTTTGATTTTAAAATCAAACTGTCAAAACTGATTTTGATAAAAATTCTGTGGGGTTAATGTATTAAAATAAAAAAAAATATGACCAAATCGGTCAAGCCGTTTTCGATAATAGGCATAAAAATCTTAATTAGTTGGTTAAAAATGATATTTACATTTTTTTTTCACCACAAAATGTATGTCCCGTTATCAAAATCAGAAAAGATAATAAACAGACAGATAGAGTTCTTTCGCATTTATAATATACATAAGTATGGATACGAGTATGTCTGTGGCCACTGCACTCGCGTTTCAAAGTCAAACTCAGATTATATAATCACGAAGCGAGAAGGGAGTGAGAATTTTAAAATAAAAAAGGAGACCGTTGATTTTGGGTCGAATAATTTTTTTGCCAATCGAACCCTCGGATCGTGGTTCTCGGCGGGCCAGGGAATGCGGGGGGAGCGGTACAAAAACTGACCACAATAGGGTTTAGCATAACCGGTCCGGCCGGTCGCAGCCTCCGACGCTATCATCCCGCCATACTTTCTTCTGTCTGATCGACGCGCGATCCGGCTCGAACGTTTTATTACTTGAAGATTTCGAATAAAACCTTTGTATATTATATGATTTCATAGGATAATATTATAAGGTGGTATTTTCATTTCAAATATTGCAATAGTGTTACTATATACTAGATGATACGGATTAGATGTTTAGGATTTGTTTTAAAACGGATTTTTGTTTTGAAATCGTTTGATAAATTATGGATCCTTTATTAATAAACCATAAATAAGTGGGCTATTTGTGTAAAACTACTATCAAACTCGCTGACAATATATTTCTGATATTTGTATGAAAACGCTTCCTTTAACAGTCAAAAATCAGAAATCGACTGTCAGTTAATTTTTATATAATCAGCCCCCAAGATTCATAAATCATAATGTATTTTGATAATTTGTCATTACAGGGACTTGTAGTTTAGAATATGAATTTTTACTTAAAATATAAGATAAAATTTGTATAAATTATTCTATTGAAATAAACAAAATTGTACCAACGTTTTAACCTTTGTATCATATATTTTTCTAATAAAACAAACTGACGCTATATGCGTTAGTTTTTAAATAGTACAAATAAAAATTTAAACTAAATGATTGAGTAAACTTTACAAATTTTAATTTTTTTAATTTATAAAATATTATTTTCATTATCAATCGACGAAGCCGGATCGCGCCTCTTCACCCATAGGACGAGCTGAGCCCATTGCTCTTCATACCAACGCTCCACGGAGCCGACTCGATACTGTCAATTGCATGCTTGTACTATAACCATTAAACTCAGACATTATTACACTGATTTCACCTTTAAAGAACGTAATATAAGGGACAAAATCGTGCACACGCTATGTATAGACAAGGAAAACTTTTAATCCAGCCACAAATAACTCAGTCGAGACAAAGTAAACGGTTACTAAATAATTATTTAGTCGATGAAACTCTATGAGCATTTAGTGAGTTTAGTATTATAACTGGTTTTTATCAAACTTGTGATTTTATCAAAACGATACGTTTATATCTATAGTAGGTAGGTCTTTTTAATGCTCTTTCAGAATTTGAAAGTAATGGAATGTCTTTTTAGCAGACTTCAAAAAAGGAAGAGGTTCTGATTCCTAGTCTACTTCTTAAAAAATATTTGTTACCTTGCAACTCCGTCATTTCTGAACCGATTTTAAAAATTATTTTCTCGTTGGGACGGATATGTTTTCATGTTGGTCCCATAGAAGTTTTATCGGAATTTGGTATTCTTTCATAGCATTCAAAGATAGATACAGATACCTACTATAAATATATATTTTTTATTTGTTACCTGCAGAAGTATTTACGTATTTAAAGAAACAAAAGGTAGATAAAATTAAAAAAATACTGAGAGATCACTGAAGATAGTCTTAAGCCTCTAATACTGGTTTTTAAATTATCCCCGTCTCAATACCAGCCAGGAGCATTTAAATAACTCCTGTTTTATTGCCAATACTATGTCAACGATGGGATTTAAGCAGGTTTACGACCTCCTAAAATATTTTACTGTTGAGACTTAAAAACTCTTTCTTATGTACCAGAATATGTAAGAACTTTAAAACAAAATGGCTAATTTTAAATTAATTACTCGTCGTTTCTTAATCATTATTAATTATTTATTGTATATCTGTACTTATATAAATATAACATACACATAAACAGTACATACTTTAAATATTATGAATACTCATAACACATTGACTTAGTTATGTATTAAAAAAAAAGATAACTGTTTGAGTAGATATGGTCTTGGGTGAAGAACTTTTATTAAAAAAGAGGGATTTTAATGTCTACTCTCTTGCGGATTATTCTAATTTCTTTTTACATTTCTTAATTTATCTTGACACACGCAGATTTACTCACGATGTTCTCCTTCAGCGGGACTCCCCTTTTTAAGAACGAAATAAATAAATACAAAAGCACGTTCAAATTTAGGAAAGATAGCAAAGATTTTAACCTGTGAGTCTCGAGTAAGATCCATATCATTTATATATCGTGCTATCTTAATTCAAATAATAAAGATATACGTAAAGTCAAATTCAAATAATAAAGATATATGTAAAGTTAAAAGTCGATAGTCCTTAATCAGTATAAAGAAACGGAGAAATCGAAATGTAATATTCACTTGCATTATATCTTCATATTGATTAAGAACCTAATTCGAATATTGGTTAAAAGAAAGTTAGCATACTTTATAGTCTGTGGAGGCTGTTAAAGCGCCTGTACAAATATAATGTTTTCCATATAATTAGTTTAAGATCTCGCGAGAGTCTGGAGCGCCGCGTGCGGTCTATATCTCGACTAGTGATATTAATACAATCATTTGAATATGAAAGTGGATTCATTTACACTTATTAATATCTTAGGTGACAATCTCGAGCTCAGAAATATCTGAATACAAACATTTAAACATTATGCAAAGGAATATTGCTTATAGCTATATCTATTTAAAAGTTTATTTGAATAAAGTTTGCTTTTGATTACCTGAATGTACCTACCTATACAATAATGTTTGTTTGTTATTAAAAAAGATAGTATGGCAATGAGTTTTTGTACGATAATTTTTTTATACTAGCGACTTCTAAATCTGATCTTTACCAAACTTAACAGGATTACCCGCTAATCTGAAGATTACCTGAAAAATAACAACAATAAGCTCCAACTGTTTTGGAGTATGCGAATATACATACGATAGAAGAAGCTAAAAAATTAATATCTCTATTCGTTATCGTCTATTGCTAGTACTTACTAAAATAAATCTTTCATTTTATTTAGAAAGATGTTTGTGAATATCCAAACTGAAGTTAAAAAATATATAAACGATATATGCGAATACATAATAAAATATAATGACATAATAATACAACGAAAATGACTCGTCTTTTTAATAGCTATCGAATTGAAAAATATTCGATTCGTCACGACTATCATCGAGTTTGAAAGTAAAATAACTTAATCCCATTATTGTGATAACTAACGAAATGAATTGTTATTTTTTGTGTTGATAGGCGAGTCTTTATGAGCGTAATTTAGTATAGTAATGTGGCTTATACAAAAAATAAATAAATTTTCTGTTACAGAAATATATTTTATTGTTGTAATATTAAAATTAGATGCTGACAACAACAAAATACATAATTTCGAATACTTGGACGACACTGGTTTACCAAATATTTCGATATTACTATTACTAGGCCGAATTCGATGTAATTTATCAATGGAAACAATTAGAAAACATGTCCTTTTAAACAAAAAATAATTTTGATTAATTCTACCCCCAAGGGTATGAAATAGGGGATGAAGGTTTGTATAAAACTTGAAGTCGCGAGCATCAGCTAGTCACAAATATAATGTAAAACTTAAGGAAATCTGATTTATTCGAACTGTTTTCTTCTCGAACACAGACAACTCTGAAGGAGTTAGAATTGCAAATTAATCCTAATGAAGCTCCATTAATCTCGCGACAATAATTTATTTAATGCAAATAAATCTAAAGTACGAAACACAAACGGCTTACGAAAATATCAATGTGTTATTTAGTTAATTCAATTTGTAAATTTAATAAATACTTATAATAATTTGAGTAATTGATAAATGGATGCTGATAAGCAATAATGTATCAACCCTCATAATGTTAAATTCAGAGCTATTGATGTGTTTTAATAATGCATCACGTATTTAACATTATTCAAAAACGTCTCAAGTCTTTTTTGCGTATTATTTAGTTCAAATAAGCAAAAAAAGCTTCTTTATCAAGTTCAGAATATTGATATGTGTTCCATATTTTGGATTTTGTTAATAATCGCATATATTTGAAAAACTTATTATTTTACCAGACTGCTTTTAATTAATTACACTTTTTTTTTTTCAAAATAGAAAAGAAAAGCTGGATCTGAAATGAATTTATTAAGAATAAGTTTGACGTCTTTAGACGCTATTTTCTCAAAATGAATTCCATGTGGGTTGACACGGCATTGCTTATCAGAATCCTTAAACATTTTCTTGTCATTGCACACGCAAGCTTTAAAGTTCTGTTCTTCAGTTTGAATGGATTTCATAAAATCAGAATCATTCTGAAGACATAACTTAATTATCTGAAGACATCACTAACGTAACATAAAAAGATTTCAAATTTTTAATATTTTCATCGGATTTCTTATTAAAAACTTTGCGGAAAAGACTTGTCGATTGGACTAAACTATTTTATCCTAATATCGCCACTACAAGAAAGGCGCATAAAAGACAGTTGCACGACGGCGCCGATTAGGCTTGGCGCGGGCCTGACTATACTTAGCCTTTATTTTATCATAAATACAATTATGATTATATAGCATTTATATTTGCAAAACGATTAAAAATCTTGGTATAACTGTTAAAAAATTTAAAACGAAACCTTTAGTTCCAATGATGTAAAAGAAGGCAAACAAGCATCAAATTTTATATATCTACTTAAAGCACTTCCTTCCTTCGATTACAATAATCGCTGATAATACATACTTTATAATTTTTATAATAGAGACATAGTAAATGAGATTAATAGCGTAATACTATAGGAATATATAGATACACTAGACGGGGAAGACAATCTCGTAGTCTCGGCCAGTTCGTGACCAAACTCCTGCGCATGTCTGTATACTGATTGGCGAGAGGTGCATGTGTGGGTGTTGCATGCGTTTCCATTACACACGATTGGTTAACCGCGTCTCATCCTAATTGGTTCTCCAATTGTGAGATAAGTCAAATTATATTGAATGATAAAAATGTCTACGTAAGTGCCTAGTTAAAGCTTCACTAATAGATACATATTTATGATTTTATTTGTCGAGATATAAGGCACGAAGATACTGATGAAGTGCGCATTTTAATGTTTTTTTTGAATGCTGAAATTTGTGAATAAATTTCGTATTAATATTGTTATTATTTATGTCTTTAGTTACAGGTGGTAGAATACTCACTCTATACACTATGCAGAACTCTAACTTCTCTATTCTTTTTCTTTCCAAATAACAAACGCTATGTAATTTGGTAAAAGGAAGTAATTTATCATTATTACAGGTATTAGGAGTGTAATAATCCTATTACCATAACGAGCACTCTAAAGTTAAATAACAAATTACATGATCACATATTATTTATTGGGTGGCTAATCTGAGTATTTGTAATTCACTTCGTTCTATTTTATAATTTGTCGCTGTTCTGTAGTTTCATTCATTGTAATTATACTTTATTATATTAACAGTGTTGTAAGCGTGCATTACTCACTAGATTGTCTAATTAAAGATAAAACAAAACCATCACAGGCCGTTATAAAGTTTTTCTATGCGGTTAGAACTTAAGGGGATTATAGTTTTAAACAATTTAACTACGTAATATTATTATAGTTTAAGACTTTTTTTAGGATTCCATGCTGAAATGGAAACCATTAAAAAATGTAAAGGTACCCTCCTTCTACATGTAATGTGGAGACGAAATTTTTTATTTATCCATTCCATGGTGTGGGATAACGGTACAAATTATCGATTTAGGGTTCTGCTTGCGAAATATTAAGCTTTAAAGTGCTAATTTTGTTAGAGTCAAGTGTTAAGTAGGCTTTACAAGTAAACAACTAATAGAATACCTGAAAAAATGTACTTGGAGATGTAAAAATGAAAATTCCGTACAAACTCCATAAAAAATTACTTGGATAGTCAGTTGTGTACAACAGGTAATTAATATGATGCAATGATGTTGTATATATATATAAATATGTTGCGTTCATTATATTTGCCGTTAAAAGTCTGTAACCAACTTTGACAAGCTCATCTTTCGTATTTGACTTGTAAGTTCGTAAACAAAGATACTATCGCCAGATAAGTGGTCGACATTCCGGGTCCCAAGTAGCGCCGAGATGGCCTAGTAGTTAGAACAGGACGATCTCATCGACGCTGAGTTTTCAAGTGGTAAATTTGTGTTTAATTCTAGAGCTCAGCGGTGAAGGAATACATCGCGAGACATGTAGGTTACATGTGACGGGAGAAATTCTGACACTTGTGTATCCGCAAACCCGCAGTGTAGCAGCGATAATTGATTAAGCTATATACCTTCTCCTTAATAGGAAAGGAGACTTTTGCCCAGCAGTTTGACATTTATAGGCGGTTACTTTACATTACTATTCTGGGCCCCAAAATCCATGTGTATATTGAAATAAAAGTACTTTAAACGGATTTAAATCACGTATATTAATTATTTTTATCATCCCGACGTTTCGTGCACTTTGCAGCGTTCGTGGTCACGGGTAGACTAAGGCGACATTTGTCTATTTGAGTTTTTAGAAAACATTATTTACAACTACCGCCAAAGGTTTAATAATAGTTTAATAAACATTTCACCAATAAAAGTCGTCGTCGCGTTTACAATGAAAACAGTATTAAAACTCGTTTCGCGTTTCGCAGGCTACACGCCGTGGCTAAATGGTTCATTCGCGGAGTCAATGCACGAGAATTCGGCTGCGTTTTTTACCGCCATGTCACATATTGCTATTCGTGTTACTCAGATACGTTGCGAACTTTGGTATTTACGGTTATTAAATACATTTTAATGTTTTCATGTAGGATTTATGTATTTTTAAAAGAATCTTATTAAGGAATGAATTACTTTTGAATACAAAAATATTAACAAAGCTTCGCCATTTTATTACGTTTGACAATTAAGTGACAGTCGCGTCAATATTCTCTATGACTTAGTGTAAACAATTGTATGTGTAGACAATTGTAAAAATAAAAAATTGAATACAACGTTCAAATCGGAATAATTTGTCCTATTCAAATCTTGTCTGTTTCTTAGCACTTGTTGCTTAAATAGGAGACCTTTGGTGTTTTCGATTATTACAAACTTTTTAATGTTTTTGAAGGTTTCATGCATTTTCCTAAGCATGTTATTAAGTAGTAATCTTAATGAGCTATATTCTTAAGCATTTAATTCAAAGATTAATAATCCTATTTAGTTGGTTGTTTAAATATGTACTTTTAGAGTCCAGAAATGAATAATACGAAATAAGATTCACTCCTATTAATAGTAGGAATGTCTTTTTTAACCGACTTCAGAAAAGAGGAGGTTCTCAATTCGTAGTGTATGTTTTTTTAATATTTTTTACCTCACAATTTCTTTATTTCTGAACTGATTTTATTTTTTATTTCAAAGTTTATACTTTTAGATGAGACCCATAGAACTTTTATCAAAATCTATTTAGTAGTTTAGTTTTAAAATAGAAAAAAATGTTATAAGTGTGTTCACGTTTTTTGCTTTGGCACTCGGTTGCTTTTTTAAGTTTGAATTTAGAAACAACCAGTTGTTTATTAAACTTTGATACGATTGTACGGAACTTCAGTATTAACGGTTATTATCAATATTTATACAGTTTTTCATGTAGGAGTATGTTACGCAGCATTATATTCAATATAACATAATTCATAATCAAATTCTATTTTTAAGTATGGATATATTCTTCATGAACTATACTAGACTTACACGAGTTATGTACGAAAGTATTTACATGCACAATAATGAAAATTAACACATCGGTTCGTAATTACATGCTATTGAGATTTGACTTAAAAATATATAACGGATCATGTGTGTATTGCGAAGTACATTCCAGCACACTAGTAAATTCTAATACCATCTCGAATTGACAATTTTTTTCATTATCTCATATCATTAAAACATGCAGATGTGTCCGCAATGAATGAAGAATTTTACGCTCACTCGCTTGTCGTGATTCGCAATGTGAACATGCGTTGAATCTCTCTGCTTCCAATTTAACTTAAACGTGAATGACAAAAAATATATGCTTAACCTTTACATTACGTACGTAAGAAATCATTTGTGAAAATTCCTTTTCGTCTTGTCGCTGTTAAGAGAATATATAGAGAATATATTATACGCATTTTTGCTTATATATTTTTAAGTTTTAAACGGTTTTATTTAGCGTGACCCGTACGTTATTTCGTTAAAAAGGCGCCAAAAATAGGCGGTAACGGTATAAGACTTCAGCGAAGTAACTTTACTTTATCATAAATAAAAGTTAGCAAATTGTGGTATTTTATTAAGCAAAAGAAAATGCACACGTTACTATATTACAAAAAAAAAAACAAAAAAGTAACCTGCTCTTTACGTTACGTACTTAATACCACAAAAATGTAAAAAAAAATACGTCTAAAATCGGTTACATATACAGACCACATAAAAAGGAGTACTATATTATGATATAATATACATTCGGTTATCGAAAACTCGTGTGAGAACAGGGCAGGGGCAGGAAGAATTGTATTGCAAAAAAACCTGACAGTTTCGAACTTGTGCAACCGGTTTAACCAAATCTCCCTGTACAGTACACGAAATTTACAAATGAGAATATGCCATAATAAAACTTATTCCAACGAAATAAGGAATAATTTTCCCTGAATATTTTTATTTGTTACACCTAGATTGTATCCGATATAACTTGTGTACAGTAAATCAATCGTTCCAATTTTTTTCATTTGGTAAATTAAAAAAGTATTGATTTTGTGTAGGGATTTATAAGGTGCTAAGTATGTATTTTTAATTGGATACAAAATCTTACTTCTCAATTAATTTAATTAAACTTGTAAAATAAAAGACCAAAACCAATTAGAAATATAATTATAATTTTTACTTGGAGGTATAAGTCTATTATTTTAATATTGATGTCACAGATAAAGTGATATATACAACATTTAAGTTATATAAATATTAATGTGTGGATATTAAATATTTTAAAAATACTTATAATATGTTCCGGACACAAAAATATTGCGTCTAATAAACAATTGTAACACGCGACACATTGACATTTTTGCTTTTAGCTGTGAACTAATAGGTAAGTATATAAGTTATTAATGCCTACACGTTTTAATAAGTCAAATAAGTATCAATCGTAGGGAGATTATTCTAGTTTAAATGTTACTAGATCCAGGAGTTGCGGGGGTCATATGGCAATCGCTTTGTGGTAAAATCAGTAACTTGTCAATATTTGAATCACACTAATAATCAGACTCAGAGCAGATGATGATATTGAAATATTGTTACTTTTTAAAACGTATTTGAAGAATCGAAGTATTAAAATCATAGCAAAAAAGACGGTCAGATAGAAAAAGTTTTAGACGGACGGCCGTCATAACAAAATCTATAGTCTATTTTTCTTTACTTGGTAACACACTCCTAACGAAAATCACGAATTTTCGAACAATTTTTATTATTAAAATTTATGATTTAGTTCAATCATTCAATCAATAATTTCTTATCTAACTCTTATGCGTGGCTTTCTAGAAATACGCCATAGTTGTCTGCTAAATAACACAAGTAAAGAAACATAGACTATATGTTAATGCGAGCGAAACAGAGAGCAAAAGTTAGTAAACGATAAAATATTAATATATCTATCACACGATGCAAGCTCAATACAAAAGCAAACGGTAAATATTGTCTACCATAAACGCAGCTGACCATGTACGTGACGTCATAATTAAGAAATACCTAATTAACTTGACGGTATCTACGTTCAAGCGCGGCAGCCAGCAATCCCATTACCTCATTAGTTTGCCATCTTCGTTGAATTCCTATGCGTCTAGTTCTTAAGATGCTCCGAGCGCTCTATTTTATGCACTGAATGGGTACATACGAAACTTTTTTTCGAACGAGTACGCTGCGATTTTTTTAATGGTATACCTCGATTCAATGTGCTCGTAATTGTGTTACTCTGAACTGTACGCGAGAAGCTGCGAAGAACACAAAATTATGCACCAGCACAGTCGCTTCGACATTTTTTTAATTTTAATTATAAAATACTTTTTATATAATTATATATGTTAAATTAATGTGTTTAAATAACTAATTAATTTGGACATTTCAAGTAAGTCCTTTTCCAAGAAACTATATAAAGAACAAAATTCATCTAAATGGGTGCAGTTAGTTCAGAATCAGAATCAGAAACAGACAGATTTACTTTGACATTTATAATTTAGTATCCACATATGTCGTGCACAAATTGTGAAATCCATAGATAACATGAACTGGCAATTAAAGACGAATTATAATCACGTATGTTACATAACAGTCACGTTTCTTAGTCACAGTTTGCTCCTCAGAGAAATTCTAATTAGCTGATTGCAACAGAACAATTCCTTTGGCCAGGTGCGACAGTTAGATTAAAAGTTAAACGAAATGTTAAGAAATGCATTAACTCGTTTAGGGTTATTTCTAGTATCAGTTGCGAGTCGTGATGAATTCATCTCTTTAGAGTTAATTCTACTATATTAGTGATAGTAAATTTAAAAAGAATATTTGTTATTACTAAGAAAAAACTGACTTTTAAAGTGAAATACGCAATTTAGTTAGCTCGGGTGACGTACTAGCTATTTTGATTTAAAAACTAAACTACAGAACCGATTAAATGAAAAATGTATGTGATCAATCTGAAATACTGTATATACTCTTAAAAAAAAGAATTTACAAAATCAGTTAAAAAAAAAAATAAATTATGATGTAACAAATATAAAAAAACATTCGCTACGAATTGAGCACGTTCTTCTTTTTGGTGTCGATTGAAAATAAAATAATAACCGATAGCAAGAATCTGATAAGTAATGCTGTTGATTTTTAAAACTGTTCACAAATTAATGATCTTAGAATTTCGTACCAACAGGTGGCAATTCCTAAAAATTACCCATTTTGACTACGCATATGCATACGCAATACCAATTACGATTATGCATACGCACACGTACACGCACAAACACAAACACGCACAAATTCATACGCTCATATTTTAATTTATAGTTTATTTATACTTAATTTCACTCATCACTCTATCCCTCGGTGATTTAGTGCTGTATCTATATCGCTGATCCATCACTGGGACGTCAATGACATTAATCATTTTATAGAAAGGCTAATCACCTATTGAAACGTATGAGGCTATATAATATGCTATTCTGTGGTCATAAGGCGAGAATTATACGGACGCTGATATGCAATACTGTGTCAAGCCACACGAACTTCACTTTGAGAAAATGGCGTCTAAAGATGTTAAACCTATTCTTAATAAGTTTGTTTGAATAAGTATTTATCCATATTTTCTTTTCTTTTTTTATTAAAGTTGTAATTAATTAAAAGCAGGTTAGTATATTTAATATATTCTAAATCTAATAAAAAGTTTTTGAAACTATAAAATTATTGTATAAATTACAAAGTTATTTTATAGTTATTGTATATCAGCATCCATATTTCTATCGCAATTTATATAAACAACTCTGTAACCTGATAACAGTTACCTAGGTAACCTAACAAAAGTTGTTGCTGCCAAAAATAAAGGTAGTAAACTCTTTCAGGTCGAAGGCGAGAATTACACTTCTAAGATTTGCTCTCAGACAATAATTTACTATCAGTGCCTTATTTTTGACAATCATAGCTTTCGTAAAAACTTACGATGTATCACTTACGAGATTAAAACTAACAAATGTAATTCTCGCCTGAAAATAAAACTAATAAGTATAATTTTCGTCTACACTTTACTTGTTTTGATAAGTGAATTGTTTTCTTATTTTATAGATAAGTGGGGTATTTTTTATTGACGGACAGTTCTTTCATACGATGCATCTTATAAAATACAAATAAAAACGTTAAAACATAACACCACGTACCGCCGCGCAGCAAGCAATTTTTAGGTATAAAATTTCGTTTCAACGGACGTAATTCAAAATATTACACTGCAAAATCCACTAAAGTGAGTCAGCCGTTCGTGAATTTAACACACGGGATTTTCATTTTTATGTCAAAATACATTAGGTATATTTCCATACAGTTTTATAAAGCATTTTGTTGCCATGGGTACTAATGGATCACACTCGCATACCAATAAAACTCAACGCTTCCGCACGGATGTTATGTAACAATTTATATCGATAAATTTTATTACAACACTTACATTGCTCTTTGAGTCGACACATGTATACTAAATAAGTAATTAAATAAGCAATGTATACAAAATTAGTCGCGCTTTAGTATTAAAATGTATAAGTTACGAATCTTTGGTAGATGCAATGTTACCGCTTCGCTCCCAACAGTCATCAATTAAATGGTGCTGGTCCAGCCGGTTTCTCCCCAACGCATGAACGCCTATGTATGTATGTGCGTAAAACTTGAAAAAATGTGGTAAATGGTGTACTTATCGATCATTCTTATCGGCTTTTATAATGGTGGTTGATTTTATAATTGTTCCCTTTTACTTATAATTATGTGTTTCCTTCTATGAGTTTTTGATCTCTTCATGTCAATTGTATCAAGTAGAAATTACTTTATTTAAATATCTATGTATGAACAATCCTACACATAAATTTTATTATAATTTTTAGAGACAAAATGAATCAAAATTGTAATAAAAGTAGGCTTTGAATTTTTAAATTAAATGTTACATCCGTGTCCGTACATGTTAATGCTAGAATTATAATTCAGTTATATTTGTCTTCATGTATGTACTGATCAAAATCACACAAAAATAATTGAACAAATAATGTTACACACAAGTAGAGAGTTAATTGGGCGCTGATAAGCAATAATGTGGCCACAAAAATCCAAATTCGGAGATATTGATGTATTTTGATACTGCTTCACCTACAAACCATTAAAAAAAGGTTTCTTCATTTAATGTTCCAAATTTCAAGTGCGCACGGAAAGCAATATATGCAATAATTTCAAATATTTTAAAATTTTTTATTAGATAACGCATTAAATATATCAATCTACCTTTAATTCATTATACTTTTTATCAAAATAGAAAGAAAAGATAGATTCTTCTTCAAACTAATTTATTAAGAATAGGTTTGAAATCTTTAGACGCCATTTTCTCAAAATGAAGTCTGTGTGGCTTGATGCAGTATTGCTCATTAGCTTCCAATTGTGTAACACTATCGCTATCAAAACAAGTCATGTTTTGACTTTTAAAGAAAGTATTATACAAAAATCAGACATCAATTGAAAACGATAGTACCCCTATTCTTTAGATAATACTACACAGAAGCACATAAATACATAAATCAGAAATCGTTTATAATTTTTCATTGTACAATACTTCGTATATATAATTTTATTAGTATTTTATGTATATAATGTATGTATATCTATACAATGTTTGTTAGCTCATGTTCACATTCACAGATAATTGTAAATGTGAACATGAGCTAAAATAACAAAACACGCAGTTGTTAACGAAAATTAATTAAACAAAACAAAAACATAATTCAAATTTAACAAACATCATAAAATTCTGCTCTCGTAGTTGCTGTAATAATATTATTTTATTCGTCGTTAATTTACATTCACGTATTAGAAAGCCAATTCAATTTACTCGGTGGAGTAAGTGCACCATATACTTGTAATGTCTGGAATTTCTCTACGCACTACAGATTTAGTGCGGCCATTTCTGTACACCGAATACACATTACACTATATTGTGCACGCCTCTTTTGCGTGCTATTGGTGCCTCGTTTGGATTTGTGACAGTGTTGGAATGTTACGTTCAAGTTACAGGCATTGGCGTTTGGCGTGTTAAAAGCAATTTTAATTTTTACGATCGTATGATGCATCGTACACAATTGATGTTATGAAACCATTTATATTTTCACGTGCGAAAAGACCCTTGTTTAATTTTATGACTGTCTTAAAATGTTATTATACTTTTAAGTTATATGTAGTGGCGTTTGGTATTTCTCTCCACGTATATTTAAGTGAGCGACTGCTGCCTCGTTTAAATTTAATGTTACTTTAGTTATAGGTGTTAGCGTGCATCTAATACTACCATTTACATTTTCGTGTGCGACCGTAGCCTCGTAGTTCGGATTTGTGACAGTGTTGGAGTGCTACGTTTAGGCTATTGGCAGTGGCGTGTGGAAGCCAATAAGCATTATGTGTTTTCCACATAAACTATACTGTGCTCTATATTTACGTGTATACCATGTATTCTTATAGTGATTTCTATCTTAACATAGTTTAATGTAAAAAAAATATGTTTTTTTTTTTTATATTTTTCATTATCACTTATTTTATCGTAATATACAAGAAATAAATTGTAAAATAGTTGTATTTCTTCTGTTTATATATTTAATTTGAAAGATATCTAAAGGGTTTTTAATTAAATTTCAATTTAAGAACAATAAAAAATGTTAATATAACAAAATATATCGATATCGTAAATTCGGGGCGAGTTGCTTGTTTAGTTTTAATAAGATACTCGGTTAATACAAACGAGGCACTTACATTGTGGGACCGGAGCAGATAACCACCGCCAGGAATACTCCGACAAGACCGCTTTGTCTCCGATAGCGATGGTAATTCATCCCTAATCACGTTCCGATAATGTTGATATATTCTAGAATAGATAATTCATTACTTTCGTTAGCTGTAGTTTTAATTTGTTCCCTTTACTGTTTTTGATTAATCAATATAGTATTTTATTTGTTTTTTATCACGATGCAGTCCCATTACCTGATATTTCTGGTCTAAACTGGTTTTGAGTTCGTTTTGATGTCATTGGACTATTAGGTTGATGATCACATCGCACTAAAAAGTCTATTACGTATCAAATATATTTTGAGGAGTTCGCATTTACAGATTTATTTATTGGAACACTAATACATTGAGTATTAGTGTTCCAATAAATATTTCATAATTATGAAAAATTGTTCGAAAAGAATGCGAATAACTTAACTGAATAAGGTAATTGCGAACTTAAATTTTCATGTATACACTTATCATAGATAGATAGACTTAGCCTATATATACAAAGAATTGTAACTTAAATAAATATACCTTAGATTACATAACTGAATACTAAAATTTGTTTCAAAAGATTTTTTTCTTGAAGTTGGAGCAGAAATGCTAATTTGATTGGAAATAATAATTAAATAGGTCTTATAAATGATCATTTGTAATATTCAGATTCAGGGAATATTTACCATAAGCAGATTTGGATTTACTAAATCTGTTCTGATCAGATTATAATTAGAAATGAATATTTCAAAACAGTAATATTGGAAAATGTTGTTGGGTTTCTAATAACACGAAATCGCTGAAAAACACAATTCTATTGAACAAACACGTCACCAAGCTCAACTAGCCAAGAATACAGTAGTTAGTCTTGAGAAAAATGAGTAGAATCGAGGATTTGCATAACTGATTCGATGTAATATTTTTCGGTATTGAGGAATAAATATGTCACCAGATAATTCTGTTATATGCTGGTCCTTACATATTTTTACCTCCAGGATTAAAAAGAAAATTAAAGTATTTAAACATTCTGTGGATTTTATGTATATTCAAAGAAGTGCTTGAATCAGTACTATAAACTTTATTGTTGATTAGGGTTTGGCGTGTTGTGTCTCTTGAATTTTATGATCAAACACTTTGCAGTTATCGTTTTTTATCTCTAATACTTGATGAATAGAGGCAAGAACTTTCTAATGTGTTTGACTTTATTGAAGTTTGCAAACTCTTAAGTACTGATTCATCATCACCATGAACCTTCGATGTGTCGATAACGAGATTGTTAGAATATACGTACAGCGTAGAACTTAATCTTAATTTGGAGATGCTTATCTTGGGTTAAGTAAACGACAAAATTTTCTGATGCAGAATACTAATAAGATGAGATACTATGGTAAAGATTAAATAAAGCATTGTTTGATTTTAGATAATATAAGATGTTAGCCAACCCACACCGAAGCCGTGGAAGAGTGGAGTAGTGGATTATGTTCCATAATAATACCCTTCCCTTAAGTCTTGTTTGAAACTACCTAACAGTGGGGTATACAAAGGTTGTTATTGTGTAGACCATTTAATGTCTATAAACTGCATATTAATGAACTCGATTAGTGTTGAGCTTAACGTATGTAACATATTAATTAGTTAATTAAGATGGAACTGAATATTCAGGAATTTGATGACCAAGTTTAATTATAGATTAAATTATGAATTGCATGCCGAAGATTAAGTGTCTTTAAAGTAAATGAGTAATGTGGGATTTAAAATTTGATATTTTATGAATAACTAGCTGTGCCCGCGACTTCGTTCGCGTGGATTACAGATGGCTTGGCATGTCTCCTGCAAAGCAAGGTTATAATGGTCTGCGGTGCTGCTCAAGAAAGGAGCTTTTTACATTGGATTTGGGAACTTTCTGGTTGTATTTATAAGCAGACACTAACTCAGATACGGTATTCCTCTCCGGTTTTCGCAATAAATGTTGAAGAAAAGTGTTTTGTGCAAGTCTTTAAAATTTCGACTGTAAAACAGTATGTTCCCGCCGAGGTTCTCCTTGTATTATATATCGGGTGACTTTTTTGAATGAGCTTGATAGGCCAAATCCGGAACTATAAGGAATCGCGGAAAATACTTAAAAGAGTCTTATGTCCGATTTTGAGAAATCTAAACTTGCATCATAAGTTTTTTTGATTTCATGATTCTCCTTGCCAGAATAGAACCCACTAATTTTGAAAAATTAATACATTTGGTATTATTGCACCACCTAATACTGTCACTTGTAAGGGTCAGCTTTTGGAAATTAATAGTAAGCGACAAATTAAAGGAAAAGATTTATTTTTTTACAAAATAACATTAAATCTATACATTAATTAGAAGTTAAGTAATCGATTCTAGACAGACATAATCAAATATAAGGGTTAAGTCATGGGTCCCGGTAAGTCTAGAAAAATAGTCTGCATTACTTCGAACGATTTGTTTAGAGGTTGCATCAAAATGCTAGTCACCTACTAAAGTAAGGAAGAGTGTGAACAATACAATCGAAAATATACAAAGTGAATAACTCAGAGTAACTTATTTTTTGTTTGTCTATTTGTTCTATGTGAGCTATACAACGTTGATAGAATGTGACGTTTGTTTTGGTCCCCTTCACCTACTCCGTTACCTAGGTAGGTTTAGATAATTCTTAAAAAGATGGATCAATTTATTAAAAAAATTACATTTCACTGGACTCGGCTATTGTACTCACCCGCTATTAGTGTTATAACATCCCGTTTTAATTTTAAAATTTCACTTTTAGGTATAATCATTTTTTGAATAATTACTAAAGATTTAATTAAGGTATGAATTTGATAGAATTTTGAGAAATAAGCCTTTTCTTTTTGTTGGAGTTAACTGTATACTCCTGAAGTTGATGATCCTTATAATATGTGACAGTATCAGATGGTGCAATAATACAGAATGTTAATTTTCTGCAAAATCAACGTGTACGATTCTGGCTAGGAAAACCTTTTTTTTTCAAAAAACTAATGATACAGTTTTAGTTTTTATCCAAATCAGCTCTGTGACTCCTTTAATTATTTTTCGCTTATAGTTTCAGTTTTGGTCTATGATATCCAGTAAAAAAATTACCCAGTAAATATATTATTATTTAAAATTATTTCATTTATATAATATATATCTTCCCTATTTCAATCAAATGTTGTTCACAATTTCATTGGTTTCAATTTTGTTCCTTATTACATTAGCTTTCTGCCAGTGAATGTTTCGTCAAAATCAGTCCAGCTGTTTCAAATAGGTATTAGCCGAAAAAAATTGAGTGACAGAAAGACAGACAAAAATTCTAACAATTATTGTTTTGGGTTCTATTGCGTATGTAAAGGCCCAAATAATTTGTTTTTTTTTCATATATCTTCTATGTACAGACAGCGACCCGTTAGAATTTTTTTTATATGTATAGATTAAAAATATCTAAAATAGAAGTAAGCCTAAGTCACATTTGCTAACTGCAAGTAAAAGTACCATCAAAATCGGTTCAGCCGTTTCATAGATTAATCGGAACAAACAGATAGACAGACAGACTGACAGACAAAAAATTTAAAAATGTATTTTTTGATGTAAGTACTGTATATACTTTCATGTATTTAGTGATAGGCACAAAAAATGTTCAACGTAATTCTTTAAATTGACATAACCTTTTTATTTATGGACCGATTGACATGAAACAAACCCTAAATGTTAAGTGAAGCTTACTACAATATATTAGTGAAAACGACATCTAAATCGGATAAGCCGTTTCTGAGATTAGCGTGCACAAACGCACAGATAAACAGACAAACAGATAAGAATTCTAAAAATCATTGTTTTGGGTTCTATTGCGTTAGTAAAGACCCCCAAGAAGTTTTTTTTTCATATATCTTCCATGTACAGACAGCGACCCGTTAGAATTTTATTATTAGTATAGATTGATATTTTCCTCGCAAGAGAGCTCCGACAAACGCGTGCGATCGCTGCAAATCATGATGTGCTATAGGGCGAAGCGCGGCCATCGACGCGCTATTTACCGCGGGTCGGTACTGCCGCGGCGCCGCAATAACTACGTCCCTGCATTTTAATTTTGTAATATCTTCGGAAAAATTCACTTAAATTACACGCTGTAAAAAGCATATTGATCTATAATAAATGCACAATTTATTTAAGGTACTTAATTGGAAAAGGATTAATGCTGTATTATTTAAAATCACTTCGTAAATAACCATTTTTTAGTAAAGGATAAAAAATGGTTATGGTGGGTTATCCCTAAGAGATAGACATATACCATCGCGGACTTTTTTGTTGAACTTTTTAAGGTGGACAATACTGTAGTACATTATTTTGGTCTATCTCGTAGGGTTCAGCCAGCGTTTGCAATATAAGCGTAAAAAAACGTGCTTATTTACGACATCACATTAGAAACCTCTAAATTTATCAGCGTTTCTCTACTATATTATGCATGTATTATACATATAAACCTTCCTTAAGAATCACTCTATCTATTAAAAAAAATCGCATCAAAATCCGTTGCGTAGTTTTAAAGATCTAAGCATACATAGGGACAGACAGACCGCGGATAGCGACTTTGTTTTATACTATGTAGTGATGAAGTGATGATCTACATTTCACTGGACTCGGCTATTGGACTCACCCGCTATTAGCGTTAAAACATCCCGTTTTCATTTTAAAATTTCACTTTTAGATATGATCGTTTTTTTTTTTTGAAAAATTTATTAATGTAGGAATTTGATAGAATTTTGTAAAAAAATTAGTCTTTTCGTTTTGTTGCGGTTAACCGAATACTATTACTTCTCCGAAGTTGATCCTTATAATATGTGACAGAATCAGATGGTGCAATAATACAGAATGTTTATTTTTTGAAAATCAATTAATTCATTTCTGTCTAGGAAAAATTATTTTTTAAAAAACTAATGATGCAGTTTTAGTTTTTATCAAAATCGGCTCTGAGACTCCTTTAGTTATTTTTCGCTATTCCTTATAGTTTCGGATTTGATCTATCATATCCAGTAAAAAAACACCCAGTAAATGGGTACATATATATTTTAAATTATTATATTTATATAATATATACCTTCCCTGTTTGAATTAGATATTCTTCACTATTTCATTAGTTTCAATTTTGTTTACGCGTAACGCTTTTTTAATTTATTAATTTAAAATGATCTAAAATAAAAGTAGCCTAAGTTACTCCTTATAACATTGGCTTTCTGCTAGTGAAGGTTTCGTCAAATTCGGTCCAGACGTTTCAGACATTAGGCGGAACAAACTGACTGACAGATAGAGAGACAAACATTTTAAAAATGGTATTTTTGATGTAAGTACCTCCTCTTCTTGAATCGGAAATTGTTCACTATTTTATTGATTTCTACAATATTTTGTTTTCGCGTAATTCCCCTTTTCACTTATTCATTAAAATAAATATTTTTTTTTGGTAAAAGTAGACTAAATTAATCCTTATAATATTAACTAATGGGGCTGTCCATTAATCACGTAATGTTTTAAAGACCTTTTTAGACTTTTCCATATTTTGTGATTTTTTTCTTTGATCCCCTCTCCCTCCTCTACAGCCCCAGCCACTAATTGCGAGTGAAAGTCCTATCAAATTCGATTTAGCCGTTTCAGAGATTAGTCGTAAGAAACAGACTGACAGATAAAAAATTAAACAATGGTTTTTTGATTCAAGTACCGTTTATACTTTCAAGCATTTAGTGAAAAGCACAAAATAATGTTTGACGTGACACCTTAAATTGACATATCTTTTTTAGCGAGCATAAACGCACAGATAAACTGACAAACAGACAAAAATTCTAACAATTATTGTTTTGGGTTCTATTACGTTGGTAAAGTCCCTCAATCATATTTTTTTTTCATATATCTTCCATGTACAGACAGCGATCCGTTAGAATTTTATTATATGTATAGATAAAAAAACATCTAAAATAGAAGTAAGCCTAACTGCCTAAGTCACTCCTTATAACATTTGATAACTGCGAGTAAGAGTACCATCAAAATCGGTTCAGCCGTTTCAGAGATTGGTCGTAACAAACAGATAGGCGGACAGACCGACGGAAAAAAAATAAAAAAATGTATTTTTTGATACAGTATACAGTACTTACGTATATACTTTCATGCATTTAGTGAAAAGCGCAAAAAAATGTTCGACGTGATTCCTTAAATTGACATAACTTTTTTAGTTTTGAACCGATTGACATGAAACAAACACTAAATGTTAAGTGAAGCTAACTACAATATATTAGTGAAAACCGCATTTAAATCGGATAAGCCGTTTCTGAGATTAGCGTGCACAAACGCACAGATAAACAGACAAACAGACAAACAGACAAACAGATAAGAATTCTAAAAATCATTGTTTTGGGTTCTATTGCGTTGGTAAAGGCCCCCAGTAATATTTTTTTTCATATATCTTCCATGTACAGACATCGACCCGCTAGAATTTTATTATTAGTATAGATTTATTCATGTAACGCATTTTTTTTTATGTAACGCAGGAGATGTTTGGATGCTGATGTGTCAACCCATAAAAAGTTAAATTTAGAGATATTTATATATTTTGATAATACATCACGTATCTAACATCTGAACTTTATTTAGTTTTAGTATGGAAAAACTTTTCTTAATGTAATGTTTAAAATATTGAACTATGTATGTATGAACATATTTTGGATTATGCAATAATCTCATATATTTGAAAAACTTACTATTAGATAAAACTCTTTACGACAAGAATCTGCCTTTAATTCATTATACTTTTTATCAAAATATAAAAGAAAAAACCAATATACACTTCTTCTAACAGATTTATTAAGAGTAGTTTTGACATCTTTAAACGCCATTATTTCAAATTGAAATCCGTGTGACTTGACACAATATTGCTTATCATCGTCCATTTATTCTATCTCGGTAATGTACAATAATTTTTCGTGTTAGCTTTACAAATATAAAAGTATAGTTTCGTCGAAACAAAATTTCTAATCCAACATAATTAAAAGTCGTAAAGTTTCTTTTACACTTCAAGTTATTCCCTTTACTTTTAATTTCCCCAACCCTTTGTACGACGACAAAATTTTTGTCTCTTAATTAAGAAACTTTGATAACTTTATTTAGAAGTTAATTCCTCAAAAACAAGTCAAATTTTTACGAAGGTTTACTGAAGTCTTAATTATGTTTAGAATTTAAATTGCCTTATGTTTTTGTAGGTTTCAAAAATCAAACATCAACTCTAATTATTTCGTTTTCTACTTATTTTTTTTACTTCACCAATTACTTCCTAAAATTTTTATTCTGTCTGCAATTTTAGTTTCATTTTAAGGTTTTTAATTAATGTAGCAAAACAGCAACAATATTTTTTTACTTTCAATTCATTTCTTTGGCAGATTGTGAAAGGCCTTTTACAATACGTTTCACATTTGTATAAAATAAGTTTATATAAAGTATAGGTGGTAAAACGCGACGTGACCGCGACCACAAGTCAGCCGAACGACCTGTGACGTCATCACACAAATATTAGACCGGCGCAGGCGCAGGCGGCTAACATGTAACCTAAAGTCTGAATTCACCTAATAATATATTAAGCAAATATTCTTGGCACTGCTTACGTTAATTAAGGAAGTAACTGTAGGATTTGTATTTATATTACATAATAAAAAATTGAAAATAGGATACGATAGTTACAAGACAATAATATAAGCGTGGAATGATTGTTTCGAAAGAGTTGAGCGTTTTAAAGATATACGTCAAAATGTTTTAACTGTTTATTTAAGATTGTTTCAAAATAATAGATAATATTGTAGATTGTAAGACCCGTAGTTAAAATAAAAATGTTTAATTTTAAATACTCAAAATGATTAGCCGTAATTTTGTACTGACTATACCTATCCATACACTTTTTAGGAAGTAATCATGATAGCTATATAACTGAGTTTTAAAAGGGTAATAAAATGTATTATAGCTAGAATTTTAAACCGCACTGCTATGATAGTGACCTCACGACTTTAAACCACACGCGAGTCAATGCAAATGAGAACAGTCTAGTTAAGAGAAATGCAGTTTTATAAACAGTGTGAATAAGCAGGGCTGGATCGACCACGATCTCTTAAGCTGCGGTTTCGTCGTTGCTACGTAAGTATTCTATGTTATTCGCGTCGCGTTCGCTTTGGGTTTGTCGCAGTTGTGTTTCATCCTTTATTCTACTTCTAGTCTTAAGTCGTATGAGGGTTACCAATATGCAGACTTACAGCAACTAATATTTTGCTCGAGACTTCGTCCAAAGAAATTAGCTATATCGCGTGATATATGTGAAAATGTGATGATGGTGTGATGTGTGAATATGCGATGTAAACAGAAGTTTACATCGCATTTTCACAAAGAAAGTGCATTTATTTACGAATTAAAAGTAGCCTATATCTTTTCAAAGGATAGAAACTACATACATATAATTTTTTATTGCAATCGGTCGAGTACTTTTTGATTTTATTCGTAACCAACATACATACAAAAATACAAATCTCTCCTCTCTATTATATATTAGTATAATATTTATAAGATTTTCACAAAAACTTTTTAGTTTTTCGTTGGTATTCAATTTTAACCTCGGAGGATCAGCTGAATATAATCGCGATATTAAGTCGCCGCGGCCCGGTGAGAATTCTAACGAAGCGTAAAGTATGTGCCCACCTTTATATATTCCTACGTCTATTTCCTACAGGATGCTATTTGCATTTAGAACAGTTCTTCGACATTAAATTCCGTGTTTTATGTGTTTAGATTTCAAGCGCTTACGCAGGGTAAGATATGCTTGTCATTGATATGTGAGAATCTATTTAAAATATAAAGAAAAATGACTGTAAGTGCATTCACCTTTAGTTTTTATTTTATTTAGGTATATATAACTTATTTTGTAATCATAAAACAACAACAAAATAATAAAATATCACTTAAATACAATACATTATAACATAAAAACAAAGAGAAATTAAAAATAACTATATTAAACCTAAGTAACTATCGATGTCACAGTGAGGCAAGGTGCAAAAAACACTGGCAGCGTTACCTCTTTGAATTAACTTATAATTTTTGTTTATGTACTTAAAGTTTATCTTCCAAATATTAATTTAAATATAATTTTTTTGCAGTTTACCATTAAGTATAGCGTGACATTAACTAATAGTTCAGTTGAGGAATTATTTGTAGTACTTCCATTAAATTATTTCGAAATTTGTTAAAACATTTGAAACTTTTACTAAAAATTATGGTCTCTGCTGATTCACGGCATCAGTGTACTATTATTGTTTATTTTTTCTGTAATCTTTTTATATTTTCTTCATACATTTTACAACTACATCGACCTTTTATGTTAAAGTAGGTACTTTTAACGAAATATCAAGTCAATCAATGAAAAAAAAAATATGTTTAGTTATATTTTAAAGTTATTGACATTCTTAGACGTGTTTACGAATAGTTTATTGAGCTGTAATCGGTGTACGTAATATGTTATAGATTCGATTGTTTCGTCGGTCGGCGACCTCCAAACGAGCGGTCAAAAAACCGCCAGCCGCGCCGCGGGCGCTCATACACATTATGTACAAGTTACACCATGCTCAGTACAAACTTGAAAGAATATAAAAATAGTACACATTTCGCATCAATTCAGATAGGTGGGTGAAAGTTAAATTGATTGTTTGTCATTGACACAGTGGACGTGGATATGAAAAACTTCTCGTGTAATACATTCGAAATTTACTATAATATAACTTTAATGATACTAAAATTACATAGTTGCGCAACCTGGACTTCATGCTGCGGCATCATCTGGAATCAACAGGATATACAACTCCTCACCAAGTCACAGACTCGTTGAAATGATCTCAATGAATAGATTAGTATTTTTGTATGAATGGGTTGGCGAGAGTTAACTTATAATACAAAGAAAGAAAGCAATAAAGAAAAAAGAAAGAAAATTAAAGGGGAGATTTTTCTTAGCAATAGAATACAAAATCATATTTTTATATTGTCCAAAAAAAATTATTTCGTCTCTCAATAATAAAAACGTGTCCAAGAGTATTGTTTGTTACCTTTTTTTTTTTAAATAAAAACAACTGACAAGCTGGCAGATGAGAAGAGCACAGCAATGACACCTGATGTTAAGTAATCACCGTCGCCCATGACATTGCAGCACTAGAGCTACAAATGCGGTGCCAGTTAAAAGAAGAATAGGGGATTAAAAGAAATAGGCAGAAAATAAAGGAATGAGGAAGGGGGTTAAGTTTCTTGTTCTTTCACTCGCCGTTCGACGGTGTTATATTAGTTACTTCATACAGATTTTCTGTGAGAGTGAGGTCCTGTAGTCTGCAGGCTACAGTTAGGCTCTACTTAACTTAAAATGTTATGAGTGGATCTTAATCGATGGCTAGAAATAGACCCTGGTTAGCATTACTTCTAGACAAGGATCATGAGTCAACTTTAGTACCAATGGTTAAAAGTTGATTCGAAAACGTCGTGAGAAAACGTGAATATGTTAAAGTAATTCTGATACGAATATAGTTGCCAACTTGCAGATCAGCCTGGTGAAATAAGTGAGGCTTACTTACTTAATTAGTAAGTTTTTTATAGTGGCTAGTTCGGTATCATTAAAACGAAGTTATCTTTTCGTTATTCTTTAATGTGGTATGCAAATAAAACTTTTATTTTTCTTTACGATAACGTTTTGTATTTTCTTTTCATCTTATGCTATATTTCCGTCAGAGTGAAATCGCGACTATATCATTATTTCATTTTTATCATGTAATCGCGTAAAATAGTTTTTTCTCCGTATTATTATCACAAAATGTAAAGCTCCATAATTTATGTAGTCGCATCAACATTATATACATTAACAAGCATCAATACCTATAGCCTATGGGGTATCTCAGACCGCATTCCTGGACCCACGCCCGCGACCCGCAACCCGCTCTCACTACCAACATAAGAAAACCTTTAAAAAATCACAAATCATCCTTAACACATAGATATAAAGTTCAAATTCGCGAAATCGAAATTTTCTAAAGGGTGGTCATAAGATGGTCAGCTGACAGTCCATTACAAAAATCACTAAACCCTTATGCCAAGGGACTAAGGCTTACGTTTCTTTTTAATTTGCCTTTTGGCGGCAGCATGTTGCTATGTGAGATGTCTGAGGAGGCTGCTAAAATTATACATCCTTATGTCATACGAATAAGGTTCGTAATCGCGTGATATTTTCATAATATAAAATATTTTTTTAATCGAGTACGCCACGATGTCGTTATTTTTTCTCAGCGAAACCACGGAAGGGATTAATTTAAAGCAAATAAACTGTTACACGAGCGATGAAAAAAATACCGAGATTTAAAACCTTAAGATGTGTAATGGTGACTTGTGTATCATTAAAATGAATTATTTTTATCAATTATAGTAATAAACGTAATAAAACGATTATGTATTCTGTGAAACTTGTTTTTTTTCTTACTGTTGACAAAAAAGTTTTCATTTAGTTCATTTAGGTTTTTAATTGATACCGTTATTTTTTTTCTGTACCGGTTTTCATAATAAGGTGAGGAATGGAAAAAAGCCTGACTACGAAATAGCGACGACACAATAATTGATATAACCGAACATTTAGTAGAAAGTAACAGAAACACATTTACCCTCAATTAGCCTTAATTATTGAGAAGTGTCTTAAAATGTTAAAAATCTTTTTTTGTCTGCATTATAATATCAAAACCATAAAAACCGAACACAGCGGTTTTTATGCCATAAATGACCTAGCCTTTATATACATGCCTCATAGTTCCTTAGATTAGTGACTATCAGGTGGTTCGATAATACAGAGTGTTTTTTTTAAACAGCTTGTTCGATTCTTGGCTAGAAAAAATATTAAAAAAAAAACTAATAATTTAGTTTTTCAGTTTTCATCAAAATCGATCTCGAAATTAATTTAGGTATTTATCGCTGTTCTTTATAGTTTCGTATTTAGCCTTTCACGTCTAGTTAATAAATTCAGTCTGTATATAAAAAAAATATTGTCATGAGCGCGGCTTGAACCCGTTGTTTACAGTGCTAGTTGCAATAACCACAGCATCATGTGTTTTGGTCTTTATACAATATTTTCGTCCCTTTTGAATTGATTTTAATCATTTTATATCTCGAGGGTGGTCCCGTATAAACTTTATCAAGATCTGATGGAAACCGTCAGAGCAAGAGACGTAATGGACGGCAGTAAATTGCTTGTGCTTAATGCAATCTTTGTACTCGTAAAGAATATACACTTTAACAAGCATCTAGGCGATGGTTTAATGAAAGTAAAGATTTTCCTTTTAATTTGAAAGAAGGCTCCTCCTTTGTCATCAATTCGAGTGATTTTTTTTTGTGTAAACTTTTTTGAGTTTTTTTAAGTATTGTCTAGATATACTTCGAAGGGTGGAAAATTAAGGGATGAAGAACACAGGTCATTAATAAAACAGTTGTAATTGATATCACTATTGGTTTTTAACGAAAAAATAATTATGTAAAACACAAAAGATATATTTATAGACAGTTGCATTGTTTTACATCGTGACCAGAGGTCTAATCGTGGAAAACTGTCGCTAACAAAATATGCTATTTTCTAACACTTGATTTCTGCTTTTATAGCACTAAAATGCCTCTTTCAACTATTAAAATTTGGCATGTTTCGATAGCGATAGTTTTATTTAACTGTGCCCCAGCTTGAAGTATCCTTATCTATTTTAGTTCGATTAACGGTACAGGGAAAGAGACCAAACTGGCGAACCACATCAATCATTGTTCTACTTTCTAAGGAACATTATATCTGTATATTGCATTTCATAGTCTATAACAGAAAGGAATGGAACAATCAATCTGCTGGAAATGATTTTGCACGGATTTTTAAAGTAATTTTCTTTCCTTACTCCGAGGTAAAAGTAAAAAAAAAATATCATAGTGATTACACTATATAATAAGATAATAAAATACATTTTATATAATAAAGTAATGGGTATATAAAGTCATCGGTTGTTCTTGGTGCTTTTTACATTATTTAATATTACCAAAATATTTAATACTTTTGATTTGATTTGAAGCTGAAACCCAACAACGAAACGACACAATGCGTCGCCACCTTGTAAAACAGTGTGACGCCACGTCATGAGAATCTACGACGTGCATCGTTAAAAATTTGCGTCCGACGTTGCACGTGTGTATTTGTGCCAAAATTAATTTCACAAAAAACTTTTCATATTTATTTATTTAATTATTATTATTAATTAGTAATTATATATCACCAATTTAAATGATTTCGATAAGAGATGCAATGAAAATGATTTTATATAAGGATATGTTTCTAATATAATGGTATATACATAATAATATGTATACAATTCCGACTAATGTTTTTTTTTAAAACAATAACACATTTTACTAAGTCTCATATATTGAATTTCCACTCATTATTGTTCTAAGGAATGATTATTCATTCACATATATTTACATGCAAACCCGTCTGTTTGTTAAATATTACAGGGCTTCTTATTACATCGCAGTAAAAAGTCAATTACTCTACATAAAATTTTAATTTATAGAGGCATATATGGAAAACAGAAGACATCCAATCCTTGTGTTATTCTTTCTCTTTTTCTCTTTCCCGAAAGAAGAAGATACCAATATAGTAAAACATTCGTCGCTCATATTGCAACAGCTCCATAAAAATTCGTAATAGATCCTTGGATTTAATGCGTCTATAAAATTCTTATACAACGTAAATTATAAGTTAAGGATGAAATTAAAAATAAAAACACGCAAAAATGATCTGTAAAATCAACGTATCAGGTACACATTCCTTTGCTTGATTATTTAAAGTTGACGGGTGAAGACGAGATGATATCAAATATTTTATTATTTAATAATAAATTTAAATTATTCGTATTATCTATGTATACATTTATTGCTTAAAAAACAATTCTCAAAGAATCTGTGCATCCTAATTTTATGGCGTAATTGATACATAAATATTTGGTAACACGTTTAAATCATGACATTGTTATCTAAATTACTTACGTCTTTTATCTAAATTAGTCTTTAATATTCGGTTTTATCACTTAACGTTATCCGAACTTATCTTAGAATCTACTAAAGAGATTTCGTTCTGCTACAGCCTACACTTAAGAGTCTAAATATGTAAGGTACCTACTGTTAGGTACATAAGTTATTTTGTTATATATATTTTATTTTGAAATTCACGGATGTTAGAAGTGTACCAACTAGGCATTTTTTGAGTGAGATTCAAGACTTATTTGAAACTGGTAACCTTTCTATAAAGTACACTTGATGTATAATAGTCATCGCGGCCCATTGCACCAGAGGAACCTCAAATGTGTTGCTAGCTTAAAAAGGTATAAGCGATGAACAGGAAGTAAGGAAAGCTGTGGAGGTGGAGGATAGGCTTCCTGCTCAATGCTGACTCGCCGTACAAAACGTATACTAACTATTTCACGCCGATCTTCTGAGAGTGAGGTACTGCCCCGGTTGAGATAGCCACCATACAAGCTGTAGTAGACTAAAATTAGACTTTGCCTCCTTAATTTTCAGGATTTCTATCTCTATACCTAGAGATTAAGAGTATGTTGAATATATGTTTTTAATAAATTTGTTAGAAGAAGTAAATAGCCATCTTTTCTTTTCTATTTTGATAAAAGATATAATGAATTAAAAGGAGATTAGCATAATACAAAGTTTTATCTAATAATAAGTTTTTCAAATATATGAAATTATAACACATTGAAAAATATGGGAACATTCGAAATAATTAATTCAAATTAAGAAACTTTTCCATACTTATTTAGTTGAGATGACTGGAAAACATTTTGAATAATGTTAAATACGTGACGCATAATCAGAATACATCAATATTTCCGAATTTGGCTTTTTGTGGGTTGACACATTATTGCTTATCAATATCCAGATGTGTGAGCTCATGGATTATAGCAACCAAAATGCTGATCACTTTGGACAAAGGCATTGCGGGAGACATTATTTTTGTGCCAACAAGTTCATTGACGAGCTTGTCTAAGTTGAAAATGGAATTCGATTCAAACGTTAAATAGGATGAAAAATTCAAACTATTTATCCCTTTTTAATATAACACATTAAAATATTTTTACAAGCATTCCAGAATATAAATTGTGTTTTTTTTTTCAAAATGGCTGCCGTGTGATTTGACACCATTTTGCTTAACAGGGTCCAAGTAATGTTTGTACAGCTCAAGTGGCTTTCGAGTCGATCTTGACATTTCCTGCATCACCGAGTCTGTGGCGCGCGTTAAATAAACGAGAGTATTTATCTATAACTTTTCTGTTTGTTCACACAACTATACCTAACCTGGTTGCACTTGGCTGTGAAATGACGTACATTTAAACCTTTTGGTTCGAGTAAAATTAAAAAAAAGACAAATGACGAGTGAATTCTAAAAGTGCTTTTTGATGATACGAAAAATTGAAAACTTAGTAATTAAATTCGTTTTTATCTTTATCTAGGGATACCATATGTTTTTCTAAAATCACTCTACTAAGACATAATGTGCTAAACATTATATTATTTCAAATATTTTTTTATTTTACTTTTATGAAAACCACTTTAATTTTTTTATAACTGCAATTACCGTAATCATTGAAATTTACGCTTACTTAGTATTTATTTAACAATTCAATTTATTTATGAATGATTCTATACGCATTACTCAGATCTATTAAATACCTAACCGCGAGGTCATCGAACCCTGAGTCAGCGCTATTCAGCGCAGCCGGTACATATTAATGTATGCAAAATTTCTTAAATCGTATTCTCTTTGCATTCCACAAAAAGGCATAAATAATATTGATAAAATATCGAGAAACTTTATTTTTTTACATATAAAGATATTAAAATAGTAAGTTTTTTAATGTGAATGTTGATCTCAAAAACTAATCTAATCTATACTAATTTTACAAAGCTGAAGACTTGTTTGTTTGTTTGAGCGCGCTAATCTCAGGAATTGCTGGTTCTAATTGAAAAATTCTTTTCGTATTACATAGTTTATTTATTGAGGAAGGCTATAGGCTATATTACATCACGCTACAACTCATAGGAGCGAAGCAGGAACCATTAACGCGAGTAAAACCGCGAAGGAAAACCAGTATATAATAATATGAAAATCTGATAATTAATGTTTGTTTGTACGTTTTGTATTCGCTGCCATATCGTTAATCTAATTATGTTATAACTGTGTCAACTTATGGTTTACTGTTGGGAGAAGGTTATTGGCGTAGTACAATTTACTTCAAGTAGATGGCGCGCGAGTCGTTCCAGCCAGACGTAAAAATAACTTTAAGCCGGCATAACTAAATCCACATTAAAAGCAGTAGCTTTTGCTTGCAGTTGCGCTCGCGTCAGTGCTATGTATTTATTTGTATTTGTAGAAGTAACTAGCAGTTGCTCGCGGCTATGCCCGCGTATATTTTGGAATTGTTGTCGTTCCAGTATTTATTACCCCCTAGCGTCATTATAAGGGATGATTTTGAAATTCTAGGATATATATATTTAGCTATTCTCCCTAAGTAATGTTTGTGCTGAATTTAAGGATAATCAACGAAATAAAATACATTTTCTCCATACTAACTTTATCATCAACCAGTAGTATGTGTATTAAGTTTTAAGTTAATACGACCACGAAATAAGATTTTGCATACAAACTTTATTACCTCTTTTCACCCTCTTAGGGGTGAATAATCAAAAAACCCTTTCTTAGTGGATGCCTACAACCTAAAAGTAACCTACTGCTAATTTTTCAAGTTCGTAGCCCCAGCGGTTTAGGATCGGCGTTGATGAATCAGTCAGGACAAGTGATTTTATATGTATAGATGTCTACAAAATCAACGACAGCATATCGCTAATAACTATAGGAAATGTAGTAATTAATATATCGTCCCTTAAGATCTAACACATCGTAAGCCAAAATTAGAAAAGTTGTACAAAAACGAATAAACTTCATAGTTTAACATAGACCGCTGAATAAATTATATATTTTAAAATGGTACTCGTAAATGTCTTATTAAAAGTTAATTCGATTTTATTTAAACATAATACATCAGTAATATTGATGTTTATATAAAATTATGTCTTTTTTTCGCTTTCCTATAATGTTACTAATTTTGATTTACGTTTTGTTGGTGAATTGATGATGTACTGGATATGCGTATCCGTATTCGCGGATATTTGATGGAGGAGAAAGATCAGCATCCGTCTGACTTATTGACGGATCTCTTATCTTATTAATTTTCAGTAAATAGGTAAAATCTTATAAAGACCCACTGCAAATTGTAACATGTTTTGCCTATCACACAAAGTGTCAAGTGTTCAAGTAACAAAGTTAGTAGTAAGTTTTTAAGTAATAAAGTGTTCCGTATCTGTATCCGTATCCACGGATCTTAATAGCAAATGTCCGGAATTCGGATCCGTATCCGTAGATATACATATTTAACGGTCCGGTACATCACTAGTTAGAACTTGGGCGGCGATATGTTATATCCGGGACCGACAACTAAACGGTTCGATAGTAGTTCCAACGTACATTGTATTTTTGTTATTAAAATACATTAATATAATTAAAAAATGTAACAAGAACAAAGCCAAGTGTGCAATTTCTCACACGCGATGCATTTCTTTAATTTTCATTCGTTTTATTTCGAGACGAGCTCTCTAACTCCTCAAGGAGCCGTAAACAGTCCGTCTGTATTTTACGACGCAGGATACCGTCTGCGCAGTCAATTGTCTGAGAGACGTATACTAGATATGAAACGTTCTAAAACTGAGTAGTCAAGGCATCTATATGTGTATTAAACTAGAGCGAAGTGTTTGTACGTATTGTATGCTATCAAAACGTTTGGTTAAATATTTTTTATATTAAATATTGACTTTTAGTCCGAAATTACGAATGCAACTGGTTTTTTTTTATATATTTTAGGACAACTGGCTTTGGATAGCTTTAAACATAGAAAAAGATAAAATAATTTCATTTTAATTCGGGTTTAATATAGTACCTATTATTATAAATGTACGAATTTGCTTAAGTTAAATTTTAGCTAAATTTGACGATCGAAAAAAGTTTATTGTCTGTGAGAGCTGTGTAAATTTTAAATTTTACACAGACAATAAATGAATTTAAAGCATCAAATTCAAATTGAAAACATACTTTATTCACATATTCAAAATTTAGAGATTCAGACTTTTGAATCGTCAAGTTCCATATCAATTGATTATAGAATTTTTAAGCATCTTTAGAGTATAAAAATATATATTCATATATATCAATAATAAGATTGTCGTGTAAACTATAAAATCTAGATTGGCGACGAGACGTGATTGCTGTAGAGCTCAGAGGATTTGGTAGTAAGCCGTAAATTATATTATCCTCAATAAATATATTTACTACTAGCAGTTCGCCGCAGCTTCGTCCGCAGATACTTGGGAATTTAATACCTAACAAACTTTCAAACTTCTTTTAATCAGCCAGCTAGAATCTGAGTATGACAGGCGAGTATGTTTGGGCCAACAAGTGACGAGCGCGTTAATTGACCAGCTGGTCAAAGTTGCAAATGGGTACAGATTTTTAACGACACAGTATGAACGTAACATATATATAAAATAAGAGTATCATTGTTTTAATAACTAATTTTTGAAGAAGGCATTTTCATACAAAAATCAGAAACCATTTCCAGAGTATAGCGTTATTTGAATTATTTATTCAGGTATGCCAGCAGTTGCTAGTTTTCATAAATTGTGAAAGGAATTCACAAATCAATTTAATTTTACATATTACAAATATTGCAAAAATAACAAACAATGTAAGAATACTTCGATTAAAAAAATGTTAGTAAGATTTTAAAAATATATCGAGATTTGATAGCGATAGTTTAACATAATAATCCCTTGAATATATTTGACCATTCTAAAAACATAAACAAAAAATAAATACTATACGTGAATCCCAATTCAGCGACCGTCTTAATGATGAAAATTCTTTCATTTATTATTTCACCATGTTAGATTTTGTCGTCATAGTTAAAGATTTTCTAAAAATCTAAACATTTCTACGAATACCACGATATAAAAAAGTCCGGTGAGTTGTTGTAGCTAGGTATATGTAGGTAACCTATTCTTAAAATCAAATATTTCCTTAATAAAAATAATATTAAATTTTATTTCTACTTTTTTTTGTTCCTAAATACAATGATGAATGAAGTATTTAAAAACATTTTTTTTAAAGTATTGGTATGTTATGTTTAGATTATTTGATGTTAAAACTTTTGTATTCATTTCTAACTTTGATAAGTTCGTCAATTGACTTGTTGGTCCATAGTCAGTCGCTAGCTGGTTGCGAGGTAACGTCGTCCAAAGTGGTCACTATTCTGAGCTCTAAAATCCATGACCTTATATAACATATCTATAATTATAAAATATTATTCTTTAGAATGCTGCTAATTAAATTAATGATCATTAATTATTTACTTTTATGAACTTCGACGACTTTAGTCTTTTTTCCATTTTATCCATCACATACTTCACGAAAAAGTACATATATAGTATACGTTTTTCAAATATTTTTTATTGCCTAATTTATCACACTTGACATACGAGTAGATGTACATACAAAAGACATCAACGAGCACTAACTGCGTATGCGCATGTTATTAGAATCTACTCACTAACTTAATTCCAATAAAACGGTACTGATCAAAGATTGATAATTCTTTTAAAATAACATTTATACGACATTATTATTAAGGTGGAGACAGAATAAAAATATCATTTAAACATCCTGTGAAAAATATACAAAAGCAAAAATCAAAGGATAATAGAATTTACGAAGATAAAAATCTTCGAAAGATAAAGATTTCAAAGATAAGAAATATGATAAAAATATATCTCTCGATATGTAGGAGATATAAACTTTCAAATACAAAATTTTGTATTTACAAATTAAGGTCAAATAGCACACATGAACACATCACACGTGAATGTGATAGAAAATGAAACAATAATGGCTGACTGGTCGATTGCACAACCCTAATACAGCAAAATTACTGCATCATGAAGCGTTCAAAATTTATAATAAAACTAAAAACAAAATGTCATTAACCCGTAATGTAAGCAAATTACATAACCTATATGATAATTTTACATAAAGCAAGTTTTAAATGTATCCCAATTTCCTTTACATAATTAAGCAGTTATTAAGCCGTTCTTGTAATTTGTATTGACGAATGAGTTCTTTATAGGACGCATTTTTTGTCAATATTTATTTGTATTTAAATAGCAGTAGCTCGCAGCATCGTCCGCGTAAAGTTTTGAATTTGACAGATGCTATTTAAAAAACTGGAGAATTACCATCTAACCTAGATGGTTAAGCTTCTTGATTTAAAAATAACGTAATGTCTATACAAACTTTCATCCCCATTTCGTCAATTTCAACCCTTTACAGGCGTTTTTTGCGTTAAAAATTAGCCTATGCCTATTTCTCAGACTCTAGACTAAGACTCTGTTCCAAATTTCATTTAAATCGCTCTGGTAGTTTAGGCGTGATTGCGTAACACACAAAGTTACTTTAACATTTATAATATTAGTACGGATTCTGTTTCTGAAGTTTAAACGGAGGAAAAATAACAGTAATAGCTCTGATCTTTTACAAATATGTAATTTAAATATTAGCTTTTTCTCGCAACTTAATCGCGGTTTAAAAATCAGTTTGATTAGGTGTAAAAGAAATGGCAAAAAATTTATCTTTTTATGTAAGTCTGTAAGAAAAACTTAGATTCAAGTGTTATTCTTACCTTCTAGTACTTTAATAGATTTTCGTATTTACTACATAAATAATTACAAATTAATTTCAACGCATTGCTTGAATTTTAAATATAAAGTAATATCTAAATTTTATAAAACGAAATTTCGATTTCAATCATCAGTCAGATTCAGTTGAGTTTAATTAAAGTGTATTTATGTAACAAACATTTGAGCAAATAAAAACTGGTGTGTATTAAAATAATATCAAACATTATTATGATACTGCGTATAATTTAATTTTTGATCGTTACGTCCAAAATACTCTTTCCATTAAACTAATACGCTTATATTTATTCGTGCAAGTTAAATTAAGTCATTTAAAGTTAATATTTAGTTCTATCGCATCTTTCTTAAGCTTAATTCTTTTAAATGGCTCGTAATTTCTCCGCAATTACATCAAATTTTGAAGCATAAACAGTTATGTGTTATTGCTATATGAAAATAGTTATAGACAAGCGAAATGCTAATTATACTATTCACATATTAACGTGTTAATAATCACGAACATAATTAATTAACTTGGGAATTGACTCCATCTGTGGTGTCAAAGGATGCGAACGCATTACGTTATTAACTCTAAAGTCCCAACTGTTCTACAAACAACTACGAAATTTCTTCATTCTTATTAATTCACCATTATCAATTTGATTGATTTACTATTCAGTATGCGCCTGCAAGTCCGCCATATTGATTAAGCTATCCGATGGACTAATAGTTGAGTTTAAAGGCAATTGTATAAGGTCATTAAACTCATTTATCAGTAAATACATATGCACATCGCAATACATACAATCAAAAATCAGTAATCGATATCTGGACGAAAATAAGAAGCTGATCTTGGTACAAACGGGAAGAATGATAGGTAGATGTTATTTGTACATCGCGATAATGTGTGTACTTGCATACGCCATCGTAGTAATTAAGAACTCGACGTAGTTTAGTTTACTAATTAAGAACTCGACTAAAGTCAATAGAAAGCGTGCACTCTTTGGGGCCTGATTTAGATAATGTTGTATTGCTGTTTCTTACGGTCCCCTTAGATGCGTTCGATATTTCTAAAAAACGATTGAATATCTAACATAACAAAATTAATGTTTGTTTGTATCTCAGCTACTATTTATCTAATTGCGATAAAAATTTGTTAATTTATTGTTTGCACTCGCTAGAAACTTTTGATACAATTATCTTCCGGTAGGTGGCATACGTGTCGTACCAGTCCGGCACAGAAATTAGTTTCAAAATCTACCTGAACGTAAGCAAGTCGCGAGCAAAATAGTAGTATTATAGCAAAATATATACCTAATAATCTATGCAAAAAAATAAAATTGAAGTGTCTGTTTATAATTTCAAATTAACATCTATTAACTAGATGCACATGAAAGTATACACGATACTTTTGTACATCAAAAACACTAGTTTTAAAATCTGTTACGTGAAAACAATGAAATAGTGAACAATAACCGAATCAAGCAGGTTAGGTAAACATTATCTAAATATGAGTTTTCCTCAAATTAACGCGGGGGAAGCCGCGGGGCACAGCTAGTGTTCAATTTGTGCTTATAAATGTTTGCCTGTTACATTTGAAAGCGTATGCACAGTGCGGGTCCACAGGGAGCTAGAGCAGACCAAGTGGCCGGAAATAATCTGCACCGTCATCTTTAGTTAAATGATAATGTTTGTTTTGACAATTTACTAGTGAATGTTAATGAAAATCCGAGCTGTCCCAATAGATAAAATAAGCAAGTCAACAAATACTTTCATATAATTTGTATGGATTACTGTTTTTTTTTTTTTTTTACGAAAATCATTATTGATCAATTAGAAACAAGGCTGTATGTAAAACAAATTAATCGTAACACAAGAACAGAAACACAAATAAAATACAGAAATTACTTAATCTTACTTCTCTTTATCTTGCATAAAATGTCGCTATTCTTCTCCAAGCTTTGTTTGCCCAAACTTTTGTATTAACATATTTCGTTCAAACACAAAATGAACCTTACACCTATAGAAATAAAAGTTAAGATGTATGTGACATATACATTGGTTTCCATCAAATAAAGTGTGCAGTAAACAAAGTTGATCTCAGGTTTCTTGACAAAGAAACAATAATTGTACAAGTTTTAATTTTGCTCGAGTTTTGGTACTGTTAAGGTTTGTTTTCGTTGGTGCGAATTATGATGTTCTAAACTGTTTTTTAAAAGGACGTAAAAAACAAAATTAACTTAATATAAATTTAAATATGAATTTTACTCTGTCTGTCTATTTTAATGTAAACGTAAAAGTAAAACATATAACTGATTTTCATGAGACTGTATCCATACAAACTATCTCATCTAGTCCTAAATTGCTCTGGCTTTAGCTAATATAGAGTAAAAAAATCAAAATTTTAAGTAAAATAAATTCCATCCAACAATATACAAGCCTAATTGAACTCAAAACCTCAAAATGTTTATATATTGTCAGATGATTTTAAACTTTTCTTGGATTAACCTAGCAATTGAATCCTCTTGCAGAATTATAATCCCAAGTATTATATGAACTCTTTTACTGAATAAAATTGTCATTAAGCACAATCATATTATGCAGCTATAGATATGTTACGTGTATACATTTAACGTTAAAAATCTACATCAATTGCTACTAAATTAATTGCTACTAAATTAATTAACCCATTGCCATGATTAATATTTATATTAATATAGTTTTTAATAAGCTTATAATAATCTTAATTCTATTTTTAGTTTTAGGTTAGGGTATGATGAGACTGGCATATCCATGTAGGACAAAAGCCTCTTAATAAAATAGATTAAAAAAAACAATAACAAGGTCATCAATTGTTTTTTGGTCCAAAGAGACTCTCGTCTGTCGTACAAACATAGTTTATGGCTTGGCAAAGTCGTCCAAAGTGATCGGCATTATGGGTGCCAAAATCCATCAGCGTATAACATATTTATAGTAATACGATATTTTTGAACTGAACAACAATATTCAGTTTAAAGCATAGCTCAGTAATAATTTTCTACAATCCCAATAAAACCTTCTTCGGTTTAACCTCCATCGTTAATATAACTTACAAGATGAAGGTATAATCTCGCTCGTCACATTTCTCGCAACGACTTTAATTAACCTCCAATACAGGGTAATTATAATCTACACCGGAATATTGAAATGGCATCTATTAAATGTATTCCCGACTTCCTATTACAGCCTTTGGTAACAGGAAACATGTTGATATTAAATAAGTAATTAACGACGAACCGGATTTAAACATTTTTTTATTGTGTGGGATAATTAAAATCCCTAATAGATATAATTTTTTCAACGCTTTTATTTTATAAGTTAACAAGTAATTTTATATGTATAGATTTGGTTATGGTGACGAGTGTGTTTTTTATTACTTTCTGATTGTGTGTTTGAGGTATAATTATTTAAGGATTTGTAATATAAGAATGGATAACATTTTCTGTATTACCGAGGGGTACAGTACATAAACATATTTTCAACCGACTTTAAAAGGAGGAGGTTCTCAATTTGAGAGTATGTTTTTAAAAAGGCAATACTTTCAGAAGGTTTAAAGTTGGATATTCTATAAAAATCGATTTAGTAGTTTAGTTTTAAGCGAAATTGTATATTTTATTTTATGCTTTTGAAATCGGTTCATTTTTTAATCCTTATTATATTTCATTATAATTTAAAACTGAATGATGTAATAATTGATTGTGTTGAAATTGTACATAAATAAACATTTAAAATATATAAATTATAATTACAGTAATTTACGCACAATTGTAACATTTAATTGTGAAAATGTAAATAAAATTTCGTATATAACAGCTCGTTATATAACAGCACCAATAAGATAATAGCAACTATATACATATTAGTCGCAGCACTTTTGTTCAAAGACATACGAGTATAATATACGAGTACACAATAACATATTTAATAACATACCGCAGAAGAACTGTATACTTTTGTGATATTTATATGAATGCCCAATTACTACAGTAATTTACATTTTATGACCAATAATATGTTCACAAATATTACATATTTTCCTTTCGAAGTTAATAGTGTTGCAATTAAATTAAACTGCGTAAGTCGTGCGACCGCAAAATAATGTTTAATGAAACCACAGATTTAAACTCCACATTATTAAGCCCGGGTTCGCGTTGGATTACAAATTATAACATTAGCCCTTTCCAAGGCTTCGTTATTCATTAACGTTTTACGAAACCCACAATTGTACTTAAACTAAGTCGAAAACATTTTCTTTAATTTTCGCGATTGCTGTTCGTGGTATAAAACTCTGTTAATCAAAATATTATCAAAATATATGGCCGAATATTTCAGTTATTAAGGGAATGTTTTGAAATTTGATTCCGTATACTGATCATTTTAATGAGACCTGGCATCGACATTGAATTATTTGAGTTAATATTAAATAAAAAACTCTCGCAATTGCTACTAATGAAAAGCAACTCTGAAATCTGGTAACAGCTTTAAAAGCTGTGAGTGTCAAAAATAGAGCACTCAGGTATAAAGGAATTAAAAAAAAAATATTTGAACATAACTTGCAAGTGTTATTATTTTCTTAGGCTAGAATTAAATTTGTAAGTTTTACTCTCGTGAGCGATATAAAACAAGTCTGTAAGCTAGTAACAGATGCGTCGTAAATCGTCGGAAGCTATGGATGTAAAAAATTAGGAACTGACAGTAAAATCATTCAGGTTTAAAGCAATGAGAAATAACTTATGTAAATCTTTATGAAAATCTGAGAGCAAAACTTATAAGTGTAATTTTCGCCTTAGTCGTAGAATCATCAATTCAAGATGTTTTTGTTAAGACAAAAGATTGTTTTAATAACTACCAACTATTCGGTACGGGTTAATATATAAAAATCAATTGAAAATTTTTAAAAAATTACTGAAATCTGTGGATGTTGCTAAACTGTCTTCGTAGCATTTTGCTGTCCTTATTATTGAGTTGATTTACGTATATATATAATAAAATTATAACGAGACCCTGGATAAGATAGCGTGGTTACAAAATCGTGACTAGATTTTTTTAAGATTAAGATAAAGATAATTTATTATGGGGGCGGTTTTATCGGTATAAATATCAAAAACATAACTTTTTTTTGCCCTAAGTATAATTACACCGTAAAAACTTTAAGTATAAGAAAAAGCGTTTTCCATGTTACTTACCTAAACCGTTGCTAAACGAAAGTGCGGGCACCTTTGTTAGTTCTAATGTTAGATGTTTAATAACATTTGTGTTGTTTTATCACGCTAATATCTTACTATATTTATGTGATCTTTTATATCCTAATAAATAATATATACTTATAACCTATACTTAATATATAGGTAAGTTTTTATTTCGTAATCTTTCATGTTTGTCTTTTTACAAGGGAGGATTTCTAATGTTATATTCGTAAGAAATTTTCAAAGTTTTGACAAAAAAGATTGATTGACTTTCTAGTTCAAATCGAAGTCTACATATTTATTTATTTTTTACGTTGTGTACAACGAAAAGATATCAGTCGTAACATAATCTATACTAATATTCTAACGAGCTGAAATTTGTTTGTAACTGTATATATATCTGTACAAATATTATAAAGCTGGAGAGTTTGTTTGTTTGTTTGAAAGTGCTAATCTCAGAAGCGACTAGTTTTATTAAAAAAATCTTTTTGTGTTAGTTAGTTTTTTTAGGAAGGCTATAGGCTATATTACATCACGCTACGATGCATAGGAGAAACGCAGTAACCATAAACGCGAGTGAAACCGCGAGAGGCAGTTAGTGTTATATTAGGGGGTCATCTCTCAAATTACTGATCCGATATGAAAATTCTTTTTGCATCAGGTATTCTGTATATTGAGGAAGGCTATAGGCTATATTACATTACGCTACGACTCACAAGAGTGAAGCAGTAACCATAAACGCGAGTGAAACCGCGAGGGATAGCTAAATATAATAATATCTGTATTATCAATCACTCTTACAATCCATTCTCTTGACCTTTTGGGAGAGAGATTCACTTTGTGTAGGAAACAATGGAAAAGTTTATTGTTCGTTTACTTGAGGCAGTGAGAGGCTGGCGATAGCGTGACCTTTATATTAAAACTAACGTTCGCTCCCGGCTTCGCACGGGTGCATTTTTTTTCTCGACATCATATTACAAAAAGACGCTGATAAGCGATAATGTGTCCTATAAAAAGTCAAATTCGGAGATATTCCCATTATTAAAAAAAATCAAAATTTTCTAAATTTAATGTTTCGAATATTGAAGTGTGTTCTATATTTCACAATATGCAATAATCTCATATATTTGAAAAACGTCTTATTAGATAAAAAGTTTTTTTTTATACAAATCTGCTTTTAATTGATTATAACTTTAATCAAAATAGTAAAAAAAAGAAGGATATACATATAATACTTGAAATATGGAATTGATTAAGAATAGGTTCGACATTTTTAGACGTTATTTTCTCAAAATGAAGTCCGTGTAGCTTGGCGCAGTATTGCTTATCAGAGCGGTGAAGGAAAACATCGTGAGGAAACCTGCATGTGCCAGGAGAAATTCTGACACATGTATATCCGCCAACCCGCAGTGAAGCAGCGTGGTGGATTAAGCTCTAAACCTTCTCCTTAATAGGAGAGGGTGGGACATTAACAGGCTGTAACTTTACTACTACTTTATTTTACTAAAGAGTTCAGAAGTGAATACTAAAACATTTGACTCATAGTTCACATCTTTTCTTCCAATGTTTGTTATCGTAATAATACATTTATTTATTGATACGTAAAGATTTGTATAAGTTGTTTGTAATTGCTTTACATGTGAGAAATTTACTGTCAGTGTCTTTATTTTTGACAGCAATAACTTTCGTATCTCCTTACCGAACAATCTCCATTGTGTTTTCTCCACTCCACGCGACATTGGCGAAATAGTGAATAATTGGCACAACTGAAAAACACTAATCAAAGAATCGAATTGAATTGAAAAACTTTCGTAAGGTTACCTAGGTAACTTTTACCAAATTACAGAATAGTTTTGTATTAATTCCGAAACTAAAAGTTAGTGTAATTTTTGCCTTAAATCCGCAGTCAGTGCATGAGGTAACTTTTTACCTTATTGGCTTTTTGTAGGAAATGTTTAGGAAAAAAGTGAAAAACATGAATGAGTTGTTTGAATTCATGTAAAATTGTAATTTTGATAAAGTTGGATAATACGTGTTTATTCTGCTACTAAATCTGGTTTCAATTAGCGCTAATGTCAGAGATTCGATGTCGATTAATGTCATATCGATGTTTATCGTGGTCTGCGTTTTGTATTTCTGGACTTCCGACACAGGATCATATGATCTTAATCAGGGCCGTTAAGTGTGAAACGATTACCCATTTATTTATTTATAATTATACCTTTTTTATTTCGTTTCAACGAAGTTGTATCCGTTGTGGTCACGAGCTGACTTTTATTTATATATAATTATATGATTTATATTAATTCCTGAAGGCCAGGTTGTCGAAAATTGTTAAATGACTTCACCTCTTTCTTCCGAATAGGAATTTTAATTATTATCAAAGTAAATATTATTAATAAAACAATTAAATACATAATAAAAAAAATAAAATGATAATACAGCTGGTAAGTTACAAAAGCCGTCTACAATATAAAATTTTGTCTATAAACTATAGTTGGTAGACATTATGTTAAGTTTAGCTATATTTACATTCATTCATTAGGGTATAGTTGTATGTATGGAAATATGGATTATCGATGTATTTTAGATAAAATATGCAATAACCAACTTAAAATGTAAATGCATATGCAAACATGCAAATGGATATAATCCGGTCTTTGTTGCAACAACATATCCGTACCGGGAATATTCATCGAAACGACTCATTATCAACATAGAAGTTACAAGCTAATTTTTGAAAATATTGTTTAAATTAAAGAAGAGGTAACCATATTTATAACCCACGTCACGTACACTCGTGTGAGTACTTCGCAACGTTACAAATTAATTATGAAATTTTAAACAATCATTTTGCATGGAAACATTACTTTTAAGCTATTTACTTGATTTTCGTAATTATAGCAAAAAAAGGGTCCTTAAAAATAGCGTATCAAACATTTTATACTGACAACCATATTAATTCTAAATTTACATTAAAAGTTATATCTCCTCCCCAAAGTTAATTTCGACAACCAAACAAGCACTACTGCCTATTAAATAAGCTATCGAAATCCTAATTTTATAATAATGAATAAAAATGAGTTTATTTGTATATTACACTTTCACTCTTCAATTACTCAAGAGCAGAAAAGGATACCGGTTACCTTATCTACCACAAAAACTACTATGTAAAAGACATAATAAAATCTAAATTAATGCGAGCAAAGCCGCGGGCTGAAACTAGTACTAAATATATCAAAACGTATTAGTAAGTCTGATACGACACAGCGGTAACATACGAGATCAGCGCTTGTCAAAGTTTCACATCCCGTCTCCAATGTTTTTATGGTCGTTTTATTTACTTTGTCAGCGTATTTAATAAGGCAGGACAAGTCGGACCCTTGTAGACAGGAAACTGTTCGAATAAACAAAGTACACTAGTGTGAGGTTGTGTGGATTGTGTACCTATTAGTTCCCTTATTTTCTGTGATAATACGTTGAATACTCTTTGATGTTGTTTGTTCATAATTTGGATATTTGAAATAGTTTGATGTTTGATTAAAATGCGAATGTTTATTGTATTATTAAAGTGTTGTAGCTCATTTAAGTTTTAATTAAATTATTTATAAGTTTGGAACAAAAGTAGATATTTGGTAAATTCGTAAGTCGCATTTTGCCTGAATAAAATATAATACATCAATTTTCTTTGTACAAAAGAAAAAAATTATCTCGAAAAGTTTATATTTTAACCAAACAGAATACATTTTTCTTTTGTTATGTTACAATTAATGTTAAAGAACAAATTAAATACTACTCTCAATGTTGATTTTGAATTATATATTAGAGTTTTTTTACCTTTGAATTGAAGGGTACTTTACGAAATATTAAAATGTATGAAAGCAATAGCTAATTTAATATTTAATTCTTCTTTATGATATAATTGCTTAAAGATAAATGTAGAAACGTATGCAAGTCAAATGAAGTGAATGGACTAGCGCACCAACTTATTTTATTAATATTTTGATCGTGGGTGTTCTAATTGATCCTGTATGAGTGTATACGGCAGTGAAGAAAAACATTGTCACTCAATCTATACGCATTGAGAGAAATTCTGACAAATGTACCAATGCCTGCTGTAACAGAAGGCATTGGTATATTTTTCAGAATCACTAACGTTTAAAAGTTATTGAAAACGGTACCTTCATTCTTATTCATTACTATTCAGTAATGAAATGACAACGAAATTGTTCAAGATCAAAATGTTTTTTCCCTTCAATTTAACCCAATCCTCCAAATTTCAACTCTTGATCGCTGCTATTCTAAAGGAAATGATGAATTGCCATTTTGAAACGCTATAAGCGTTATTAATCAAAATCAAAATCAAAATATGCTTTATTCAAGTAGGCTTTTACAAGCACTTTTGTATCGTCAATACAAAAACAAAAGAAAACAAAACACTAATTAATTAATTAATTAATCTCCGGTTCGGAATGTAGATTCTACCGAGAAGAACCGGCAAGAAACTCGATACCTACTCTTAAAAGCTTTACGATGGGTACATACATTTATGAGTTACAAAATATTAAATACCCTGAGTGAATCCAGCTTATACTAAATCCAAGCATCTTTATCATCTATATAATCTTGAACAGAATAGTATGCTTTAGCTACTACGGATTTTTTAATATGTACTATTAAAAAATCCTTAGTAGCTAAATAATTAGATAAGCAATTGGCAAATGCAGTAAAAGTATGTTCTTAAATACAATCTAGCATGCTGGTCTTTACGACATCGTGCATCGAAGCCGAATCGCACTAGTTGACATCCGTTAGACAGAAAATTGTTAATTCGAGATGTCATTAATCTGGCCACTATGTTGATAGTAGTTTAGAACGCACGAAGAAAGGGAGAAGAGAAGTTGGTTGACGCTATGCTCTTGATTATATGGTAATCGTAATTGCGATCAAATTTAAATTTAACTATAAGGATTCAAGATCATTTTTGATCATTGTCCTCAATCGTAATTAGGTATACTTAGATAGTTAATAAGGTTTTTACGTCACACTCCAATGCGAAGTTTGAACAACTCTGTCATATCGTCACGACCCCATACAATTCTCGCTCGCCCTAACTTATTTATACCATAATACATTAATTGCTGGGATCAAGACTTTTTTTCTCGTTTTTTATTCGACAAGCACCTGTGTCTAAAAGCGGACCCTAAGATGATTTCAATGACTCGTTATTTTTGGACAAATAAAACTATAAAAAAGCCATTTCCATTTGAATAAAGACCTTAAAGTATTTATAAATAAGAGTGGTTATTTAGGGAGCTTATGTGATGTAATGCGGTTTTTTTAATGTCTTCTTTTTAGACTGAGGGTGAGAAGATGAGTCCACTGTCAAGGCCGGAGCAGGCAGGGGCAGGCAGGTAGAAAATCGATTGTTACTCGATTCTCGCCGACTATAAAGCTTTAGTTAGATATGTGGATGAGTTTCGCGCTATCGTTCAAAGGTGCAGCCGTTATTAAAGTATACAATAACGAATCCTGATCGCATTATTGTTGCAATAAATTCATAACAATATGGTAAGTATTGTGTTAGCACCTGTACGACGTGACAATTTATGAAGAAAAAAAAACAGAAGTGAATTTAAAAAAAGGTTTTGAAATCGATTAGCTGAGGTTACCTGCTTTGACTGGTGATTTAGAAAAAAAAATAGATCCGTTTTTGTAATAATATCTATCACAAATCCTGTGTATCATTCGAATTTTGAATTTTTAATTGTTTCGTTGATCCATTGTTAATCAATCCATCAGGAAGGTTGTTCTTTTTTGTCATTGAGACTATTTATTATTAAAAAAAAAAATTAAATAAAAAAAATATTTTCAAAACAAGCTTTTATTTAAACGCGCTACAAAGTATAAAATAAACTTTTCCATTAAAAGTTTTTCTATCAACAATGTATGTGATAGAATAGCTTGTTAAAAAAATAGGCTTATTTTAAAGTAATTTATATGAATAGTGTCACTAATAATTTACTTTTGAGAAGTAATACGGCAAAAAGTGAACAGGACGGCTTAAAAGTACGCAATGTATGGTCGTTGACGTTTATAGTTCTTATTCCGCGCGTGGGTTATATAATACCTATATCCTCTACAATTATACATGCCTTAGCAATGGACTGTCTTATCTAAAATGATTCTATCGGAGTTTTAAATGAACGACTAAGATAAGCGCGTTTAAAGAAACAATTCTAGCTTTATACATATATATAGTATAGAAAGCTTCAATACCGTCTGAAACACGTTCAGGTCGAGAAAATTGCAACTTCTACATATAAATTGCAATTAGTCTTGAAGCCTGAGAATCTTTATTGCTCTATATTTTATTGTTAATATGCCTCGTATGATTGTTATTATAGCTTTTCTTAAATGTCGTAACCTTATATACGTTAGTAAATAGAAGTTATTGTAGTACAAACCTTTCTTCATTATATATTTTTCATGTGCATATAATTAATAATTTCATGCCGACAAAGCGTTTGAGAAAATGCTCTACTCTTAACATAAAATGCCATAATTCTATTTGTTAACTTATATAATAACTATATCTATAACTTGTTTAACATATCATAAAATGTGATTAAATAACAGATTATGAATGTGCACTATTTCTATATCACAACCAAGAGGCACACATATGCCTTTATAAAGTCAAAATAATTAAGATTAAAAAAATTAAATTGATTTCAAATGCAAAATATGCAAATTCGTTCATTTGGACGACTCGCTAATATCATTTATTTCGATTTTAAAACGAAATATTGAACCGATTTTGATAAAATTTCTAAGGGACTAAATCATAAGCATATTGCTTTAAGCTACATTTTAAAAATCGGCTAAGAAATGACTGAGTTATGAGGTCGTGCTTCGTTTTTGAAGTCGATTTCAAAGAATAAATATTGTTGAAATTACCAGTATTGTCTTAAATAATATCCTAGTTTAAAGAGTACTTTCTGTTTCGAAAATTAAAAAAAAAACATGACAACTAAATATTATTTAATACACTTTTCCCATCATTATTTTCTGAATTTAATCGAAAAGTTATTACAGTTTAGAAAACAAGCAATGAAATTTAAAAAAATCTTATATCTCTGATGAAAATAACATAAAAGTTATCGAAACCTTAGTCTAAAATTTCTTTTTTTCTCGCTGATAATCGAAATGAACGTATTTATTTCGGCACAAAAGAATTTTGATAATAATAAATTCGGATTCTGCGGATTTGTGAGGATTCCGACATAAATATTGTTCTAGTTATTTCGTATCGAAATGAGCTGTCGGATTTCATATTTATGTAAATATTTGTATTACGTCTATCTTTTTTATTTGAATATACATTTTTCTGTAAAGGTATTTTATAAAATAAAATACTTATATTTGTATATTATTGAGTAAATTCCTCACGCGGCTTCGCTCGCGTGTTATGTTGATAAAAAAATAGATTAACACATAGGCGTGTGTTATTCTAATATACTTAATACGTATGGTATATTGTTGTAAAGTTTCAAAATCTGATCAGTAGTTTTTGCGTGAAATAGGAACAAACATTAACTCAATTTTGTCTTCACGTTATTAAGTATTAATTTATAGATTTTAAATCCACTTAAATGTGGCCTTTTAGAATAGTAGTCTAATAAATTGTAACTTATGTTGAAATAGCGGTGGATTTTTAAAGTAAAACAATTGATAAACGTCTTAATAAATCTATGGATAACTTATGTTTATGCTATTTGACATTAAAAATCTGTACTCATTTTCAATTTTGACTAGTAATTTGTCTTGTTAGCTCAAAGATACTCTCGCCATACTAAATGGTCAGCTGGTCGTCCGCCGTCGCCTAGCATGGTCGGCATTCTGGGTCCCAAAATGCATATCAATAGTTATATAACATCATTGGTCGCTATATTTAAATGGGGTTTTTTCATCACCTGTAATGGACTTCTGATGACACTTAAATGCAATACCCACAACATCTCTGTCGGTATCGATTCAAAAGTTTAGGTTTGATACATACATTTCGGTGCCTTAATAACAATACCGAGTAACTTAAATATTACTAGTTTTTAGGCTACATTTGTAAGTTTTACACTCACTGTTGATATAAAACAACTCTATAACCTGGTAACAGTTACCTAGGTAACATTATAGGATTTTTTTAGGTTTAGCAATGCAACGTAATAGCAATGATAAACAACTTATAATTACGTATATAATTCTCGCCGTATGAGAGAGAAAAAAATATTGAAGTATTTCTCATAAAATACTTGTGTGTGTACATAACTAACTTTTTATCAGTGTTCATACTCATAATATAACACTTTTCTTAAGTATTTTATGAGAAACTGTGCCCGGTTTCACCCGCGTTAATTTAAGGAGAAATTATATTTATATTATATATACCTTTTTATTTCAATCTGATATTGATCAATCTTTCATTAGTTTCACTAATAATTATAATAAGAAAAAATCGAAAATAAAAGTAACTTAACTCTATAACATCTATCTTAGCTAGATAAAAATTCTGTCAAAATCTTTCCAGCCGTTCCAGAGATTAGCCGGAATCAACAGACAGATAAAAATATTAAAAATTGTAATTTTGTACCGTATATACATTTCTATACATTTAATTTCTCTTACTTCTTCCTTTATTCCTTCTCTTACTTCTTGCTCGCGTTCTTTCTATATTTCTTTTTAACCTAGCAACGCATAGCTTCTCTCTCATCTTCTTCTGATGCCTCTCATATGTAGTGATGATCACTTAGCATCAGGGTAACTGGTCGTTTGGCTGCTATATAGTACACATTATATTAATATATAATCTTGAATAGTAATAGCTTAGACTGGTACCTAAGTTAAAAGCAGTAACTAGGTCCTATAAAATAACGAGCTAGGTAATAAAAATAGTTATTAAGCTAGGCCACCCAGTCCTAGCTTTGCATGTGGTACAGGAGTGCCCATTCTTTAATATCTTACTCGTCCTACGCATTAATTGACAGATGAATCGGCATCGGCCACGAATTAATCGTTCGCGTTGAATTATTTATAGTAGTGCGGCGGGGAGCAGCAACAGGTCCGCATTGTGTGGGGAATGTGAGGGATGTTTATGGTTGTCGCTTGTTTAAATTTCGATTTTATGATATTTTTCTTTATTTTAATATGTTAAATGTGGTTGGTATAGGTTGTTAAACTTCTTGGCGAACTGCTGTCGCTTTTGCGAGTTCTCAATTCTGTAACAAGTGTGATAATATAATAATATAACACCTCACGCGGTGTTAAATGAAAAATATATAAAAAAAACTTTTCTGATGTTGGTTCAAATGTAAACAGATAATTAATTTGTAAAAATATATGCAGTTTCATATATACTCTGATTCTTCTATGAAAGTATATTTTATATTATTCTTTTCTAGGTACTTTAATTTTACATATACATTTCACTAGCATAAACTATGTACAATATATACAAACACGAAAAATAATAGAAAAGAAAAGAAAATACAAAAAGATAAAATTAAAAATATTTTTTTCTTAATTTTACTAGAGAAACACGCTTCGCTTAAAATAAATGTGGTTTGGTAGTTTAATATCAAATATAATAAATATAATTAAACAATCATTTCAAACCGTAATCAATAAAGGATTTTAAATCCCGCTTTGTTTATTAATATCCTATAAATTGCTTAATATATGTCGCTAATAATTTTTAAAACAAGGTTTTAATTTATCTACAAAAAATATTAACAATAATATAAAAGCATAATATGTAAAAAATAGCATATGTAAAAAATAATAACTGGAATCAAACACTCCCGAGAACGGCCAATTTTGGTGAAAGCCTTTATCCGTAGAGGAGTTTTACTATTCTTGCAGAATAGTAAAACTGTAAATATCACTTATTACTTAAAGTTAATGAAGCAATTTTTTTTTTTTTTTTTTTGGGGTAGGTGTTAAAATAAGAAACACATGTTCTTGGACTTTATTTAGTTTTTATTGAAAAATAATAGTAATTTTTGTTTTTTTTTTTTTATTTAATTTATTACAATTATACATATGTAAGTTACAACCACCTACCAGCAAAAATTATTCCTTAGAAACTCACGATAATAACCTATAATCCACTGACACGAAATGGAATCACTGAAACAGTCATTTTCTTCTATGTCTGAAATGTTCTATGCAAGGATGAATGAATTTCAGGACGATTTACAGAAAAACTCGGCTAGCAAAAATACTGCAACCACTTCATCAATAGCTGCTGAATTTGAAGCGTTTAAAACTTTTATTATAGCTACTTTAAACACTTTGCAACATCAGGTCGAATTCCTCAGAATGGAAATAGATCGCCAGGAGATGCGGCGAAGGCGTAAAATGCTGCTCTTGCATGGCATACCCGAGACGAAGGCGGAAAATCTTAGTGCGAAGGTTACCACCGTATTCGCCGAGCATTTGGATCTACCAAACTTTTCGAGCTCCAGCATTAAAACGACCTATCGTCTGGGCCGCTCATTAACTAAAAAACCCAGGCCCGTTGTAGTTAAATTTGCTGATGTTGCAGTTCGCAACAAAGTGTGGTTTTCTAAAACAAGGTTTAAGGGCACTGGCATCACACAATCAGAGTACTTGACCAAGCCTCGACATGAGTTATTTTTAGAAGCTCGGAAGCGCTTTGGTGTCACTAACTGCTGGACCCATGATGGATGTATATACATCGTTGACTCAGGCGGAGTTCGGCATCGAGTGGAATGTCCAAGCGAGATGGATCTCATCCCCGTCGCGTCGGGATCGGCAGCTGTGGCGACTTCACCAGTCCAGAGCCCAGGAACGGTTGTAAGAAGCCCGGAAACAAGGCTACCCGTCTCCCGTACTAGACGAACGGTTAGAAAATAGTTTTTTTCTATATTTAACATAACGTTTTATTTGTGCTGTGTTTATTATTATACTTTTAATACTTCTAAAATGAAATTAGCTCAACCTAACTTTTACAATTATTTTGATTTTACTGCAACTTTAAAAAGAAAAAAAAAACCTTAATAAATTTCTACCCACTTAAAAATTAAATTGTTAACCAGTATGAAGTTAAATATAAATAACGTCACTTTGATGAAAATCATAGATTAGGACAAGTTTGCCGCTGTGGATTCTAGTCTTTTAGCATTTGTTTTATTTGTATAGTTTGTCTTATTTATATTTTACGCCTTAATATTTTTTTCTTTTCTTTTTTTTTAATTTTAAAATTGTTTGCATTTTTATTGATTTTTTTTAATAACAAATATCAATCTTATTCAGGTTTTTTTTTTGGGTATTTTTTTTTAATAGTTTTAGTAGTTATAAATTTTTTTTTTTAACATTTCTTGTTAGTTTTTTTTTGTTTTATAGTCATAGCGCTAAATTAATGATTGTTTATTTATTTTATTTTTTTTTATTTCTTAGTTGTTAAATTTTTTAGGCTTGATTTTTAATTTTTATTGGTGCTTCTTATTTATGGTTTTTTTTGCTATTTTATATTATTGTTTATTTTATTATCATTTTTTTAATGTATCTTAGCCGTAGATTTTACTGTTTTGATATTTTATTTTATTTTTTTACGATTTGTTTTTTTTTTTTTTTTTATTGTATAGTAGTGTTACATTTGTTGTTAGTTGGTGAAGTTAAATTATTATTGCTTTTTTTTCTCTATATGGATGTTTATGTTAGTGAAATACTTGTGTTTTATTATACTGTTTACAAAACTTATAACATTAAGGTTATTATAACATGATTTTGTTGCTGGTGGGCACATTGTCACTTATCATATTTATTTATAGTTTAGTTTGTACAATAATTATTCTTATTTAAATATTATTAGTATATATTATATTTATACATATTTATTATGCCATATCAAGATATAAGCCTTAATGACTCTTTCTTTTCACTTTCTTCATCTAATGGATTGAGTACGAACAACAGTTTTTGCAGTCTTCCCTCACTTAATGAAACACTTGATTCTCTCTTTTTCGATGTAATGAAAAATTTCAACGTCATCCACATTAATGCCCAGAGTATTCCTGCACATTATCCAGATATGTTATCCTCTTTTGATAACAGGAATATCCACGCAATTCTAATATCAGAAACATGGCTTAAGCCTTGTTTGTCTTCTGCATCTTATGTTCTCCCTGGTTTTCAACTTATACGGAATGATCGTTCTAATCGTGTTGGCGGAGGTGTTGCTATATACCTTCGATCTCACTTATCTTTCACGATTATAAGTATGTCCAGTGCCCAACCTACACCAGCAGCAGAACATTTAATAATTGAATTATCTTTTTCTAATACTAAACTTCTAATCGGTGTATTTTATAATCCCTGTTTAACAATTGACTATTTTTCTAGCTTTGAATTCCTTTTAGACAAATTTATCCCTCTATATCAGCATTCGATTATTATGGGAGATTTTAATACATGCCTTTTAAAAAATGACTCTCGCTCATTTCGCTTAAAATCATTGGTCCAATCAGCTAATTTACATATACTCCCCCTTTCTGCAACTCATTTCTTTCCTAACTGTTCTCCAACTCTGTTGGATCTTATTCTAGTTTCTTCTGCTGATTTTGTTGCTAAACACGGCCAATGCTCTGCTGATGCTTTCTCTTATCATGATTTAATTTATCTGTCCTATAGAGTGCGCCCCCCAAAAGCTAAACCGAGGATCCTTCTGCAACGCAATTTTGGTGGTATGGATTTAGAACGCTTGCGAGAAGACGCTATGAAGATTGACTGGACTGACGTTGTCACTGGGTCAGATATTGATAATCGGGTGGCAAGCTTCAATTCACTCCTGATTCAACTGTATGACACACATGCTCCTGTTCGACCAGTTCGACTTAGGCATTTTCCGGCTCCCTGGCTTACTCAGGACATTAAAACATTGCAGCGTAAAAAGAGTATTGCAAAAGCAAATTACAAGGCCGATAATTCTAACGAAAATAAAAACAAGTATAAAAATATACGGAATCGTTGCAACAGGTTGTGTAGAGATCGACAACGACGCCACATTCATAAATCAATACTTGAGGAAGAAGATTCTGGTAGGGTATGGAAATTTCTTAAGTCTCTTGGAGTTGGGAAAGCATTTCAAAATAATCGTTTCAGTAATATTGATTTAAACCAGCTTAATCAGCACTTCTCCTTTTCTAGCAACATTGACGACGCTACAAAATTAAATACTAAAAATCAAACTCTAGCTTTACCCACTTCTGACGATCCTGCTTTTATTTTTAGTCAAATCACTGATAGTGATGTTAAGAGAAGCATTTCTGAGGTCAAATCTGATGCCATTGGTATTGACAGCATCAGTCGTAAAATGATTATTCCTATCATTGATCTTCTAATCCCTGTCATTAAGTCCATATTTAACTATTCAATTTCTTCTGGATCATTTCCCTCCTCTTGGAAAGATGCCCAAGTAACTCCTATACCTAAAAAAGCAAATGCCTCCATCTATTCTGATTACCGTCCTATCTCCATACTCCCCTTTCTATCAAAAGTTTTCGAACGTATTTTGCATCGACAACTGAGCCTTTTCCTATCCAGACAGAACCTTTTTGATCCTTTTCAATCTGGTTTCCGGACAGGTCATAGTACGACAACTGCTTTAGTCAAAATTACTGAGGACATTCGTCTTGGTATGGATAACCAATGTCTAACAGTTTTGGCCTTACTTGATTTTAGTAATGCGTTTAACGATGTAGACTATGAACTGTTATTAGCTAAATTATGCTCTCTTAACATATCTCCTAAAGTGGTTGACTGGTTTCAAAGTTATCTGTGTGGTCGCCGGCAACGGATTCGTGTTGATGATTCTTTTTCCGACTGGTGCACGATCAAGGCCGGTGTACCGCAAGGCGGCGTGTTGTCTCCTCTCCTTTTTTCAATTTTCATTAGTTCTATCACACTTCATTTGTCTTCTCCCTACCACCTGTATGCTGATGATCTCCAAGTATATGTTCATTCTAAATTGATTGATTTGCCTAAAGCAATTGAATTATTAAATAAAGACCTGAATTCAATAGTTTTATGGAGTAGGATGCATGGTCTTAAGGTGAATCCATCTAAAACACAGGCAATTATTATAGGCAGTCAAAAAATGGTTTCACGTGTAGATTGGTCTAAATTGCCTAATATATTTCTTGACGGAATATTCATACCATACAGCGATACCGTTAAAAACCTAGGGGTAACATTTGATAAATTTCTCTCTTGGACTCCTCAAGTAAGCGAGGTGAGCAGGAAGGTGTTTGCGTCAGTCGGATCTCTCCGTAGGCTGCAGAATTTCTTACCAATACCAACCAAGATTGCACTTGCACAATCTCTCCTTTTACCGATTCTCGATTATGCGGACACCTGTTATATCAATCTAAGTGAGGAGTTGCTTAATAAGCTTGAGCGCATTCAGAATCTCTGCATACGGTTCATATTTGGACTTCGCAAATATGACCATGTTTCCGAATTTCGCGACATGCTCAAGTGGCCCTCTATCCGCCTTCGTAGGAATACTCACATTCTCTCTCTTTTATTTAATGTTCTATTCAATCCGACTTCTCCTTCATATCTAAGAGAGCAGTTTGAGTTTATCAGTGATACTCACAGTCGCTCTCTTCGATCTGATGATACCCTAATCCTAAAAATTCCATCTCACCATACTTCTTTCTATTCTAAATCCTTTTCTGTTGAAGCTGTTCGACTCTGGAACTCCTTACCTCTTGAAATTAGGCGTGCGGAGTCGCTAGCAATATTTAAACGGCTAGTTAAAGCGCACTTCTATCCTCCTTAAAATATCATTTGACCCAATCAATCCTATTTTCTTTACTTGTGTTTTAAATTCTTTTTCTGATGTCTTTTGGCTTATGATTTTTTTTTTATATGTACATATATGTATATGTTTATGTGTATTTATTAAATATACATATATATTAGTTTTAATTTATTAATATGACATTTTTTTTTTATATTTGCATATGTATAAGAATACAGCAATAAGTTTATACATTTATAGTATTATAAAGGTAGTTTTTTTTTTATTTACTTTTTATATTAGTATATACAGTGTACACCAATAACCCTATTACCTCTGGTCATAATATCCTCAGCAACATGGTTGCCTGGCAGAGATCGCTGTTTAGCGATAAGGCCGCCAATTGTACTTATACTTGTTATTGTATTTTATTGTATATATGTGTCCTCGGTGTACAATAAAGTATACTTTCTTATATAATATAAGATACATTATAATATAGATATAATAAATTGTTACATAATTTAATTAATGATTAAATAGCGTAAGTTTAAGGATATATATTAAGTAACTGTCAGTTTACTGCTAAGATATAAAAGGCTTTTTTATTTTATAAATGTTAAAAATATAGTTTAAATAATAAAATAATATAAAGTGTTTCGTGGCAGCCCTACATCGAAGGTGCGCGGGCGCAGAGCACGGCCAGGAATGCGGGCTCTTGTTCGTTTTGGGGAGCGTCCGCAGGTAGGCGCGCCCCGCCCGCGCCGACGCCGCCGCCTCCCGACGTCCTGCGTTACATGCGTATTTTTGTGCAGTCATACTGATAAATAAACAAAATATCACATTTATTATTTTATAAGTCACATATTATAATTCTCATTAGATGACTATTTCAATTGTTTGATCGTTTCAATGTAAAGCTTAATAAAATTGAAGATAGTTTACGTGAGATACTATACGATAGGTACTTTACGATACGAGAAGATCTTTTGTATTTATTTATCAAAAACGATATCAATTTAAAATGAAGAATTAAATAATGTAAATTATATAATTTGGATTTATCATTTTTTAAATAGTTGCTTATGGAGTAAATCTATTGAAATTTCCCTTTTATAGCGCCTCCGTTGTTTCTATTACAAATATATTTAAAAAGTCCAAAGTGTTATAATTATATTTAGTTTATTTTATACGGAACGCTTCCCTTTTAACTGTTATTATTATTTTTATACAAAACAGCTGCCAAACGAGCAAATGGGACACTGGATGTTAAATAATCATCGTCGCACATGCACACCAAAGAAGTCACAAATGTATTGCTAGCTTAAAAGAAATAACGGATGAAAAGAAATAGGAAGTAAGGAAAGAAACAGGTGAGCGGCCAGGATTCTGGCTCTCACTCTCCGTGTGAAGCGCAGCTATATTAACTATTTCATGCCGATCTTCTATGAGAGTGAGTTACTGCCTCGGTCGAGCCAGTATTTCATTTCGTATACGGGCTGGGCTACAGCTAAGCTCTATCTCAGTATATTGGTTTTTATGTATTCTATACTAGATGATGCTCGCGACTTCGTCTGCGCAGGATTAATTAATTATTAACATTATATTTTTATTTTTATTTTATCTCTTTTTCAACCCCTTACATCAGTTTTTTCGCATTAAAAACTATGTCCTTTTTCAGGATCGAGAGTATGTCTGTACCAATTTTCATTTAAATCGGTTCAGTAGTTTAGGATGTTTTCGTTACGAACAACAGACATAGTACTTTGGCAGTTATAATATAAGTAAGGACAGTACAGAGCTTATAATTATATACCTAGATTAAAAACTCCTTACATAGCCAGTATGCAGTACTAATCATGACATTCTTATATTCTCGTCTCTGTAATACTAATTACATATTAATAATTGTAAATATTACGTCTGTCAAAATCTTTAATGATAGACTATGTAATATATATAGACACTTATATATTTCAGTAGTAAACTCGTGAGTAACCGGCGCCCCTGTCCCCGCTGTCCCCCGCCGGTCTGTTGCCATGCGCATGCGCATACTGGACTTGCAAGTTTCGAACCTTCGGTATTTTAATATTTAAGAATGTACAGATAAGTGCTTAAAATTTTATACATAAATACTTATGTGTGTATGAAATTACTTAACTCGAATGATGATTTTATCTTTATCCTTGTAAAGTGTTTACAATATCTTTAAAACGATTACATTTTATTGTAATCTTAAAGATAATTAACAGTTTTTTTATTGCAAGAGTACTTTAAAACTCTTGGTACATTTGTTTTATTTAATATATTGTATTTAAAAACTGTTTTATAATTTTTTTAATAACTACTAAAAAAGGTGGAGGTTCTCAATTCGTCGAGGACTTTTCTGTATATTCACCGTTTATTATTTTTTATTAAAAAGGTATACTTTAAGATTAGTCCCATAGAATTTTCATCAAAATTGGTTCAATAGTTTGGTTTTAAAATCAAAATAATTGAAATGAGTATGTCATCTAAGTAAACGAACTTACGAATTTTGCTTTTGAAATTTCGTACACATTTTTTAAAAATTTTTGCTCAATCAGCTACTCTGTTTACATACACGTTATATTCGATGTACTTTTTAAATATAAATATTAGTTTGTTTTTATATATTAGGTATATTCAATTATCTATATAATATTATAAATGCTTGTTATGTTTGTTTGTCTGTCTGTTTGTGAGTTACGTTTTCAAGCCTTAACTGTTGCACCAATTGTGATGAATTTTTGTTAAGATATAAATTGAATCTTGGAGAAGCATACAGGTTATTTTTTGATTCAAAAATAAAACATAAAGAAGGTGAATTAATATGGTATAAAAGTTTGTATAGAAAACCCTTTATTTCTCAAAGAAGTGGGCATTCGAAATATTTATTCTACACACGCGAAGTCGCTGAGATCGACTAGTACACTATATTTTTATAACATAAACCTTCTACATAGGCTACTTATTAAGATTAGCGTAATAAAAAAAAACAATTTTTTCCTTAAGGCTTCATAAAATCGAAATATTTTATATAGCTGGTGGAGTAAATTTTTACAGTACTAGCTTATAAATACTGTATAAACTTTATCAAAGGTTGAAGTGCTTTGCCTTAAATAAAAAAGGGTAAAGCTTCTTAAGTCGGGCGTGGTCGGGCCCTTCGTTATTTTTTCCTCGTCGGAGGTCAGCCGAGTAGTAAAGATTGAGAGGAGTAAAAAAACGCTTGGCAGTCGAATCCAGGTCATAAATGTAGGACCACGGTAACTGCGGCATTATATTGTATACTATAAAATTTAATATATAATTTTTAAACTTTTTTTTTTATTTTACTAAAATTACGCATACAAACCGATGGAAATTAATACAAAATATTTTTTGTGTGAAACGTTTTTATTAAAAAAAAAATTTATTACTAAATCATGTTTTATACAATTACAAAAACAGTAACATGTGTTTATCCATTTATGTTCGGGCAGATGTGTTTTAGTAATATTGTAAATTGTTCTTAGGCTATATACGCACTGTGCGTTTTCGTGTATGCTTTGTTTGTTATTTGGAACACGCGTATAATATAGTTACGCGTATAATGACAGTTGTAGCCCTTTGATTTGAGTATTGATAGTTTACCATAACAAAATTTTCAATCGTTATTCTTTTATACATTGAATATTTGCGCCACCAACGAACTTCTTATTAAAAACGGGGCTAGTCGATGTATGCAAAACTATGTGCCCCTCACGTTTATGGTTATTGCTTCGCTCCTATGAGTTGTAGCGTAATGTAATTTAGCCTATAGTCTTCCTCTATAAATAGACTATCCAACGCTAAAATAATTTTTCAAATTGGTCTTAATATATACAAGCAAACAAACGATGAATTCTTTCCTCTTTATAATATTAGTGAAGATTAGTCCAAAATATACCGATTGAAAATTACGTTATCGAAAGTTATCGCAACTCGTACTAGGGTGAAACGATTTGCAAGTTATTTTGGTGTTAAATAAAAGAAAATTAGACATGATTGCTTGACTCGCGTCGCTGCAGTTACGAACATGCGTTCCAGTGTGCGCGTACCAGGGAACGCGAAGTTCGCGTATGGCTTTAAATTTAGTGGCTAATCTTGCTATCTAAATCGAATATTTTATCGAATTATTATTGTATTGGCTTAACTGCCCTTTATTCAGCAGTACAAGTAGGTATATTTGGCAGTGATTAATGTGATAATGATATTTATTACTGAATAAGTGATATTTATAAAGACACTAGACTTTTGTTTGATTCCATGTACCTGGAACTATTTATATAAAGAAGATTTATGACATTGTAGTACAACAGATAAGATTATAGTTCTCATTAAAATGCTTGAAAGGCCTTGTTACCAAAAAAATATTTGTCACCGAAGTAATATAATTTTTTTTTAATAAATTACTTGAAAAAGATTTCTCATGTTTTATATTTAGTAATAATAAAATATTAATATTAAAATTGTTTCTTTGCATTGAAGTACTTTATTATTAATATGAAACTAAGAAATTTAAATGTATAAAAGTTTCTATGAATAAAAAAGTAAATACTTTGCTCGAGTGGAATTAATTTTTCTGAGCTCGAAGTAACGTTGCTTTAAAAATACAACTTTTTCATTATATTAAAGTTTTAGAACTGAGACAAATAGTATTATATAATTATACATATGTTATAAGCACATAAATTTTGCGACCCATTCGCTATATTCAACATTAATAACATTCATTTAACAGTAATTAAACAATCCAAGATATCACCGTAAACGTATTGTTGAATTAGTAATGCGTGGACACCTATAAAGATAGTTTTACATTTTTACATTTGTCACTTAATAAGTTTAAAGCCTACTTAAAAAAATCTTTAATAAATAAAGCATATTATACTATACAAGAATATTTTGACGACAAAGAGGCGTGGATTTAACAAGCGTTGATTTTCTATCCAGATAACATAATTAAAATGTAATAAAAATACATTATGTGTAACCGGTGGTAGCTTTATAAAAATCTAAAATGAAAATATGACATGTAACTTGACGATTCGAAAGTGCTTTAAAAGCCCATTTGAATAAAGTATATTTTGAGTTTGAGTTTGAGTTTAAGATGGACCCGGTCCATAGCCAAGAAGAAATCTCTCCATATGAATATGCATTGTATGACTGACCCTACAATAACTAGGTTAACATGTGCTGATGATTGAACAATATTTTGCCATACATAGCTTATAAAACCGAGATGGCCTAGTGGTTAGAACACGTCGATCTCAACCGATGATCGCGGGTTCAAACCCCGGCTAGCACCACTGAATTTTCAAGTGCTAATTTAGTGCTTAAAATTCATTTCGAGCTCGGCGGTGAAGGAAAACATCGTGAGGAAACCTGCATGTGCCGGGAGAAATTCTGACACATCCGCCAACCCGCAGTGGAGCAGCGTGGTGGATTAAGCTCTAATCCTTCTCCTTAATAGGAGAGGAGGCCTTAGCCTAGCAGTGGGATCATAACAGGCTGTTACTTTACTTTACTAGCTTATAAAACCGTTTACAATAGGCTTAAGTATATAAAAAAAACAAATGGAAACCGAAGTACCTATTCCCCTATTTTTCCATTTTGTGTTAACGTTTAAAACTTCAAGAGCTAGTAAATATACATATTAATATAAATATACAGACGCAGGTGTGGTCCTTGATTAAAATAAAACAATGTTGTAGCATTTGCATTTGACGTGACTTTTTCACTTGTATACACCTTACTTTACATCCTGAATAATATACATATCTCGTCCTGTGTTTGAAGTGTTTCCTGCATTTGAAAGTGTAATTTTCTTGTATATAATTTGTACATTTTACTTTGTATATTACTTTCTTTGTACATGTCTGTGCGTATAAATGATACTTTTTAACAAAAAAAGCGATTTAAATTGATTTTTAACAGTTGAACAGAACTCGAACATATGTGACATTGGCAGAATATTTTTGGGCATATGAAGCGTGGATGTATGCCATATTATATATATAAAAAAATAACTGTCAAATTACGACATGGTATTGCATTAGCGCTATTAAGATAGTTAATCCTATAGCATAATATACAGTTACGAATGCAGAATGCTCAATTATATTTCAGAACTACCTACAATAAACTTACGTCTATCAGTACTTTAGGTATATCGACGAATTATTATCGAATTCACTAAATCGCCAACTTCAGTCAACTTTTAATTGCATCTACGGTAGTTTTGTTTGCTTCGACTCGATGTATCGGAGAAGTTCTGATAGCTCGAGAATTTAATTAGGAAAGTAATAAATGTTAGTCTGTTTCAATCGCATTGGTAGATTTTAAACTGCACGAAACAGTTTTAAATGAAATAAGTTCTTATTTTACGTACATCGTTAATGATTTATTACATTCGTTGCTGATTATTTGTTTGCAAATTTGAATTGGTTTTGATTATAGTTTTTACGACATTTTACTGGCTGTAGTAATGTGGGTCACTTTACAAGCTTTAACGGTACAGTATAGTAATCCGTAAGGACACGCAGCGTCGAAAGCTTTCATAAGGCGAAAGTTGACTTGTAAGTTTTATTCTCATAACTCATTTAAAAACAACTGCCTAACCTAGTAACAGTGACCTAGGTAACTTCACGTGCAGCTGCGAGTCTCAATAAATATGTGTCTGACGGTAAATTCGTACAAAAGAAATGATAAACAACTTATGTAAATCATTATGAAAGTCTGAGAGTTAAATTTATAATTATAATTATCGTCTAACAATATCTATAAGTAAAGCTGACTAATAATTAGGTAATTCATTATATCGTCATTAATTAAGACTTAAAATAATCGACCTAAAAAGAGAAACGCGTATTTTTGTTTACCTTGATGTCATACTTATTCTATTCATTAAATAATTTTTAAAATTAGTTACGAAATGACGGAGTTGTGACTTCTGAGGAGTTTTGAAAAAGAAGAAACACTATAAATCGTGAACCTCTTCATTTTTAAGTCAATTTAAAACTCGCGTATAAAAACCTGTACATGTATCATATGAAGTTTCGCTAGCGTATTTTATGAGTATATCCTATGAATATTGAAACGAGGAGAGTTTATGTGCACTTATATAACAGCTATTAAATCCACACAACCGCACGCCTGAACACCTAAACTTATAAGTTTTAATTGCACCTCAGTTCCGTAAGCTCAACTTGAACTTAAACTGAGATACGCTGTACGAAGATGCTTTGATAATTTAATATTTATAAATACATTAATGATGCATTTTAGTTCATGAACAGTTTTTTTTAATTATCTTGATTACAAGTTTGGGTGGGTAAATAATAAGAAATAATGTCTTCTTTCTGTGTATTCAAATCAAGTACTAAAATTATTTGTTTTTCAGTCATTGAGTTATGAAGGGAAAATAATTTTCATGGAAATAATTAATTTTCTTTAAAAACGAAGAGGTTCTCAATTCGTAGGGTTTGATTTTTTTAATTACCTATTTTGGAACTCCTTAATTTTTTAAATGATTATGAAAATTATTATTTTTTATCAAAATAACTAGCATAAATGTGTCGTCCACTTCAACAAAATTACGTATTTTGTTTTTGAAATCGGTGGCTTTTGTTTAAAAATTTTAATTGTTTTGATTATTTGAAGTAATTATTTAAAAATCACAGAAATCCGTTTTAGTCATTTTTAGTATAGGTATCTACTCCAAAATGGACTAAGAGGATTATCTAAATATCCATTTTGGCTATTCTTGGATTCTATTTGGACTAGTTTTAAACTAACGTTTGGATGCAGGCATCTCGTAAAATCTCAAATTAGCAATACCGTAGAATGTTGAAGTTTTGTTCTTATAAATCTTCTACACCTTGTTTCTCCTTTTCAATTGCAGTCGACTTAATCCGCACAATTTATTAAGTTTATATAGAATTTATGTCGTATCCATATCAGATTTTTTTTATGAACTTATAAAACGTTAATTATTTCATTACATTAGGTACTGTAGTAGACCCCAGGTGTAGCCTATTGATATGTATTTATTTAATATTACATAATAAAAAATAACATAAAATGGACGATCCATTCAAATATATACATGAATTAGTGCTAATTATATAATATAGTAAAAAACTTTTAAATCAATAAACTACATAGCTAGATTGTTAAAATAACCTGTGTTAAGGATGTATAACCTTCTCCTCTACGCTGGCATTAAGAATTAAAGCACAAAATATATAACTGGCTGGCTTCACTGGCACAGAACCTAAATCTTATGAAATATACGGCGAGCGAAAGACCCGAAAGCGTACCTCTCCCATTTCTTTCCTTATTTCCCTTTTATTCCTTATTCATTTTTATGTTGGCAACGCAATTGTGTCTCCTCCGTGCTGCAAATGTCCATGGGCGGCGGTGATTACGTAGTATCTAGCTTGGCTGCTCGTTCGGCCGATATTTTTATATAATAAAAAAAATACAGTATAAATACAAAGGCAATATAAGCACGAATAATAACAATAAATTGTAAACTAGAGGGTTCACGCAGCGCCAAAGGATATGACAGAAATTTTATGACGCTTCCCTAACTTATATGATTCGCTATGCTCTAAGTGTCTTATCGGAGTTTTACGACTCTTCAGAGTAAGGAATTTCTTTTTGTCAAAAAAAAAAAAGATTACATATTTACTATTAAACTCTACTTGTATAAAAATAGTAGAAAAAATACCCTAAATAAATAAAAAAGTTTAGTGGAGATCTTAAGTAAAAAATAAATGTAATACTCTGGCTTTCGAACAAAAAAGAATTTACCAAATCGGTAAAACCGTTTTCGATTAAACGGAAAACATACATACTCTCTCAACGAATGGAGAACCTACAAGGAGAAGATCCTCAATTACTTTTGAAAGTCAGGCAAAAATAATAAGTTAAAGTAAACATTATATTTTTACAATTTTTTACGGTTATTTAATCAATAAAATAAAATAACTAAATAAGTGAACTCAAAATATTCGTTTATTTATTTCTTTCGTGTTTAATTATTATATCTGTCACGTAACACCTGTGTGCTAAATGCTGAACCAGTTCTATGTCAAGGTGAATTACAAAAGCACGAGTTATATGAAACATTTACACTTTATTTTTTGTAATATATTACACAACATATTGATATTTAAATTTAATACGAATACTTTCGGAAATATGAGTCAATGTACAAACTGGCTAGTAGTAATAGCTACATCAAATGCTGAGCCGGAATAATAGCAGGACTTAGTAAATGCTACGGACCCTGTGTCGTGGGCTTTGCACCTGTGAGTACAAAACTTTTTCACGTACAATGTTGAAGCTCTGTGAGTCTAATTTTGAGTTATGGTAGCAAAGTTTTTATAACATGTAAAAAGTCATAGAGAGAAAAAGTTAATTAATCAAGTCTTATGGCTCGAACAGTATCAAAATTTATTTTATTTTGTAAACTTTCAATCATGGGCTCCAATTGGGCACCAACCGTGGGCAGATTAAATTCGGCACTAATCAAATGCTGACTTACAGTACCATATTGTGTTGATCCAAGATGTCATTATAATGGCTTATAAATTTGGAATACATTCTTATGGAATATTTTCTTTAGTCATGTTTTATTAAATGCGACTTAGTTTATTTATTAGGTGAACCGTCAGTCAGAGTAAGTCAGTCTTACTGATAGTTAAGTTTTGCATACACTCCGTGGTTTTCTTAGTAAATAAAAAGTAAGGAAAAAACTAAAGAACCATTAAAGCTACATATTAAAAAATGATGGTAACATTAAAAAAAAAATCTATATCACATTATTCCATTACATTTCATTTCGTTTTTATATTATTTTAGATGGTCATAGGCATAACGATAAAATCATAAAATCTACAAAACGATCTGCGAGCAAAAGCTCGCTATTAAACATCAGAATAACACATTAAAATTAATAAAGATACTGTGTGATTTAACCAAATTTTTTATTTATACACGGACGAAGTCGCGGTATGTTGATATTATAAGATAAATCGAATTGAAAAATAAAACAAAAATTTTCAATTTTTTTTAAATCACCAAAGCCATAACATATTCTGCGCAGCTAATATATTTCTCAACAAACACACATGTATAGGTATGTGTATGTTCTTACACATATGCTAGAATAGATAATGAGGGCCGTTTCGTTTTATAGACGGTCATAATTGGCCGCTGCTGTAAATATTGATGACTTGAGAGCTCTCAATAATTTACGGTTCTACTATGTTAACGATAATATAAACCCGGGTATTCACTAGCGACATAGTTCAAGTAATGAGGTTCTAATGTGTAGGCGGTGTTCACGCTCACTGTTATTGCAACAGTGCTAACCACAAAAGATGAACTAAAGACAAGTTTAACACTTGTCTAGCTGTACAGTGTTTATAAATTGTGATTCTTGTCTAAATTGACAATAAAATCATAAAAAACTTATTAATAATTTTTACACATTACATTTGATGTTATTGTGACCATTTTAGCCCATGGACAATAATAGCACTAGAGGAGATACGAATAGCCCCACCAGCGGCCGGGCAGAAAAAATAAGGTGCGCCCTCGGGCCGTGGGTGTGTGAGAACGGGGACCCATGCATCCGTTTTTATACGGTCCCGAAGAGGACGGCAGCCGGATGGCCTCCAATTGCCGTACGCACTGGCGAGGGAGGAGAGGGCAAGACCACACTTTGCCCTCCTGCGACAAGCTCCGCCAGCCACGAGTGGAGTGTTGCACGGATGGGCAGCGGATGCGTTTCCGTGCTGAGGAAGGCCATCGCAGGGGTTTTAGTGGGTACAAATCTCCACATAACCCGATCTCCACCAGGAATTGGGTATGTTTTCGAAGATTTTTCCTGTAAAAACAAAAAAGAAAAAAAAGAGGAGACACAAATGCAGCTAAAAATGGATTGAGGTATACTTTCAAATTGGTTGAATATTATCAAATCGGTTTGGTAGTTTTATTTTAAAATCTAATTAAATGGAATTATTATGTCATACGAATAAACGAGATGCCCCAGTGGTTAGAACACGACGATCTCAACAGATGATCACGGGTAAAACCCCGGCTAGCACCGCTGAATTTTCTTCTAAATTAGTGTTTAAATTCATCTCGAGCTCGGCGGTGAAGGAAAACATCGTAAGGATTAAGCTCTAAACCTTCTTCTTAATAATCGGAGGCTTTTACCCAGCAGCGGGACATTTACAGGCTGTTACTTTCATTTTACTTTTTACTTTACGAATCAAGGAAATCACTATTTTGCTATTTAAATCAGTTGCTTCAAAAAATAATATAAGAAAAAAGAAAATGAAACTAAATAGATATAAAAGTTATAAGAAACGCTGCCCGCCGCCATCCTGTGACATTATAACCTCGGGGCTCGCAGGGTCGCTGGCGCTACAGCCTCTCTGAATAGCGGCTTAGACTTTGAGCTAGGTAAGCGCCGACGCTATTATTTATTTTTAACCAAGTTGTGATTTATTTTGAACTAAAACAGATGTGGTTACGCTGATTTTTTTCATGATAACCAAATTGTAATTTAATTTATGGCTCATTGAGAATGATTCTATGTTATAAGGAAATAAATAATTATTTCTTTAAATCCATTCTTTAATTCAATTTAAGAGGCGGAAATACTAAATTATAAGTTGTTTTTATATTATTAACGTAAGCTAGTGTACTGCAGCAAATGAATTTATTGAAGTACACTAACTAACATAAGTTAAAAATGACTTTATATATAATATGTAAGATTCATATTTAAGTCGTCTTTATTATCTCTTTACTTTTTTTATTTTTTTTTAGGTTTCTGCATCTGAAGGGTACCAACGAGAACACATTGGCTCATATAATACAGACTCTAGCAAAGAAATTGATTCTTTATGTCGTTAACTAAAACTATTTTAGTTGTTACTCAAAATACCATAGTAATTTTTACATAGTATAAAACAAAATCGTTTACATCGTGCTGTCTGTACACTTAGGTCTTTTAAACTACGCTTTCAATGCGGTCTTCATTATAACAGAGTGATTCAAGAGTAATATTTATATGTATAATACATGCGTATTATATTAGAAAAAGAGAAAAAGAAGATTTGTTATGTAATGACGTAAAAACTACATTGCACCCGTACGTATTAACTTAATAAAAATATCTATTTTCTATTTTTTTTAATAAGTCTAACGTTAATTAAAAAGGACAGCTAGCAAATAAATACAAAGTAAAGCAATATGAACAAGCACGTACAAAAGGAAAACAACGGAAAGTCGGCGCAGGCGCAGGCGGGCGCCGATCGGAGATATTGAAATGAACAAGACATAGAAATGCTTAAAGGTCAGCGACGTCTCATGCCCCGATGCGAATAACACAAATCGTTTACTGTTTCTAGGGTTCAGGCTCTATAGGATTCAAGGAAAATGGCATTGTTCTCTTATAAAATACCTTTTTGATACTTACTTTACACTGCTGTGCAAAGGCTTCCTCCAATTAAGGGGAAGGTTTGAGAGCTCAATCCGCCACGCTCCATTGCAAGTTGGCGGATATTCATGTGTCAAAATTTCTCCAGGCACAGTAAGGTTTCTTCACGATGTTTACATTCACCGCCGAGCTCGAGATGAATTTAATCACAAAAGTACTTCAAACAAGTAATTAATTAAAAACATCAAAGATCCAACTGCGTAACCAGACCATCTGCAATCAGCAGTTCTGTCTAAAAGCGAATAAGTGAGAATCAGTACTAACCAACTTTAAATCGTTACAGATTCGAAACGGTAAATCTGATTGAGAAATGATATAAGAAACCAATAAATGATTTTTAACTATCTATTCAATAATACTAGATTCAGTCGGGAGAAAATAGCGATGCTACCGCAGTTTGAACCCGCGATCATCGGTTGAGATTGACGGGTTCTAACCACTAGGCATTTCGCCTCATAAAATTTTGATTACACTGATCTTATGGAATGCAAAATATCCGTCGCTTCACACAAGTGTTATAAGTGAAAGAAAATGTTTATGTTGCGAGGAAGGCAGCGGTCGTTCAAGAGCTCGGTATGCTTGAAATAATAATTTACGCCTGTTTATTTCGTTGTAACCCGCAGATGTTAACTTCTCATTGATCTGACGTGACTTGACAGACTTTCGTCTTGGTTTCAGATTAAATTAATTAAATAAATTATGTTACGAATATTTTTACCTGACTGACCCAGAAGAGAGGTAATGTTTTTTGTTTTTATGTATGAATGTACATACATATGTATATGTGTATATCTGTTCTTATAGTAGTTGATAGCCTAAACGGCTTGACCGATTTTGAAGTGGGTAGTCAGGGTTTTAATTTTTAACATTAGTTGAGTTAACAATAAACAAAAGAGTATATATGTGTATATATACGTGTCAAATACATGGTAGTGTGTGTAATATTTTTCTATTGATTTAATGTAGTTTTTATGCATAATAAAAAAAAATACCATCCCTCTCTCCTTCTCTACATTTATAAAAAAATTTTGTTCTTTTCCGTCCGCGTAATTTTTGTAGAAAGTTTTTGCTGCACGTATTAATATATAGAATATTTGTAAAGTGTAAAGTATAGCCTTGCTTTTCAGTTTAGGACGTTTAATAAAGAAAAAAAAAATATGTTTTATCATTAAATTTTATTTCAGTATTATATACATATAATTAAAATCTAAAATGTTATAAATTCGGGAGTAATATTAAATTTTTCTAAAGGTTATACTTTCAAGTTAATTTCAAGTTCATTAATGGAATAAAGGTTATATTTTATTTTTTTTACATCGATACTAACAGCTGCCCGCGGATTCATCCGCGTGGTATGTATATAAGAATAAGCATTAGTTATTCTGACGTATAAGCTATATTACTGTAAAGATTTGTCAAAATACGAACATTAGTTTTTGCGGTAAAGAGCAACAAATATCTTGAACTTTCAATAGTATAGCTTTTAATATATCAATATATCAATCTTTAAAATAGTAGTAAGATGTATGAAATTTTAGCTGTCCCTTGCGGTTTGGTACGGTTACTTACTGCTTCGCACCTATGAGTCGTAGCGTGATGTAATATAGACTATAGCCTTCCTCAATAAATAAACTATCTAACAAAAAAATATTTTTTCAATTCGAACCAGTAGTGAGATTAGCGTGTTCAAACAAACAAACTGGAAGTAATAAGCTTTATAATATTATTTTGATTTTTAATATCAAGAGCAATGTTAAATTTTTTAAAGCATTTGCAGTACGATTGAAGTCGGGTATGAAATCGAAGAACGAAATTCATTTTTCTAAGGGAGATATTTTAATAAGTTATTTCTGTAATAATATTAAAACGCGGCCACACCTATTTCGAATACGACTGTTATCATCCGAGCTATCGTATTTTTATTGTTTGGACGTTATTACTATGAGATCTGTAATCATAGCGAGCTACGAAACTGGTTGGGGCACAGACTAATGAAATTGTAGACAATTTTATTATCTTATAAATTATCCCTGCTTATACTGTTTTGGTGAATCGTGTATTTGGAAACTACATATATTATATTAGTTTTTCACTACCTGAAAACATCGATAAAACTACGTTTTCTAAATAAAAAAAACCTAGCTAGATCGAATTATCGCCCCCAACATCTACATGAGTACTAAATTTCATTAAAATCGTTAGAGCCGCTTCCGAGTTTCAGATTATATAAAATTAATAAATAAATAAACGCATTACACACAACGGCCTCCATTAGCATCTCATGGCCCTGTGTCGGGGGTCCAGAAACACACACAACACTAACACAAACACACAGACCACTACAAACATCCGTATGGCCAATACAGACGCTTGCCGTGAGCGGGGAATCGCTTCAGTCAGTTGCAGTGACCACTGCGCCAACGCGTCTGTCATACATAAACAAGAATTGTTTGTTTAAAGGTACTAGAATTAGTTATTGAGTATATATCTTTATAAATTTAATAATATAATCTAAAAGTCAAATTGAAATTGGTCTGTGTAAAAAACAACCGTTTAAGTTCGTGAACTGAAAGAATAAATATATATTAAGAGATCCAGAAATGCTAAATAGAAGATCGATTACTGAATAAAATTAAAAATTTTATGCAGTAATCGATCTTAAGAGCTCGCAACATTTTAATTCGTGATTTTCTAAAATAGCGAAGAATCTTAAATTATTCTTTACAAATTGGTGTACAGACTCAGTTTTTTAAAGAATGTTTTGTTTTCGACCCGTCGGTCGACCATTAAGGAGGAGATTCTCTTTTTGTTTTTGTTTGTCAACTCATAGCTTCGTCATTTATTAACCTACTGTAAAATTTCTGTTAAAAAGGGTATACTTCAAGATTGATTTGATAGAAGTTTTATCTAAATCACTTCAGTCATTTAAAAATCAAAATTACTGGTAAAAATGTGTCGTCCAAGTTAATGAAATTGCCCAATTAACTTTTGATAACTTAAAAAAAAATAGTTATTGTGAATCGTTTTTGAATTACTGAAATCTCTGAGAATTTCTAATCTGTACTGTCTGGCTTGCACGTGTTTCTGAAGCGGTTCAAATTGTTAATGATAGTTTAGACAAAGTCGGTATCGGTACAGCACGGGTCACGTGGTTTGTTTTGTTAAAATGCTGCTGATATTTTATTTATTACCCTCACTCATATGAATCATATTATAGGTGAAACACTGAAATAGTTTTAGTAAACTCAGACTCAAAATATGAACTATATTGATTTGAGATTGAGATTTTGAGTTTGATTCAAAAAGGCTTTTGTGATATATATCTACAAATATAGTTTGTGGTAGTGTTTGTTTTTATTTTGTAAAAAATAAAAGAAATGTCCTCAAAAGATGGTTAGAAATATCAATTACCGATTTTTTATCTTAAAAGTATTATATTAAATATATAAACTCATTACATAATATTTTCTTGCGCTAATAATAGATTGTCTCAGTCTACTAATATCAAAAAGGCGGGTAGGCGTGGTTTTAAAACAGTCCTAAATGGATAATAATTTTAAGGAAAATAGATTTTGAGTTATGTCAGATAAGTACCAATATAAAATACCCCCAAAATAATGTCTAATGTTCTTTTTCCACCCTTTTTGTATTTCGTCTCCGCTATTTTTACTTCTTGAGATGAACAACCCGTTGCTAAGCAACTATCCAAGTCACGAGTCCATCAGTCCTATTAACATTACTCACGTAAAGGTAATATGCGTTGAAATATGGAAACTTCTTCGTAATTACCAAAATGCGTAAGAACAGCTGGGGCTTCTATAACCCACTGCTGGGCAAAGGCCTCCTCTCCTATTAAGGAGAAGGGTTAGAGCTTAGTCCACCACGCTGCTCCACTGGTGGTTGGCGTATATACAAGTGTCAGAATTTCTTTCAATTTTAAACACAAATTTAGCACTTGAAAATTCAGCGGTGCTAGCTGGGGTTTGAACCCGCGATCATCAGTTGAGATCGACGTGATCTAACCACTAGGCCATCTCGGCTTTCCTATTATAGTGTATTTTTAATAAATTCGTGTACAGTAACGGAACGCTGTACTTGTGTCATGAATTAACCTTGACGTACGGACCGTGTGTGCTTGCCTGTATGACGGACGACGCGTGTGTCGCGTCTGCAATTTAATGAAATCGGCTCGTATAAAAGTCCCTACGAATAATCTCCTTACCATCCATATCTTGGTTCGTATACTAGTACCGAGGGAGGGCTTCAATGAAGTAAGAGCTGGATTGATCAAGGTACTGTTCCCTCCTTCTTACCTTATAAAGCCTACTTTAGCTATTGCAGCTACACCAATATTAAATGTTGATAGATTATGTCAAGTTGTCAGATTATGGTAGTGGTAGGCACACACATAAATGATTTAGTCAATCCAATTTAAATCCAGTTTTGCAAAACTATTTTACATAACATACGTTCATAAAATCTATACATATAAAATCACTTGTCCTGACTGATTCATCAACGCCTAATCTAAACCGCTGGGGCTACGAACTTGAAATTTTGGCAGTAGGTGACTTTTAGGTTGTAGGCATCCACTAAGAAAGGGTTTTTTGATTATTCACCACTAAGAGGGTGAAATGGGGTAAAAACGTTTGTATGCAGAATCTTATTCCGCGGTGGTATTAATTTAAAATTTTATACACATTCTTCTGGGTAATAGTAATGAAATGTAAAACAGTAAACGGGGTACTATTAATCCACACTGGGGTGCAAGGGGGTTTTAAAGTTAAAATGTATATTTTTGGCCGATTATCCTTAAATTCAGCACAAACTTTACATACGAGAATAACTAAATATATGTATCTCAGAAATTTAAAAATCATCCCTTATAGTGACACTAGAGGGTATTAAATCCTGGATCGAAAACAATTTCGCTGGAAGATTTATTTAGCTGAAATTCCAAAATATACGCGGGCGAAGCCGCGAGCAACTGCTAGTATTATATAAAGGTAAATTCTAAATTCAATTTTAAGTGTCAATTTTGGCGGTATTTTTATTATATTCTGCTACCTTCCTACTATTTTCATTAAAAAAAATCGCCACTACACTCTCCTTCGTCTTGTGTCTATAGAAGTTGCATTACTATAGTTACATCGGACTAGAACTATAATAATTTTAATGCACAACGTGATACAAATCTAATCGATTCCTTTATAAGGAATGTTTTGATTACTAGCATTTTATATATTGAATTATGTGTTCCAGACGGACCGTCATGTCTGTGAGTGACCATGCCTTAGGCAACTGAGGGGCGTCTGTAATGGCGCTGTCTTACTCATCATTTTATAATAAACCAGCGACGTGTAATTATAAGATGAGATAAAACATCCATTCTAAAAGTTACTCAGTTTGTATTTTTGTTACGTCGTCACGCCTACTCTACTGGACCAATTTTGATGAATTTTGGTATGGATACATGTTGTGTTACTTAGTATCACCGGAACGAAAAGCACGAATATTTCAAACATTATTTTTTTTATTTTTCATAATAAAAAAATCAGGAGAACAAGCCTCCGCCTACTGCAACAAAGCATACAGCCTAAGCGGTCGAAGCTGCGAAGGCGAGCTTAGATGCCTGTGGTTTGTTACGTTAAAGCTGCTGATCCCGCAGCGCCAGTGACGTTCCAGGCCTACTCGTTATTATGTGAGAATTACACTTATGAGTTTTGCTATCAGACTTTAATAAAGATTTGCATAAGTTATTTTTCATTGCCTTATTTTTGACACTCACAGCTTTCGTAACTACTTACGACGTATCTGTTACTAAGTTACAAAGTTTTATGTCGAGAGTAAAACAGAACAAAATAGGTTTTTATATAAGTGATCGATGTCGATTTACCGCGTAACATTTTGTGCTGTCTAATTCCTATATGATAACTTCAGACTTAAAATTGGCCATATCATTAATTTTACTATCGAATACTTATTTAATTACTGCCACAATATTTATTTTATTACCCATTCGAATATTTCTTATTTTTAATTTTAGATGGTCTAAAGGTTAGAACACGTCGATCTCAACAGATGGTCGCGGGTTCAAAGCCCGGCTTGTTTTCAAGTGTGTTTAAATTCATCTCGAGCTCAGCGGTAAAGGAAAACACCTGAAACCTGCATGTGCCGGAAGAAATTCTGACACATGTATATCCACCAACGCAATAGAGCAGCGTGGTGGGTTAAGCTCTAAATCTTCTCTTTAATAGGAGAGGAGGCCTTTGCCTAGCAGTGGGATATTTACAGGCTGTTACATCATTTTATTTTACTTTTACTGATCAATTTATGCTGCCACGTTAGTTCATAAACTTTGTACTTTTTTACGGACCCAAAGTGGCATTGAAATTTCGTTATATACATACTATTTTTTAAAGTATAAATAAGAATTTATACCTATGTGCCCATTCACGTATGTAAGAATAAAAGTAAGTATATAAGAATATATTTTAGAAAGTATATGTTTTCTTTCTTATTATTTTATATGATGATAATTATTTGATGTCGCGTGTATGCTTTATAATTAATTACAATCAGCAAAAACAAGAAATCATTTTTACTCATTGTTCAAGATAATAATTATACATTAATTTATATTATGTTTAAGAGTTTTGTTATTTTCTCGTTATTTTATTATAAACAATCAAAATAATTAATAATTGCTGAATTCCTAATCTCGTTTTTAATGTGACATTATTATTAAGCTTTAACAAATTATATTTAATGGAAAATAAAATGAATGAAAGAAGAATTACTGTAGATAGATGTTGAACATTAATTTCAAAGACAAATAACAGCTGAGTACTTTCAAGATCTTTTCTTTTAATTTCTCATCTCATTTCAATATTAATAAAGTTCAGTAGTTTATTTTTCTTTCATTAAATATGCAACAAAGAAAAAAAGTCTTTTATAAGATTTATAAAATACAAAGTAAAAGACGAAAAGAGGATCGTGATTTAAATGTCAGTCCAATTCGAAATACCATTACCGTTTTACTGCAGGCTAGATGATTCAGAATGCTTCTATCGGAAATGGAAAATAAACATAGACACTTTCGCTTAGGGCGTTCATATACAGAATGTACCAGAAACACCTCTACGTGTAAATAGTTTATAGTAATGAACGAGTTATTTATTGTATTACAACCACTAGCGGCCGTTCGCGGTTTCTGTCGCGCTTAGCAAAGAACTTTCATACAAACTTCAAACTCCCGTTTTACCCCCTTAGGGGTCGATTTTGCAAAATTCTGTCTTAATGAGCACCTAAGTTCTATAAAGAAATCCCATGCCAAATTTAAAACTCCTAGTAATTATAGATTCCGTAATTTCGTATTGGTGAGTGAGCTTTCGCTAATATATATAATTATATATTAAAAGAGATCTATTTTTATGAAGATTATATCTGATCAATCAGAAAGCGTACACTTTGAAATAAAAGAACAATAAACCAAATTGATATATAAAAAAAATCCTCGATGAACTGAGAACCTCCTTCATTTTGTAGGTCGGTTAATAAATAGAAAATAAATAAGAATGAAATCAAACTTACAAATAATTACCCTAATAAGTATCCAATACATACTACAAAGCGAACGAGTTCATCAATCCAAATATTTCTACATCAAATTTTTATAGAATCGAAATTGGACAGTTTTATTACTAACAATTCATTCCATGTCCGTAAACGGAGAACTTTTCAGACCAAATATTATATGGCGCTGTGTCTAAATCGACCAATTCCACGATTTTTATCGTAGATATTGTTCAGAATGGATATACATGACGGCGATTTAGAAACAGTACCAAGCATTATTTTCAACCTACAACAGCGATAATGAACCTTACAATTTCACCTTAAAGTACATTTCAGAACGAAAGACTCGACTACTAAGACTTAATACGTTGTAATATCTAAAGCGAATCAAGATTAAATTTTTCTTCCCGCATACACTATCCAAGTCGGAGACCATTTTGTATTGTACTTTCAATACAAACCAGGAACGGCTTTTGTGGTAAGATAAGCTCTTAACGGAGACCCGCTGTCCTGTGATAGAGAACCGATCGTGATAAACGAGTGGATATTTTAAAACCATTCGATATAAAACATGAATAATATAGTGCATATCATAATTCTATATGACGTAATCGAAACAAGATCTTGTAAACTTTGTATTTTTTTTTAATTATAAATATTTTAAAACAATGTTTCGCTAAAAATATCACTATATATTTTTGTAGTTTTGTTCAAAATGTCTATATATGGTAATAATCTTAAGTTATTCAAATATAGAATTGTATTTATTAAAAATGAATTTTTAGTATTTTGTTCAACATAAAATATATAATAATTCACATAGTAAGAAAATGATCCTTATTCTTAATCGGAGAGGCCTTTAATATGTTACTATTTAACTCACATAATAGGCATAAAACCTCGTGAATAGATTGTGTATTAAAAATAATGATAGATTGAAAAAGGAACGCCTCATGATACAGACAGCAACTAATTAGAAAATCTTATGGTAAAACTTATAAAATATTATTGCGATCGTAATATTGAAGCAAAATGCTTCAATATAAATCTACGTGTCTCTCGTACTCGCTCCAGACGTCGTAAAAAGCTGAGCCATCGTCGAAGAATTATACGTTAGGCAACGCTTAAAGTACTAGATACCTTTTATTATAACATAATAAATTGAATTGAATTAATGCATTCAAATGTCTAGATTATAGATTTATTGATGACTAGTTGGTGTCCGCGACTTCTGCTGATATTTTGAATAGCCTATTTGAGAAAAGTTTTCTCTATTCAAACTTTTACGTCTATTTTCGCTCCTTCAAGTTTGTTTTCCCAACAAAAAGAAGATTAAATCCACTTTAAGGTTCTATTTATATTTAATCTCATAATTCATCAAAATTGCTTCATCAATTTAGGTATGAAAACGTAACGAACAGAAGTTATGTTAAGTTTCAAGTTAATTAAATTAGTTTACCGCTATTTAGTGTAAGCTCAAAAACTTCGTTTTACATATAAGCTTGTGTGTGTCAAATACATGGCAGTCTGTGTAATATTTATTTATTCATTTATGTATTTTTATGAATAATTAAAAAAAATATTTGTATTATGCACTCCTTTTCTTTATAAATTACAAGTGTGCGAAATTTCATACTCCTTCGTTCGCAAAATTTTCGTAAAAAGGGGTACAATGGTTATATACGTAGTAATATATAGATTACGGTGAAAATCAAAATGATATTATGTACTTTAAAAGTAGTAAGCGTACAAACAGACGTGCTAGCAGTTTTGTTTTATAACACGAGATATATTACAGACATAAGAAATATATGGTTGTAACTGGGAGCTAAATCTGTTGTGATCCAAGAATTATATTTTACACGGCAATTTCGTATTGAGACGGTTTACGACTGCCTTATTAATTAATTATGGCTTCTACACGCGAAGTCGTCCACGTAGTATTCTATAAATTAAATATTTAAGTACGAAGTTTTCTCTTTTTATGATCATTGGACCTCTTATTCACAACCTTATGGGTTAATTTAAAGTTATATGATTACTAGCTCCCCGTCCTAGTTTCGGGTACTAATTAAGGCTTAGGTACTTACTTTTTTGTATGGATACTAGAAGAGCCGGTGGACTTCGTATGACGTACATTTTTATGTACATTATAAAACGTTTTTTTTTTCTTTTTAAACATAACTGTTATGTATTCAAATAAAACAGACCAAAGAGATCAGATCTCATACTTCAGCCATTAAACAAATATATTTCTGAACGTACCTATAGTATATATTTGCCAACTAATATGTAAATAATACACGAATTATTTAATCACACTTTATTGAGCTATGGAGCAAAACACAGTATCCATTTTTGTAAGCATTATTTTGATGTACCCCCTATCTTAATCTTTTTTCATAAAAAGATTAATTAGTGATAAACCATGTATACAACAAGAACCAATTGTCCCTTTTTATTTCTAAAAGCCAAAAAAACATCAAAGGTTCAAAGGCAAAGATATATTGAAATATTAAATGGTCGTTTCTAGTATTTTCTTTTACTTATTATTTATGTTCTATGATATTACAAACAGACACCTCAATTTCATTTATTTGTATAGATAGGAAACAGGAGGAGTATAGGAGTTCTTAACACTGTTTCTTATATGAATAGCATAGATCTCACCCAATAATTAAATATTTTTTGTTATTGAAAAAAAATATATAATTTGAGATGATTTGATATAAAATTAACCATTAAAAATACGTAATCACGTTGTATTTTCTATAAAATCAAAATCAAAATCAAAATATGCTTTATTCAAGTAGGCTTTTACAAGCACTTTTGAATCGTCAATACAAAAACAAAAGAAAACTAAACACTAATTAATTAATTAATTTACCACCGGTTCGGAATGTAGATTCTACCGAGAAGAACCGGCAAGAAACTCGATAGTTACTCTTTTTAAAAGTTTTACGATGGGTACATACATTTATGAGTTACAAATATATTAAATACCCTGTGTGAATCCAGCTTATACTAAATCCAAGCATGTTTATCATCTATATAATCTTGAACAGAATAATATGCTTTAGCTACTAAGGATTTTTTAATATGTACTTTAAATTTATTTTTCGTAAACTGTAACACTTTTTGCGGAATTTTATTATAAAAACGAATACCTTGCCCCAAGAAGGTAACATTGACTTTGCGGAGTCGAAACTTCGGCGTTATAAGTTTATCCTTTCTTCTCGTGTTAATACAATGCCTGTTACTGTTTTTATCAAAAGAATCAATGTTGTTGTGAATATACATAATATTATTGTAAATGTACTGCGATGCAACCGTAAGTATACCAACTTTATTAAAAACATCTCGAAGGGAATCTCGAGCTCCTAGATTATAAATACCACGAACAGCTCTCTTTTGCAAAATGAATACAGTATTAATATCTGTAGCGTTACCCCATAACATCAATCCATAAGACATGAGGCTATGAAAATAACCAAAATATACCAATCGAGCTGTATCAACGTCGGTTAGTTGACGAACTTTCCTAACCGCGTATGCTGCGGAGCTGAGTCTTCCCGTAAGAGATGCCAAATGGGAATTCCACTGAAGCTTCATATCCAAGGTAATACCCAAAAATACTGTTGTATCGCTAACATCAAGGATCTCACCATTTAATATTAAATTATAAGTTTGTTGTTTTACATTAGGTAATGTAAACACTAGACATTTAGTTTTTTTAGTATTTAAAACTAGATTATTAGTGGTAAACCAACCATGTATCCGTGATAATGCATTGCTTACATCGTCATAATCAACTTTATTTCTATTAACTTTGAAAATAAGTGAAGTATCATCAGCAAACAATACAATGTCACAAATACTTTTTACATAAAAAGGTAGATCATTGATGTATATTAAAAATAGAAATGGACCCAGAATTGATCCCTGTGGAACACCCATTTTTAGCTCTGATCCAGAAGACTTTATTCCATTTATAAAAACATGTTGAATTCTCCCAGTCAAGTATGAAGCAATAAGATCAAGAGCTTTACCTTCAACTCCGTAATATTGAAGTTTACATAAAAGCGTTTCGTGGTTTACGCAATCAAATGCCTTAGACAAATCACAGAAAACACCGATAGCATTCTGTGATTTCTCCCACGCATCATAAATATGTTTAAGAAGCGCTATACCTGCATCCGTTGTTGAGCGACCTTTAGTGAAACCGTACTGTTCACTATGAAAAATATTATTTACATCAAAATGATCAATGAGTTGATTTAAGATAATTTTTTCAAATATTTTACTTATGGACGGTAGGATAGAAATAGGTCTATAATTACTGGGATCATCTTTGCTCCCTTTTTAGGGTTCCGTACCTTAAAAGGAAAAACGGAACCCTTATAGGATCACTTTGTTGTCCGTCTGTCTGTCTGTCTGTCTGTCTGTCTGTCTGTCGGGATGTCGGGACAAATAAAGGAAAAAATCTGAAAACTGTAAATTTTTGTATGTATGTTTGTCTGTTTGTAAGTTTGTCTTTCAACCTTTTTCTCAGAAACGCGTGAAGGTAACAAATTTTTATCAACGTCAAGTACTCAGAGTTGTAATTACTAAGAGCTGTGAAAAAAATCAAATTCTAAGTTAACGCAATCAAAAGATACGGTCATTTATATCACATATTTTAAGTATGATAGCGTTTTTAACGTTTTCGCAAGGGAATCAAAACCTATAGGGTACTTCCCATTGACCAAGCATTATGAAATTTGGCCAGGAGCAAGGTCCTTTAGTATACATAAAGGAAAAAATCCGAAAACTGTAAATTTCTGTTCGTGTGTCTGTCAGTCTGTACGTCTGTCTTTCAACCTTTTTCTCAGGAACGCGTAAATGTATCAAGTTGTAAATTGATCAAGCGGAAAATATATTAATCTTAAAATTATAGGCAAGCGTATACCGATTTAGGTATTTTTGATAGTAACTTATGTTGGAACTGATGATGAAGACCACAAATGGCGTAGATGGGTTAGTCTTATATAGATTTCTATAAGTTTGTACGGAACCCTCGGTGCGCGAGTCCTACTCGCACTTGACCAGTTATTTGAAAAGAGGTAAAATTTTACTACATTTCAATAAATTCGGAAATGATCCAGTCTCAAGGCTTTTGTTAAAAATTAAAGCTACATATGGAGCAATATCCTCAATAATAGTATTAATTAATTTAACCGAAATACCCCATAGATCATTCGTTTTCTTAATATTAAGAGATTTAAATGTTTTTATAATATCTACTGAAGTTATTTGCTGGAAAGAGAATTTAACATTGCATTTAGGTACATGATTAACAAGAAACATGGTTGCGTCTGATGAAGATGAATTTAAGTGCGATGTTATATCAGTAGCGATTGTATCAAAGAATTTTTCAAAGATATTTGCAACTTCTAATACTGAACTTACTTTTTTATTATTTAAGTTCAGCTCAATGGACAAAGACTGTTTATTAGATTTTCCACAAACACGGTTAATGACGTCCCATGTAGCCCTGATTTTGTCGTCAGAATTAAAATTTTTCCCTTTTATGTGATTTGATTTAGCACAAATACATACTGCCTTAAAAGTTTTTGAATATCGCTTTACATGTTCCAAAAAAGATGCTTCATGATTCCACTGCTTCATACTGTACAATTCATATAATTTGTTTCTACTTTTATAAATACCAGGAGTAGCCCAGTCACTGAATTTCAAGCCCGCAATATTATAAAAAGTTTTAGTTTTAAAAATTTTACTGAACTCATTTAAAATTAATTTAAAAAGTGAACCATAAAGTATGTCTGGATCATGAACAGTCAAATCTAATTTACATACTTTAGATGCCACAATATCCCTAAAACAATTTATTCTATTCACAGTTATTGGTCTACAAGTTATTTTCTGTCTATTTATAGTTACATTGTCTTTAAGTGAAAATTTTTGACCACAGTGGTCAGAAGTTAAATTATTAATAATTGACTTTTCAAAAATCTCACAGTAACAAAATACATTGTCAATACACGTAGAAGATATGCTAGTTATTCGAGTCGGTTCACAATATCTGTGACATAAATTAAATGACTTAAATAAGCTAATCAGTCGAGTACTAATTGTTGTGTCTTTCAATAAATCTACATTAAAATCCCCGCATACAATAATATTTTTACTACATTTACACAGCTTTTTTAAAATGTCTTCCATAGTTGTCTCAAATAAATTAAAATCTCCTACAGGGGGGCGGTATACGCAAACTATTATGTATAGCTGAAATTCCACACAAGATAATTCAATAGTTCGCTCGATAGAGAGAGCCACAATATCATGACGACATTTATAAGATATATCATTACGAACTAATATTAATGAGCCTCCCCGAATAGCATTCTCTCTTACGAACGAACTTGATATGGTGAAATTTTGAATATTTAATATTTCATAAGTTTGAAGCCAATGTTCAGTAATACAAAATACATGAATATTACTACAATCAGAAAATAATTCTATTTCATTTTCCTTGCCACCTATGCCCTGTATATTTTGATTAACAATATTTAAGTAAGAGGGCTTAGGCGTTGTCTTTTTATTTAGTTTAAATTTAGTTTTTTAATGTCATCATTTAAAGTAATATTATTCAAATTACAATTTGTTTCTAAGGAATTTTTTAATGAGTAATTTACATTAAAAACTAATAATTTAGCAAGATGTTTTTTATATTTTACAGGCAGGAACATAGAATCTTTTGACATTGTGAACTTAAATTTAGGAATGAATTTATTTATGTCGAATAATATGAAATGATCACTATGGCGATAAGTCAAATTGTATAAACAAAGATTTAAGTTGTATATGTGCTTATTCTGTGCATCTGTCAAACTTTGCGAGTATGGGAATGTGTTTATTATAAATTTACATTTAGTTTTATTTTGTATGTATAATAAGTTTTCTACATTTTTTATTAAGTCTAATATAAACGCATCATTACAGGTTTCACATCAAAAATGCTTAAGGAAAAATACAACAAAAAAAAGACATCTTAAATTTTCGAACGTCTTCATAACAGTCTCACTATAGTGAGACCTCCATACAATTTTATTACGTTCCTAAGTCGTTCGCTTTAAAGATAGGCCTCGTGCCTCGATACTGACAAAGAACCATAATATACGCTATAGTTACAACTAGCCACATAGATAATAATCTTGACACGTATTGTCCGAGCCTGAATTACTACGTGTACTACCTTAGAACATAGAACACAATGGAAAGGGTTTATGAGCTAAGTGTCTTATAAATAAATGATCGTGTTGCTTTTGTTCGACAGAATGGTGGTCTTAAGTGTAATATGAATCTTTAAGCAAAAGCAATATCATGGCATGTAAACGTTCTATTGCTTATAGGATTTTATCTGGAGCTTAATCGCTGCGTCACTTAATGCAAATTGGCGATTGGAGGGTGAGTATTTTTTACAGTTTAAAAATACTTTTAATTTAGTTTAGTCTTATCGAAATCAATTTTATTGTTAAGCATTATTCTGTAGTATTTATTAATCTATAAAATGCAATAAAATTTTTAGAACTAACGAGGACACTATAGTCTATTTTTTTATTGTTTTACTTTTTAGCAGACAAATATGATGTACTTCTAACCACAAATAAGAGTTAGAAATGAGAAATTATCAATCGAATGATTGAACTAAATCATTTTTAAAGGGAAAAATTATGTTCGAAAATTCGTGTTTTTCGTTCTGGGTAGTGTTCCTAAATAAGTCAAGTGAAGAATAATGGACTATATGAGAACTCTTATCACTTATAAGAAGAAATAATAAAAAAAAAACTGAAAAATATTTTAAGATTCACTCGATTTCCAAACCGGATATTAGCAGTTTACTTGTCTGCCGAATAGGCTGATACCATTTCCAGCAGGATTTTTTTTATTTTAGTACTTTCAACATCGTAAATTTGCGCTTACAGCTCGTCTAAGAATAATCTTTTATCGATTCTTCGATAATCAACAGGAGTATAATTTAGTGCGTATTTAGCGGGGAGGTAGTTTTCTTATGTTTTCAAGATATTTTATGGGCGTACTAAAATTAGTTGAATAATATTGAGTATAATGGTTTATTGTTGGAAACGATATGTATACTGCAAAATCAGTAGATTCTTTAATATTAGTATAGATTTGTACGATGTTTGGAAAACGGTGTTTAAAGTTAAATTCGAGATAAACAAAATATAAATAGAAATGGACCTTGTAATACTTTTAGTAATGTGGAAAAGAACTAGCAGCTAAGATAAGTAATAGAATTAGTTAATTAGGGTTTCAAAATATGGTTTCCTCTGGGTATGAACGTTGTTAGTAGTTTTATAAACAAATACAACTATCCCGATTCGGACGTGATGAGCAGGAGTCACGGGTTCCAACAGCCAACGAGCAGCCAGATCCTTTGTCTTCAAAGGTGGAGGTGGAGGTAGGAACGCGTTGGGCGACGGTGGGTAGTTTACACATTCGTCTCAGATGGTGGTCAGTGGCTCGGATATCACGACAGGCAGACACCGTAGCATAATTCGGCGTTGAAGAGTCATTTGCTTGATGTGACGTAGTTTTTTTTACTTGACGTTTAATGTAAATTCCTAATTTCGAATTAAAATATCTTTGATTTTGTATCCCAATTCGGGGTCCCAAAGAGCACAAGGAATAATATTTTTGTATTAAAAAAATTAATTTAAAACATTAAATGCAGGAAAAAACCACCGAAACTCGGGCGTATATTTAAAGTATCGAAGATCAAACTTTTTTATCGTAATGGATCTCGTTCAAGAATTATTTTATAGTCTATCTAGGTTATGTGAAACAAATATTAAAGCAACCCTAAGCAATTAAATATGAGAAAATTTTAAAATTGAAAACTTAAAAAAAAACCCATACAATCTTTTCGTTGGGACCATTTCAACAAGCCCTACGATATTTGTACTGTAATTTGGTGAGGAGTTGTGAATTCTGCTGACTCCAGGTTACAGGTGACGCTGTAGCGTCAAGTCAAGATTACGTAACTATGTTATTTTAGTATCATTAAACTCACAGTTCAGTATGTTACGACTCGATCCTACCAGTAAAAGTTGCTTAAATCCTTTGAACCATCATAAGAAAGCTGATTAACCTCAAAGGTTTCAACAGATCTTCAATTATAGCTAAGAACCATCCTGACTACATAAGCTTCCATTTCGATCTTCCATCTGTCCATTAGTTAGGGAGCTACAATGCCACAGACAGACACAGATATACAGATACAAAAAAGCACACATTGAACTTATAACACACCTCTTTTTTGATCGGGTATTAAAAAGTATCTGTAAAAATTATTATACTACATTACACTAATATTATTAAACTACACTAATATTATAAAGCTAAAGAGTTTGTTTGTTTATTTGTTTGTTTGAACGCGCTAATCTCAGGAACTACTGGTTTCAATTAAAAAATATTTTTGTGTTAGATAGTTTATTTATTAAGGAAGGCTTAAGGTTATATGAATGTTGATAACCAATAATGTGTCAACCCATAAAATGTAAAATTTGAAAATATTGATGTATTTTGATACTACGTCACCTATTTAACATTATTAAAAAAAATCAAGTCATCTAAACTATCTAAACTAAATAATGTATGGAAAGAAGTTTTTTAACTCAATGTTTCGAATTTTAGGTGCGTTCCATATTTTGCAATTTATAAAATTATTTGAAATATTTCAAAACTTATTATTAGATAACATATTAAATAAATCTATCTGCTTTTGATTCATTATACATTTTATTAAAAAAGAAAAGAACAGATGAATATATACGTCTTCAAACAAATTTGTTAAGAATAGGTTTGACATCTTTAGACGCCATTTTCTCAAAACGACGTCCGTGTGGTTTGACACAGTATTGCTTCTCAGCGTCCATATATATATGCTGAATTTCGTACACTATAAATAATCAATTTGTAGTTCATAAAATATTGTATTGACAAAATTTTAAAAGAGTAACTATCGGGTTTTTTTGTCGGTTCTTCTCGGTAGAATCTACGTTTCGAACCTGTGGTAGCTTAATTATTGATGTAATTTTTTTAGGTATTGACGATTCAAATGCGCTCGTGAGAGCCTACTTGAATGAAGTATATTTTTTTATTTGATTTGATTGATTACATCACGCTACGATATGTAGGAGTGAAGCAGTAACCATAAACGTACACTCGCGTGTACCTCAAGGGACAGCTAGTTATTCAAATAAATTTAAGATCTTTGTATAGGTACAAAGTATAAAAGAAAAAGCGAATGGATACACTTGTAATAAATATGAATCAAAGCCGGATGTAATTTTAACTTGTCATAACAGGAGATCATTGAACTTGTGATCTTTTCAAATGCTCAATTACGTTTATGATATTATTTTTATACATATTTCTTTCAACTAAGTATTATGAAACGTTATTTAAACGTTAATTTAGTTAAATAAATTAAAAGCTGTTAACAATTAATTAAAATTATAAATGGAATGTAGTCTTAAATTTATTTTTAATTAATTAATTTTTTAATGCGATAGTATTTTACGAATACGTATAATCATTTTTTGAGCCGATTGTCAGTTTATAAACATTTTGGTGTAAGCATACATTTTCATACAACTTTCTGAGTGGTAAATGTAGGAATAATGAGTGTTTTGAGACTCGTCAGACATGACTTCGTACACAATAATTTAAAAAATCAAAAACCCAACTGCGTAACCATATCATCTGCACTCAGTAGTTCTGTGTGCCCTTTTACTGGTGGTGGCATTATGTGTGCCACCAACATTTTTATGATTTTTTTCCATTTTGTAGCCCCAATACCTTAAAGCATAGTGACGCTGCGTTAAATGGAACATATTTTTGGTGTAAAAAAAATTACAGACCCATTTGACATTACGTCAAACAGCTGTCAACTTGTCCTTTAAAATTTTGTTTGAATTATTATTTTTATTTTAACAAGTTTTCCGAGATACAAAATTGCTTCTACCAGTTAAAGTGTTAACAGCCTATAAGTGACTTACCAAGCAACTTCAAATCGTTATTGATTCTAACCGTTAATTCTAATGGAAAGTTTATATAAAAAATCTAAACATATACCTAATACCTATTCAACGATACTCCCATCAACGCAGTTCGTCGATTTTTCTTCGTTTTCACATTATGCCGTCCAAAATCGGTCAATTTGATTTTTCCAAATTATTATACTTATTATGACATTCACGCCATTATCACCAATTGAACGACATGTCACGTCACATACATAAATACATACATAGACTGATAAAGATATTAACCTCTCTTGCGTCGCGCATTCGGGTAAAAATACCACAGAGCGCAACCATGGAGGGGTTCCCCTGACATTTATGGCCGCTACGTTCACTCATGCGGAAAACAGCTCCATTAAAATCTCTGTGGCATCATCCCTACAAGATCACACGATGACGTTCTCTGGCTTGGGAGTTGTTGTCGCTGCAGCGTAGATCCAACGCAGGTATGAAAGGCGCATCATGGATGACGCTGGGGAAGCACCAACTGGTTTAATATGACGCGGCCTAGACAACCACAAGATATCACAACTATACCAACAGTAGTTACTAGGTCGACGCCGTCAGCGTGACCGCGGTCCCCTAAGAAACCTGATAGCGGTTGCTACTGTTGAGGAAATGGCCTAACTCCTAGGTGCTGTTACCTAGTTAGACGTAGTATCTAGCTATATTAAGGTTTCTTATATAAATTTTCAATCAGAATTAACGTATAGAGTCAATAACATTGCTAGAATAGAATCAATTAATTTGAAGTTGCTTGGTAACGATTCTCACTTATGGGTTTTTAGACAGAACTACTGAGTGCAGATGGTATGGTTACGCAGGTGGGTTTTTGATTTTTTAAATTATTGTGTACGAAGTCATGTCTGACGAGTCTCAAAACACACTATTCCTACATTTACCACTCAGAAAGTTGTATGACACTCACAGATAACAACAGATACGATTAAAAAACGCACCACACCGAACAATCTCCTTCATGTCTTCTCCATCCTACGTGACATTGGCGAATTGTTTAAAATTGTTCATATGTCACAACTAAAAACCATTAACCTAAAATTAATTTGATTTGATGAATTATTTAATAATAATTATAATCTTTTTAGTATTATAGGTAAATCAATATCAAAACAAGCGAAGTCATATGCGAGAATCACACTTGTAGATTTTAGCCTCGAAATTAATATAAAACGACTTTGTACACTGGCAACAGTTGCCTAGGTAACCTTACGAAAGCTGTGAGTGTCAAATATAAGTCACTACAGTTTTTTTAGGTGTAACGTCTTATATAGTTATTGTATGCTCTTTGGTGTAAGGCAACAAACAAACAACTTATGTAAATATTATGAAAGTCTGAGAACAAAACTTACATGTGCAATTCTGGCCTTAGAACGGGAATAAATTACCCGATTATAGGTGTCGAAAGTTATGTCAATGCTAACAGTAGTCTACACTAACATCAGAATCTAATAAAGCCAAATATGAAAATTAATGACGCCTTTATTCCTTATTTTACTACACGAACAGTTTTAAACAGCGATTATTTAATTTGCACGAACTCTTTGATTTACTTAAAAGGAGATCGTTATAATTTACCCTTAGCGGGAGTAATGTTCCTTTTTGTGTTTAAATCTATTAAATTAGATCTATTAGGAAAAGAGTATGCTCAGGCGCAGGCTTGCACAGTGCAACGCAGGACACTTTTAACCGACTTAGTATGGATGCATATAAGTTTGTGATACCGCGATTTTCTCCGAAAGTACTGATCAGATTTTAAGTAATTTACGCCATTTAAATTCAAATATTTTCGAGAAAAGTTTAGACATATAATATATTAGAATCTGATATATTTTATGCTTAAATCGGAACTCTTTAATAAGTAAGAAGAAATATTCCGCGATCGCTGCGATCGTTTTCCTACGAAAACAATTATTGTTAATTTAAAGTCGAGTAAACAGTTGCGTATATTATATATAAACACGTGCGACGTAAACGAGTGTGTAACCAAAACGTGCGTCGTCTTCCTAACTTATTAGTTCTCTACACTAATATGTAAAGTTGTAGACTACGTTTGTAATGTTTGGTGGTAAACGTGCTAAGATTAGTTTCGGTAGAAATTCTATTTTGAAAATAAAAAATTGCTACGATATATAGTTTGACCGTTGTTGGTCTTATAGGCTATATTAAGTCGTTACTCATTGTAATATAATAAATTAGTAAAATTTCTTTCTTTCCATGTTTGTATGAAGGGGGTAATCTCTGTGCCTACTCATCCGATTTGAATTATCCTTTTTGCGTTATATAGACCTTTTATAGAGAAAAGTAAAAGGCTATAGTAATTACATCACACTACGATACATAAGTGCAAACTAAGAACCTTAATAGCGAGTGGAACCGCGAGGGACAGCTAGTTTTTAATATTAATTTTTTTTTAAGTCATAATGTACGCGACGTAACGTCGTAACATGTGTGTATCTTTTTGTGTATATCGTAATGTGTGTGTTTGTATGTGTTTTCGCCGTTTCTGGGAATATTCCAATCAGCTTGAATAGTTGGGTGAGTATATCGATACCTCCCACGTAAATTGTTGTAACCCCAAAATTACAATTTTACAGTAGAGCACTTTTAATCCGTTTTAGTTTGAAAGTTACAACAAAATACGCCTTTTTTCAGGCGTATTTTGTTGTAACTTTCCTTGAAAAAAAAGATTTTTGGTATTTTTTCACTTTGAATGCATTAAGCAATGCAAATTCGTGTAGTATTCAGTAAAAACGCTAACGGCAATTTTGTGGCTTACAATAACTTACGTGGGAGGTATCGATATGAGTATGACTAAGATCCAATAGAAATTATTTTAGCTCGAGATCGGAATTTTTTCATGAATGGTACTCTTGCGATTAAAATACGGGCAGTAAAAAATACACATTTCAACATATATGAGAGCGCCAGGAGTCCACTCTCCTTCTCTATACTACATATTCCTTATCATTCCATGTAGGCATAGGGGATGATCGCCTCTAGTGCTGCAAATGTTCATGACTGGCAGTGATCACTTAACAACAGGTGTGCTCCTTTGCCTACATATTTTCATAAAAAAAGGAATTTTAGTGAGAAAAGGGATTATTAATATTTCAGGAATAACTGTTTCATCTAACATCTTTAGAGTTTATCTTATTTAACGATACCAATGACCTCTCTAACGACAAGATTAACAAGACTTCATTATAACATAAATAAGTTAGTAAGCAATTTGAAGCAATTAAATTAATAATGTCTACAATGTTTTGGCACAGCGAGTAGCCATCATGTGAGTGTATATTTTAATTTGATTGCCATCATCTAGAACATGTTCCATTAAATTGAACATGACTGCTACGTCATTAAATTGTTTCGTATTATTATAATGACTGCCATATTATAATGTGAATTAGTTGTTATAAAAAATAATTAAAACTAAACTTCGTGTGATAAGACGTTATATAAATATAAATTTAGAATGGCATTGTTGGGAAAACTAGTTTGGGAACACGATTAATAAAGGTAATTTGTCATCCGACTTAAAAAAGAAGGAGATTCTCTATTCGCGGTGTTTTTAACGTTTACGTTACCTCAGAGATCCGTAATTTTTTTATCGATTTTGAAAATTGTTTTATTGTTTCAAATAGTCCAATAAAATTATACTAAAATCTGGTAAGTAATTTAGCAAAAATAACTCAATCAAGTCAACGAAATTACGTATTTTTTAAATCTTAATTATGTTTAAAGCATATTGGAATGTTGATTAAGATTCTTTAATAGTTATTATTAAAAAAAAATTCTTTCTCTTTTGTCTTTGGGTTGTTAGAAATTTAAAAATTATAACTTCGCGATTCAATTCAATATATTTAACGTTTCGAATTGCGATAATTTTAATTATCACATGTTCACTTTTAACTAGATTTGTTCGCTTTCATCCACAGTATCCTATCTACACGTTATATTGTCGCATCAAAAAATAGCAATTGTCCTAGATTCAATCTACCTATATACCAAAATTCATCAATATTGGTTCATCGAATTAGGCGTGAACAGACAGACGGACTCAAGTTTCTTTCGTATTTATAATACTAGAACGAATTTGAAATTACATTAATATTAAAATTTCCTATACGGCTTTAATATTATATTAAACTAGTTATCCCTCGCGGGTTCATTTGCTCTTATAGTTACTTCTACACTAGTCTGAATTGTACCATGATGTAATTTAGTCCATAGCCTCCCTCGACTGGTCCAACGCAAAAAGAGTTTTTCCAATCGGATCATTAGTCCGAGTTTACATACAAACTTACGAACAAATTTTACCTCTTTATAATGTTTGTATAGATAACTATACCATCTATGCTCCTGAGTTAGGTTTTTATAATTTCCAAACATAACTCTAACGTCCTCTAAGCGAACTGATAAAAATCACTAAGAACATTCGAGTCACAAGCCCCGCTGTTACTTATATGTAATCTAATTCAACGGGTCAACGACACTAACCTGTTTGGCATCTTACCAAACTCCATCGTATTCTGATTGTATCTATTGAATGCTTTACCGACCGCGTTATTAAAGAGGGTGATATTTTGGCTGTCGTAAATCATTTGGTGGAAATGTTTTTTTCAGATGAGAAGATATATTTCTTAAGTTGCTGTATTTTTAGGGTTCCGTACCTTAAAAGGAAAAACGGAACCCTTATAGGATCACTTTGTTGTCCGTCTGTCTGTCTGTCTGTCTGTCTGTCTGTCTGTCGGGATGTCAACCCTTTTTTCTCAGAAATGCATAGACGTATCATGTTGAAATTAATATCATATACTCAAGTCTACGATGACATGCGGCCGTGAAAATATTAAAGTTCTAAGTCAACGCAATCAAAAGATAATGGAAAATATGTCGTATATTTTGACCATTTTAGCGTTTTCGCAAGGGAATCAAAACCTATAGGGTACTTCCCATTGACCTAGCACGATGAAATTTGGCAAGAAGTAAGATCTTATGGTACAAATAAAGGAAAAAATCTGAAAACTGTAAATTTTTGTATGTATGTTTGTCTGTTTGTAAGTTTGTCTTTCAACCTTTTTCTCAGAAACGCGTGAAGGTAACAAATTTTTATCAACGTCAAGTACTCAGAGTGGTAATTACTAAGAGCTGTGAAAAAATCAAACTTCTAAGTTAACGCAATCAAAAGATACGGTCATTTATATCACATATTTTAAGTATGATAGCGTTTTTAACGTTTTCGCAAGGGAATCAAAACCTATAGGGTACTTCCCATTGACCAAGCATTATGAAATTTGGCCAGGAGCAAGGTCCTTTAGTATACATAAGGGAAAAAATCCGAAAACTGTAAATTTCTGTTCGTGTGTCTGTCAGTCTGTACGTCTGTCTTTCAACCTTTTTCTCAGGAACGCGTAAATGTATCAAGTTGTAAATTGATCAAGCGGAAAATATATTAATCTTAGAATTAAAATTATACGTATTTGTAACAAATTAACATAGAAGTTGACCATGGTCAAAAAAACAATTTTACAAACACTGAGAAGAAATTTGTATCAATACGAAAACATTAAAAAGCAGCAAACCTTTATAAACAACGCAATGCAATCTATATATCGCAGCTAACAAAATGATAGCGCGATGCAGCGTACAGCTAATGCCATCTATTACAACATTATGACATTAACTATGATATAATTCTGCTCGATTAATAAAAAAATTTAATTTAATTATTATTTAAACGCGCTAAAAATTATAAAATAAACTTTTCATTTAAAAGTTTTATCGTCGATTTATAACGTCATTACGTAATTAACATTCAATATAAGATCTTCACGCGATTTGATTTAAGTACTCGTATTGACTTAGTACGAAAATTTTAAAATTAAATTCAAACAGATCGAGTTATTTAATTTACTTATTTATCTACACATATAAGTCTTCTGGTTATTAGTAATATAATTAGTTATTTATAAATAAACAATTAGTTTTGTTCGAATTAAGGACTAATTATTTTCGTCTTGGCAACACTAATATATATTTCGATATTTTGATTGATAATGTTAATCTAAATATTTTACGAACGTAGTGCAGGGGTAGTGGAGTGTAGTAGAATATAAATAAAAATAAAACGAGAATAAAATATAATATAATTATGTTGTTAATGTCAAAGTCAACAAGTTAGTTCATTGAAATTGTCAAGAGATGGCGCTGGGTGTATCCTGAATCGCGCTATAACTTTTTTTTTTTTGAAAGTATAAGGTGTATTAGTACTTAAAATAAAATTTTGTGTTTCCATGGATTGCATCCATGATCGTGTTTTAAATTAAAGTGCTCCTAAGTAGTTTCAAAATAGTTTTTGGGACGTGATCCATATTTACATAATATTTGATTATATTTAAGCGACTTCTAAAAAGGAGTGTTTTCTATTCGACCTTGTATTTAATTTTTTTTTATGTTTGTTCGCCGATTACGCCGCCATTTGGGTACCGATTTTCAAAATTTTTTTTTTGTTAGAAAAGGTATACTTTCAAAGTGGTCCCATCGTCTTCAGGTCAGGATCAGATGATGGGATTCTGGAGAAATTGAGGGAACTCCTCAAATATTATAGGCAAGCGTATACCGATTTAGGTATTTTTGATAGTAACTTATGTTGGAACTGATGATGGAGACCACAAATGGCGTAGATGGGTTAGTCTTATATAGATTTCTATAAGTTTGTACGGAACCCTCGGTGCGCGAGTCCTACTCGCACTTGACCAGTTATTTTATATTATATTATTGAGAGAAAAACTTTGTGTATGTAAGTGAGTTTTTATTAAATTACAAATTAATACTATATAGACGTCTGAATAGATAAACATGTAATTTTATTTAAAACCTCATATTATCGGGAGGTGCTCTATTCGCAGTTTATTTTTTAATGATTGTTAACGTCGTCATTATATGATTTAGGTCTTGTAAAAATTTCATCGATATCGGTACAGTAATTTGGTTTTAAAATTAAAATCACTGCTATTATTGTTTCGTCCAATTGAAAGAAATTGTGTATTTTGATTTTCAAGTCTTTCTTAAGTATTAGTTATCTTACATATATTGATAAATCTACATATTTATTTAGTTGTCACTTTCAAATAAATATTTGTTGAAAACAATGCTCTATTTTTACATTTATAACAAAATAGCGGCCAATTCAAGCTATGATATTACTTTTGAGCAAACTTGTATAAGCATAGTGAATTAGTCAAATTCACAACTTATTTATTGAAGACGAGCAGTTGCTCGCGGCTTCGCCCGCGTATATTTTGGAATTTCAGATTAATTAATCTTCCAGTGAAATTGTTACCGTTCCAAAATTTAATACCCCCTAGCGTCACTATAAGGGTTGATTTTGAAATTCTGGGATATATATATTAATATTTGTGATGAATTTAAGGATAATCGGCTAAAAATACATTTTCTCCATACAAACTCTCTTGCACACCAGTGTGGAATAATATTAGGCCATTTTCTATTTTTTACATTACTATCACCCAGAAGTATGCGTATTAAGTTTTAAGTTAACCCTTTTAGGGGTGGAAAATCGAAAAACCAATTCTTAGTGGATGCCTACAACTTAAAAGCCACCTACTGTCAAAATTTCAAGTTTATAGTCCCAGCGGTTTAGAATCTGCGTTGACGAATCAGTCAGGACAAGTGATTTTATATGTATAAATTAATTTTCGTATATTAAATACATTAACAAAAAGTTTGAACAGTTTACCGCCCACGATAATACTCGAATCAAAATAAAATATTCGTACAAGACTAGGTAGCTATGTTTATATCTATTGAAATTCTCGTTCTAGAAAATACTCGTGTAGATATAAAAGCGAGTATTTCCACCTACCTGGTTTTATTATGCAAAGGCATTCAAAACAAGACGCAAATTGACTAACGTAAAAAAATAAACTCGAAGAACGATGTATAAATATTTGTTAAAGTAATATAATTTAGAATATAATTTCTATAATATATGCGAATACACATATAATATAGGTAGTAGTATCAGTAGCTTTCTTTGCGTGGAATTCGGTAAGAGTTTATAAGATAGAAGCCTCAATTTCACTCACTTATTATCGGTTATATTCTAATTTTACAGGCAGACAAAGTTACTTTCGTATTAAAATATAATAATTTTGCTTTAGATGTATATTTAGTCAAGGAGCCTAATTCTGTTTGTCGTGTTGAATCGTCTACTGCACTATACCTGCACTAGAGTATAGTAACAGTTATACAATACATGTAAATATACTGTAGCGTTCGTAATTGTGAATAGACGTTTAAACCGAAAGACGGAATTAGGCCCCTTGACTATATAATTTTTTTACTTCGGGTGCACGTCCTCATTCATTAGCTTCAATACGTACGCCAACGCGTTGAAGTCTTATCAAAAGGTACAAAGATTTGACAGTCTTACGATATAAATATTAAAGGTCATATTTGCTAGAAGTCATTAAAATATCAATAACCTTTAAAAAACTGGTTCGATATTATTAATACGGTTGAAAAATGTTAACAAATATGGTGGCTATCTCACCTAGAACTCTGGTGTTGTTTGTTACATAATTTTCTATATTCGTTGAAATATGAGGCCGGTTTTTGATTGAATTAGATCTTTCTTGACGTTTATATTTTATTTTTGATTTATCGTCGAAAGGCAGACGAACTTTTTGATATAAATATACATTCACACTATTCGATGATAAAAATGTGTACTTATTTTACACTTAGGCAAAGAATATCTGCTCGGTCTGGAGCATATCGACCGACCGAATGGAAGACATGTTTGATGTAATAAATTTTGAAATTTCATGATGTAATAACATATCTATAGTTACTAAAGGTCGGAATTCGACTGTAGTTAATAAAATTTTTACCTGATTTCAAGATTGATCGTCAATCTATTCTCAATTTGAACATAGAAATCCGAACACGAAACAAGTAAAATAAAAAGCAAAAATAAATATTTTTTATAATAATTCAAAGTCGGCGCCAAGTAAAATCTTTTACGCGTTATTTACTAGCACCGACTTTAAAATGTTGTAGAAAATATATATTTTTTGCTTTCTATCCTTCTCCTTTTTAAAAAGGCGTTACTAGTGTGATTTTATTACGATTCCAAATATTTAGAACACAGCTATAATAAACATTATTATAAACATACAGAATGAATTGTACCCACGCAAATACGATGTTTGTTTAAACTCATCACCAGTACAACGACTTGTTAACCGACTAAACAAAAAAACCTTCCTTTTTCTCGAGGTTCTCAATGCGCCTTTTTTAACTACGGAATATTAGTATATCGTAATGATTTATCTCTGTATAATACTATTTTAACCCCCGACCTGTGTGTGTGTGTGTGTTTGTCTGTGGCACCGAAGCTCCCTAATGAATGTACCAATTTTAATGCAGTTTTCTTGTTTGAAATCAGCGAAAGTTATCAGCTTTTTTTTTATATGTTGAATGACTTGAGATTTGCTGTTAAACAATAGAATTGCGTAACCTTGACCTGATGGTGCAGCATCGTCTGAAATCAGCAGGATACACAACTCCTCACCACTTACAGTAGAAGTATCGTATTGAGCCTCGTTGAAAAGGTCTCAATGACTAGATTAGTTTTTTTTTAATATTTGTTAATTATAATACAATACCATACCATACCATATTTTTTTCTGCGATTAACAATTATTTAGAAGTAGAATAATTTGATATCTAGATATAATCGTCATTACATAAAAAATAAACGTATTTATAAATCACGTTATAAAACGTTCGCGTTGAGGAAATACCATTTAAATAATTTGAAATCTCATTTGCTCATAGGAAACTGAATTATTATTGCTTGAATTTGCATCGATAAGAATTTATTGAATTCTTTAATACGCTAGCGGATGGGTTCAAAATAAATTAGGACAAAAAATAATTATATTTATATTATTTTTATACTAATGTGATAGATAATTAATTAAATTAATAACCAAAATTTTATTATCATAAAAACTCATACTAAAACAAAATAAAACTCCTACAATAATAATAATAAATAATGTTGAATAAAATTATTAATAGAAGAATCAAAAACTATCCGTCGATGTTATTGGTAAAAGTGCCCAAAACGCTGGCGGCATTTTTGCATTTTTTGTTAATATTTTTTGTATAGTCTTTTGTATTTGGACCCTGATAAGCAATACTGTGTCAAGTTACGCCGACTTCATTCTGAGAAAATGGCGTTTAAAGATGTCAAACCTATTCTTAATCAATTTGTTTAAAGAAGTACATATATATCTATCTTTTCTTTTCTATTTTGATAAAAGGTATAATGAATTAAAAGCAGGTTAATATATTTCATGTATTATCTAATAAAACGTTTTTCAAATATTTGATATTGTTGTATTAATTGCAGAATATGGAACGCTTACGTTTACTTCAATGTTTCGAATTACTTGAAATTCGAAACATTCAAGTAAGAAACTTTTTTTCGTACTTATTTAGTTTATATGACTTGAAATGTGTTTAGCAATGTTAAATCGGTGACGCGGTATCGAAATACATCAATATCTCCGAATCTGACTTTTTGTGGGTTGACACATTATTGTTTATCAGCATCCATTTCTAGCTACACATAAGAGTTAGATAAGAAATTATCGATTGATTGATTGAACTGAATCATTTTTTATAATGTAGAATTCGTGATTTTTGTTCGGAGTATTGTTACCAAATAAGGACAAGTAAAGAGAGATAGAATATAGATAAATACATATTTAATAACCAATTACAACATCAAGATTGCACGGATTATCACGAATTTGCACCAACGCACCGTAGATGCGTCTGTAGCGGTGCAAGTTAGTGTGGTCATGTTTGGTATTGTTCGTGAAATTACGACAAGAATTCGTATTACACGTACTTTACAACCACATAAAATATGCTCTCACCATAGTATAACATAATACACTAAAAGAGACAAAACCACCAATTAAACATACAAAAGACACATTTGTTAAGCATTTCACTAGATTGTCTTTATAAAGCGTCTTCACAATAACATCTTATAACGCAGCGTTTTATAAAAGCATCGTTATGTAAGTTAATATGAAAATTAAGAAATGAAATAGCTGCTAATGTAACCGATGTTAGCATCACTATACTAACAAGAAAGCTAAACATGTTTGAAGTTAACTTCAAAGAAGAAAGAAATATTTGAGCCATGCTACAATAATCATGTTTTTTTTAATCTTTATATTTTATATTATTTCTAGTTTATATACATTTTATAAAGGTCCATATTAAAGTATGTTTACGTCAAATAACTTTATAAACGAATGATGGATACAATTAGAAAAAAGTAAACATTGTAAAATGCCTGGCGGACGTGAAATATAGTTGATATTTTAAAGCATTTAAAACCAAAGTTTGACTCGTAGCGCCAAAATTATTATAATATTTTGCAAAATTACCATTAAAACATTTTCCTTACATTTTCCCATCTAAACGCGCTATTATTATTAATATTTCACATCAATAAACCGTTGTGAATTTAACGAACCGGATAAGGAGAACCATCGGCGCGTATTGTAAGTGCGTGTGTGAAGCGAATTGATAAATTCAGTTTGTAATGTAACATTAGAATGCATACAAACATGCGATGTTAAAGTTTTAGTTATGAATGTAGTAATCAGAGCTCGGTCGGTCGCAGCGGGGCGCCTTATTACAAAGTAAAATGGAATCCGTAGAGACGTCATTGTGGAGGTTTTATTAATAATGCAAGTACGAGTATCTTTGAAACTAATGAAGTGAGATCAGATATGAAGCGTGGGTGAAGTATATAAATATACGTTAATATTTTCACTTGAATTGAATCTTCTGAAAACTATTCATGAAATTTACTTTCTGGAATCGAATAAGGTTTTATTTTATTAATACTATGTTCTGTTTATTGAACTTTATACTCTTGTCAAGATCTCGAATTGAATTTTGATGATTCTTTACGTGAAATGGTATGCATGAAATATATTGGCAAGATAGGTAAAAATAATATAGATACTTATTGTTAGTTTAATATTGAATTCTTTGCTTTATATACCAATATCGACTAATCGAATATTAGTAAATTTATTTATACATATATTGTTATCCATATCTTAAATATGAAGAAAAATACATTCAATTCGATTGGCGGATTGCGGTTGGAGTTAATAATATGACACGCTGACATGTGTCAAATCATTCAATACGGGAATGACATGTGCATCTTGATTGTGGCTCTAGAGGCTATAATTTCAATTAACAGCTACCAAACCAATGATGATACATTGATAGAAGTTTTCAAATAATCTTCACCTAAAATAAATAAAATATTTTTTTTTAACTTTGTTTAAATGCGCTAATCTCCGGAGCAAAAGCAAAATAATAAAAATCTGATTTCACTTAATAAATAAGTATTTTCGTTTACTTTAATGATAAACTTATGCCAGTTGTTTTGCTTTAATACCAAAGTAATAAACTGATTTTGATAAAAATTATATGGGACCAATCAGAGAGTATATACCTTTACAAGTAAAAAAAAAATAACCATATCGGCACATCTGTTCTCGAGGTGAATACACATTAAAATAAAGCGTACGACAAATTGAGTACCTTACCTCCTTTACCCTTTGGAAGTCGGTTTTTATCCGGTGTTAATAATAAGTAGCCAAAAAGGCACTATTGTGCTCTAATGCGGGCGAAACTGTGAAATAGAGATGGTCTTCTTCTTTCAAGCATTTTGCCCGGCTATATCAGGTTTTGTTTATTATTATAGACATTATTTTGATAGATTTATACCCGACTTCAAAAAAGGAGGACGATTTTTGTACAGAACCATTGCTATCTGAGCGCCATCCAGTAATAATTTATCTAACAAAAGTAATGTGTGTAAAGTAACGAGGGATCTTTACCAGGTGATTATGACTACAACCGAAAACTTTGCGTACTCTCCAGGGCACGTTGGGAAAACTCACACGGACAAATACCCAAACCTAGGAGAAAATATTTCTAGAAATAAAAATATGAGCTACGAACAGTGAATGAACAATCGACTAACCTTTGTTAAATGTAAAATTAGTTCCACTACACTAGACCGGGCAAAACATATAAAACGTCAACATAAATTAAATGAACGAAAGCTTCTATAATTGGAAGTGCACACTAAAGAGAATGTCTAACCAAAAGTTTTGGTATCGTAGAAAATTTTAACAAGTTAAGTAATATTAAGATGGCGACAGAAGACAGCAACTTTCAGCTATTAATTATCGCCCACACAGATCTAGTCCGAGCTAGGCTGCTGTGACTCATGTCCTACCCACGCACTAGGATGCCTCCGCCATTGTATGCAGACGCCATTGTAGTTTATTTTGAGAAAGTGCACGACGCATGAATATAAATTCTTGAGGCGATTCAGTCTACGATTTATACTTTTTGCTATCCGCCGTTGGGTCCAAGCGTTATGAGGTAAAATAATGAGGCACGATGTACTTCGAGGCTAAGTTTATAGGTAACTTGTTAAAAGGGCTATAAAATTTTCTTTATCTCATATCTCATTGGTCATTGAAATTGAACCGACGCCGCTTCGTCAACTTTACCAGGTGCGTCGACTATTGCATGATTTAGTCGACGAATATTCGTCAATTAGATACATAAATAATTAAATCCGACTTTTTATGACATCCTTAACAATATTTTAAACGGGTTTCTTATCAATTCTCGGTAAGCATATCATATTGATAATTTTAAATGGAATTGTCGCCTCGGCTCGCATTAGGTTAGATTCTTTTCCACTATTGATTAGAGAGAAGATAAATCTTGAAATACATCAATATTAATTTATTTTATATTGCTATATGACAGACCTTGAAAAAGATAAGTATAGGTAACATATATTTAATTTATGCACATTTTGCTACGTCTACTTTTTCTGTCTGTAATATGGAAATAATAAGTAATTAGGCGTTAAAATCAATACTTTTGTAATAGTTTAAGCTTTAGATTAACAGAAGAAGTAATATGTTATAGCATTTAGTGGAATAATTTGGCTCAAAAACAGACATTTGAAAGAGTTCCGTACGAGAGTTTAAAACCTTGTCAAATTACAACAGATATCAACATGAACACAGCTACACAGCTAGTAATTCAACGTACAGGATGATCGATAAATCTATACTATAATGTGAAGCTGAAGAGTCTGATTGATTAAAAGCGTTAATCTTTAAAAATATCCGTTCGATTTGCAAAATTCTTTTCTTGTTAGATAGCTTGTATGACGAAGAAATATTTTATTTTTCTTGACTTTGTCTGCGTAAGAACTTTCCATCCCCCATGTGGGTAACATCTTTAGATCTTATCAAAGTCTTTTTTCAAGATAGAATCTTTTTCTGTACTAAAATAGAACAGATAGACAAACAAATAAATATAATTATTTTCGCATTCAAATTTTAATATGGATAAATTATCATGCTATGTCCAAAGACAGCGGAACAGTAATCATAAATGTCACCCAATAGGCCCAGTATCGTTGAACGTGGTAAACGGTAAAGCGCGAAACACGTCTACTAATAAAAATTATACAAATGAGTATTCGAGCAATTCCACATAAAAACGACAATGTTTCTAGATCGTTTGTATCTGTTTAAAAGTTCCCTATAAATTTATTATCTATTACTGACTTTTACACGTGGCTGCGCTGACGTTTATGTAGATTTTCGTTTAAAGTTAATACGCATACTACATAAAATATTGTCTCTGACCAAATAGAATAATATACTTTACCAATGATACCATAACTTTTAAAATAGGTTTATTCTCTTCATTATATTATGACATCCTGTATGTATGCTATGTACAGAACCTTTACATTTTAATCACGTATCGCTGGGAAGTGTTGCATGTCGTATTACAAGATACGCACTTTGCGTGACGACTGCGTTTATGGTTTGGGAATACGCAGTTATGTAGTATATTAATATAAAGTAATGAAGTAAATTGAAGTAATTAAAAAAAAAATAAAGTATATGGTACTAAATTTATAAAAGGTACTCGTAATAATTTTATTACATCAAACAAACGAAACAAGATCCTGAACAGGGAATAGGTTAAGTGTTTGGAAAGATAAGAAGTATAAAAAATATAAAATGCTTTTATTGAATTTTATATTTCATTACAAGCTAGTAGCAAAGGTCTGTATAGTCGGTGTATTATTTTAATAATTTTATAATCAAGATAACACACAAACATAATTGGATGTAAAAGCTAAATTCGCTTTGACACATAAAGCAGTAATTAAAATTATTCATTCAAAGTCCTTTGTTAATAGCTTTATTTGAACTATGTGTCCCTCGTGGGTTCGCTCGTGATAAAAATCGGTACTCACTTGATATGTTGACGTTTATGATTATGGTTTTTATCTGATACAAAAAACAAGAACAATGTTAAGTGCAAAATTTCGTCTACTTTTAATGGGGCTAGATCGCCACATGAAGAATTTTCCCCATTTATTTTGGTATTATAAATTATTATGTTATTCGTTATAATTTTTTGTTTATACAAACAACTAACAATTACTACAACACTTCAGTTCATTACTACGATAGTAGATTGCTCTTATTAGGAATACATTAAGAATGATAGCCTTTTATTTCATTTTTGTCAGACATTTTTTAGCATTTATATTGCATTAGTGAACAGGATATCATAAAAAAAATTATCAACTCTATCTATTTAAATGTGCCGGAATTGCCCCATTTTACAATTTTTTACTAAAGTATATAATTAACGGTTTATTACCAACCCATCTTTAATCATGAATATTTTTTTATTAAATTTAAAGATTTCTATGAATTTTTACATAAGACGGTTCTTTCCTTTTTGCGGGAAACATATGTCTAATGGTAGATTTATAAAATGGTATTTGTTGAAATACTGAAGAGGGCTAAATTAAATATTATACCTGAAAAGAAAAGTTTTATAAAGTCTTATACGTGTAAATGCATTACATTTATAACAAATCGATTATTTTACTAAATATGAACAATTAGAGTTATAAAAAGTATGCTAGTATAAGGCTCACGGGGGAAAGATTTTTTTTTAAATAAATCGTAGTTGTAACAATGGTATTATTTAATACAATTCTATTAAAATAATTCTAAGACAAACAATCCCTAGTCTTATATTAGTATTAATTAATGTAAAGATATCATTTATATGAAATTGTTCTTTAATTACAGTCATAACACTTGAGAGACAAAAGAAACTCATTACGATTGTACAGCAATATAATATTAGCTTTGAACCGTGTTAACTTGCTTTGTATTAATGAACTGACTTCCAAAAAAAGCCATCCAACGTAAAATATTCGAAGTTGGCGCCTAATACTTCTACGAGTTATTTACTGGCACCGACTTCATGATGTTGTGGAAAATATTTACTTTTTGCTTTTTAGTTTACTTGTTTTGTTTTCGTAGTCAGTTTTTCTTTTATTTTTTTTACATTACACTTTTAAGTTGCGTATATGGCAGAAGTAAGAGACAGATTGGGACAGATTTATTTAAGTTACAATAGAATTATGTCAACTACTTCACTATTTAAAAAAAATTTGCTTTTCCCGATACATGGTTGTTAATTATTGAGTTCTCCTGGTGTTGCACAATCAGCTCCACTTTACCATATGCATTGTGACGAGCATAAATTGCTTAGCAATCACATTGAAGCAATCAAATCGCAACGCGTGAAATACTTGTTATTTAGTAGTTCCAGTGGCCATCTTGTGGTCTTCATCATCAGTTCCACTTCACAATACTTAATATCAGGTGTTTTTTTTTAAAACACCATCTGTTCTCACATACTCGACTGACTATTAAAAACTCACTGCTTTGATAGACTAGTGGGCTTTTTGGCTTGCAATTTTCACTTGTGCCAATACGGTATTCTATGATACAAAATAATTAAAATATCCTTCAACTGGCCGATTATTGTAATTTAGTGTCAAATAAAGTTATTGATGTCTTGTGGTTACTTAATTTAAACTTATGCCCGATCTAGATCTATTATATCCGAGATAAATTACCCGACAAATAGGATATAACAATCTGAATAAAAAAGCATGTCGTTAAAATATAAACTAACTACTACTATAAATTAGGGCTTGTAAATTCAACAAGACGGCTATTTAGCCGCGAGCGATTGTCCTACGCTCGATTTTTTATAGTTCGTTTTCGGAACATCGGCGTCTTTGTGTAACGGCCGTCGTGGCCTTGTACGGCCGTCACCCGATATAGAATTATATAGAATTTTACACGAGCGACGTCATCGCGACCGCAGACGAAAATGGGATGAAAAAAATAGAAGAATTTTTTTGTCTATGCGTTTGTTTTATATATGAATTGGCTATAGAAATTCTGAAATTAGTTTTTTTTGGCGTTTTGTATATTAGAACACAATTGGATGCTGATAAGCAATAAAGTGTCAACCCACAAAAAGTGAAATTTAGAGATATTGATGTATTCTGATAGTGCATTTCGTATTTAACATTATACAAAAAAAAAATTCAAGTCATTTGAACTAAATAAGTACGGAAAAAAGTTTCTTAATCATACTGCTTAGAATATTGAAGTAAGTTCCATATTTTGGATTATGCAATAATTTAATATATTTGAAAAACATATTATTAAATTAAAATCTTTATTAGCCTATCTGCTATAAATTAATTATACTTTTTATCAAGATAGAAAAGAAAAGATGAATATATGTTTCTTCAAACAGATGTGTTAAGAATAGGTTCGAAATCTTTAGACGCCATTTTCTCAAAATGAAGTTCGTGTGGCTTGACACAGTATTGCATATCAGCATCCAATTAATGGATTTATGTAGATAGATACGTATAATAATAATCGATCTTATTGTTGGTTTTTCATTAAGTGCAGAAAACATTAATTTATTTGCATTTTTATTTTAATTTGTATGAAGAGGACAAAACCGTTAAGTGAAGGAACTAATAAAGTCGGAATGTAATTGAAAAAGACATACCCACAAAAACGACTGAATTGAGAACTTGGGGGTGGTTTTTGATGCTAAAAACTGTGTCTCTGTATTGAATAAAATTTTTAGGAGTAATATTATTATAAAAGTCACATTGAGGCTAGTCAGAATAAATAAAATAGACAATTGCGTAAAAAAGTAAAAACTATAAAATTTCAAGATTATATACTTACTCTGAGGAAGTAAAAATATTACTTCCCTGGTAGCGGAGATGAGTTCTCTGTTTTCGGAGCTTGTCATCTCATTTATATGCGCTTCGCTGTGTCCTCGTTCATTCTGAAGACGTTCTTAGCTGAGGTGCAATTTCGCAGGAGAAACCCTAAAGCCGAACGGAAATTCTAAGTCCTCTCGTTAGCTCTATTTAAACGTACTTTTTTTCACCTACGAGTATGTGTATTCTAAAAGAGTCCAGAAGTGAATAATAATAAGACAAAAGATTCATTTACGTGTTTATTCTCGTGTTTATTTTCCAACTATTGTAATAATATAAAGGCAATTTTAAAAACTGCATTGAAAGATATGCAGAAAAACTCAATACGGCTCGGGAATCGCACACATTAAAAGAACACATTATTATTATTAGTAAATTCTTATTTTTTATTTTAGTATGTGTATATTTTAATTATTACTATTAAAGTACTATAATATTATAGGTATGTTTTATAAACATATATAATTCATGTTTTTAATATTTTAATAAGTGTTCCTTTAACCTTTTTTTTTTAATCATCATAGTTTTCTCTAATTTATCTGTATCCATTTTAATTAATCATCTATGTTCTTGATCAGCTATGTTCTTGACATAAACAACTCGTTGCTAGGCAACTTTCCCAGGTCACTTTAACAGTATGTATATTACCAAACCTTGGAAATCGAAGTTAACTAAGTTCTTATTGTCGTTTTGACTTGAAATTTGAATCAACTATTTGGTTTCATCATTCTGATTTAATTATGGAATTAGGGGGTGGACAGTGGAACGACGGTGACAGGGGTCATGTCTGGTTTTATGACAACACACTATTCCAATTATTCTGGTTCGATTAAAATGATACTCGATATATCAAAAGGAACTCTATTATAACAAGACTGTTTAAAAACCTTCGAAAGCAAAATAAATAATATAATTTATTTAAATGACAAACTTATGCCAGTTATTTTAATTCAAAAATTCCTTTCAAACAAAAAAAGAAATAATATAATCGGCGCAGCTATTTACGAGTAATCGATACATATACATAAAAAAAATTCTCAATTCGTAGGGTTCTTTAACTCTTTCGTATAGAACCTCCTTTTTGGAAATTGGTTAAAAAGTAACACAAGCAATACACTAAAAGAAAAAAACAATACAAATTACTTCTTACACTTCACATTACTCTATATTGAGTGGAGGTGAAAAAAAGGATCCAATTTCCAATAAGGAAAAAATTCACAATTATAAATTATTATGTAAATTCATATTATGTTATTATGGTTTTTATTATAAAACACTTCCGGCAAATCTGGCATTGCTATATCGAATATCGTAAAATTATTGATAAACAAAAAATTAGGACATACTTCAAGGCCAGCACGAGGCAGCTAGCAACTGATTTTTGTAATTGGTTAGAATAAATTGCATTGTTAAGGTCGGAACAGCTGAATACAGGTCGCTTCGAATAGGTCCCTTTGGAGAGCTTTAGGGAAGGCAGCTGTCCGGCAGTGGACATCCTACGGCTGAAATGATGATGATGATAATGAAATTCATTATCACTTGCTTATAATGTAGAATACACGAATCAACATAAATTACATTATGGTTGCTAAGTTGATTTATGGTGATATCTAATAGCTGTCCTAAGGTTTTATATATAAACAACAACAATAAACAAAAACAATAACAATTATCTTTGATTACTATAAATTAAAGGCTGTACCTGTTTTCAATAGTGACAAGCTTGTCAATTTGGGTCTGCTCTAGTCTGTTATATTGAGTCGTTACTAGGTTGCTAGGTAACGTGGTCTAAAGTGGTAGGCATTATGGATGTTAAAACCCAAGATTATAACTATTTTTACAGTTTTTTAATATAATTGGTTATAGGGTATGTTTCTTAAAATACGTTATACATAGATTTAAGCAAGAAAAAAATTTGATAAAAAATTAAAACATGCTTTATGATTGTAGACTAGATAATCACATTGCCCAAAATAAAATGATTATTTGTCTTACGAATAATCAATAGTAACTCTTAAAGAATTTATTTGCGAACGGAAAATTGACGATTGTGCAAATTAGAAAAAAAAAATAAAATTCTTAATTAAAGTTTTCGAGTATGTATAACGAATTGGGAATGGGAACCAAACATAAGTAGCTTAGTTTAACGGGACGCAAGAATCTCAGAGATGTTAGAAAAATCAACGAATCGCGACGCGGATTTACTATCATTTCGCATCGTGCAATTTGCTCACAGCAGACATAAATTGCTCACGACGATTGCCCTGTGAACTTCACGTCTCGTGCAGTTACCGTTAGCGGCGACCTTAGAGACACGAGGGGAACGTGAAGGAATAAGTTGTTACGAACACTGTACACTGACTGTGTGTTCAGAAGTAGAACCCTGTATACCTCGATACACGTAAGTGTGATGGTCTGAATACAAGGCGAGTCGGAACTCACGCATGGTACAGTCGATAAAATAAGATTTAAAATATTGAATGTATATGATATTGTTATAAACTTAATGAATATTCCCCGCCGTTATAAGACATTTATAATTTACTAGCTGTCCCTTGTGGTTTCACTTGTTATGGTTACTGCATCGCTCTTCTAAATCATAGCGTGGTGTGATATAGCCTATAGCCTTCCTCAATAAATAAACTATCTAATACAAAAATATTTTTTCAATTCAAACTAGTGGATCTTGAGATTAGCGCGTTAAAACAAACAAACTCTTAAGCTTTATTATTAGTATAGATTTATCTTACTCGACTTGTTTGGTAAATAAACACATGCCGACATGAAAATCATGAATTTTCGGACACTGATTCAATATTAATGTTTTCAACTACATATTTGAAAAATACACCCGATATGAAGTGCACTAAAATCTGATAAAAAAATAATCATTGATTAAAATTAATTTGACATATACAATTATATATAAGAACTATTTAATAATTTAAATTAAAAATATATTTAAACGACTGTCCTGATTCCAAATTTTGTGTTCTGCGCAGCGTAATGCGCATAGTTCAGACCAACGCATTTACATGAATCGAGATGTACATTTTCGGCGTTAGTATTACTATTGTGATGTGATGATTAAAAAATTTATGTAGTATATATATACTACAAACAAACTCGTTAAGAATAGGTTTTGACATCTTTAAACGCCATTTTTCTTAAAATGAAGTCCGTCTGGCTTGACATGGTATTGCTAATCAACGTCAACGTATCGGTTACATATAACAGGATTTCAAAAAATATATCTGAAAATAAAACACGATTTTCGATTATCGTGATTACCCCCAGTCGGAAATGTCAAATCGATTCATTGTACAATTTACAGTTTCGCAAAGTAAGCAGATATTCCGCCAAGTCACGTAGAAATGAGGAGAGCGCATGGAGATTGATCGGTGATCGAGATTACATCGAAAATTGATTATGCAGTATATTGAATGACAGTTATTCGCGATCATGGCGAGTGAGAGGGATGGCAACATGATGTTGCCGTCTCGCTCTGTTATATTGATGTTGTAATCTCGATGTTTGGTTAATATTTAGGTAAGTTACTAAATCACCCGTGCGTATACTTCGCACTGTTAGTAATTTGTTTAAAATATTTTTAAATTGTAACTTTTTAATGGAAACAGTATTTTATATAAAATATATCGTATTTAGTTAATTTTCGTCGCTTTAGCGAAAATTTGAGTATTATTCAGGTATATCTACTTCAATAATACTCAAACTTCGTCCTTCATACCAAAAAAAAAAAGTTTATAGAAATAATATTAATAGTAAAGTCATACATAAAATGGTTTTACATTTATTTTTAACTTAATTAATTATTTTTTTTTTACCACATTTTTTCTTCACCGAACTGCCCAAAATAAGAGACTTGTTTTTTATTTATACGAGTAATACTTTATAAAAAGAAACCAATTTCAAAAGCAAAATATGCAATTTCGTTTAGTTACTTAAAAATTATTTCGCTTTTTAAACCTAATAACTGAACAGATTTCAATAAAATTTGATAAAATAAAATTTATGTGGTCTGGAAACATAAAACACTTTTGAAACAAAAAAAAAATTAATCGATTAATAAGCGTCGGAGTTGTGGAGTAGGTTGAATTCTGTTGAAAAATATTAATTTAATGTACAATGTTCTTTATATCCAGCAAAAATCAAAATCTCGATTTGTAACAGTTCTATGAATCATAAAGAGATGTCACCGATTTTCGCACGGCAGCATATTTGTAATGCAGTCTGTGCTGTGAGGGTACAAAACAATTTGGAAACTCCATTACTCTTTGTCATGTTTTATAACTTTAGTCATCCGAATTTATTTATTGTTGAATCGGTTTTTAATCATTGTTAGTTTTAATGTTGAGGGTTATTGATTGGAATATGTTTTTGTTAGTTAAAATACTACAATCTATACTAATATTACAAACCGGTGTCCGCGATTTTGTCTGCTAAAAATTAAAATAAATAATTTTTGTAACAAACTAGTAGGCTAAGTTACTCCTTAACATACGCTATCTGCGAGTGAAAGTCACGTCGAAATCGGTCCAGTTGTTTCAAAGATTAGCCGGTACAAACAAACGGATAGACAGAGTTTTTTTCTTTGATGCACATTAAGAGTAAAATGTTATACATAGGCTACTTATTGTCGCCAAAATAGAACTCCAAGGGGTTGCATTAAGGGATAAAAATTTCCGCACAGACGAAGTCAAGAAGACCATCTTGTATAAAATATTGACTTAATATTTTTGTTTGAAAATTTGAAAGTTGATTAATTAGCAGGTATTATATTACCATAGCATGCGCAAGATCCCGTGATGTTCAACTGAATGAGGTTTAGTGGGTAGTCTGGTGCACTCGGTTTCAGGAGTCCCAGATACTCCCTTGATCTTGATCTTGGCGGAATGCTTAAATGCAATCCCCAGCGACAAAAATAAAGGCAATGTTATAACTATAGTTATGTTATAAGCCGAAATGCCGACCGCTTAAATGTGACATGTAACTTGACGATTCGAAAGTGCTTATAAGCCCATTTGAATAAAGTATATTTTGAGTTGAGTTGCTTAAAACGACGATGCCTTGCAAACAGCTAGGATCTGAGTTTAATAGGCGAGAATATCTTTGGGTTAACGAGTTTGACTAGTTTGTCAAGCTTGAAAGTGGGTACAGATTTTTAACGTCAAATAGTATTAACGTAATATATCTTTAATTATGTACAAAATATTATTATAAGCAGGTGTTAATGTCCAGGTGTACGGCAGGTGAATTGTGTCACCACTGTGATTTGATTAATATCATTAATTTAATTGCAATGAACACAATTGTCAAAAATAGGTACCACTTTTGTATGTACTTGTATTTTCGTGTTTCAAATGATGTCATTGTTTTTATTAAGATTTCTTTTATTTTGAGAACTTTTATTTAGATTTAATTTGAGAAATACACGTAAGAGTTGCCTTCGTAACTAATATAAAACGTCTCTGTGAAATGGTAATATTTGTCTTGGTAATCAAACGTAAGCTGTGAGTATCAATAAATATATTACTGACAGATTTTTTTAGATAGTACAAGAGTAAAAACAAAATAAAAAATTGGTGGTAATCTTACGTAAATTTGTGAGCTTGTTGCAAGTATCGACTTAAATATGAAATGCATTTTTGGTTTTAAATGATGTTTTCTCTTTTGTTTATTTTAAAAATTTTTATTAAATTTTTATGAGGACTTTGTCGTAATGTAATAATTTAATAATTTAATTATTGAAAGATAAAACCCTACGATTATCTCATTGAAGACATTTGCGATATAATATAAAAGCCATTACGGAAAATAATCTAACTCAAGATAAAATAAAAGGTTTATTGAATTGAGGTATTTAGCTGCGCACGATTAATATTATATAAAAAAATAATTATTTAAGTAAGTCAATAAAATTGTTATCAGGTCAAAAATTGTTATATATCTATCTATATATTCATATAAAATCAGTTGTTCTGACTGATTCATCAACGCAGAGCCTTAACCGCTGGGGCTACAAACTTGAAATTTTGACGGTAGGTGGCTTTTAGGTTGTAGGTATCCATTAAGAAAGGGTTTTTCCATTTATCACCCCTAAAAGGGTTAAGAGGGGTAAAAACGTTTGCATACAAAATCTTTTTCTGCAGTCGAATTAACTTAAACTAATACACATCTGGGTGATAGTAATGAAATCTAAAATAAAAAATGGGGTACTATTATTCCATAGCGATTTGGATAATCGGGCAAAAAATACATTTTCTTCATACAAACTTTACAATTCAATTCTGCACAAACATTACTTAGGGAGAATAACTAAATATATGTATCTCAGAATTTCAATATAACCCCTTATAGTGACGCTAGAGGGTATTAAATCCTGGAACGGTAACAATTTCGCTGGTAGATTTATTTAGCTGAAATTCCAAAATATACGCGGGCGAAGCCGACAGCAACTGCTAGTTAGCTTATAAATCGATTATCATTTGATTTAAACATCTTAAACAATTCACTACTAATGCATTTTTGACAGTCTTAGCTTCCATTAGGTTACCTTGGTAACTGTTACCAGGTTACATATTTGTTTTATTTTTTTTGTGAAAGAAAAACTTATGAGAGTAATTCTCTTTTTAGAAAGCTTAAAATAAAATTGATATCTTAACTAAAAAAAATATATTTATTATGGTTTTTTTATTTAATAATAATAATAAAAAAATACTCCCGTCATTCGTAGTTAACGTGCGATCATTTTCTATATAAAAATAATGGTTCTATTATACAAATAAGTCTAATTTTATAAAAAAGCTCTAATGTCCTCATTGCACAAAATTGCCTCACGTCGCACGTGCGTGAACGTTGCACGACGAGGTAATGTAACTAAACGTTATGTTATATACTATTGGTATACATATATACACATTACTTACATATGGACGCGGATAAGCAATACTATGTCAAGCCACACGGACTTTTTTTGACAAAATGGCGTCTAAAGATGTCAAACCTATTCTTAATAAATTAAAAGCAGATGGTATAATATAAATAAGTAAAATCTAGTAATAAGTTTTTCAAAATATGAGTTGATTGCATATTGCAAAATCTTGAGTACACTTCAAAATTCAAAACATTTTTCCGTGCTTATTTAGTTTAGATGACTTGAAAATTTTTTTGAATAAAGTTAAAACGCGACGTATTATAAATACATCTAAATTCGACTTTTTGTGGGTTAACACATTATTGCTTATCAGCATCCATGCGTCAACAACATAATATAACTGACTATACTAACTCATGAAAACATTTATAAACAAATCGTTACATTTTAACGCGCGTATTAAAAGGACAAAGGGTCAGCATTGTTTGGCCGTTCATTAATTAACACGAAACACGAGCGGAACATGCGGTACAGTTCAAAACATTAATCATTACGAGAAAAGTGCAACGCTCTTGTTCAGATGATGTTAACAAAATATTACACGGTATTCATCGTTTTAGTAGATTTTGCACAAGAGATGATCGCGGGTTCAAAGCCCGGCTAGCACCGCTGTGTTTTCAAGTGCTCAATTTGTGTTTAAATTCATCTAGATCTCGGCGGCGAAAATATCGTGAGGAAACCTGCATGTGCCAAAAGAAATTCTGACACATATACATCCGCTAATGGATATACGCTGTATGAAGTCCGTGTGTTTTGACATATTCCTTATCAGCGTCCAGTTATAAGTTTACATGAATAAATAAAATTGAAGTGTCTGTTTGTAATTGCAAAGTAACACTTTTTAACTAAATGCTTAAGAAAGTCGGACATATAAAAGTCTGTCTGTTTGTCTGTCTATCTGTTTGTACACTTAGATCGATTTTGACGGGACTTTCATTCACAGATGGCTAATGTTATAAGGAGTAACTTAGGTTACTTTTAGTATAAAAAGGAATTAATAATTAATTAAAAAGAGGGATACACGAAAATAAATTGAAACCAATGACATAGTGAACAATATCCGTTTCAAGTAGCAAAGGTAAATATAAATTAATTTTTTCTTCAAATGAATGCGGGTGAACCGCGGGGCACAGCTAGTAGTTATATAATATCATTGGCTGCAACTAACTAAATGATTATACATTTTTAAACCTCAGTGTTGTGACGCGCGCATGTTTTGACTGTTTCGAATGTTTGACCGATGCAAATTGTTTTTCGTGCGAAATATTTGAACAAAGGCGACACACATTTGCCGGTACGGAACCAGCCGAACGGCTTTTTGTTATAGGAATTCGTTTTAGTTTTAAAGTTTCTAGCGCTCAGCGATGTCTGGGCATGCGTCTTTGTTTATGACCTAACTGGTTCCCACGAACCTGTTTAGGTGTGATAAAATTTGTGCTCAAGCGTTACCTTGTACCTATTATACATATTAGTGTTCGCCCAATGTTCGAGATACGACTATAGACATTTTATTTTTTTTATAATATTAGCTGGTTAACGAGCAGGCGGAACACGTAATGTTTTTTTTTTTATAATGAACTACATCCATGGGCTCACAACTGCCCATGCCTTTTTTGACAAAAATATTCTATTTTATTATGGTGGACGTACAATTGAATATCTTACTACAAACAATGCCTTAGAACTAATTCTTGGGACTATCTTAATGTCTCTAAGGACGTAAGTCCATACCTGTCTTGTTTTTTTTTCTCCTATATTTATTCATTTTATGTGTGCTTATACTCGTATTTTAATATTCCTATGTTTTCTTCTCTTATCATATTGCTCCCTATACACAATTACTCGGAACCTGCCCCACTCCGAATGCTTTCGAGCATAGCCTCAATAACTTTCGTGTCTCGCTTTCGCATCGACATTTTGAGACTATGCTCCACGATGGTCTTCGTTGAAGCCTCCACCGCTCGGCTGATAAACCTGCCGATGGCTCCATCTCCGTCGTCGGTGTAGTATACACAGGTCTTAGTGTGTCTTGATACCGCCACCACTGCGTGTGGAACGCTTAAACACGTAATGTTAAGTGATCAGCTCATAGACATTTGCAGCACCAGATGAGCCTCAAATGCGTTGCCAGCTTAAAAAATAATAAGGGATAAAATGGAATAGAAAGTAGGGAAATGATTATTTAGGCTTCTAGCTCTCTCACTTACGATACGAAATGCTGCTATATTAGTTATTGCTATAGCTGATTTTCTGCGAGAATGTGGTACTGCTCTGGTCTAGCCAGGTTGCATACTAGCTATACTCAGTAGCCTACAGTTAGGCTCTACTTCAGTTAGTCTACCCATATCATATAGCCTTCAATAAATGAACTATTTAGACTTATACGAATACTTTAAATTGAACAAGCGGGTTCTGATATAAGAGTAAATCTATAGTCTTTATACATATAGGTAAAAATAAAAACTGCCTGCCTGACATATTCACTGACTGATCGATCAACGCAGAGCTGAAACTGCTGGATCTAGAAACGTGAAATTTTACGCAAACGTTCCTTAAATATCGTAAGTGTGCACTAAGAAAGGCCTTTTGAAAATTCATCCGGTAAGGGGTTAAGAAGAGGGTTGAAAGTTTGTTAGGCACATTCCGGGTATACGCGGGTGAAGCTACAGGGAACTGCTAGTAAAAATAATTTCATAATTTTACTCGGAGGGTCGTTTGATTTTAAAGTCTTTTAATTTTTTTTTAGCTAAGTACTTTCCTTAAGTTATTTTAGTTTTAAAATCTGAATGACCTGGCGCTAAAATTTTATCCAAGATTTTAATATGATTTGCGTTTGAAATTATATTCGTAGCTCAAATTAAAAAGCCAGACTGGTACGCTTATGCATATTATTCTATACCTAGTAAAGTACTGAACCGATTTTGATAAAACTAATGTTCCCTAAATTGAAGTAATTCAATAAAACAGAATACTCACATTATGATTAATAGTTTCGGAGAAATGCGTGGACAAATATACAATCATATGTATATACATCTTTAAAATTTTGTACATTTGCTTGGAAATCCAATCCAATAGATTTATCTTTCGTCAAAATATTACAGTTTCAATAATATTATTTACGTAATTGTCGAATTGATAATATATTGTTTGAAGTCCCTCAATAAACATATATCTTCAATTGTTAAATCAAGTTTGCTTTTAAAAATACATAATACAAAGAACTTAAAACAACAGCGGTTTCCATTCCAGTGGACTTTTAGAAATTTTCAATAAAATAAAACGATCGATGTTGACAGAAGATTTTATAAGAATTGAGTTCATAAAGGAAAAGCAATATATGCGGTGCGCAGCGCGAGACCACTCAAACTGAAACTATTCCGAGCTTTTACTATGAGAGCTTGCTATTTTGCTTGTGATTTGAGCGAGACTTATTTTACATATTTTTCTAAATATCATAATATTTATTATAGCTAAGCCATTTTTAAAATAAGGTGACGTCTTATCTCGGCGATTTACAGGCGAATATATATAGAATATAAAGCGATGCGGTGCGATGCGGCGCGACGCGACGATGCACTGTAAAAATAAAACGACGGCACCTCAACTCGTTCGCACGAAAATTTCAAGCCTTTCGCTACATTCCGCGCTGCATCGCATATTTTTATGTTTAACGTACGTTACGTAAGCCAATTCAATCGCATCATCGTTCACGTAGGATGCCGGGTAAGGAAACGACTTCAAACAAACTGCAATGGCCTAATTATTCAAGTATTTTGAAAAACTACTGGACCGATTTTAATAAAAACCGCCCATGTTTGTTTAGGTCATAATGTCAAAACCACTTTGTTAAATGGCATGTTTTTGAGTATTTGTAGCTCCTAGTCTATTACATTTGATTTTGTTTCTCTTGTCTGTTGCATTCGTGTCATTTGTGTAAAAGGAAAATATGTATTTCAATATAAGCCGATTTAGTTTTCAATGGAAATGTGCCGAATAACATACGGAATTTACTTTTGCTATTTGTATTATTATTTTATAACCCACCCCCACTTGTAATGTTTTTCGAGTGTATCTATGTACTAAAAATTTTATTAATTTTAACATAACAGGTAACGCGACGTTATTATTGTTATTTTAAATTGCAGATTTAATACATCTTCTGCGTTGAAAGGTATGTTTATTAAGAAATGTGTTAGGCTATAATACATCACACACACGACTTACATTAGAGCAAAATTTAACGCACTTGAAACCACAAGCAACTTCTTATAAGAACCAAATGTGATGTGATGTGTGACAATCCTTACAATACGATGCGACATCGTATAGTGGCACGTTAAAATGTCGTGAAATGATTTGTCTTCGTCGTGGAAATCTTTGAAACGATACCCGATTCCTGGGGGGGACATCGGGTTATGTGGCAATTTATACTCACTAAAACCTATGCGATGGCCTTTCTCAGCACGGAAATGGAGAGGCCTCGGGATCGCTTGCGCATGCGCATCCGCGGCCCCTCTCGTGCGACGCTCCGCTCGTGGCTGGCGAAGCTCGTCTGAGGAGGGCAAAGTCTAATCTTGCCCTCCCCGCACCCCTCGCTGGTGCGTACGGCAGTTCGAGGCCATCCCGACTGCCGTCCTCCTCGGGGCCGTATGAAAACGGATGCGTAGGACCCCCATCTCACGCACCCACGGCCCGACGGCGCGCCCTATTTATTCTGCCACGGGCACTGGGGCTACGTCGTGGAAATCTATGAAATTATTATTAAAAAAATGCTAAAATTTAAAAAATATTGACATATTGAACCAGTTTAAAATAAATATAAGAAACTTATTGTATCGACTACTTTTTGAAATGTATAATGACCGATTTTTCGCAAATTTCGGCACTGCGCGGTGGTGAGAGCCTACTTGAATATAGTATAATGTTTTTATTATAAATAAGAGATAGAGGATATTTTTTGGTTTTCAGTTTTGATTGTCGAGTTTTTTTTTTATAAATAAGTTTTTTAATAAGTAACGCGTCCGGGTAATAAACTTCGAAGGGGCGTAAAACTTCGCCCATTAATCGTATTTTTTATAACAATATTAGATTTTTGCCTATGAGGCATATATGTAAATAAAATTATAACCATACATGTTTATACATTTTATTTACATATATATTAACAGGATATACGATATAAACTATCAGCAGAATATTAGTAAAGTAATAAATTATAAAATATTGTTTGGTATATCTGATAATTTTACCGCTCCATATCACAAATAATTGTCTTTTACCAAAAATGTACTGCTTGAACAAAATCTTGATGTGATGGCACGCAAATGTATTGCACAAAAATCAATTCGGGCAAGCTTTTATTTTGTTTTTGTTCCATAATAACGCACGATTAGCAATAGATACTTGGAGGGGGGAGGGGAGCACAATTAAAGCGGCGTGTTAAAAAAATTGCTTTAACGCATGCATTAATTGTCAATTAATAAATGGTGTGCCTGTAGTTATCGCATCGTACTTTGCATGTAATACATCATTTTACTTTGATGGCAAGTGCCAATTAATTTTTTTTTTTGTTTCATAATTCTTCTCGATAGTGCCAAATTTAATCTGCGCGGGGCTTGTAACGAAAATGAATTCGGGGCCCTTGGGGCGTAACGAAAATGAATTCGTTTAAGCTTTAGGATATTAAATAAATTTGATTGATTGACATTTGCTCTTTGATATTTTAACATGTAATAAAAATGTCTACCTCAAAACTAAACTCTTAAAGCCTGAAAATGTGAGATTTTTTACGCATATGCGCGGGGTCACATGACGAGCGAGGCCCATATCTTTTGCTAGACTGAATCCGACCATACATTTAGATACAAGACCACAAGGTCAATGTTTTATTCTATTAAATAATTACAATATTCTTCTGACCTATAAGATATGTTTAAAACTCTTACGTTTAACGGTTTAACTAAGTATAAACTCGACACAACACAAGTTTGAAGTAGTTCAATAATTATTAAAGTTTTCGTCTCCGGTGTCTATTTATAATTTTAGTTTAGTTCTATTGAGCTATTGAGGTTTCGAAATAAATGTTTATACAAATAAAATATTGCATTTTTAATTCTGTTCTCACAGACATTGCTTTATGGACACAGAAAATTTTGTTAATCTTCACAATTCTAGGGTTTAAAAAGTATTTTACTTACTACCGGAGTATCTATAATTGGACGCTGTTAAGCAATAATGTGTCAAGCCACACGGACTTCATTTTGAGAAAATGGCGTCTAAAAATGTCAAACCTATTCCTACCTAATTCGTTTAATGAAGTTTATATCCATCTTTTCTTTTCTTTTTTTTAAAGGTATAATGAATCAAAAGTAGATTGATATATTTAATATATTATCTAATAAAAAATTTTTCAAATATTTCAGATTATTCTATAAATTGCAAAATATGGAACGCACTTGAAATACGAAACAATTGTTAAGACACTATTTTCCGTACTTATTTAGTTTTTATTACTAGATTTTTTTTTATAATGTTGAATAGGTAATGCAGTATACATCTATATCTGCGAATTTGACTTTTTGTGGGTTAACACATTATTGCTTATCAGCATCCAATTATGAACAGTACAACGACTGAGATGATAGTACTGACGAAAAACTATTGTTTTTCATTTTGTCCGTCGAAATAGAACGTTTAGAACTGTATCATTTAATACACAAGAAGGACTAAAAATCACTGGTAAAGTCAATGGTTTTATTCTGTGACACGATTAGGCGATAATAGATGTAAATTAGATAAAATGATAAACAGATGTGAGTTAAAATTGAAACAGATAAGAATGAATTTTTATATGACCAATCGGAACATATACCCCTACCAACTAAAGAATATTTAACCAAATTCTTTATAGCAAAGTTCAAAAGGATTATATAGAAACGTTTGTGTGTTAGAGGTTATTATGATATTAAAATTTTCATAGATTATGATACACCATGGGAATAAGTTGATCGCTTCCAGGCTGTCTCAATACATTTTACGTATTGTAACCAATCTTGACGTTGTTAAAAAATGTTACACTAAGTTTCTGATGCGGTTCCTTCTCAGACCTGAGATTATACTTTTCCAAAACCGTGGTAGATTTATTTTCTTGACTTTCAAAATGAGAATGTAAATTCCTATTTTTAATAAAAATTCCAAAATATAGAATGGGACCGTTTTCAAATAATCGGTGAACACACAAAGTTTAACCCCTTTCCTTACTTCTTATTTAATTTCAACCCTTTTTCCTTTTTAAAGAAAATTTTTAGCGTCGGTATGGATAAGTCCTGTAAAACTTAAATTTAAAATTGTTCACTAAAGACACGTTTACTATAAACCATTTGAGAAAATAAACGTAGTTGCGACAAAGCCATTTTCGTATAAGTGTATTAAATAGCTTTCACCGATACAACAATTACCAATAATATTCTAAGATACCCAGAAGGATTTAAAATAAAGCGATAGGAACGGATCGGAACGGGCCGGTCGGGAAAGGTCAACAACACGCTATATAATATCGTCTACGTCTGTCCCTTTTGCGTCGTAAAAAAACTCGCCAGACGGTGGCTTAGCCAAAAGAGTTTTGTCCAAATTGCAATATATCGCTTTAGATTTATCAAGTGTTGGTTTTAGTTTCTTACTTTTTCACATACTTTTCTTTGAAAAAGAGTTTGGAATGAAATGTTTTGGGAGAAAAGATTCTTTTTAGTTAGCGGTTTATTTTTACGCGACTGTGACTTATGTGTTTGACTTATATGTATGTATGTAGGTATGTATGTGTGTATGTAGCTATGTATGTAGGTATACATAAACTTCGTAATGGTTCAATCGATTTTGGTAAATTATACGCGCAGAAAATCCTTAAGAAATTAAAATGGTGGATAAAAAAGCCTAAATTATTTCATAGACTGAAAAAATATTTTTTGGCAGTTAGGTTAATTTTTTTATAATACTGTATCTCTCACAAGTAAAGGAATGAAATTTTCAAAGAGTATATACATATTTTTATCGTCGCTATAACAATAAATATTAAAAACCGGAGTCGAATTTTCCAAATTTTAGCTCTTCGTTAGTTTCTTTAACGAAAGTATTTAATAATAAATACGGTTTCATACGATAGTACAGAACCCCTTATGTATAAGTTCGACAGGTACTAGTTTTTCAACCGACATTTAAAATGAGGACTTCAATTCGTAGAGCATGCTTTTTTTATATAACAAAGAGTATGTTTTTCGTTAAAATCGGTTCAGTAGTTTAATTTTAAAATAAAAATAATTGAAATAATTATGTCATTCAAATAAACGTATTTTGTGTATAAAGTTAGTTGTTTTTTTTTTAATTTTAATAACGCTAAGGCGAAGAGCGCTTGACTAACACTCTAGCGAGTAAAATGGTAACACCGTGGGCGAATATTATCTTAGTACTAATGTGTAAATGAGACTGGCGCCTGCAACTGCAATTGGATTTTGTAGAAGGCCCTAATTTATGACAAATTATCATTGATTATGAAGAAATCGAAACCTTTTGTTCAAATAAAAAGCTGGGTCCTCACCGGACGACCCACGCATCACGATCGGCGATCTACTACGGACTAGGCCTCACTGGGCACTCTGGTAAGTGACCAGAGCCTCGCGATAATATTACGTATGTGTGTGTAGTAGGTAATTATCTATTATTTATTTAAATATTAACAGTTGAATAAAAATATAATTTTGATTTTGATTTGACAAAATATTCGCTATCTAATAAAATGGGCCTTGTTATCCTAATATGTCTAGGGCTTCAAACAAATTAAAGACGGGCCTGGATCAACCGCCCGATTATTGAAGAAGGTTATATATATTATTTTACGCTACACTTAATAGAAGCGAAGCAGTAACCATAAACGTAAGTAAAATTGCAAGGAGTCGCTAGTCTCTAATCAAAAATAAATAAATATAAATATGTACATACAATAGAAATAAATAAAATGTAAATAATATTAACTTTCTTTCGTTATTCCCAGTTCTCGGGTATAAATAAGACGTGCAATTTAATAGTAGCGGATACGCCTCTCGCTTTAATTGGAACACCTAACATCTGACCTCGTCTAGAATGCGAATGCTATTACCGTTATAACGATCACATTTCTATTAAACCGTATAATACCATTATATCTCTAGAATTCCATATAATGTTTGGAATATCTCGAGTCCTTTATTAAATAGTCGTGCATTTTTTGGTGTTATCGTTAATATTTTAAACTAGCCGCCTCGGCTTTGCACGGATATAGGTATCTAACAATTTTAAAAATAATACTAGATAATGTAGGATTCTAATGGCGAAGGATTTTTTCAAATCTGCTCAGAGTTTCAGAGCCTATTCAATGCAAACAATCAATTCTTTCTGCTTTATTATTTTCATTAGTATAAGGGAATTATTACTATTAGTTTTAATAGTTTTTTTCTGCTATAATTCTTTATTATTATTTTATTAGTGAAACCCTTTTTTTTCTTAAACACATTTATTTGTAAAAAAAATCTTTTTTATTACACTTTATTACTAATAGTTTTAATCATTTTGTTTGCTCTAACTTAATTGGTATCTGTGAAATTTTTCAACAGTGTTTTTGAGCTTGTGAGCTGTGTTGATGAGCTTTTCACGTCGCTTCGCTCGTGTTAATTTAGATTTCGTAACGCTGAACGATATAACGTTCTAAGCTTATTTTCCTATGTGTTCGGTATAACACATTCTGGAAATTGATTGTACTATGCCTATAAAATAAATATAATCTTCTCGTGCTTCTCGCAATTGCAAAGTTTTATCGCAATCAGATGACGCTGGCAGCTCATAGAATACGAATAAACAAAGGAATATTGATTTTTAGCACAGTATATTATATTATATATAGTTTATTATATTTTGTATATGTAGAATTATGCGCTCAAATTAGTTGAAGAATTTTTATTAAAGTTATTAAAGTTCGAAGCAACTAGAGACTGAAAATATAATATATATATATATATATATATATATATATATATATATATATATATATAACTACGTACACTTAGAAAATACTTTATATATGTTTTATATTTCTCATGCCTATAAATTTAAAAGTAGTGATAAGCCACGAACAAAATTAGATTAAAATTATTTTGGAAAAAAAGTTTAGTGTATATTTCAATATTATCACTAAAATTAAATTTAGTAAACCCATTTTAATGGAATTTTGTTTTTACTTAATCTCCCGGGATGGGTATATTATGCGCGATGCATAATAATAAGCTTAATAGAACCAGAGAAGAGCTCAGAACACGCTTTCGAAGCCGTAAGTAATAGTTGCTATTATTTATATCATTTGCTTGTATAAGGCGAGAACTACACTTGTAAGTTTTACCCTCGTAATTGATATAAAACAACTCTGTAACCAGAGCCGGATTTACCTTAAGTGCCGCCCTGGGGCACAGTGAAAAATGCCCCTTTACCTTAATCATTACCTATTTAAGTTTAGCAATAAAAAGTTATCTTAAAAAAAAGTTTAGTTGAGTACAATAAATTTTAATTGAAAATCTCTTATACGCCAAATTTTGCTGCTCTGACCACTGGCCCCTATAGAAAATCCGGCGCTGTCTGTAACCTAATAATAGACACGTAGTTAGCAGTTACGAATATGTAAATTTGTAAAAGATAAGGCAATGATAGTAAATTCTTTCAAGAGCAAAGCAATAACAAGCAACTTATGTAAATCTTTATGAAAGTCTGAGTGCAAGACTTATAAGTGATATTCTCGCTCAATACTATTACCTTTATTTATCGTAATGATCTACGATTATTTGACAGATATTTTTACTAATATAATAAAGATAAGCGAATTTTGTATGTGAGATGTTAACTCCGGAAGTCATTAAATCAATAATTATGAAATAATAAAAAAAAAGAAAAATATATATTTATGTACATTTGGGTGTTGTTTCGAATCTAAATCTATATAAATTGAGCGAAGTAGCGAGCAAAAGCTACTATTAAATAAATAGATTTTCTTGTTTATTTATATAATACAATATAATGTAATTAATAAAAATAAATTAAACCGAACACTTTTATTTGGTTTGGTTAATGGTTGGAATAGAAATAGATGGATGGGTTAAGGATAAGTTTATATACACATATATATATATATGTTCGGCGCAATATCTGTTTTTTGAAAAATATTTCTAAATCCTTCAAAATGGCCTCGCTTCCCCCTGAACAATGTCGATCTGAGCCTGATTATAAACATTCTCGAGAGGATATAGTAGGCAAAGTAAATACGTTATAGTCTATTTTCTTTACTTGTCTTATTTATTAGACTTATACAATAATACTAATAATATTTTTTATAATGAATAAGTATAATGAAAATAGTACAAAGTAATCAAAAATTTGTGATTTGGGTATTGTTACCAACTAAAGACAATTAAAAAAATAGATCATTAACGCGAGTAAAGCCACGGGGAAAAGTTAGTTTTATAAAAAATTATATATTACATTTTTTTAAATATTGTAATGTATAACAAAACCAGTTTTTAACAAAAACGTGACATAGTTAAGTAACAAAAAAAAAATCGATGTTTAATTAACTTTGGGTAGGTTTTCATACAATCGAGTCTATTATTTCTATCCAAATCAATTAATTTCATACAACGAGTGAGAGAGCCGAAAGTCTAAACACTGATATCTTTTTTTAATTTTCCTATTAATTTTTTATTTTTGTTTAAAACGTTGAAGAATTTGTGGCTACTATGGTGCAAATTTCCATGTGTTATTTCATGATCACCACAATCACTTTGAATCAGGTGATCGACGCTCGAGTGTCCGCTGTTATAATAAAAAAAAATCTAATTCTTTTTTGTGTTTTTAGTATAACTTTTGTAATAAAAAAGGGTTTGTCTTGTAAAAAAATCTTTTATAGTCATTAAAAGTTTATTAAGTTGATATGATATAAGTCATAACTTTTAAAATACTCAGCCACATAACGATGTCAAGGAGTGGCACTGAAACGTCTCGCAAAAACATGCACATTACATAAATCGTTTATCTCACACAATCAACTTTCGCAAAACGTAAAAATAAATTTTCATGTGTCATACTTGAAATATAACTCAACATTAACGTCCGAAACGTAATGTATAAAGGTTTTTAAAGACTATTGTAGCATACCTTGCCTTTTATGGCGGCTACCAATAACGGGTCCAATGTGCATGCGCCTTAAGAAATCTTGGGACCGTGCCTCCCAAGATAAGGCCTGCAATGTTGAATTTGCATGAAAGATACCAGGCATAGAATAAATAAATTGTTATCTTTTGTTGAATGCCTAATTGGTGTTTGTCTCTGAGAGGCATTATGTAATTTTGTAATTATTTTTAATGTACAGTTAATTTTATCTGTTCATTTAAGAAATATTTTGTTCATAAAAATTTGTTAGCAGTGAGCACGTTAGTGACAGTAAGTTTAAGTTTTACTAATATTATAAACTGAAGAGTTTGATTGTTTGTTGGAACGCACTAATCTCAGGAACTTCTGGTTCGAATTGAAATTTTTTTTTTTGTGTCAGATAGTTTATTTATTGAGAAAGGCTAAATGCTATGTTAAATCACGCTACGATTACTAGGAGCGAAGCGGTTTAAATAAACGCGAGTGAAACCGCAATGGACAGCTAGTTTTTAATAATTATTTCTCGCACTATTGTATATAAACGACTATATACTCGAAGTAACACCAAAAACAATTTATGGATTTCAGTTTAATTTACCATAGATACTTTATTCAATAAAAGAGAGTATTGTAAGTTCGACAGTTCCGACATAATTATGGAGAAGTTTTAAAAATCCGGATTAAACTAAAAGATATGTCTATACATTCATAGATGTAATTAAGTTATTCTTTGATATCACGTCTAGTACAGCATAATAAGTGTGCATCGACACCAAGCCGTCACGTGTGTTGGCCATTAAAGCAAGCGCTACACTATACAACTGTCCTGTTTTATTTTGAATTTTAAAACTATAAATGGGAACCGCGTACTTTGAATAACTTTTTTTTTATTTTCTTTATATTGTGATTCGATGCAATTTTGTATGTACGTTTCTATTTTTATATTAAGTAATGAGTTCAAAGTTTTATGGAAACGATATATTTTTGTCAATAACTATGTGTATATTTAACTATTTTTTTCGTTTTTATCATTAAAATGAAATCAATTTCAAGTACACGATTAAAATTCGTGCAAACGTGATGTTGCGAATTTTAATTAATTTTTATTGAAAGCTGTTTTCATCACAATTTCGAAAAGGTATTTTGTGTATATAATATAATATTTATAATTATAGTATTCATATTGCATTTTAAACATTTCAGGAAAATATGCGTAAATATTCACATCTTTGTACCGTAACTATCAATTCGCTGTGAAAATAAAAATTAAGAATATTAAGTATAGGTTAAAGGAAAATTGTCAGATTAAATGAATCAGCTGATTGCACAAGAATGTGTAAAGTATGTGCGTAATAGTTAGGAGAAAATCTTACGAGTTCGCGTCATCGTCATGTTTTAGGCACGTCCCAATTTGCGCACCATAATGTTGAAGGATTTCAAGGGTTTTTTACCGGACTGCGCGACGCCAATACGGGTAATGCGTTTATCAGTCTAATTATGTATGTATATGTATTTATGTTTGTATGTATGTATGTAAGTATATGGGTTTGTACTTTTGTGGCACTATTTAGACGTTTTTTTATTATTTTAGTTACATGTATTTAACATGGACCGATTTTGGATGCCATAATGTGAAAAAGAAATAAAATGAAATCGGTACGAACTATGTCGAGTAGTGTTAAATAAGAATTTAAAAATTATTTTTAGGTTTCAAATATTGTTTTTTCAATCAAAATTACCGAACTATAACGATTTCAAGCTGGTTAGTAATGATTCTCATTTATAGCCTATAACACTTTAGACAGAACTAATATTTGACAGACGCGTTGGCGCAATGGTCATTGCAACTGACTAAAGCGCTAACGGTCGCGGGTTCGATTCCCGCTCACGGCAAACGTGTGTATTGGCCATACGGATGTTTGTCGTGGTCTGGGTGTTTGTGTTAGTGTTGTGAGTGTTCCCGGACCCCCGACACAAGGTCATGAGATCTTAATGGGGGCCGTTGAGTGTGATGCGTTATTTATTTATTTATTTAGTTGGACGTTGATAAGCAATACTATGTCAAGCCACACGGACTTCATTTTGAGAAAATGGCGTCTTAAAATGTCAAAGCTATTCTTAACAAATTTGTTTGAAGACGTATAAATCCATCTTTTCTTGCCTATTTCGATGAAATCTATAGGGAATTAAAATAAGTTATAAAAAAATAAGTTTTTCTTGATTGATACAGGAGATTGTTCTATACTGCAAAATATGGCCCACACTTCAATATTCGAAACGTTTCATTAAATAACTTTCTTTCGTATTTATTTACTTTAGATCACTTGAAAATTTTTTGAATAATGTTAAATACATACATGATGCACTATCCGAATACATCAATATGTCCGAACTCGACATTTTGGTTGACACATTATTGCTTATCAGCATCCATTTATACTGTACAGGTGGTCTTGTTACGCAGTCGAGTTTTAGTTTTTTTTTATAATTAATTAAATTACTTGTAATATTTATTATTTTACTGATATTCCATACTATGAAGTTTTCACTTTCATCGGCAACTTGTTTAAATACCAAGTCTAATTATGTATTTATGTTTGTATGTATGTATGTAAGTATATGGGTTTGTACTTTTGTGGCACTATTTAGACGTATTGTTTTTAAGTCATTTTTTCAATTTACTTGCTTAAAGTATATTTATTTCAGCATTGATTTTAACAGGACCAAAGCGAATGTAAACCACGCTTAAACGGCTTAAGTAACTTTCATTCGTTAATTAAACACTAACTAACAATGTTCGCAGACGTGTACGCACTAATCAAGATCTTGTAAATTGGCCGCTGGTCTCCGATTTGTTCTCAGTATGAACCTCACGAACAGTTTTGTCGTAGTTTTAGATGTGTCTTGTGTACTAATTTATTTTAATTTGATTAGTGCACGTAGTCTCTAGATTGATTAATTTGTGAACTTCATTTGTAGTTTTAGTTTTATTCAACGACGATAAAAGGAGGTTTTCTATTCTTGAAAATGACTTAACCGATTTTGTTATATTTTGTTTGAAATCTCATTCATTAGTCACATAGAATTTTCATCATAATAAAAGTTTGGTTTTGAAATAGATATAGTTAGAATAAATAAGTTATCCAATTAAACATTAAATGAAGCTGTGTAATGTAACTTGACGTTTCGAAAGTGCTTTAAAAAGCCCATTAGAATAATGTATATTTTGAGTTTGAACGAAGTTACGTATAACACTTTCGAAGTCGATTTTCTACTTTAAAGTATTATTTTTTTCGAAATATGTATTCCGTTGACTTTAATGGTCTTAAGCGTCTCCAGTCAGGAAGTTGAGTATTAGGATTCAGCCGTGAAATTGGGTGTCCCACTTGAAGCTCGTAGTGGAGTGGAATTGGGACTCCTAGTGCTATCCTACCTCTGCTCAAAACGTCGCTGGAGTAGTTTATTTAACTTAGCGTATTACGTATTTGAATTCGTTATGAACTTGACTAGTATTTAGGTTGTGTTTTGCGGTTACTGTAATATAACCTTTGTCAAAAAAGGGGCTATCCAACGCAAAAGTATTTTTTCTAATCAGATCAGTAGTTTCAGAGATTACCCCGTACATTAACAAACAAATTTTATCTCTTTATAATATTAGTATAGATGAGCGAGGATCGATATTAAAACTGTTATTAATGAGGACAGTTGCAGGGATTGCTGTATTAACGATTTATTATATTTTGATATAAATTAATGTATAGAAATAGAATTCTTGTTTTTTATGTTTATTCATATTCTATGCGCTGTCATATTATTGAAAAGCAGATTGGCGCAGTGGTCACTGACTGAAGCACTAACGGTCGCGGGTTCGATCCCGCTGACGGCAAACGTCTGTATTGACCATATGGATGTTTCCCGTAGTCTGGCTGTTTGTGTTAAACGTGTTTTGAGAACCGACACAGGATCATAAGATCCTAATGAAAGCCATAGATTGACATGCGTAAAAAATATATCGATTCTCGGATGACTTTGTCAATTTATTTTTCGCATATGTTAGAAAAAAATAAGTTTTAGGTGGTCGAATAATAACGCGAGTGAGTCCGCACAAAATGGTAGTGCTTTGATAATATTATATATTTAATTGTATTTAAAAATCATAAAAGTAAATGGTTACTTTTATTTTGAAAAGGAAAAACCTAATGTTTCTTTTGTATTCATTAATAAAAATGTCTTTAATGTCTTGTACAGTTATTTGTACTTAGTTTTATTTTAAGTGTGAAATTAATATAACTACAATTCATCTTAATAGCTTTTGTTTGTCTAATGTTTGTATTATAATGTATATATCTAATATAAGATTATATATACAGCTGTTTCAAAGATTAGACAGAAGAAAAAGACAGACAGAACGACGAAATTGAAAAAAAATTATGTTAGTACGTATGTATATACTTTCATATGCATTTAGTGAAAAGCTGTTACTTTTAAATTACTAACGGATACTTCAATTTCATTTATCAGTATGGTTTAAGTGTGTGACTGTAACTGTGTTTTTGTTATCAAGCTACTAGCGACAGCAATAGCGTTGCAAAAAAATTCTCTATCAGGCTTCACAGGACCACCCACTGCGCTAATTTAAAAATTACCTAAACAGTTTATCAAAACCGCTTCATTCGTTTTGGGCTTCATAGGACACATAATGATTTATGCAAGTACATATTATATTAAAGATTTTTAAAGTATGTATTAGGGATTCAACTGTCATATTAATTTGGTAAATCTCGATAAATTTGTTTACAGCTTGTTAATTTTTTTATTCATCAACGTATTATGCCGCACGTTTTCATCATTTCATCTTAGTTAAATTTTGTGATATCTTTTAAAAAAAAAGTTTTATCAACATTTACTAAGCCGCAATAAGATAGTTTTATAATGTTATATATTTATTTTACTAGTTATTCTTATAATTTAATTCCATAACATAAAACAAACAAATTATCAACAAAAAAATATTAAAAAAAAAAATCAAAACTACAAAAAACACAAAAAGAAAAAAACTTTTAAAAAATTCGTTAAATAAACATTCGAAGAAAAACGTTCGCTATTAGTGATTCTCGACTTCAGAGGAAAGATTCATAAAACAAAGCGTTTAAGTCGAAACATGGAGGTATTTTGGCTGCGAAACTTACGTCACGGTCTTCTCACAGTTGTTATAATCCGGGGTTCAGTGACCTGGTGCAGATGCGTTGGTCGGTTCGTATGTAGCGTAACAACCTCCCACGTGGAGCGGTGCGGGTCAAAAGCGGTAGCGGGCTATTTATTGTTGACCTTATTCTATAATATAAAAATAAATTGCTGAATGTGATGCTAAGCGCAAATCTCGAGAGCAGCTGAACCGAATTTGCTAATTTTTTATAATATTGTGAAGTACGAGGATGGTTCTTACGGTGAGTAAAATTAAAAAAAATGCTTAAATAAATCTAAAAACAATACTTTTCTATATTCACATATAGAAGATTTTTATTAATAATTAAAAGTCGATTTGAACTTTAATGCCATACCATTAAGTTTAAGTGTTAGTAGCGGGGTTCCGTGTAAGAAAAAACAATTGAGTGACGTTAGTATCATATAAATATTAATATCAATATTTATGCTATTAACATTACTCAAAAACAAATTGGCAATTGTAAAATGGTAAATACAATTTTTCCTCAAATTAACAAGGGTGAAGTCGCGGGGCACAGCTAGTTTTATAATAAATAATGAAAGTATGGCTGAAAATACTATTCAAACAATCTTAATATTTATTTTTTTACTGAAAATAACAATATTGTATTAGTATAACGTTTTCTCGATGCTTTCTTGTAATATTGAATGCCCGTTCCACGAATTGTCATCTAAAAGTATCATCAGCCAGCTAGTTCGTCTATATTACAGCCAGTAATCGTTTAGTCACTTATTGTAAGGAGGCTTAATACTAATCAGTAATTGATTAGTATCAAGCCTCCTTACAATAAATAATAACTAAACGCATCACACTCAACGGCCTCCAATAAGATCTCATGATCCTGTGTCGGTGGTCCGGAAACATACACAACATAAACACAACCACCCAGACCACGACAAACATTCGTATGGTCAATACAGATGTTTGCCGTGAGGGGAGATCGGTGCCTCGATCGTTAGGGCTCCAGTCAGTTTTAGTGACCATAGCGCCAACGTGTCTTCAAAATTTGTATAACTATGGATATGTTACGTTCATTCTATTTGACGTTAAAAATATTTATCCATTACCAATTTTACCAAGCTCATTAATAACCTTGTTGGCTTTTTCCAAAGAGGTCGGTCGTTGGGTAAACGTCGTAAAAAGAGGTCGGCACTCTGGGTATCTCAATCCATGAGCTTATAATATGTCTATAGCTGCATAATATCACTGATTGTCAATATTAATTAATTAAAAAGTATATGTTAATTTCACTCTAATACATTGATGTTAGATAATTACCATTTTTGTTTAAATTGTTGGCAAATGCATTTATGCATCCCGCAAAAGGCATCCTAGACTCAGAAAGACTTCTAGACTCAGAAAATGAATCGTACTAAACACTAAAGACCAATGTCCCTGCTACACCGCTCTTGCAGCACCACGAGATCGCTATTTCACCATGTCACTCCGGCGTACTTCACTTTTTTCACTTCTTTTAAACAGGATAAAAAGGTGCCCATAGCGTCTTCTTCTTCTACCTGAGCTCTCCTGAGAGAATAGCAGAAGCACTCGCCTCACGTTCCCCCTATGCGGCCTTTCATGCGATTACGTCCTCGCTAAAGGATGTGATAATTACCATGCGTAAATATATGAATATCAAACTATTCTTCATAACGTTTTTTTAATTTTTTTTTATGTCATCGATTAAATTATCTGTCTTCAAGTATATGTACCTATATAATTTATTGTGAACGAATTAATCAGAATCGATAAATAACAAAGTCTAATAATTTTACTTGAAACGTATCAATTATAACACAAATATATTTACATAAAACAATTAAATAATTTATTGAGAGATATAGTTTTTTTTTAATTCACCGTAACAATTAAAATGTTTTATAATCGATAATTAATTTAAAATACGCTTAGAGATTTCTATGCATATTTCTACAAATCATGAGTACAATAATATTTAATTTATATGTGAATATTTGTTACTAATTTTTGCTTGTAACTTTGTCTATGTAAACATCAGTACGTATAGATAACTTAGTTTCGGTATATTGAGATAAACCAAATTTTAAGCTAAAAAAATAACAATATAATCGAACCACATCCAATTTCGTACAATAGTTTTTTCATGATGTGCAAACCGTGAATGTTCAGCCAATAACATTTTTATTTTATGGGGTATATTACTAAGTTAGTGCTTAGCTATAGCCCACTGACTTCCAGGGCAGTCTTTAACCTATTGGAGGCCCTGGACACATAATCATAATGGGATCGATATGGCATGGGCCCCTTAGATACAGAAAAATTTTGTTAAAATAGGTTTAAAAAGTAAGCAGGCAAAATTTTAGGGTTAAAGAAAGAGGTAAATAATTTTTAAGACAGGCAAAATGGTGACATATATTTGAGGAAACAGTTGTTACAGAAAAATATTAATAATATTGCGTGTATTAAAAATTGTCCATTACTCCACCACTTTTCCATTGTCTGGCCAAAAACTATGGGTCTCCTATCGATCGCGGGGCTCTGGGCACTTGTCCAGAGTGCCCAGTGGGAAAGAGGGGCCTGCTGACTACAGCTCGTATACGGGCTGGCGCAACCGATGACTATTACAGAAGATGAAGTAACTAATACAGTTGCACTTCGTACGGTGAGTGAGAGAGCCGGAAGCTTAACTCCCTTTGCCATTCCTTTTCTTACTTCCTATTCCCTTTCATCCATTATTTCTTTTTAAGCTTTTATTGAAGGTGTCAATGCATTTGTGGCTCGTCTGGTATTGCAAATGCCCATGGGCGGTGGTGATCACTTAACATCAGGTGTCCCGCTTGCTCGTTTGCCAGCTATTAAAAAAAAAAACGAATTGCCTATATACATAATACAATGTTAAATATTTAGTGAATGGCTAGTCCAATAGTGATTACATACAAATTTTTTGCTAGTTTATGCAGACACATATCACAGGTTCATTCCCTTGCGTCACAGACGAGATAAGATGCTTTGATTCCAGTTGGCTTCGACTACCGTAGCTCGTGACATCATACGTCAACGTTATATTTATACCTGATATTCCTAACGAGTGTACAAATACACTCAATCCGGAAAATACGAGACTGACGTGTGTGTGACAACGATATAAAGGCTAGTGTTTAGTGAACGCGGTGCGATGTTGAACGATGTAGTGTGACCGCGATGTTGACTCCTGTATATCTATACCAATGTTATAAAGCTGAAGAGTTTGTTTGTTTGAATGCGCTAATCTCAAGGGCTACTGGTTCGAATTGAAAAAATCTTTTTGTGTTAGTTTATTTATTGCGGAAGGCTATAGGCTATATTACATCAAGCTAACGCTGGTAAGATGTCCAACATATTCCCAGTTGATACTCTATATATGAAGGAGTAAAAACCTATGATGTATTTTTACACCATGGTTATCGCCATAAAGTAATCTAAAACGCTTAAATCAAATTTAATGTTATAAATTTTAGAATTTTAGCTGAATATCTTAGGAAATTGAGATATAAGAGATCTATAGCAGAAATAACAATCTGTTATAGCTACGTTGTATTATCGCACGTTGGGTGTGCAGTGGGTCTAATAGGATTTCTTTAAATGTTTGTTTACCGCGAAACACCGGAGACATGAGCAATCGTTCCATACCGGGTAAAATGATTATTTTAGTATTGCCGTTATTATTTGTAATTATCTATGCGCCATGATATACATATGAATTCTTGTTATTCAATGCTTGAATAATATGATAGTTGCGCGAATTTATTAACTTGTATTTTTTTAAGAAAACATGATTTCCTTTTTTATTTACATTGAATTAAAATTTCTTATTTTTTATAGCTACTAGTTTAACTTCTACTAGAAGTATAAACAATTTCTCTAGAGGATTTGGATCTATGGTACTTGCTATCATTATATCGTTACGTCTTTAATTGTTTTGTAATGAATAAATAATTAAAATATACAATTTGATTTTATTACTGTAAGAATTTTGTTTAAATATTCTACGTTTGTAAACAACAACGTTCTGGGAACTAATCATCTAACTCTATCTCCATCCAATCATACTTTCTTATTTTTATGTTAATAGTTAAAGCATTTAGTACAAAAAAAATCAGGATACAACTGTCAGAATTATGCATGTTTTAAACGATAGCTTTAGGCTGGCTTAATAGTGTCACTCTCGTAACTGATATAAAAAATTTATTCTGTAACCTATTATTTACGTGTCAAATAATTTGTCACTGATAGTTAATTCTTTAAAAACAATAATAAACAATTTATGCAAATCTGTGAGCACGTTCCAAGTGTTCCAGCCTTACAAAATAAATGTCTTCTTAACTGGAGATATGCTCAGACCCCGCTCGCCTCTCATCACTAACTCCAAACCACAATAAACAGTCCACCTACACAATGAGCTCAACTAAGACTGCGGTGATTTGGAAACTTTTTGTGGGCATTCAAATTGGGTGCTCGTTACAAGGCTGCGAAGAATCAAATACTACGTTTGTTTAAAACGTTACACGTTCTTAAATGTATTGGCACTTATGCTTTTTAAATATCATTTTGTAGTTGGTTTCGGAATTGCGATTCGACGGGGAAGTCCGCGCGTTTTTAATTTTACAGTTATTTCTTAAAAGTTGCTTTCTATAATTGAGGCAAATAAAATCTTTTATATTTTCTTATATTAAATCAATTGAAAAAAGTTTTTGTTTTTTTTTTTTTTAATATTTTTATTTACTTTTATTTAATCCCGACCTCGTCTGCGTAGAATAATTTTAGAAAAGCAGTCAAAATTACCATCAACTAAGTAAATAGATGGCCAAAAACTTTACGAGACATATTTTTAGTGTGTAATTTATGTTGCGACGTTCACTATGTCCGTGTGCATGTACATGTGGATACAAGGGAAATCGTTAAGAGGAAACCTGCATGTCACGGAAGAAATTCTGTGAAAATATGTATTTGCTAAATCGTATTTGATCAACGTAGATGACAAAGCTTATGTTTTTTTTAATAGGTAGTAAGTCTTTTAATCGTGAAATATATATTTATTTAATTCTAACTTCTTCCCGCGTTTTCATACATGGAATAAAAAGTTTATTCCGAATTTCATTACAAACGTTAAGCTTTTACAGCATAATGAAATAAAAAAAAACGGTATAGTGCGTGAGGGACTCGTATACGAAAGATCCAATACCACCATACAAGATGTAACATCTATGTCATTTGGATGCTGATAAGCAATAATGTGTTAACCCACAAAAAGTAAAATTCGGAGATATTGATGTATTTTGATACTGCATTACCTATTCAACATTATTAAAAAAATCAAGCAATATAAACTAAATAAATACGGAAAAAAGTGTCTTAATAATTGTTCCGTATTTTGCAATTTATAGAATAATCTGAAATATTTGAAAAACTTTTTATCCGATCATATATTAAATATATCAATCTACTTTTAATTAATTATACCTTTTACAAAAAAGGAAAGGAAAAATGGATATAAACTTCATTAAACAAATTAAGTAAGAATAGGTTCGACATCTTTAGACGCCATTTTCTCAAAATGAAGTCCGTGTGGGTTGACACATTATTGCTTATCAGCGTCCATTTATTAATTAATTTTGTAAACGTAATATGTAAGGCTATACACAGTCTGTGAACATTTCAACTCTCTATCTGTAACAGTTCATTACATACATATTTGGTAATTGGGTCCGTTGTCACTCATCGGTTACGGAACCCTAAAAACGCACACACACATAACATATTATATGAGTTTAATTACGCTTAATGATAAAAATAAACATTCTAATTTCATTTTATCGGGCGTTAACGATGATTTATCTGTAACGTTTTACTGCACAAGTATTGGTTATAAAATGATTGTTTCAAAGTGATAAAACCGTACGAAGATTGAAGGTAATAAAAATAGTTGGCGAAGGTTTACTAAGGTCGAATTTAATCAATTTTAATGTCTCTTCTAATCGTTAAGACGTTAGAATTCTATCTCTTTTATAGGTTTAACAATTAGATATAAAATTTAAGTTCCTTTACGAGCAAAAGGCAATTTAATTGATAACAGATAAAGCATGTTCCGTAAAAGATTTAAATCATACAGCCATGTACAGACTGTACGTTTTCGGGTACGCGTACTCGATGATAGAGAATAAATTTTAATAAACCAAAAGAAAGTCAATAACTTTGACTAATAATAAATTACATGACTCATATAAAGAATTTTTCAGTATTTAAACAATTATGAGTATTAAGTGGTACTCTACCGATACAAAAGGCAATGCCTAAAACTACAAAACTCCTGAGTCTAAGTATGTAGTTTATAGCAAGTGGAGTAAGTGGGAACAGATGGAGATATATATTGATTAATCGTGTTGCTACAATTTAAAACTAATACATGATTTATTATGAAAATAATAAAGCTTCCAACATGTACATGACGCGACAAAATTTTACAAACTTGTATGCACTACGACGAAATTAGCCTCCAAAATTTTATCACTTTCTAGTAAATTACTAGTCCTGGCAATGCTCGTAAAATGACCAATCAGAACTCTAAAGAAATATTGTTATTTCAGGATTCTGATTAATTACACCACTTTCGTACATTCTCGACTAATTATTTCTGACAGGTCGGTAAAGGAGGTTCGGTCAAATACTTTATATCTATGGCCAAGACTAAACGCGACGCACGCGGCTTGAATGTATACGCGAAGCTACGCTTCGAGCAGTGTATGTCTGAGAACGCGTACCCGAGAACGCGCAGGTTGTATATGGTCTTAGAATAAATCAATAATATAAGTATTAAAATTACTTCGAATAAAAAAAAATCAGTTTCGTTTACCAAATAAGTAAACCAAATTAATGAATTTTATATAGGACCAATCTGGCAGCATTCACAATTTTTCAAACAAAGAATAATTTTCAAAATATATTAAAAAATGGAGTTAAGGGGTAACGTAAAAACTTATTCCTTTTTTGGTGTGCAAAAGCGCATTATGCTGCTTCCAGACTATGTAACAGAATGTTATTTAACATGTTTTATTAGTATGTGATGTCTTATTATTAAAGGAACGTTCTTGTTACACGTTACAATGTTAACTAAAATTGACATGTTATACAACTATATGGACACATCATTATAAAAACTCACTCCTTGGTCGCAAGTAACCCGTGTAATTACGTGTACATATTAGCTCTGCATGCCAAACGTTTTAGTTTGATTGTAATTAATTTTATTTATATATATAAAAAAAAGAGCTGAGATGGCTTAGTGGTATGGTATGGCTTTTTCGGCGGGTAGGAGTAAATAAGTTAACACAAGTTTTGTTGGCTCTTATAACTTTATTTAAAATAAATATATATTTAATGTATATTTATTACATATGTAGCTAAAGTTACCCATCAGCAGTTGTACTCCTTTTAAATTTCACTTTCACTTCACTATCATATTTTTATTGCCGCATAACATCATACATCATACTATGGACTCCATCAAAGATTCTTTATCAGCAATGACTGTAATGTTTAACAGTAAGATGAATGAATTTCAGCAAGACCTAAATAAAAATTCTACTTCTCCTGTATCGACAACATCCTTGGCATCTGAATTCTTGACTTTTAAGTCATTCATAATTTCCGCATTGAATACCTTGCAAAAGCAAGTTGAATTTCTTGCCAGTGAGATGGATGAGCAGGAGATGCGCAGAAGACGCCGAATGCTACTTCTTCATGGTGTGCCAGAGGAGAGTTCAGAAGACACAACAACCCGTGTCACTAGTCTCATAGCTGAGCATTTACTTTTTCCAAATTTTTCTAGTTCCAGCATAAAGCATTCTTATCGACTAGGTCGTTTATCAAATAAGAAGCCAAGACCGATCGTCATAAAATTCAGTGACGTCACTACACGTGATAAAGTTTGGTTTGCAAAAACAAAATTTAAAGGTACCGGTATCACTCAATCCGAGTTCCTAACAAAGCGTAGACACAATGTTTTTCTTGAAGCTCGGTCCCGTTTTGGTGTTGGCAAGTGCTGGACGCGGGATGGCTGGGTTCATATTCTGACCTCGGATGGATCTCGGCATAAAGTTGACTGTATGTCGGAGCTCAACAGCATTGCCAGGACCCCGAATGTGAAATCTCCCGTGCAAACCAAAGCTGTCGAAACCAGGGCTGCAGAAAAGGTGACTATTTCTCGCACAAAACGAGTTATTAAGAAATAGTTTTTGTTTACTTTACGTATATTCTACCTTTTTTGTTTGGTACCCTCTATTGTGTTTATTTTTGTTAAACTTAAACAGATGAATAAGTAATTCATGCAAGTCAATGTCATATGTCATGTTTTAGTTATTTTTTTTCATCTCTCTTCTTATCAGCTGGCGGGTAAAGTGGATATTATTATTTACTTTTTTTTTTTTTTTTACTTTTTCTGTAATTTTTATTTATTTATTATTATTATTTTTTTTTTTAATTATTTTTTTATTGTTTATAGTATTTGTTATTTAACTTTTTTAAGTATTATTAATTTTATATTATTTTATCATTATTTTTTATTATTATTATGGCATTAAACGACAGCCTTAGTGATACCTTCCATTCTTTATCTTCTGATGATTTGAACAGTGACAGTAGTTTTTATAGTTTACCTCCTTCTCTTAACGATTCTCTTGACCATCATTTTTCTGTTGTTGCGAATAATTTCAACATTATTCATATTAATGCTCAGAGTATTCCTGCACATTTTCCTGACATGTTGTCTTCTTTCCAAAGCAAACACTTAGATGCAATTTTAGTATCTGAATCTTGGCTTAAGCCTTGTTTGCCTTCCGTCTCTTATTCCCTCCCTGGATTTCATTTAATTCGTAATGATCGTACTGGGCGTACAGGTGGTGGTGTTGCCATCTATCTGAGATCCCATATTCCCTTCTCTATTGTGAGTTCTTCTCATTGCCATGGTGGTGGAGAACCAGAACACCTTTTTATTGAAGTTGCCTTCTCTCACACCAAGTTACTTCTGGGTGTGTACTATAGTCCTTCCCAAAATATTGATTATTTCTCCTCTTTTGAAACCCTTCTAGACTCTTTGACTCCTTTGTACAGTCATACGGTGATTATGGGTGACTTCAACACTTGCCTATTAAAAAACGACACACGATCATTGCGTTTAAATTCTGTTATCAACGGAGCCAACATGAATATTCTTCCTCTCTCTGCAACCCACTTTTTTCCAAACTGCGCCTCTTCCTTGTTAGATTTAATTATCGTCTCATCTGTTGATCATGTTGAAAAACATGGTCAATGTGCTGCACTTGCTTTCTCGTATCACGATCTTCTTTTCCTTTCATATAAAATCAAACCCCCAAAAGCAAAACCAAGAATTCTTCTGCAACGCAGTTTTGGTGGAATGAATCTGGAACGGTTACGGGAGGATGCGAGTAAAATAAATTGGATTGAAGCCGTGGATGGGAAAACAGTTAATGAACAAGTTGATATACTTAATTCTTTACTGACTCAACTGTACGACATCCACGCTCCAGTTAAACGTGTGCGTATTAAACACCTGCCTGCACCGTGGATTACACCTGAAATTAAAACTCTTCAGGAAAAGAAAAACTTGGCTAAAGCAAAGTATAAGCTAGATTCGTCTGAGAACAACAAATTAATTTATAAAAAATATCGGAATCGTTGCAACAAGCTCTGTAGAGATACACATCAACGGTACATCTACAACTCTGTTATAGAGGATGAAAACTCCTCCAGAGTCTGGAAGTTTCTTAAATCTCTTGGAGTTGGAAAAGCACGTAATACGGATTCCAGTTTTAACAATTTCGATCTTAACCAATTTAATAATCACTTTACCTCTTCAGATATATTTGATAGTCAAACTAAACTGAATACAATTAATTTACTTTCTGCTTCATCAACTCCAACTTGTCCCTCTTTTTCTTTTCGTGAATTTACCGAATGTGATATTAAGAAGAATATTTTAGCAATTCATTCTGATGCCGTCGGGTCTGACTGCATTAGCCGTAAAATGATTATTCCTATCATCGATTACTTGATTCCCATTATCACATTTATTTTTAATAATTCTATTACTTCCAGTACCTTTCCCTCTTCCTGGAAAGATGCACAAATTATCCCACTACCGAAAAAAAACAATCCATCATGTCTTGAAGATTATCGTCCTATCTCCATTCTCCCTTTCCTATCTAAAGCATTAGAGCGTCTCTTATATCAACAATTAGAGTTTTTCCTTTCTTCTTACAATCTTTTAAATCCCTTTCAATCTGGTTTCCGACCTGGTCATAGTACGGCTACTGCTTTAGTGAAGATTACCGACGATATCAGATTAGCTATGGATAGGCAGGAACTTACAGTTTTGACGTTGCTTGATTTCAGTAACGCTTTCAACACTGTAGATTTTGACATATTACTGGCGATCCTAAATTCTCTTAATATATCTCCATCGGTGATTGACTGGTTTCACAGCTACCTATATGGTCGCCGACAGCGTGTACGAGTCCAAGACTCGTACTCTGATTGGTTGAATGTTAGTGCCGGTGTACCTCAAGGAGGCGTGCTATCGCCTCTTCTTTTTTCTGTCTTTATTAATACAATTACTAAACATATATCTTCTCTCTACCACTTGTATGCTGACGATCTCCAGATTTACGCTCACTCCAAATTAACTGATATTCCGCAGACTATTCGTCTTATTAATTCACAATTAGATAAGATCGTTAATTGGAGTAAGTCTTATGGCTTAAAAGTTAATCCAGTTAAAAGCCAGGTTATTATAATTGGAAGTTATAAATTAATTTGTCGTTTAGACACATCTCTAGTGCCTCCTGTTGTTTTCAATGACTGTACTATACCGTATAGCAGCACAGTTAAAAATCTAGGCATAAGTTTTGACCAAAATCTATCTTGGACATCACAAATAAATGAAGTTAGCCGTAAAATGTTTTTTGCAACTGGTTCTCTTCGCAGACTGCGTAATCTCTTGCCGATTACCACCAAAATTGCGTTAGCACAAACTATCCTTCTACCGATTCTTGATTATGCTGATACCTGTTATCTTGACCTCCGGGAAGACCAATTAAATAAACTCGAGCGTATTCAAAATCTTTGTATTCGGTTTATATTTGGACTAAGAAAATATGACCATATATCTGACTTTCGTAAAAAGCTCGGGTGGCTTCCAATCCGCCTTCGCAGGAATACTCATACTCTTTCACTTCTCTACTGTATACTGTTCAATCCTAATACACCTTGCTACTTGAAAGAACGTTTTGAATTTTTAACGAACACACATGACCGTAATCTTCGCTCAGAAGAAAATCTACTTCTTAAAACTCCTTCTCATTCTTCTTCTTTCTATAGTAAATCTTTTTCTGTCCAAGCTGTTCGTCTGTGGAATTCCTTACCAGTTAGCATAAGGCGTGCACAGACTATAGGTATATTTAAAAATCGTGTGAAAGCACATTATTTATCTTTATAAACACTTGTAAATATGTAATTAATATGTATAGTATTCATTTCTGAATCTTGTTCTTGTCGTTTATTTATTATATATATATATATATGTGTGTATGTGTGTATATATATATGTATATATATATTCGTATTTATGTATAATTGTATATGTAGTATATTTATATATTAATGTATGTTATTTATTTTATGTACAATAATTACATTTATTCTGATTTCCGTACACCTCCTAGCCGTTTTATTCAATCTTATGTCCTTTGCCCAAAGGTTGTCTGGAAGAGATCGCTGTTTTAGCGATAAGACCGCCTTTTGTACATTCTTTATTTATTTCTATATTCTGTATCTATTGTGTTCCTTTTTTTGTTTTGGTGTACAATAAAGAATATTTGTATTTGTATTTGTGGTTAGAACATGTTGATCTCAACCGATGATCGCTAGTTCAAACCGCTGCTAGCATCGCTGACTTTTCAAGTGCCAAATTTGTATTTAAATTCATCTCGAGCTCTGCGGTGAAGGAAAACATCGTGAGGAAACCTGCATGTGCCGGGAGAAATTTTGACACATGTATGTATATTCGCCAACCCGCAGTGGAGCAGCGTTGTGGATTATGCTCTTAACGTTTTCAGGCTTTACAAGCTGTTACTTTACTTCACTTTCATAAAAAACCGTACTGAATTTTTTACCATTTTATTTCGATAAAATTCGCATTCTGAAGCTAAAGTTTACGCATTATTTTAGATTGATGATTCAAAAGGGCATACGTAAAACTTAGTTAAAATTTCATTTTAAACGAATGAAATGTCCACTGCATTAATCATCGATTCAAGTATCTGACTAAACCGGACCTACAAAAATCAGACAACCTAAGATTAGTCACTATAGGCAAAGAGCTACCGACGTTAAATGCCTGTGATGTCTTGAATCAGTTGATCGCTTACGAGTTTTAATAACTATTAGCTGCCTCTCGCTATTTCATTCGCGTTTATGACTGCTTCTCTCTTATTATTCGTAGCGTAATGTAATATAGTTTATAATCTTCCTCAATAAACGTGCTATCCAACACAAAATTAAATTTTCTAATTGAGTTAATACATTCAGATATTACAAACTTACAAATGTTACCTCTTAATAACATTAGTACTTATATATAATTCAACTAGCTATTCACAATAAATCTCTACACATAATAAAACAAAGGCGCTTTCTGCGTCTGTCTGTTTATCCGCTAACTTTTAATCCCTACAACGGATACGGCTTTCACATTTATTTAAATGGCTTTTCATGGAAGGCGTAATAATAAACTCTAATTAAGTCGTTTTATTAGTAGAAAAAAAACAATAGTTTGCAGCCAAGTCTCTCTTAATTACAGCGCCAGTCAAAATATAAATATACTAGCTTCCACCCGCGACTTCGTCCGCGTGGAATAGTTACTTTGGGATAATAATGCATTATTAGAACAAATTTGATTAGCATAAAAAAGGTTATAGTGAGCTGACCTAAAAAGATAGACATACATATGCCGTCGCGGACTTTTTTAGAACTTTTAAAGGGGAACAATTCTGTCATACATGATTTTTTGCGAAACTTTAACCGTTTACGCAACGCACGCAGCGTAAGCTCTCTCAATAGGAAAATATCCCCCGATTTTGAAATATTCTTCATTGGTGCTCTGCTCCTTTTGGTCTTAGCGTGATAATATATAGCCTGTAGCCTTCCTCGATAAATGGGCTATCTAAAACTGAAAGAATTTTTCAAATCGGACCAATAGTTCCTGAGATTAGCGCATTCAAGCAAACAATCAAACAAACAAACTCTTCAGCTTTAATATATTAGTATAGATGTATGTTAAGTCGTCATTGAAGAAAAATAGAGGCTATTATGTGCCTAAACATTTGCATTTTTAGGTCATATCAAGGAATGAAGAAAATGAGTTTTGCAGCAAAAACGTATTAATGTTATTAACTCTTAGATCGTTATAATGTAAAGTAAGCAGCCTTGTTTTGCCACTACTTACAATTTCTGAGATATAAAGAAATATGATTGAGACTGCACATTATATTCGTTTTATTACATAGAAAATATGAATGAGAATAAATTTTACAATTTATAGTAAGCTAAGGTAGTATAATTAAGATTTGTATTGTTAGACTTTAAGGTTGCTTGCGCTTTTCATATTTTTTCTTTCTAGGTTTTATATATTATAATTTTATATATCAAAATACAAACAAGGAAGCGGGTCTCCTGATGTTTAATGATCACCGTCGCCGATATTTGTAGCACCAAAGGATCAACAAATGTGTTTCTTCTTGAAATGAATAAGGGATGAATGCGAAAAGGAAATAAGGAAAGATAGGGGTGAGGGTTAGACTTTCCATATAAAAAACGACTTCAAAATAAATTTAAAATTATTACAACATAGGATGCACACATTAGTATCGAATGTCACAGTTAAAACTCTTGACCGGTTACTTTTAGCTTAACTAACAAAATCAGTCTAAACATCGTTTAATCGCAGGCTATAATGCGGCTAATTCAGTTGACTCATTTGCTTACACATCAGTTATAAACAAAAATAACTAGTTAAGTCGGTCGGCCACACGTTTGGTTCCGTAACATCCTACAAGATATAATACTATTGGACTTTCATTATGTTCGTAGGAACGATGAAAACACATGAATTCGTAATTAATCTCACTTTAACTAACAAAGTAAAAAAATACCCTGTGTTAATTAACAACTTGTAATAATAACAACATTTAAATATTTTGTAAAAAAAAGAGAAGTTGTAGTAACTATATAAAAATTTGTAAAGTTGACTCGCATTTGACCGATTTTTGTTATTTGCAGTTATAGAGTCAATAGTAATACGCCCTATCAAAATTTTAACTCTTTTAGTACGGTTCATGAAATACTGCCCGCTTACAGATAGGCAGACAGATAGATACTCTCCCCGTTGGTACGGAACCCTAAAAAATATAACTTTGTTTTTCTTTTACTTTTTAATAACTGGTAACACTTAAGTGCCCGGTCACGATTAATAAAAGAATTGAAAAGGCTCAAGGGTTTTCACATTAAAAGACGCTTTAATTGAAGAGTCGGAGCCAAAGTTGAAGGAGCTTACGATGGATTACGTTTTAAAATAAGACGTGAATATTAGGAATAAATTTTAAGGATAAAGAATATTTCTTCTTGGTATGAGTAAGCCTCTTATGTTTTAAAAGGGATTTTACCTCATTGTGGTGTTAATTCGTTGTGTAGATTGAATTAAATATGTCTCGGAAAATCTTCTCATTAGGAATTCATTTGTAGATAACAAAACCGCAGTTTTTTTTTTCTTATAAGTTTTTGTAATTATATAAGTCATAAAAATTAATTTTTTTTATGCAAAAATGGCAGAAAATAATATTTTTGTATTTTAATTTTAATAAATTTTTAATAATATTAAAAATAAATTCAAAAGCAAATCAGTTTATAAATCTACAATACTGTATTAAATTGTTTCTAAATATAGATAAAAAAATCGATATATTTTTTTTTTTATAATTTTGATAATATATGTAAGTTGAGGTGAGGAGTAATTAATATATGTAAAGTAAATTAATAAGTCTCTCAGACTTTCATAAAGATTTACATAAGTTTCTAAGTGTCAATGTTTTACACCTGAAAGAATTTACTGTCGATGCTTTATTTTTGATACTAGCAGTTTATTTCTTACTATGTATCTGTTTACAAAGAAGTTTTATATCAAGCAAAAGAGTAAAACTTACAAGTGTAGTTCTTGCCTAATATGAGTACTTATAATAGTCTCGTCATATTGTAACATTATTTAATGTATATCATATCATTGTTAGCAAAATACACAATGAAAAAATATTAAAAACCATTTTACTTTTACGGGCCGTTATTGTTAATTAAGATTAATTTTCACCAAGAGTCTAATGCCATAAACCAAGTCGGCTTATCCTTTAAAAGCATATAAGGACATGTAAATCCGTTAACGGTATACGGTTTAATTAAAATAAACCGTTACGAAGTCTAGGATTAGTCATAAATACACCACATCCGTGGTAGACAGAGGAGTGAGTCAGTCATGGGAGGGCGAGTCACGAGTCGCGATCACTCCGCCCTCCATTGTGGACTAGAAAGTTTTGATATCGAATGTACGCTGATACACACGGCGCAGAGCATATTTTGATATATAGATTGATTTTATTTTATGCGCTTTTTAAACGATTACGTGTTATCAACCGAACTCTTACATTAAAGAATTTCTTAACTGATTAAAAAAATATTTTATTGTTTCGTTTTCTTTTTTGCTTCCGGATCAGTTCTATATTAATTTAATCGAAATGAGTTCAGTAGTTTAGTTTATAATCGAAGTAACTGGTATTAGTGTGTTGTCCACAAAATTGCGTATTTTGCTTTTGAAGTCAATTGCTTTTTTTGTTTAAAAATCTGATTTATATTAATATAATGTTTTTTTCGGATGATTAAAAGTATGATTTTATGAAAAAACTACGCGCTCAATTTTTTTTTTCATTGTGGCGATCCAACTTACGCGTTGTGTGTAAAGTGAACGTTTCTATTGGAGTAAAATAAGAGAACGACTTTTATAATAAAATAATGACCTTTCCTGCTATTCAGTTGCCTTTGCTCGTTTCTTTTTTTAAATATTACAATTATCCAACAAAATACTATTATTTTATTTATTACACTACACGAACCACCACGTATCATTAAATCAATAGAGTAAACTCAAAATATACTTTATACGAATGTGCTCTACAAGCACTTTCGAAATGTCAAGCGACATGTATTTTTTTCAAACATTTTTACAAAGCTACCAAGAAGAACAGCAAGAATCTCCATAGTAACTGTTTTAAAATCATGCATACGTAATGTATTTTTATCACATTTTAATTTTCATATCATGTAGAAAAATCAATCATTAATGAGATCCACGCCTCTTTATCTATTAAAGATTTCTTTTTTTAAGTAAAATAATAAACGACACCATTAATAATATATATGTATATATATATGTGTACTCGTACGATAGGCAGGGACATCATTAGTACGGCTGAGTTAAAATGAACCCAATTTAAGGAAAATAATACGGCTTTGTAAATACTGAACCGGAATGTAGCCTACATTTAAAGATAAGTGAATAATTGACTAATGAATCATGATTTACAAGAGGAATACAGATAAGTTATAGATCACAAAATCGAAGCTTTTTGTTGAAATAATAATGTTTTTCATATTAGGACATTTATTGCTGCCTAATTATAGTTTGCCGTGCCTTTTGCTTATAGATAATAATATATGTAAATATATATGTATATTATGTGTATTAAGCCCTGGTTGTACATAAAGATAAGTAAGATTGTAGCACTCTGAACACTTGCCCAGGGCCCCGCGATTGATAGGGGCCTCATAGTTCCTATCAGATTACAGAAAAGTCATTGATGATTTTACCTTTCCTAAAATTTTAGGAATACCTCTTCTGTCAATATAGATTATCTATAAATGTTATATGTACGTATATTCATTTAATGTGACGGTAAAAAACTAAACAAAATAGTTGAATAAATCTAAAATTAAGCCTATTATATCTATTTTAACAAAGTCATTGGGGCCCCATTTTCCTAATATACCCAGGGCTTTCAATAGGTTAAAGACGCTCCTATTGAAAATATAACCCGATAATAGTTTCAGTGAGTCTGTTTGTTACTACTTCTACTACTGTCACATTTCGTATTTAAACTTTAGGGGCTTGGATACGGACCTAAGCTGTTAAACTTTTGCGACATTTATCGTAGAAAAAGTATGAAATAAAAATCGGCTAAGCGGTCTGCTTAATTGTGAATCTGATGAGTCCAGAATCCGGATATCTAGATATTACCGGATAAGTCCTAAGAATCATTGCATCTTGGTGTAGAACACGAGTACATTATTTTACGAGTACATTATTACGTCAAGGTTGCGATGGTCAGATCACAATTTCCGTCTGTCCGGCCTGGATGGTGATAACAAACGGGCCTGGACAGGTTATTAGAAAATCTAAGAATACTTTTTGCTTTTATGTAGATAGAATTTTTTCGTTACATTTTCTGAATTGCCAATGTGATAAACAATTTAATTTATCAATAATACTTTTAACAGACAAGACTTATATAAAAATTTAAAAACCCGACAGCCGTTCTTGATTTTTATTAATTTTATTTTGTTTGTTACTATGATGACTACGAACAAGAAATGTAAATTCAAAAGCGTAAAAATATTCAATAGTATTTGGCCGAATTTGAAAACACACGCAGTAGTAAAATTAGGATTCAGGTTTGGGGTTCAGGGTTCTGGTGGTTGATCTAGCTCTTTGGGTTATGAGTGGAGGGGAGACCATGATCCGTGTTAAGCTCATGCGTAATTTGAGATTTTTCAGTGATAAGCCTAGATTAGGATTTGGGAGCTTTAGTGTTCGAGCCCTTTAGCTTCCCATCCATTGAATCTACTTGGCTACCTCCTGATGGCTACACAAAAGTAGCTGAAAAGTCTCCAGCTGGTGACCCTGTCTCGGTCAACCTGGAGGTTGTTGAACTGGCTTTGAACTCTGGTGGGCCGATTTGAGTAGGTAGGGCTACACAGGTGAAAATAATATGTAGGTGTGAGTACGGTACTTATTTCAAACAATGTCCAATGTATACCGACACCACAATGCCAGATTTCTGGCAACCACAGATAAAGCTGGAAATGTGGCTAAATACTGGTCCTGCACAATATATAGCATTTCCCGTCCATACCCGTTCATGATAATTTCGATTCACTAAAATTTAAAAGCCAAAAGGTCAATATAATTATAAAATATTTTCCAAAAAAAAGCCCATTACCAAAAAATCATAAATTAAAAACCGTGCTCCCACGGTCCGAAAACACGTTCCGAATGCCCAAAACGTTCGAGATAATTTTTAGAATAGGGGCCAGGTGTAAATCAATCATCCGATATCTTTGTAACATTTCTAGCCTGTCTCGTCATTTAGAATGATGACCGCAAAAAAATCTTTGACCGCTTATTACTGATGACGAGAATGCGATCTGTTGTACCGCACATGAAGAAAGTACAGTTATGTTCATCTCTCAAGACGTACACGCGATTCTAGATCGAGTTTTATTGGACTTAAGGGTGAAAATATCATGTATTTCTAAAGATAATATCTACAAAATACGATATACCAAAAAGGCTATTGGCACTTTTGAACCCGACGTCGTAACCGTTTTTTGCGTCTGCGTGAATCGATTGCGTTATTTAATTCCCTAAAATTAAGGTTTTTCACCAATTTCAATTATTGTTACAATTGCGAGAGGCCCGTGGTCGAGAGCCTATTAATAGTAACAATGTACTGAGATCGATTTGAGGGTAATTGGGTGGTTCTGTTAAGTGCGCAATTCGTAACTTTCAATTGTTATATTGATTAAAAGCAGTTTCTGTGATTTTATTTGCGTGAACCTTGTTTTTTTAAACACTGTTTTTCATCATAAAATGTATTCATTGCGTCGATGTAAGGTTTCTATAATATTGATTATGGCATATTTACGCAGTTAAAATATTTTGTATTACTTTTTACATTACGTTAACATTTTGTATACGTATTTAAAACATTTTGTGAACAAAAATTTCATTTTGTCATTTTTACGTTTACTCATATGGCACAACTAAAGGTCATTAAAACAGAAACTGAATTGAATTAAATATTTATAGAATTACTCTTGCATTTTTGTAGTTCTATAAATTTTTCTATAGACACACCTATAATAGATAGATACCTACCGTATCTAAGTCAAAGTAAATGTTATGCGAAAAATATTCTAAATAGAAAGTTAATACGGATTTTATATTATTGGGTAAAATACAAAAACTACATTCTATTTTTACTCGCGGATTTATCCATGCAATCCAGTAATACCCACAGTGACCGCAAGAGTATCTGCAGAGTCGATAAACGACAACATTTTTATAGAAATAATGTTACCATATTCTGATTGTTTTAACGATTGGGTTTTAGTTATTTGTTATTACCTTGATAATGTAGTTTAAGATTTAGCTGTAATAACTATATTAGAAATAAGTAATTTTAATTATTTAGTAATATTAATAATAAAAATTCTTCTGTCTGTTTAATATATAAATCTTTTCACCTAATAAGAATGTGAGTTACTTCTACCGAATCATTAGTATAGAATGCAGAATTTTGATTAAAATACGGGACTACCCTTGAGGTATTTTAACTTGAAGATTAACGCGAAAATCATTCTGGGGACCTTAAGCACGGTTTAACCTCTAACTGTCATACTACAAAAGACGCATTAAAACCATGTTGAACACGTGTCTAGCTAAACAGTGTTTAAGATTTAAACATTGCTTAAAATATTATCTAATCTGCTTAACAGCGAATAAACTCATAAAAAAACTTATTGATAAAATGTTATACGTTACATTTGACAGCAAAAATAGGTTTTAAACATCTATTAAACTCACTTAAACGTATATTAATCTATGTGTAAAGCATGTTTAACTCAAAACTGTCTTAGACGCAAGTTTAACGCCTGTTTAAATCTTTTGTAGTAAGGCAGTAAATGGTTTTTATGAAATTTATAAACTTAATTTCAATATATTATTTAGACAATCAATCAGTGATCTTAAAGATTAAAAAGTTTTTAATATTAAAATAATTAAATTTTCGAAAATTAAAATTCTTTTTTTGTAAAAAAAATATGAAAATATTTAAACGTCCATGGTCATTTCGCCGCCGAAAAGTAGCGTGTTAATTAAGGAAAAAAATATTGAGAAGGACTGAATGAAAGCAGTGACCGAAAACGTGATGTGAGTAAGAAAGGCTTTTAATAAACTTTAGAAAATAAGTAAAACACACACGTAAATTGCAACCATTTATTCAAAACTCAAAACTGCAACGTATTAACAGTTTTTTTATTGCATATGAAAAGTTAATAACGGATATTAATTTCATAACGGGTAAATATTCCGTTCACAAAAATAGCAATAATACTTTTATTAGTAGGTAAATACCGCTACTACGTATATAACTTTAAACCCACGGTCAGCAATGCATTGGCAATACAAAATATGACTAATGTCTTACGGTACTAATGTCTCTGAACAGAGCTCACTATTCATCAAGTAACGTATACACGTTCACACGCCTTCTGCTATCGATAATAGTTGTTACGAGCATCCAACCTACATGGTTGGACTACGTGAAACACTGGCTGAATTACGGCGAAGACTAAAAGAAAAACTTAAATTTGGAAGGACTTAATCGGTAAAGGATAAAATAGACAGACGACCAGACCAGACATAGGGAAAGGAGGTGCTTCAGCTAGACAAGCAAGGCCGGCAAGCTGACCTTTCCCGCACTTCACAATAGTAATTTAACATTTTACATACTATGCGTACGAACAACGTCGCGGTTTAAGTTTATTTTATATTAACGTGCAATAAATTGATTAACAAATTAATCATTGGAAAAATATAAAGGAGTCAGTAATGATTGACTCATGTTACGTGGACGTTAAAGAAATCAAACATCACGTATTAAAATAAAGATTTCCTCCATGTTTAAATTAATGTAAATTATAATTACTTTAACTTTTTTTAAATTACAACAACCAACAGCGTAACACTCAAAGCGTTATCACAATAAAAGGAAATAAATTTGTCTTCATTAAACTCTGATTTTTTTTCCTCAAAATACATTTAACAAGGCTAAATAATGTTACCGAATCTCGACCACCATTAAAAATCTCATAAAAAGAGATCATCATAAACACTTGATTGAACCTGGCGTCCGAGTTCACCCAAAACCAGTGGTGCCACTCTATATTCATGAGTAATTAAACCAAAACGAACAAACGGCTTTTTAAATTTGAATACCTACTACCAACAGTCAAAAGGCTGCAGCGGATTCGAATCTTCATATATTATTACTTATTAGTCGTTTGAGAACCGGTTATTTCAGTATCACGAGGCTTTCTGAACCGAGAGGACGTATAGAAATTTTATTAATATAACGCCTAATGAGCGTTTTCGGAACGTTCGCGAAATCGAGTCGAACCCTAAACCGGTCTGCGCGCCGTCGCCATTACGGAATTTCGGCCATGTTTGTATCGCGAAAAGGCGGTAAAAGGAAAATTAACCTAGACCCAACCGTCACCCGCGAGTATCCAATTGAAATTCAAATATCGTATCGGTCGGTTTAGTTTGTCTGTGGTCATCGTGGATTTCGAGATGGTCATCTAGTGATGTAGCGCGAGGCGGCGTGGGGGTGGGGGTAGGTGGAGGGGAGTGGCGGGGTACGGGGCGTGAGGCGGGCAGTCGCCGGCCGCCGCCGCCCGCGCACTGCCGCGCTCGCTCTCCACGCACCGCACGGCTCTGACTCGCCGGCGCCTGCGCACCACTGCCGTAACCAAGCCGCCACATACACTCACAATAATCCTGTGCATTTCTCGTTTTAATTTCGGCGAACTTGTCGGGATTTTGGTTACGGCAGGAGGGGTCCATTTAACAACGTGCAGTTCGAGTGTCCGGTACTTCGCGAGGTACCCGCCATGTTAATAAATCGTGCGGCATCTTAAGTTTGTACGAGATTAAATCGCCGGATGCGTCAGTTTCTGCGCAGGTGAGTTTTCACGTTATTACCTTAAACGCAATAGTAGTATCGGTTGAAAACGTTTTCATAAAGAATTAAATTTCGATGCGTCATTAATGTACCCTAACATGTTCAATGTATAATTGTAAAAGTATTGCAAAGATTATATAGAATTGGTAGAGATATAACGTCACGTGATTTGCATATATTTAGCAAGTTATCTTAGGACTTTATATTCAGTACATCAGGTTTTAACGTATCCGGGTCGCGTCTTGCCCACGCAGACCTTGACCGCCGCGAACTCGTCTCACGATACGCCAAAATCTTATGACGCATGCTTGGAAAAATCCTTTTGAATGTGTCGTTTCGTTTCATAATAGCTCTTTGTTCTGAAATTCACGCATTATAATGGTTCTTTCAGACTTAGTTTTGACGGTTCCTGCCCGTTGGTTCCTATGAACGATCTGATTTTAAAGAATTAGCGCGTATTGTGTGAAATAAAGGTACATGATCTTCCTTTGTACATATTCTTTACAATAAAATGAATCTCGAGTTATTGATTTTCGAGGTTAGTCATAACGTGCAAACAGAGGCGCTTGAGGTTTGGTCCATACCATGAATACTATAATAGCGTCGCACGGTTAAATAAAATAATATTTGGTATGAAAAGAACTGAAATTTCTTCATTGACAAAACCAGTACAGTACCTATATATATATTAAATCCTATACCTTTTTTCGTTAGGTTTTTAAATTTACATACAAATTATGCCGGCTAAATGTAATTAATAATAACAACTTACAAAATATTCTCTTTTGCGATCAATGCTTAGGCGAAAATTATAATTGTATAACGTAGCTTAAATTTTGATTAATTATTTTTTAATTTATTTTACAATATGTATAGGTTGAGAAATACCTACAGTATTTCCTTTATACATCTTGTAAATAATTGAGTTACTTGTATAATACAACTCAAATCGAGTATATAAATGTGTCTGTCTATAGCATGATATTTCAACCTACATGAACGGCGAGTAGCATTAGATATTAGAAAGTTAGAAGTTGCCCGGACAGCTTAATGAATAAGTTGTGAAATTCTAGTCGTTAAGTGTCATTAGCCGATTTTCTTGACGTTTTGTAATCTCGCATAAAATGAGAAAACACTGTTATGATTAATGCTTTGTATTGTAAAATTACATATTGAAGAATTTAAAGTTTTTATCAGACGTGATTTTAACACGTCACTAAACTTATACGTATAATTACATGTTTTTAAAAACTTGTTTTTTTATTATTTATAGTTATTGAAGTTGAAATCTTAGTTTGATCTCGATAGCTCGAAAATCTAGAAAGTTTTTTTTCTTAAACAACTTTATTATCTTGCTTAATTACATATACCATTAAAATTTGTTATTTTAATTTATTAATATAATTCATTTAATACATCCGGCTAGTTGATGAGTCTATCGTGAAGATAAAAATGTATGCTCCTAATTATTCAGGAATTTGACTGAGTGCGCGTTGATGTCTTTTATAGAGAAGGGGGATGGGCGTAATTATTTGAATACTAAGTCACTGCACTATATAAGTGTATAATTATAAAAATATTAAGATGATTATTAATGATTTTCATTTTGTCTCGTTTTGTTTCGTTGTTTTTAACGTAGCAACACAGTGATAGAACGAATTGATTGTTGTAATCCTTTTGTACATTAGAGTAATGATAAAATATACAATATTGATTGTTTGAGCAGTACACGAGGAACTTGTCGCCGAGTGAACGATTCGTAATCACTCGACTGTTTTTTTTATTATTGAATGGTCAGTTTCATACATGATTGTTAGTTGTTTTAAAAATAAAATGGAATTCTTCATTCTGAATTATTAAGCCTTTATATCATTATCATTCTTTCTTCGTTTGTAGTTCATATAGATTTGTCTTAATATCACATCACATCCAAAGCTTGTGCACAAATTCATTGTTGAAATTAGGCGTTAATATTGATTATAGAAATAAATAAAACATACATTTATTGTACTTAACAACAAAGATACAGATACAATAATGAAATATAAAAAATAAAAATCATTTGAGTAACGATTATTCATTTTTATATAGGTGATCCATTATTTAGTATGTCGATATGTAAAGTAAACTAACAGCCTGTACATATCTCACTGCTGGTAAAAGGCCTCCACTTCTATAAAGGAGAAGGTTTAGAGTTACGCTCTACTGAGGGTTGGGTTGTATAATATGGTTTATGGTAACATTAAAGTTGATCACTTTTGAAGTTTGAATACGGTAATCATCGAGCATTGCAGCAAGGCTTGAAATAAGCGAGATAGTTTCGCAACGTTAACGTTAACAGACAAGTATCCACTTACGAACTGCCTCGAATCGGGGCCAGCGATTTGTAAGAAATTGTTCGGCTCGTTCAAAAGATTTTCCTTAATTTCATAGGGTGAATTTTATTTTTTAAATTCTTATTCTTGACGACCGATATACGTAATGAAAATTTAAATACTTTTTTGTGACTCAATAATAATGAAAAAAAAGTGAAAAAAAATATTTTATATAATTTTTTAATGTCATTTTTAGTAAAATTATTTAAAAGTGTTTACGTATACAAATAGTCGGATATTTAATAACTTAAAAATACTTTATAAAGGGTTATTTTCTTAACTTTTCACAATGAAAAAATGTCTTTATCCTCATAAACGTACAACGTCAATGCGTGTCTGTTTCCAAGGCGTTAGCCAAGTTCCATACGAAACTTGGCTAGGTCCTCGCATTCCATTCCCAGGACTAGTATTACGAGTTTGTCTAAAAATAACTCTTGTAAAAACCGTCGGTATGTCATCGCTATTTGTTCTTCTTTATTATGACGGAGGAAATAGGAATTTTTAATATTTTTTTATCACTATACCTACAAGTTTTATTTTAAATTTAAACTGAGCATAACTTCGCGTTTCATTAAGATGCTAGAATTTTCTTTGCTGTTTGTGATACTATAGAAGAAATAATACGATTTTAAATTACGTTGGTTTCTTGAGTAACGTTGTCTTTTGTTCGAAACCGTTGAGGGCAGTTGATTGTTGACTGGTAAAATCTTATGACAGAAAAATATTATACGCGACAAAGATTAGTAAAAATTGTTGTAAACCTATACTAATGATAGTTACTTAATGTAGTTATATACGCAATATATTTTAAAACAATATATTATTTGCTAAATTTCATTTGAATTCACAAGTTGTTCGATGTGCAAATAATAGCTTAAAAATTAGGAGTTACATGCACAATAATACTGTGCCCAATGTTAAATGTTTGTACAAATAGGACGCGGTATTAGATTCGATATATTTGCGGTTTCGTCATTTGTCGCTTTAAAGTGAAATTATAAATATTTTCTATGTTAAAAAGGGTTTTTGAAAATAAATGTAGTTATATAATATTTATCTTCGTTGTTACAATAAGGTATACACAGGCAGGTATTTTATACCGTTTCCGTTACAATCGATGCTTCAATAAAATTCCCGTACCGATAGAAATCAGGCAATAAAGTTTTTCAATTATCTAAAATGAGAGCGTCTTATAAAATTTTCAAGATAATCATTTCGTAAGGCGTCCCGTTACGCATTGTTCCTATAATTCCGAGTTCGAGTGTTAACATTCGTATATTTACATACTCACTGACCGTAAATGTGTGGGTGTTCGTGTGAATCCACGGCCCGAAGAATGTAGCTGGAAAAATCTAACGATTTATAAGGTGACTATGATTTTTGGCGGGACAATTTAATAGTAAATTCGATATGTGCATTTTTTAAAAGGATCGCCATGTATGGCGCATTGAAAAAGTTATCGATTTTCTGTTTGTTTTATTTTGAAAAATCTGTGAACTTTTTTGCGTCGCTTTATATCTCAAGAGTTTAAACATACAAGTTTGATCAAAATTGTGGTTTATATTTTAATTTTTGGAGATGACTAAAAACTATGAAAGCAGCCAAATGCATATAATAATATTTTATACAGAAGAAGTGGAATGAAACGTTATAGAATGTAATTTAAACAGTTTTAAAACGAAAATTTCGTAAAATATAACCATCAATATAATCATTAACAGTTGCCGTGTTTGTTGTAAAAGTGTTTATAACATCAATTGTTCTTGCCGAAATTTCGTGGGTTTATTAGCGCTATTTTCGTTTGGGTTCCGAGTTAGTCACTTGTTACCCCATTTACATAGTCAGTGACCGTGAATTTCTCGTGTGAAAGAGAACGGGCGGAACGAAGCGTGCAACGTTCGGCTCTGTGTGTCGAAAATTAAAGAAATGCTTCGGTAATCGTGATATACCTTAGAAGATTATATTTAAATTCACCGCAATTATTTTCGTTTTGTATGTATTATTTATGGAGGAAAAGAGTTCAATAGTCTATTTTCAACATTATTTAACGAACAATTGACATCGCCAAACTCGGTTTGCATATACAAAGTTAGGTTATTGTGTGAATAACACATCATATAATAGAAGTATTAATCAATTACGGATTAAAAAAATGACTAGCAAACACGTTATATTTTATTTTGTAAAAAAAATAAAAATATGCTGTTATTCATATTTCAAGTGATAGAAATTAATACAAATCATAAAACTAAGTAAATAAACATAGTTAATGTATAAAACTGAAAGTAATTCTACTTTAAAACATGTTTTATTTACCTGCGTAAAGTAGTTATTGTTAATTAAACACAACGATTGCCAATAATTCAAATACAAATTTAAAATATTTTTTATTCAAATAGTCTTTTTAAATACTTTCGAAAACATTTTCAATGTTACGATATTATAATTAGCATTTCGCCCGCGACTTCGTCCGCGTGGAATTCTGTAATATAGCGTTCTCGATATCATCGCATTGCCATAGGGATCGTACATTTTTTTCGGAATAAAAGTAGCATATGTTCTATCTCTTTGTACCAAATTTCATTTAAATCAGTTCCATAGTTTCGGCGTTATTGTGTAACACACAGACAGAGTTAGTTTCGTATTAAAAATTACTAAGAATTACTCGGAACCATGGCCACCCTATCGCGAACCTCATAATAGAGTGCATTAGGAGTATCATCACGATCGTGGTACGACGGCCGTCTGAATATAGTCATATCTACGTCGGAATCAAGACTCGTTCGCACGGTAATTTTGCCTCCATTATAACCCTTATATCCAGCGTAATAAGACCTATTTGCAACTTTGTTTGCTTCATAAAAAGTAAATTTTGCTTCTTATTGTCATACTAATAAGGACTAGAATAATTTAGGAAAATGCTCGTCTAATATATTGTTTAATTTCGTCTGTGAGGTATTTTTTTTTGAAAACGGTATATTACTTTGTAATTAATGGGCAGTAATTTGTATCCAGTACATGAAATATACATATTATAATACAGTAATAAAGTCTTGTCTGCGACCGGTCTTTTTGAGGGTTTCAGTGAATAAAATTTTTCGTAATGATAATGATTTTAAGAATACAGAATAATGATATCTTGTAAAATGAAAAAGTTTTCATAAGATAGTTGAGTATCTATATTTTTAATGCCTAATGTAAAAGTAAATTCACGGGAATATTTTTTTTTTAATATTTAAAGTGTAAATTATAGTGTAACGATTTAACGTAAAAACTTAACACTTGAGATATTAAAATGTATTGTTTAAAACATGGGATTGGTACATAAAAATGTATTCAAAGATATTTCGAGAGCCCTCAAAACTACCTGCACATAAAGTTTTTATGGGTTTTCCTTAGCTCACTATCATTAAAAAAATTAAAGCCTGAAGTAAAATGACTTGGTGGTTTAATTGTCTGTCCAACAAAAGGTATATATTATGGTCAGTGTATTCGAGGTTTGACTGCTCATAAAGATCTTAAGCTAACAAAGCTAACAATAGCAGGTATGAAGCTTGAAGTGGAATAATAATACAGCCTCTTTCACGTTTTATGTTTGTGCGATATTGTTTAGTTACGGACAGGTATCTTCTGTTCCTAAAATTACTTTTTATATTCAAAATTATTGTTCAGAGAATAAGGCAATAAAATTGTTTAAAATTATCTGGAATATTTAAGGACTTATTTTTAACGGATATTACAAAAGGGGGAGGTAATTAATTCGTAGAATTGCACTTCAGAACTCAACTTTTTTTATTATGAAAAGTATAAACCTATAATAGTTATTTTATAGAAATTACATTAACCTGGCCCTCTTGGGCCTGTCGTTACCACTAAAGACAATTATCACGCACGGCTGGATTTGAAAAGGGAAAGGACGTTTCTTGACAAAACGTATATTATTCCTCTAGATGTCCATAATTGTTTTTTTCAATGATGAAATACTTAAATGGTGTTTGTGTTAAAATATATCGAAATATTTTCGTCAAATTGAGTTTTTTTAATTGCAAATGACTTATCTATATTTTTACTTAAATTAAGATAAAATATGAAATCGATTGTGATCAATTGAGTATGAGCTTAATTAAACTAAAAGGTTAAAATCACGAATAGGTATTTCTAGGACCGTTTTTATAAATAAATGGACTGTGATCATTTAATTTATACATCTGAAACATTTAATGGCAATGTTTTTATTTATTTTTGTTTATTGTACGGAGATACCAACACAAATGTAAACCAATAGTCAAAAATCTTTGATTTTTTTTCATATGTCTATTGTTCTATGTAACCTTAAGTCGCAGTTCAAAGTGTCTAATGATCCGTGAAACGCCAAGTAGGGATTACATTATGTAAGATTCAGCCTAAAATGTCGGATCGCTTTATATCCAAGGAGTTTAATGGATCCGAACATGTTTGAGATAATTGCCTCTGCGTAGAACTGCTTACGTTTCTTAATTTACTGTTTCGTCTTCTCGTAGGATCGCATTGTGAATTTTTAATTCTTGTTAATTCTTTTGTGCTAGCAATTTCCTTCTTTAATACCCTTTTATAAGCTTCATCTGTATATGAAGTTAATTTAAAACATACCCTTTCTTTCAAGGTTTTTGTTCGAAAGATCGTAATGTTATATTGTTAATATTTTATTTTTTTTTCTTTTAAAATATATTAATCTACGCACGTTTTACAGTGTAAGGTTTGATTATTTAAAAAAAGATTATATTTACTGTTGTGATATATTTTATAATATAAAATAGAAGACATTACGAAACCCTAGACAATCTATTCATTAAGATCGTTTCAACGAGTTTTATCACGATATTTCTGTTGTAAATTGGTGAGGAGTTGTGTTTCCTGCTGATTACTGATGCTGTGTTATAATAAGTCGACTTTTCGCAACTACGTTATCTTAATATAATTTACAGTACTTATAGTAAATTTCGAGTAGATTAGACCATAAGAAGTTGTTCAGTTGCTTTCACAGATAGATGAGAGCTCATAGCCCTCAAACGTATGAACAGATCTTCAAAAGTTATATGTTCTTAAATATATTTCGATTAGCATCAGCTTTCAAACAAAGAAACCACATCAAAATTGTTCCATTCGTTAGGGAGCTACAGTGCCTCAGACAGACATACAAATACACATGTCAAAACTCATAACACCTCTCTTTTTTTGGTCGGGGGTTAAAAAACCATGCCATATATGCCACAACCATGTGTCCATAACAGATTTCTAAGTTCGTAATATTTATATTTTAATTTAATTATTTCGTTGTTTATACACTTTTCTTTCAATATAAAATCCTTATACTTAACTCTTTAAAAATCGTATATAGAAAATCTAAAGCGGTTATTTCGTATTACGTTTGTAAAGATCAGTTTAAACTCACCGGATAGCAGGTAGTTTTTTTAGTCAGGTATACACCTGTCTTTACAATGTGTCCGGCCAGTTTAAAATAACTCGTGACCCATAATGTGCCCCTTTCGTCACTAGATGGTAACATTGGGAAGATCTTATTATCTGGTCTCGCCAGTTACCTGTGTAAAGTTTTTGTGTGCAATTGATAAAAGCGCTTTGTAAGCATCTGTCGGATTGGAGGTAGATCTCTTTCATCTTTTATGTTATGGCAAATTTGCTTGCACGTATGTTTAGTACGAATTCTGTTTCTTTTAGTGTTTTCTTTTTATGATTGTGTTTTATGGAGTATGGTGTTTTTAAGCTACAATCGATTTTTAATGGACCAAGTTTTGTGTATGTACATGGGAAAATCTAAATTAAATATTAAGTTCTCGAACTCATATTGAAGTTTTGCAATATAATATTTTGATTTACTCAAGGTCACTTACTTATTATTAACTGTATATAAAAACAAACAAAAAAGTAACGTCACAATACTCATTACTTAACTCCTATAGACAAAAAGCGTTAGTTATAATTTCCAAGGCCACTCCACCTTCAATTACTATATTGTGCGTAAAAATAACGAAACAGGTTCTGTTAATAAGAATAAAACATAAGTCAATTGATACTTGTACTTATTCACCTGCTATTTCCGTCCAGACCGTGTACACCTGGGCTTATTCCAGCCACTACGCGGGAATTTAAAAATAAAAAAAAGTTTTTATTTATAACCCTGTCTTAAGTTAGTCTGTATCCGTCAAATTGTTGTTTGAAGTTTTTTAAGACTTACATCTTTATAGAAGTAATGTCATCTGTACAGCCTAGCCTGTAGGATATTTATGTGTAGTTACGCTGTTTATACGTGATTTTTTTTTATTTATTTTTTTTGTTTCTAATATAGAATAGGCTAAAGTCTTATACAATACAGTCGTTAGTATTTATTTGTATAAAATAATTACTAGGCCATATAGTATGTATACTTTTTTAAGAACATTTTTCAATCATAATATGATACGTGTTATTAATCCGAAATTACTTTTATTAATTAAAAAAAAATCACATTCGTGAAATTGCATTGAGAGCAATAAATACATGTGAAGGCGTAGCAAGATAATGTCGCCCTTTAAGTTGTATTGACCGGGTATACTCGGTCCTTATTATTTATACAGATTATATAAAAAATAGAATAAAATACTCTAATAAAGACATATTAAAGTTAACTCAGTACTGTTAATAAAAAGAGGACAATTTATAAGGAAAAATCTTATTTATAGTTATTATGCATGTAATTATGACGTTTCAACTATGTGGTAAGGGCAATGGCGCTTGTTATAATAGCAGCGCATATGAATGAGTCGGATAATTACAATATGAATGAATACTTGATTAAATTTATCGGGTTGAATATTTTTAATAAAATTCTATTTTTTTAAATAGTAACACAACATGTTCGTATACTGTTGCCAGTTCTTAAAAATATATTTTTTAATATAATTTTGGCATTGGTGTTAGCATGTTGGGCACACTGCTACATTACAGTGTATCACGTTAATTTTTCAAGAGCACGCATATTTATTAAAAAGGTTTTACATTTTCATTTAATTTTAAGCATAATTTGAACTGGCATTGGTGCATGTATTATCTGTACAATATCATAGAATCAACTGTCACAGATAATAATGAAGGACGAATTCTTTTCATTTGTTCCGTTATCTATTTCCATCAATAATTGTTAAAATCTTGAATTGTTTTTTTTTAACAATTTAATAGTCTGTGAATCATTACAGATAAAACATTTGACAATACCGCGAATCCTAATATCTGGAAATCGAATGCGTTTTCGAAATTCGAATGACCGACGTGCTGTGATTTACAAAACGAATACAAGTGCATAATTTTAAACACTGGCCGTTTATAGAATTTAAAGTAACGTTTAATAACTAAATTGTACGATTTAGTAATAAAATATTTTGTTCCTTACAAAGGATGAACGATTGAACGATTGAACGAATGAACAATTTGTATCGCGAGCGTATCCTTTGTCAAAAGTTTTAAAGATAAATCGGTTATCGTCGGGACGTCCATGGGGGATTTTCTTTTGTGTTAAAAGATAAAAGCAATACAACTTTTATTCACTTAGTTTTTTTTTCTTTTCTTAGAATTTTATACACATACACACACACGAGGAAGTTTAGAGATCATTGACAAAAACTCCTATGAGCGTTTTTATTTATTGATATTGATATTTTGCAAGGAAATTGTTAGCTGGTGTCGTTAGCTATCTCGATTTAGTAATAAAATATTTTTTATAAATATAATGAACATGAAAAAAAAACCGTTTAATTAAAAATGATAAACTAATTTAATTAAGAATTGAATAAATTGTTCGTAAATTAAATGTTTTCGGAAATTTTTATTTTGTACGTAATTTTCTGTTTTGTTTTATTCTTCATTAGTCTTTAAAGTAACAATAAAAAGTTTAAATAAAATTAATAAAGATGATTTTGTTACTAGTATGTTGGTTATTTTGATTAAATTGTAATTTTTAGCGTATTTACATATTTAAAGTATAAATTATAATAATAAGTCAATAGACAACCCACACATTGTTTTTAATCTAGTTTAATCCAGTTTTTTTTTTTAATTTTTCTCACATGCGACGGAACCCTGGTGATGCGGCGCCGCGCTATGATCCTCAAAAGGCTGCGCCCGCAAACTGGTTCCGCAGATTGAATAAGCTATTACCGGAGTTTCTACATCAATTACACTGCCTTTAGATGGTCATGTCTGCTTCGATGGTAATAAATTTATGCCGGTCTCTCGAATTGGTCAATTATCGAAGTAACGCGACGGACGGTAAAATTGTTGGTTGTTTTAATTATATATTTAACCGATTTCAGAAAAAGAGAAGATTTTTAATGGTTTAGCGTGTTTTGTTTATGTAGAAATGCGTCATTTCTTAACAGCTTTAGAAAATACATTTTTGTTTCGAAAAGAAGATATATTCTTGATATTGATGAATTTCATTTTCTAATCGAAATCGGTTTAGTAGTTTGTTTTTTAAATCAAAATAATTATAATTATACGAATTATCATTCAAGCAAACGTTACTCTTTTTTTGAAGTCGGTTGAACAAAAACCTATTTACTATTAGTCATTAGGTAGTGTAGATAATATGGAGAACATTAAAAATAAAAAGTATAAAAAATTATAATTTATCATCCAAACCTTTACAGAGTGCTCTTAATTTTAAGTTTAATGAAAAGAGTGATTCTAACTTTTTATTGAAGATTTCAAATCAAAATTACAAACACCACATCCAATATAAAACAATTTCACGATAAACGAAAATCGTCTCATTATAAATTCCTAATTTGTCTTGTCTGTAGGCGAAGAAAACCTTTGAGTTTACGTGACATGAAAAGGTCTCGGCATTTAAACGGCAATTAGGCATGCGACAAGAACAAACAAGGGGACTTGATAATGCTATCACTCGGGTATTATATCAAGTAACGAAAATTGTAATCCATAGTATATAAACATACTAAGGTCTGTTTTCATAGTTAACCTTCGGGACTAATTGTGATAAGTGCTATCAAAACATACGTATAGACAGTTATATAAGGTGTTTTATTACAAATATCAGAAATCTACTGTCAGTTAGTAGTAATTTGTGAGAGCAATGGATTCACGTAATTAGTAACAACTTTAAGTAAAATTAATAGGAAATGAATTTAGTCTAATTTGTTTCTTATTTATATTATTTATCATTTTATCAAACATGTCAGAAATTGTATGTTATGTTGTAAACGATATTTAAAACGAAAAATAAATGTTAATACTAAACAGAAACAGACTTATTCTCGTATTCATAATTGCGAGTAAATGAAAAGGCGAGAAATACACTTATAAATTTTGCTCTCAGGCTAAAAAAAGTCTCAAAAATTTACATAAGTAATTTTTCTTTGCTGTACATCTGAAATTATTTACCTGTGTTAGTGCCTTATTATTGAAATTCAGAACTTGCGTAAATACTTATGACGTTTCTGTTACTAGGTTACAGAGTTACAACGTACAAATTTAATTCTCGCCTTAAATTTAAAAGTCTTAAATTGCGGTAAATAATAACAAGCAATTTTTAATCTCAAGAAAGGTTAATATTAGTATGTAATCGTTCTGGAAATTCGACGTTAACAGGATGTCACGAAGTCTGATCGGACTCACAAACGCATGTCCTTCGATACGCGTCAAGTGAATGAAGAGCACATACTTCAGACAAGACTGTCTTAAGACATATTTGTCAGATAAACATCGTTTCTTTTTAGCTAATAACAAATTTTAAAAGTTATATTTACTTCTTCGGGTACATAACATTACATTTACTATTTATTCGTAATGGTATCTATGTAAAACTACCGTAGTTTTGTCCTATTCTTTATATTGACTTACGTGATTTTAATTTTAAATTAACGTATTCGTTTGTGAACAATAAAAATGTTTGGTAATTTAAGTATTCGATTTGTCATATGATAATCTAAAGTCTTAGTCAATCTTTAGAACTTTATCTCAGCTGACTGCCTCAGTTGTATCAATTTTAATTGCTATAAGCTTGAGCAAAACAATAATTAATAATATAAGTAATTTAAAGAGACATTCTATAAGAGACAACGAAAAACGATTTAAATATGGTACAACACAATGTCAAAGACGCGACCGTTAAAAAGGTTTTCTGTCTCGAGGCTGTCGTAAGTCTGCTTACGGCAGGTGCGATTTAAATTCGATTCTGTCCGCTCTGTCCATTGATATTCATAGGTGCGTACGGTGCTTGAATAAGGTGTTTTGCGTCCCTCGTTGGAATTGCCTTGTGAGTACGTGACGTGAACTTACGGAGTACAGACATCGATATTCGTAGCAAAAGTAAACGTCAAATTTTATTTTTGCCTTGAAAATTGAAGGGTTTGGATACAGTTTAAAAATAATTATATAATATATTGTACGCTCAAACAAGGTTATTATAATGATAACTTAATATAAATGACGAAAATGTTTCGAAGAAGTGTTGTAAGACAAAGAAAATGGTCTATTAAATATGTAGGTTACACATTCTTAGCTTTTATTAAAATAGTACAGCTTCTTTTAATGAAGAGTTCGTGGAATCGTCCTATTACTTTTTAGAGGCTATAACAAACATATTTTATTTTACTATAATATTAGATAAGAGAAATATAACAGAAAACTACGATATAACACTGTAGATAATTCAATGTATGTTCCTCAGTTATGCATAAGCTTGTACGTTAGTTAAATCGAGTTATGAAAATGAGTGTCTAAATTCACGTTTCTATATATCATAAACTTCTCACGCCACTTAATCTTAAATAAATGTCAAATAGTCATACTAATAACTAAGACGAAGTTCGTGACTTCGTTATATTTATGACGTCCTAGTAGTTTCATTCTGTTTTAATATTTTATCCGATGAACTAAATAAATTTTAAAAATAATAAAAAATAAAAGTAGAATATATATGTATATGTGCAAAATATTTCTATTCATTCCAAAATAATAATACATTGACAGCTGTTTAATTAGAAAATTACTATTATGTGTTAAAAATCAATTTAAGTATATTTTCAATCATGATTCAAATCATTTTGAAAACACTCCATTACGCGGAAACTCTTCGAGTGAAAATTGCATATATTTTTTATTTTGTCGCTAGTTGTATTTTTTTACCTACGAATATTTTTTAGTGGAAAATAAAATAATACTAAAATATACAAAAACGCAATAAATACATACATTATGTGGTCTGTATTGTGGTTGGATAATAAAGTTCGTAGATAACTAAACTTTATAAAACTAAAAACTTAGTCTATAAATCCAGGTTGAATAAATAAAGAAAACTTAGAAGTTTTTGATTTATTTTATGACACGCGTTCTTACTCGCTTGGAATTCAGATTGGACCCAGTTATGTATAGCCATTCAATTAATAACTATAAGTTCAGACTTTCAATTACATATATTAAATATAAGAAGTAAATAATGACAGTCGCCATGTTCTTTCTCTTGACACTAACAACTCGTTGCTAAGCAACTCTCCAAATCACGTGTACATCAGTCTTATTAACACTACTTATGTATATGGAGATTAGTGCATTAAAATATAAAAAGAATTAAAATAGGGCGGTAAAGAAAAAAAACCCTTGCTTTTTTAACATCTAATATGTTCATCCAGAGAATGAATTATAAGAAGCTTAATTACAATACATGTTAACAGAAAGCATGACGCGTGACATTATCAAAAACATTCAGGTAACAACAATTATTTTTAAGCGTTTAAAATATATTATTGTATTGATTATCTCACAGTTTTTTAATGTACACTGTTTTAAGCATATACATATAACATTTTAAAAACACGATTTCATTGAAAATCAATGTCTAAGTATATGATTTAAGAGCTCTTTATGTAATTACTTTTGAATCCGTGAATCGTCGTAAAGGAAAACTTTTTAAAAACTACCATCAGCTGTGAACGAAGGTTAATTATTCTAGATCATGCTTTGTTCTACATAAATTTAATTTACAACTCATGTTTGATTTTCAATTTGAGTCTAAATGTAATCTAGTAGAGTCACGGTTATATCTGAGGTTATTTCGTGAGGTGACTGTCATATTACATATAGTACGTGAACCATGTAAGGAGTTTTAGTGCATTTGTTGACAAATCATGCATTCAATTGCACGATATCATGCCTGTTACCTGTTGATTTCGTTTGTTGAATGTGTTTTTGGTTATAGAATAGAATTTTGAAATTATTAAAGATATTGAAATGCGAGTAAAAAGTTAAAGGAATTCATATTTTGTGCTTACATATTCAATATTAATAAAAAAATTGACAAAAAAATATGAAATGTGTATTGCAATTTGTGTTGTTTTTTATTATCTATATTCTATGAGCTGCGGACATAGATGAAAAATATCGGTGAAATACAATAAAACCTCTTTTGACTATATTTTATTTCACTTCCGAATGGTTCAAATTTTTCCACGTAATTATTTAACTAATATTTTTAAAAAAATGGTTAAAAAAAAACAATATTTTTCAGGTTTTCGTTTGAATAATTATGTACATCTCAATCGGTTTGATGCTAATACTCTGACATCGTTTGTTGAAGTGTAAATTGTCTTTAATTCAAGGCTGTATGTAAACAACAACGCCGAGTATTTTCATTTCAAATTGTATTTCGAATTTTATTTGAATTTCCTGTAACATCGTTAAAATTTTCTTTTTATTAAAAAAAGCAATAATCGTATAAAGTTATTCCTTAGTGTATTTCAGATAAAAAAAAACTTTTAAAATGATTGCGTATTCATCTCGTAGATGACTAATGATTTTTCCTAAGAAGGCTGTCATGGTCGCCTTCACCTAGCCTTGTCTTAAAATAGCCTTTTGCCAAATTTTACATTTTCATTCCAAACACGGAGACTTTATGTCACGTTCTTATTTAGCCTCGTATCGGGTGAATTCAAGTTAGTGTAATTACAGTTATATGGTAATCTTAGCGACGAAAATTCACATGTATATCTTCATTTTCCTACGTCTGTCACGGTCGTACGCTAAAACCACTGTAATAAGAGCCGCCATTACTAAATAAATTAGGGTTGACGCGCATTCAACTCTTAATTTCAGGATTAAAAATAATGTATAAAAAACCTAAAGATAATAAAATTATATGTAAATCAATTAATGTGAGAAAAGTATCACGGTTATTATGATTTTCATTATTCCCGTTATTTATTTTTGTATTTAAACGTAATTCAATAAAAGTTCGTAGATCTTACTATAATTTTAGCAACGTATATTATCGTTATAAAAAGCACTAGTCAAAGTGATGTAAACCTTTTAAATAGTACCAAAATCGTGTGTGCTAGCCCTTTAATATTTAAGGCATTGAGTTCACAGTTCAAGATATTATGGGGTTTATATTCCACACAGTATTAACCTAACAAAACCGATTCCGCGAAACTAGCCACTGACGAGTCTTTACACAACTCATTTACACTGCACTCGGTGGGCTCAATGACTTATTTAAAGAACCTTTTTACTTCATTGTGACTTTTTGTTTTTGTGTTATTTTTATCGCTGGTTCGGCCTATGGATTTTTTGCCCACAATACTGTTATTGTAAAAAAACCTAGCACGTATAAGAACTAGGGTCAATAATTATTAACTTTTATTTACAAAATTACATTTACGTCAGTTAAAGAGAAGTATTTTAAAAATACAAATTACAATGAGCGGAGGGTCGTAAATTACTTTTTCTATTTTAATTGTCGATGTAAGAGTAGATGAAAATGAACGATAATTACGAATCCCGAAGGTAACGTAGTCCATTCCTGTTTTTAATTTCCTGATCGGAATCCCTTGGTCAGAGTTTTTTCTTTTTGAAAATCGTTGTTAAATGTTTGCTTAATTTTATTTTACGAAAAAGTTTTTGTTTTTAATTTCTTAACGATACATTTTTTTTTCTTGTAAAATTGAAAAAAAAAAAGGATAATACGACACTAAGAACAGTTACATAATCTGTGGTAGACGGTATTAATATGATATTTTTTCTCAATTTCAGATCAACGAGGCAAATGGCGATAAAAGGTTTTCTTCAAACTACAATAAGATATGTAAAGACTTTAGTTTAATATTAATTTTTTCTAGAGTTTATTTAAATAAAGTTTATTTTTACCATATAATTTAGAATATTAATATGCCAATTAATATTATTGTAAATAGTTATAATTATTTAATCCAATTGTCATTAATTTACTTTTAATTTTTTTGTCATAATTTTACAAGGCCGAATAGTGTTGAGTATGTACGTTTAAAAACTTTGTTAAACTAAAAAAAAAATTAAATTGTCATTTAAAAAATATAACTCAAGTTTGTTTAATATGCATTATCTGTATGCGCAAGACATTTTGCGAATAAGAGCATCGTATCTCAATCAACTCGTAGAGTACACAATAATAATACTTTCGTTGGAACATTCAAGTGAAACAATTTGAAGAAAGTTGCTACATGAAAATTCGAATGTTCGAAGATTTGAAGACTCAAGAGTTGTAAGAAGAAAGACATGCTAATTATCTTTGGTTTTCTAGCTGTATGAGTATTGAGACATCATAAAGCTAGGTTACCGGAGTTAAGGGCCGTCTGGTATCGACGTTATACAAGACATGACAAGGATATTTATGGATATACTGATGATTTTTGATATTTAATTTTTTAAATTGTGCTTTCTTGTGTCATATTTATGCTTGTTTATTATATTTTTGTTTTTGATTTATTATTTTATTGTTTTGATTACATTATTGTTCGCCCAGAGAATCGGAATTGCGATTCAAAGGGGAAATTTGCTGGCATTTTTGCCATTATTCCGCGCAAACATGTAAAGAAATTATTATGATTTGTTAGTATTTAAGCTTCTTTTTTATATGTTATAATTAAGTAAAACACTAATTTATTTCGTGAGATTAACAAAATATTTCCTAGGTTAAGATGACTATACGACAGTCAAATCGACGACGAATTAAGAAAAATATTTAAGCTAGGAATAAGCTTAGAAAATATGAAAATAAATTTGTGTTATATTTTAATATCTATTATGTACTTAAGTTTTCTATTCATATGAAAGTATTGTTTTTGTCTACCTATAAATGATCATATTTTTTCGATTTTATTTTATAAACATTATAGACCTATTTCACTGGTTACGACTAAAGTTAAAGATAGCTTAATCGGAACTTATCCACCTAATAAACTGCAATTTTGGATTTCAAAGGTCTCGAATAAAATATAATATGGATAAATTTTTAAACAAAGATAAGTTTGGATCGTGTTTGAAAACGTTCAAGTAGTTATAATTTAACGGAATGGCAACGTCGCCTACGTTACCATTCCGTTAAATTATAACTACCAAATTAATTTGTTTATAAATTATTTTTCGGGTGCGAAAATGAAATAGAAAAATATATAATCGAACTTTAATTGTTGGTTATCGTTAAATGTCGGTAAAAATTTAAAATTTTGACAGGAACCGGTGAAACAGGCCCTAAACAATCAAAACTTTTTATTAGTTAGTTTTAATTTTGTAAGTCATATAAAAAACTTGTCATCCAGTAACAGATATTACAAAAATAAGCCAGTAACAGTAAATTCTTTTAGGGGCAAAGCTACATACATATGTAAATCTTAATTAAAAGACTTAGAGCAAGACTTATAAGCGCAATTCTCGCTTATTGCATACCGATATTATAAATATTAAAACATTGGATATTCGAGAAGGACATGAGTTTATTAACTAAATGCATATTATTAGTTTCAGTTTATCTATTTTTTATAAAAAAACATAAAAGACTAAAATAGAAGATAAAAGTTCCGAGTAGTCAGTTTTATACTATCTGCCTCTCACGGTTACTCACGCGTTATAGTTACTACTTCGCTGCGAGTTGTATCGTGATGTAATATAGCCTATAACATTCCTCAATAAACAGGCTATCCAACGCAAAAAAATTTATCGAGATTACCCTACATACAAATTTTATCTTTTTACCAGACTGCGCGATCCTAGGGAGAGTAATGTCAGTAAATCAGCCTAAGTATGTGTATATATATGTATGTATTTATGTTTGGATGTAAGTGGGTTTGTACCTTTGGGCCGATTTTGATAAATGATACGGCGTTTGATTCGTCATAAAAGAAAGTATAACTAAGAAAAACAAAATAGCCCATTTTAGACGCAATAATGTGGAAAATAAATAGAAAATCGATTAACTGTATTAAGTGTCGTTGAATAGATATTTAAAAAACATTTTAACGTTTCTTACATTATTTTTCAATCAGAATTACCGTTTAGAATCTGTAACGATTTAAAATTGTTTAGTAACAATTATATTTGGCCCTTGTACAGTCGGGTTTTTGATTTTCCCAATTAATTACTTTTTCTAATACAAAAAGGATTTTGCAATTAAAACCAGTAGTTCTTGGGATTAGCGCGTTCAAATAAACAAACTGACAAGCTCTACAGCTTTATAATATTAGTATAACATCCGTTTTCTCTCGTTCAATATTATTAATTTTTGTAGATACGTTAAACGATTGCCACGTAATATTTTTATGTGTACCTACATTTAAAATTTGTGTTAGTTTAATGGTATTTCGTAGAATCTATCACATGTATTTACTTTACGCGTGTATGTGTACGTTCAATAAATTGTTGAACGTATAATGCTAAAATTTTATTTAAACATTAGCTGTACATTTCCTATAATAATATATATATTTTTTTGTCATTAAATCAATATGTTTGGTTATTGTTGTATAAGTTATATAATTAGGTTTTCAGAAAAAGAATATTATTTACTTATTATAAACGCTTTCGGTCGTTTTGTCTTTCTTAGAAATGAATACTTTTTTCTGCAATTATGTTAATGGCAATATATTTTTTTTTGTACGGAGAGTTTTCATATGTAGCTTAGATAGTGTCATTGGATTTTGATCATTATAAATATTATGTAGAAACATTTGTCCAAAAAAGGGTCATGAAATAGGTTTAACCAGTAAACATATCGCGCAATACATCCGTACACACAAACACATACACGCACACACACAAAACGAATTAATAATCTATACTAATATTATAAAGAGGAAAGATTTGTTTGTTTGTAATGAATAGGCTCCGAAACTATTGGACTGATTTCAAAAATTCTTTCACCTTTGGAAAGCTACATTATTCCCGAGTAACATAGGCTATATTATATTTGTAAATAATTAGGGATCCTTACTAAAACTCTAATAATGTAACCCAAGGTGGAAAAAATTGACCTAAAAATTCCTTAATTAATAAAAACTATGAATAAAAAAAAATCATTAAAAAAAAATTAAAACTTCCTTTATAATTTTACTTTTTTTTTAAACCCGACGCCGAAGGGTGTATGAGTGTGTGTGTGTGTGTGTGTATGTACCCGTGCGAAGCCGGGGCGGGCCGCTAGTATAGTAATAATCATTTAACATTGGTTTAAAAATAACCAGTTTTTCTTTCCACCAATCAAACACGATAAAGTATTATGTTATTATTAATTCTGCAATGAAAATTCATGATACTAATTGGTTATTATATGTATTATTCGCTATATATTAAGATGTTCACACGTCACTGCTCCCAGTTGCTATTTTTTAAACAGTCGACAATAAACCTTATTAAATTGCAATAGAGTTGAGGTTAGTGTGATGCGTTTCAATTTATCGAATTACTAGCGACCAGCCTTGTACGAGTTTTTTTAGGAATAAATTTGGGTTAGCCGTTCTTCCTAATAAGGATTTGTGAGTGTACAAATAGTTTTAAATTTAATTATATAACTATTTGCATATTATAGATAGATATGCTAAAATAAAACAATATTTCATTAATTTAATATTACAAAAATATTAGCTATCAAAATATTTCAATCTGTTCGTTAACTAATCTTACAGTTCGATTTAGGTTTTATTGTTCTATTTAATAAGACTGTATACAGTCTGTAACTTATTATTATAATACTGTACCCACGTAGTAAGAGCTTTTAACGTACTTTTTAGTCGGTATTTTTCCAAATATTGAATTTCACGTTTAATAGCGCTACAATGTATGCAAAATGTGTCAATACCGTAATATAATACCGACCGAATATTACGTTATCGAAAATTACCACAACTCGTGTTTGGATGCTGATAAGCAATACTATGTTAAGCCACACGCACATTTTGCGAAAATGGCATCTAAACATGTCAAACATCATCAAAAATGATGAATTTGTTTAAGGACGTTTATATCCATCACCTCTTTTCTATTTTGATAAAATGTATAATTAATTAAAAGCAGATTGAAATAATAAAACGTTTTATCTTACAATAAATTTTTCAAATATATAAGATTATTGCATATTGCAAAATATTCAACACACTTCAATATTCGAAAGATTAAATTAAGAAACTTTTTCCCGTACTTATTTAATTTAGATGACTTGAAAATTTTTTGAATGTTGGTAAATATGTGACGCACTATGAGAATACATCAATATCTTCGAATTCGACTTTTTGTGAGTTGACATGTTATGGCTTATCAGCATCCATTTGGGGCTGTTTTATTAAAAAGGTGAATACAGATTTTAATTCACTGTGTATAAGAAGCCACACATGTGGATGATTTCCTTCAATGCCAAACACGATTTGAATTTTAAACATTTTATTGCTAAGACTGTTGAACTAGACCATTTGAAACCGCGATTAATGGCGTAACTATACCCTCTATCAAGTCGGTCATTACGATTTGTACTAAAAATTATTTTTTTCGTTCATTAAATTACGATAAAACTTTATAATTTTATTGTTTACCATTACGTTACGTATGTCGTACCAGACAAATTAAAAATAAGTTTAAGACGATCGTCTGGTATTACAACATTAACGTCAGCGAAGTCGTAGGAAAAGTTTTTCAATAATTAAAAAAATATATAAATCAACTATATACATTTTCAGCATCCAATATACAAAAATTGTACTGTAGAAATATGAAAAGCGCTTTTATTTCTCGTCCCGGCGGAAGGTTTACTAAATTATAATGTCTGTTTTTTCCCATTACCGTGTACAACGCTTAATTAGTTCTCAGGTAGTTTCCATTTTCGCTTTCTGCTTTATTTTATTCATATTTTTATCTTGAAATCAAGGAAAAGCTGTATAACAAAGAGACGGTGCAGATTTTCGTTGATAATTTATTTAGTCACATTAATTGTTTAATTTTTTCACTTCCTAAATTTTCATAGATATTCTGAATTAACGATTGATTGCTTATTAAAATTCTACAGGGAGAAGTTTGTCCACTTAGGTTTTTGTTTTGTTTTTATATATTAAAAATAATTTATCTAAGATATATAAACATATAAAAATTTTTGTGTTTTATATATTAAATCCTATTAGTCTATATGTTTATGATATTTCATAAAAGAAGTTCTATTATAAGAATTTAAATTATCATTAATTATTTTTCATGAATTAGGTAAATTATACGTTATTACGAGTATGTATTATCTATATACATATGTATGTAATTCGACAAATGCCAATTAAGAAAAATTATTATGAGCTTAATGTATTATGTTACTTCATTACAGATATTGCAGATTTTTTTTGTATACGAATAGTTTTTCTCTTCATCGTATTTTACTTAAGCCTTAATTGTAATTTTCGTGTCCTCTCAAATCACAAATCCTCGAAAAAACTTGAGAATGACTAACAAAGTTTTAATCATATATTACTTTTTGGATAATGGTATTAGTCAATCAAACATACAGATTTCTTTTCAGTATTTTTCTTTCATCGTCGAACATGACAGTAAACGACAAGCTGTTGTAATAACTTGAGGATTGGTTTACCATTTTTGAACACACAGCGTTTATCATTCATGAATTACTGGTCAATCGCGCAGTAACATTGATTAAAGATCAATATCAACAAGACCCCAATTTGTGAAAGAAAAACAATGGCATTCTCGAAGGGAAAAAGAATAATTGAAAAGAACCGTACACCAGTATCCCCTTGTGATGTGTATACGTGTGTAATTGCTTACTTTTCTCTGCGCCTTTGATTGAATCGAGAGCTCAATAGCAAATGATGGGTCTCTGCTGAGTTCCGAGTATTTCGGATAATGTAATGTAATAAATCAAATATGTAAGATACTTTTAAGGTGAAAAAAAATATTTTTAATGGCTTCTAAATGTTAAACTAGTAAACAACAAAAATTTTGGCTCTTGTTTTAGGGGAAGGGAGTCTTATCCACAACACTGCTTCTCTTCTACTTGTGGCTTATCAAATCAAAATATTCAGTACGCGTGTAATACGTCTGCGTGTTGTCTAGTATATTTAAAGGTTTAAATGACCTCAAAAAAAATTATTACCTATTGCCTGTGCAAGAAATGTTAATACTCTTGGCGTAGAATTGTCTAAGCGAAACATCGAAATGGCGCCACTTTTGCCATATTTAACCATAATTTTAATAAAAATATTAAATAAACAAATATATATTTTACTGAAACATAATTATAACCTATATAATTATTTGTCATACTGAATTTATTTTTAATTACGATAACTGTTCCACTTCGTGATCATGCCACCTCTCAATTACGAGCTCCCTAGGAGGTCGCCTATTTGCCTGTATGAATTAGCCGACTCTCTTTATAAGTAATATAAATTTGGACAAAATCTTACGGTTAGAGAGTTAAAATTTAGTTTTTATTGAAAGTGCGAAGACCGACGATAAAATCGGTTTCCTCTTTTAATTCATTAAAATATTTTTTTGTCAATAGTTACATTAACTTATTTACTTATCCTACAAACCGAAAGATAGTTAATTAACAAAAATATTTTTTTGTAGAATAGATATTAATTCAGATTTTAGGACTTGAAAATTGCCGATTTGGAAATAAATCTTAGGCTCGAGATGAATTGAAAAAACAAACCTACTTTTTTTCTTATAAATTATAAACTCTGTATATATTAAAGATATTATAAAATAGGTGATAAAAGAGTAAAATGGAGTCTTTTAAGTAGCAGTACGAATAAGTATGAACGAATTTATATAGGATAAAACAGTTTGTCACGGACATTTTGTAACGACAATAAAGGCATTAAAGTTTGCTAGCTTAACATTTACGTAGTAACGTACAATGTTGCTTTTATAAAATACAGGTATAAAAATAATAATAAAAACAGAGACGTTGTTTCAAAAGGGTTGTTTTGTTGGTAATCATTTTTCCTTATTACCAATTTCCTTTGTGAATTTTTTAGAGCTAAGATAACAAGACTTTAAGAGAAAACAAAGGAAAATTTAAGAAAATAAAGTATCTCCGGTGTTGCAAGCCGCTTACCAGACATTTGTAACAATAGACGATAACTGCTAAGACGAAAATCTTTTTTGGATTTTATATTGCGACTTAATAGTTTTTATTTGTTTGATTTAATCAAAAGATAAAGAATCTTAACATGTAGTTTTTAAAGCTCTAATTATGGAAAATTAAACAGTACCTATAGTTAAGAAAATGTAATTATACTATTTATTTTAAAGCGAATAATATAACCGACTTTAAATTTAAATATATTGTTAGTAAATTTATTTCTTCGTTTCTTAACTATCCATCTCAAGAGGTGGAATATTTTATTCTAATTGGAAAAAGCAAATAAAAATATAATTATAGCATATAAAAAAAAAAACAATTTTGCGGACAATATTAAATCTTTGTAGTCTCGTCCAAAAGCACAATTTTCAAAATTTTCTCTTTCTCTGTGTACGTATCACGCAATCTGTTAGATGGATTTGCATAAAACTCAGCAAGGCTTGTATATAGGTCAACACAGGTTTTTATCCGAAACACGAAGTTTCCCAGGGAAAAGGTAAAAAGTTGTCTCCATAAAAGAAATCAATGTGAATAGAATCGTAAACATGACTCGCACAATACAAACATTTGAACATAATTTTAAAAGCTTGTGCAGACATTATAGACTTTCTAGTTTATTTATAAATATTTATTAAAGTAGACATTATTTATATGTGACAGTCAAAACTCTTAACTGTTAAAAGTAGTTTTGACTAAACTGGTTGGTAATTGGTAATTTTGCCTGAAAATCATTGGTTACTTTTAATCCACTTCACTGAACTCTAGTACTTTTACCTGATATTTCAGTCAAAACCACTGTTGTTAAAAAAATTTAATTTTACAAAAAAAAAAAAAATACAATTTGGATGTTGTTATACGATTAAAATAGAATAGAGGATAAACAAAATAGCGCTTCCGGCTTAATTGTCAGTAATTCTCCGACTTTCTGAGAAGGGAAGATACCTTTGAGGTAAATAGCTTTGTAAAACAGGGATACAACGCTGTTTACGTAATTCATGTGAGTGATCTATACTAATAATAAAATTCTAGCGGGTCGCTGTCTGTACATGGAAGATATATGAAAAAAAATCTTACTGGGGGCCTTTACCAACGCAATAGAACCCAAAACAAACATTTTTAGAATTCTTATCTGTTTGTCTGTTTGTCTGTTTGTCTGTTTGTCTGTTTGTCTGTTTATCTGTGCGTTTGTGCACGCTAATCTCGGAAACGGCTTATCCGATTTAGATGCGGTTTTCACTAATATATTGTGGTAAGCTTCACTTAACATTTAGGGTTTGTTTCATGTCAATCGGTTTATAAATAAAAAAGTTATGTCAATTTAAGTAATCCCGTGGAACATTTTTCAGTGCTTATGTCTAAATGCATGAAAGTATATACAGTACTTACATAAAAAAATATATTTTTTAATTTTTTGTCTGTCAGTCTGTCTGTCTATCTGTTATTTCCGACTTATCTCTGAAACGGCTGAGCCGATTTTGATGGTACTTTTACTCGCACTTAGCAAATGTTTTAAGGAGTGACTTAGGCTTACTTTTATTTAAGATTATTATTAGTATAGATATTTTTTAATCTATACATATAAAAAAAATTCTAACGGGTCGCTGTCTGTACATGAAAGATATATGAAAAAAAAAATATTGGGGGCCTTTTACCTACGCAATAGAACCCAAAGAATAACTGTTAGAATTTTTGTCAGTTTGTTTATCTGTGCGTAATCTCAAAAACGGCTTATCCGATTTAGACGTGTGGTCATTAATATAATGCAGTAAGCTTCACTTAACATTTAGTGTTTGTTTCATTTAAATTGGTTCATAAATAAAAAAAGTTGCCAATTTAAGGGTTCACCTCGAACATTATTTTGGACTTTTCACGAAATGCATGAAAGTATATATAGTACTTACATAAAAAAATCCATTTTTAAAATTTTTGTCCATCAGTCTGTTTCTTACGACTAATCTCTGAAACAGCTGAATCAAATTTGATGGAACTTTCGATCGCAGTTAGAGGATGTCCATTAATCCCATATTTTAAACCCATATTAATGAGGCCCAAAGGAGGAAGAGGATATGGTTCCAATGAAGTAGTGAACAACATCTAATTCAAATAAGGAAGATATATCTATACTAATAATAAAATTCTAGCGGGTCGCTGTCTGTACATGGAAGATATATGAAAAAAAATATTATAGGGGGCCTATACCAACGCAATAGAACCCAAAACAATGATTTTTAGAATTCTTATCTGTTTGTCTGTTTGTCTGTTTATCTGTGCGTTTGTGCACGCTAATCTCAGAAACGGCTTATCCGATTTAGATGCGGTTTTCACTAATATATTATAGTAAGCTTCACTTAACATTTAGGGTTTGTTTCATGTCAATCGGTCCATAAATAAAAAAGTTATGTCAATTTAAGGAATCACGTTGAACATTTTTTTTGTGTTTATAACTAAATACATGAAAGTATATACAGTACTTACATAAAAAAATACTTTTTTAAAAATTTTGTCTGTCAGTCTGTCTGTCTATCTGTTTGTTCCGACTAATCTCTGAAACGACTTAACCGGTTCTGATGGTACTTTTTGCAGTTAGCAAATGTTATAAGGAGTGACTTGGGGTTACTTCTATTTTAGATATTTTTAAATCTATATATATGAAAAAAATCTAACGGGTCGCTGTCTGTACATGTAAGATATATGAAAAAAAATATTGGAGGCCTTTACCTACGCAATAGAACCCAAAACAAAATTTGTTAGAATTTTTGTCTGTTTGTCTGTTTATCTGTGCGTTTGTGCCCGCTAAAAAAGATATGTCAACTTATGGGGTCACGTCGAAAATTATTTTGTGATTTTCACTAAATGCATGAAAGTACTTACATCAAGTACAGTCAGTCTGTTTCTTATGACTAATCTCTGAAACAGCTGAATCAAATTTGATGGGACTTTCACTCGCAGTTAGAGGATGTCCATTAATCACGTGAGGCCCAGAGAAGGGAGTGGGAATGGAAGAAAACAAAATATCATAAAGTCTAAAAAGTTCTTAAAAACATTACAGCAGCCCCTATAGCTAATATTATAAGGATTAAATGAGGCTACTTATATTAAAAAAAATATATTTATTCTAATCAATAAGTAAAAAAGCGAATTACACGATAACAAAATATTGGAGAAACCAATAAAATAGTGAACATTTTCCGATTTAAGAAGGGGAGGTATGCATCTATACAAATAAATAAAATTGATGTGTCTGTTTGTAATTTTAAATAAATGCATATGAAAGTATACACGGTACTGACAGCAAAATTACCAATTTTAAAATTTTTGTCTGTCTATCTGTCACTCGGTTTGTTTCGGCTAATATCTGAAACAGCTGGACCGATTTTGATTAAGCTTTCACTAGCAGAAAGCCAATTTCATAAGGAACAAA